>OZ009952.1:12599939-13205272 GCA_963932025.1 Erebia epiphron | reverse complement strand
AAACATTATTGTACTATTCGGTTTCGTAATTCAAAAATGGAGGTGAAGAACAATATTTTTTAATAATATTCTGGTTTGTTAAATCTAAGAACATAATATTGTTCTGAATCTAAATTATTATAGGTCTATTTATCGTTTGGGGTGAAAATATACATATATTTTAACATTCTTTATATAATGGCCGGATCGCATTACTCCAAGTGCGTGCTAGTGCACAGTCCATTATAATAACTAGAATAGTGTTGACGACGCGATGTCTATCATCCCAGTCCAGCTGTGGAATTACTGAATTCAGCCACTTGAATAATGTGAAACGGCCATACAATCTATAAGTGTCATTATTTTTCAATAGTTGAGCTGGTTGTGGGTAGGTAGAATTTTACAGAATAGGTACTTATAATTTTGTATGTATTTCTTTGAATATGTACACATTATAATATATTGTTATTCTGCTATTTTTACTGAAGGCATTTGTTTCACAGATAAAATTTTATGGAACCATCAACCAGGCGTATTTAAAGAGTAACATGGCTGAAATTTCTATTCGAATTTCAAATTTCGCGCGCATACAAACCTGCCAATTTTTAGTTTTTTTAAAGTGTTCATTAAACATCGATATTAGATAGACTATCGAAGTCTATGGTCTATTAATCTCTACCTTATGTTTGTTCTCCAATCAGGTTTAGCACGAAAATTTTTACTGGTTTGGTTTTATTTATATTTAAAAACAAAGCCTTTTATGCTCAAACTAGATTGTTTAAGGATACAAATTGATAGAAGTAGCTATCGATTTTTGATATAATAGAATCGAATAGCTTTGACTGCCGTATAATCGATGTTTAATCAACACCTTATTTTTTGGTTCTTTATCGAGACATTTTTTTTTATGCCTTAGGTTTTTTATTGCGTCGTTTTTTCGCGTCAGCACTCTCTGCGGGCGGCGGTTTGGCGTTTGGCATGTTAGGTGAGACTCCAGTCTTGTTGTACAAGTTGTTAAGGAACTCTTCAAGATTTGGATCTGGGCTGGAATTTGTAAAAAAATACAATATGATAAATACATGGAATAATTAACCTCTAGAATCAAGGCCAGCCTGTAACCGAAAGGGATAGGTAATAACTTGAAACACCTCCCAAACGTCATAATTTGTCTGGCACAATAGTATGCAATAAGCACAACACCCGTGACACGCAGAAAGGGATAATTTTTTCTCATTCTATCTTGTGTAACATCCCATTACTGCATCTCTTTCATGTGGGAGTGAAAAGGAGATATTGCTTGGTCTATACACCACCCACTGTTTTACGAATACCTATTTACCTTTGTAATGACTTTCCGCCATATTGTCGTCGTAGCGAGCAATATTGATATTATGATTTGTTATATTTTAATCAGATTTTATAATTCACCCAACGAAGGGAAGGTCTCTGAGTCTACTTAGGTGGATTGGGATTTGTCTGACTGTCTGTCTGCGCCTATTTCCGTATAACCTTAACTTTTACCTAGGTCCTAGGCTTGTAGGGTATAATTGAAGAGAAATTTAAATAGAGCACAAACAAAATTTAAGCCTCCCAATTGATGATTTGTCTTGGGGCTACCGCAGACACTTGATATAGTCTTATATCAAAAGCTGTAACTTACACATAATTTACCATATGTGGAAAAAAACTTGGGGAGGTCCTAACTCATACTTTTTCTTTTGATTGCGTTAACTCAGAAGCTCGCTTTTTACATCTCTAAGGGACCGTAGACTAAGTATTTGATATTAATTTCAAATTGAACCTCCACGCGTTCCCGAAAAAGGAGGTTGACAGACAGACAACGCAGTTACATAAGGGTTTCTCTAATTACGAATGTACTATATTTAATTTAAGACCTTTTGTCTTCGTAACAACGCGAGGTGGCGGTCACGGTGTCGGTCACGCGATTCCACATTTTTACCCCCTACCAAAAAATGCTCAACGCGCCTAAAGAAGTTTTCCCTTCAAAAATTGCTAAGTACGTAAAGAAGTTGAAAGACCAGCGTATATTGTATAGTTACCCGGTGGAAGGTCGCTGGTTCGGGTGGAAGTCCGCAGCGGCCGCCTTGTTCCCCAACACGATTCTGTATTGTACCACGTGGCAGTCCGGCCTTAACTGCTTCAGATTTTTTTTCTATAACCGAAAACAGAACAATGTGAAACTGAAAATTTTAGAATAAGGCCTATCATTATTAAACAACTTTATTGCATACAAAAGAAAAGTTACAAAGGACATAATATAATAAAAGTACAGACAAAAGGTGACCTTATCACTAAAGTGATCTCTGCCAGGCAACCTACACTATCATGTTTATGTGCGAAGTCTGCCGCAGTTGGCCAGCGTGAGGTCTATAGCTGAGATCATTTAATTATATAATCTTATTATCTTCAAATAAATATTATAAATGCGAAAGTTTGGATGGATGTATGAATGGATGTATGGATGTTTGTTATGCAATCACACCCCAATAGCTTAACGGATCTGGCTGAAATAGCACATAGGCTAATTATAATCCCGGAAAATTAAAGAGTTCCCGCGGGAACCACAAAACCTCGATCCAAGCGTACGAAGTCGCGGGCATCAGCTAGTAATATATAGGTCGGGTTTATTCGAACACTTATAACTCTAGAACGGCTGGACCGATTTTCATGGTTTTAGATTCGTTGTATTTGTCTCCGTCCCGAATATCAGAATAACTATTAAAAACATAGGAAAATTGAAAAAAATAAAAATTACATTTTCCCATACAAAATGTTCATGGATTTCGTAACTGTGTGACCCCGCGGAAACCAAAAAACCTCAATCCACGCGGACGGGCATCAGCTAGTATGTAATCTTACAAATTGTTACTTTATAATCTTATTGACATTCGTAATATTTATAAAATCGTTTCAATCAATATCGAAAATGATTGAAAAACGCCAACCGGAGAGATATGATGAGATAGTTTACCTGACAACTGGCCCACTGCGTAATCTGATAGACAGCGCCGTCCATACACGCGTAGTACATCACTAGCAGACCCATCATACTAGACTCCGCCCAGATATCGCCCTATAAATTAAAACACGTTTAAATTATACAAGGGTCATGCAAACTCAAGGCTAAATAAAAAAATCTTATACATTTGAGGATATCCGGCCAATTTCTTTTCCCCCGCCATTTTAAGTTTCGGCTTTCACTAGACAGCCTCCATAATAGAGGACTAATAATAATAAGCAAATTCCAGATTCCTAATTTAATTGGAGGCATTGGGGACCCTGCTATATCTAAATACGTATATATATCTATATGATATATCTAAATACCCCACGAGTCCGCCAGAAGTAACTTCGTATATTGTATCGTATTCGTAATCTGTAATTACTACGCGTCAGGTATTTACAAATTTGCACTGTCCCGCGAGTATTTTCGTAAATACCCGACGCGATATTTGCCCTAAGTAACACGGCAGGTATTTACGAGCGCAAGATTACAACAAATTCACAACAATTGCGATGTTTTTTTTTTTTTGGTTTTAAGGGAGGTTTTACATAATTAGGGCTACAGAGAGGATCCCTCTTTTCTGATGGTAGACTTAAACCGGATCCACACGACACAAACAAAAGATTGTACAAAGTTCTCTGAAATCCTTCCTATCCTTCTTTCTTCTTTTATTCCTTTTTTAAATCATTCACTACATGAATTTTTACTTTTTGTTATAATAATTCTGATTATAATTAATCTCTGTTTTTTTTGGGGTTTTTATAAAAGTTTGAACACGTGCCCCCACAATACAGAATTATGCGTAAGCAGATAATATGTTATCGGATAGAAGCAGTCGTTACTTTGTGGAAGTCCATCACAATGAAGACATGTCACATGTGTGATTGTGATTGTGGGACTTGACAATCGTGCATTGTAAAGTCAATATCTCCTGAAGATGCTCCGGTATTGGAGTGAAACGTACGTTGAGGGTACTTTGGAGAATTTCTGTGGTGTGGTGAATATCGCGGGCTATAAGTGCGGGATACACACTGAACCACATAAATTCACCCTATTGTCGCGGATAATAGCGAGTTAATTTTGTAGTTCCTCCATAGATAACATGTTTGCGACGAAAACTTGGTGCATAATACAAAAAAGCACAAAAATTTGCGCAAACTTAAAATTGGACGTCTCCACGTTCCGTTTGCGCAAACTTTTGTGCGTACAAACAGTTTGCGCGGGCCTTTGTTTGCGTCGCGTGGAGTTGGAGCCGCTATCACAAAGAGCGTACCTCCTTGGCGGAGTGTCGTATCTTGCACTGCGCGCAGTACCGCGCCGCGTAGCACGGCCGCTCTGTTAGCACGCGCTTGTGCCGCCGGCCGCAGTTCGTGCATCTGTCACACCAAACGATATCATCGTATAGAATCGAAGCAGGCGTTACTTTACGGAAGTCCATGATAATGAATGAACTAGCCACAGTAGACAAAGATCGTGTCGACACGATCGTCACTTTGCAATCGTGCATTGTCGAGTCAACATCTCCTGAAGATGCTCCGGTTTCGGAGTGAAACGTACGTTGAGAGTTATTTGGAGGATTTGTGTGGTGTTGTGCTGTGTCGGTGCGAATTGCTGGGTGGTGGGGGTTCGCATACTGTTGATGAGCCATACGCACTGTATCACATAGATTTGTCTACTGTGGCGGATTATAGCGAATTAAACATCTAGTTCATTCCATATTGTCGTACGTCATGCAGTCCGATTCAAACTTTATGTCGTCTCGGAATTGAACCGTCCCGCTGATACTTAATATTGTATTCTGCGCATCGAAACGCACGATGTTCGATGATATCAACGAAAGTTAGAATCGGACTGTACTAATATTATAAATGCGTAAGTGGGTGCACCAAAAACAAGATATCTTACTTCTATTATAAATGTACCTCATCCTACTGGCAAAGATGTGCCGCCAAGCGATTAAGCGTTCTAGTACGATGTCTAATGAGGCTCATACACTTCTCGACGCTCCTGTGTCGTAACGCACAATCACCTTATAGTGTTGGCCGCGAACTCCATCTTGTCGTGCAGCTGAGCCAGTAGCACACTGAGCTCGCCCCACGCCGCCTCCGCGTTACGCGACTCGCGCGCTCTTAGCTCGTACGCCTCTCTACGCTCCTGTTTACGGTAAAAACAACAGAACATTACGAACTAATATTTTGAATGCGAAAGTGTGTTTGTTTGTCCTTTAATCGCGCCGCAACGGAGCAACAGATCGACGTGATTTTCGGCATGGGTATAATTGACGACCAGCTGGAGAGTGACATAGGGTACTTATTATCCCAGAAAATTACAGAGTTACTGCGGAAATAAAAAAACTTAAACCACCCGGACGAAGTCGGTGGCATCAGCTAATAGACACGATGACAGTAACCAAGAATCCATGAAATTGTGAATTTATCTAATGAAATAGGATTCATGGATTATAAAAAACGTATTTATTTTTCTATTTCGAGTGAGATTGCTATTTATTTTGATAATATAAAACTATAAAATACAGCAATCCGCCATATTGGATAAAACACCAAGAAACGAATGACGTCACAATTGTTTGTTTTCGAGCTTTGACAATCACACTATTGTTCACTGCACACTGCACGGAGTACATTGGTAAAAACAATAGTGACGTCACAAACGACGCCATGACACCACCGAACGTTTTGGCGTGAATTTTAAAATTTAAATTTCAAATGTCAATTTTATCTACCAAACCTTATTTTTCTACTGAAATAAGATACTTTTTCGAAATAGTAGATACTTCCGAACATAATCTGACCATTTTTCCAAATCAGTCATCATGCCTATTACGGATGATTCAACGGACGTATGGTTATTTTATTAATTGCATAATTTATAGTTCGTAGACTATGTTCAACGGAGTTATCAAATTAAGGAGATTCAAATTTCAAATTCAAATGATTTTTATTCAAATAGACTTTTTACAAGTTCTTATGAATAGTCAAATGAATCTACCACTGGTTCGGAATGCCGTTCCTACCGAGAAGAACCAGCAAGAAACTCGGTTCGATTCATTGTTATTGGCAAATTTTAGCAAGCCTTTCGTAGCGTTCGCTCTTGGCAGTAAAATCAGAAGAAGGAAGCCAATACCACAAGCGCATCGAAATCCATACAACGTCAATAAAAGAATAATAGCTGGTTAGGCCGCAATAGTGTTTTGATATCAGTTTTCTATTTAATGATCACAGGAAACCCTAGTCCTATCTATATAGGCTTTGATTATGAAAGGAGGTAGTATTTTGAGAATGGCTCATTTAGTGTATAGAATGTGTACAAAATTGTGTCTTACGGGCTCTCCAATAAGGTCGAAAGCGTGCTGGAGTATTTTGAAAGCCTCTTCAGCGCCGGGCTGCTGGTTCTTGTCGGGGTGTACGAGGAATGCTTGTCTGCGGTAGTAGCGCTTGATTTCCTCGTCTGTGCACGTCACGCTCACACCTAGGATGCTAGAAAGGGACAAAACCATATTTTCAGGGCAGCATATTAGTAAATACTAGTCGTGACTTGTGTCATACGAACACATCGGGTATATTTACGAATATGCGGCCATTTGGCAAAATAACCTGGGTAGTGGGTACCCATATCTGTCCTAACTCTTGTGTATTAGTAAAGGGTGATGCGAGTGTATTTAAAAAATAAAGATTTTACTGCCCTGGATTCAAGCACTTTACGGCCTTTTTAAAAAATTGCTGCAATCTAATAAGCCCGTGGCAAAACAAAGATCAGGTAGGAGCAAGAGCAATTCTTCTGGCAGTGTATAAAAATCTTGTCAACCTCGGGCCCCCATTCCACTACAGCCCATTAACGTCCCACTGCTGGGCACAGGCCTCCTCTCTCATAGGAGAGAGAGAATTGGAGCTTAGACCCACCACGCCCCCATACTTTACTTAATTAATAATACCTACCTCCGATATCCACACAATATGGCAGCCTCAAAACAGCTGTATTGTTTGGTAGCTATTTTTGGTTAAATAGAAAAACAATATTGCACATTATATTATGTGATTATCTTACCATAGCTATAGCTTCGTTATTGTATCTTGATAATATTGAAGTAGATTTAATTTTTATGGCACATTTTTGTGATCATCAACAAATTGGTGCGATAAAATAAACTTTAAGAGCAATTTTGTTGATAATATTTTACCTATATGGATCTTTTCCTTTACAAGCAAGCAACCGTTTCATAGCTTCCTCGCCAGTCGCTGGCAGCGGTATGTTTGAGTTGAGCTTTGTCGAGTCATTGCCATTTTCCATTTCATTTTCTGGAATGATATGAAAATGTTAACTATAAAAAATTCTTTCCAAAAAACCGACTTCCAAAGCCACTATGTTGAAGTCGGGCGAGCCTGACGCGTCAACTTTGCCTATCTTTGTTATACTTGGCTTTGGAAGTCGGTTTTTTGGAAAGAATTTTTATTTTTTAACTTCTTAGTGTATGTACTCTTAATCCCCACGGCTTAGGAGTACAGTACCCTGCAGCATCAGAGTTGAGGAGTTGGGACTTGGGTTTAAGTATGAAGTTGTTGCTTGACACCTACAATATGAATTCACCATAAAAAATCCTAAATCGCTATTTATAAGGAGTTCTGTACCCTGCAGCATCAGGGTTGAGGAGTTAGGACTCGGAGTTGAATCGTATACACGTAACTTGATACCTACTATATGAATTCACCATCAAAACTTCCCAACTCCCTAGTTTTGAGTCGTAGGTATACCTACAGCATCAGGATTGAGGATTTGGAGTAAGAATTTTTTATGGGACCACCTCGCGAGCTTCCTCTAACCACTGAAAAAAAAAATATTTTCAAATCGGTTTGGAAACCACGGAGATATGTGGTAACAAACATAAAAAAAATAAAAAATATGAGCCGAATTGAGAACCTTTTCTTTTTCTGGAAGTCGGTTAAAAATCAAAGTCAATACTTCTTAATTGTGAAAAACTTTCATCACAAGTACTTCTATACTCATACGTTTGGATAGATGGATAGATGGATGGATGGATGGAAGGATGATGAAATTTGGCACAGAGATAGATTATAGTCTGGAATAACACATAGGCTGTTTTTTATGCTGGAAAATTACGGAGTTCTTAAAAAACTCAAACTAAGTCGCGGACATCAGCTAGTCTGCTATAGGTACAAGTAGTTTACCCACCCTGGTTTGGTTAAACTGGAATTTTACGAAATGCAAGACGTGGATGATTTTCAAAAATCTTGAACGATTTCTTTTCATTTCAGTAAATATCCCAAACCCAATTTTCACTGAAATAACTTGATAATATTATGCTCTATTTAACCTCCTTGAGGGTAGAATACCTAACCAAATATTATCAACTTCTTTAAAGTGATGGACTTTTATATAAAACTTCCTCATCATGATCT
The DNA here is from genome assembly GCA_963932025.1 of Erebia epiphron. Lineage (NCBI taxonomy): Eukaryota > Metazoa > Arthropoda > Insecta > Lepidoptera > Nymphalidae > Erebia > Erebia epiphron. Next base: position 13,196,833 of record OZ009952.1, on the reverse strand, counting down.
CAATATGGAAAATTTTTAATTAAATCTTTATTTATGCGCTGTTTTATCATTATCACTACCTGTTCCCACAACCAAAGGTTAACTTAAAGAGAATACTTCAAGGTATTGTTATGAGCATTAAAGAAATTAAAACAAAGGGCATGTCACATGAGTTTACCATTTTTGAACCATTTGAGCTTCCTCCAAAAGCCAAAGCGAGTGTTTCCGAATTTCCTGTCAATGTACATGAATAATCTGTTGCTCCCGAATTTGGTAAGCCAGTCCTTACTACTGCGCCACACCGCTTGAGAGCTCACATAGGTCTGTGTGAACACTGATGTGCATCTGAAAATAAGATACAAATTATGAAAATACAAATATGAGGGTAACAGTAAGTGTTATCATACTTCATATTCATACTTAATATTATAAATGCGAAAGTTCGGATGGATGGATGGATGTTTGTTACTCAATCACGCCAGAATGGCTCAACAGATCTGGATGAAATTTCTCACAGAGATAGATTATAGTCTGGAATAACACATAGGATACTTTTTATCCCGTCAAATTATAGAGTTATACCCCGGGAATCAAAAATCCTCAATCCACTGACAAGACACTGACATCTGACACTGACATCTGCTAGTTTTTAGGGTTCATGTATGTATGAATATAACTATGTGAGTTTCTTTATTTCACCATAACTGCCAAATGCCTGAACAGATTTGGATGTATTGGGTAAATTGTTGGGACCCTTACATATACTCCCCAGTGACAGTTTTGTTCATCGTTTCATATATGAAAGCATTACTCAGGCTATATTGGAAAATCAAAAAGTTCCCACAGGATTTTGAAAACCTAAATGCACAGAAGTAGTCACGGGCATCATCTAGGAAAATATTAGAATAATTAACTCTTTTTAAATTGATCATTTCAAGATGAGTGTAGATAAAAGCAATTAATAAGTGTCACAAATTGCTTTTAAATGAATGCATAACTTGAATTACAATATAATTGTTATTTAAAATTATGTTAAATGAATGGTAAAACAACAGTTATAAGGAAACAGGATGAAAACATGGCTTATTTATAGAACTTTATCTTCAAAACAAACATTGATATTAAACTATTCTCAAAACCTTGAAGCCTAAAATATATTATGATGTCATCATCCATATCCATATCCATACTAATATCATAAATGCGAAAGTGTGTCTGTCTCCTACAATTTCAGGGCCTATCTGTTCCACCAATTTTGATAAAATTTGGTACAGGGATAGTTTGTATCCCGGGGAAGGACATAGGCTATTTCAATTCCTCCCAGAATTAAAAAACTAATCCACGCGGATGAATTCACGGGCATCATCTATTTATCCATATTTAAGCATAGATTTTCTTTTTTAAATCATTAAGACATAATTATTTATATTGTGATATGGAAAATATCAATGATCAAACTTACAAATCAAAAGACAAATGTAGACTCATACGACAGATATCTGAAAGAAGATATAGGAACCACACAACTGCTTTCCAAGTAGCGCTACCCCAACGTTCCAGATGATTTTGTACCAGACCCATGTATCCTGGCTTATTCCTCCTCACTTTCATCTGGTTGCCTTTCTTTTTGTCTTGTACGACTTTGGAACTTTTGTGATGAGTGCGGGCCTCTTTTTTCTTCCTAGTCTTAGTGCCTTCAATTTGTCCTTCATGGAGGAAGAACTGGGATGTTTCCTCATCCTCTTCTAAATTAAAATCATCTTCCTCAATGTTACTCTCAACGCTCTTTGGTTTATCTACTTTTTTGTCCTTTTGAGGTTTCTCCTCTGTCTTAATAAACACAAATTGGCTATCATTGTCTTGGTTTAAACCCTCCTCAGTTGTTATATCATCTAAAGATGACCACTTACGTGACATATTGTTACGTTTATTCTTTGACTTTTTACTCATTTTTGGTTGCTTCTCAGTGTCATCAGTGTTAAAGTCACCGGATTCACTTCCTGATGAAATGGTTGTGTGCTTTTTGTCAGATTTCTTGTTTTCATCAATAATCTGTTTTATGTTTGGGGGTTTATCAGTTTTAATAAGTTTGTTAGGTGTTTTATGCTCAAGAGAATTTTGCGGCTTCACTTTCTTCGTCTCAGGTGGAGTATTTTTTGTGTTCTTTGCTAACACATCAGAATAACTTGGGCGCATTGGCTTTACTTCGGCTACTATACGCTTTTTGGTGCTAGTGTCTGCCAGTGGAACATTTTCATTTCTCTTTGGTGAGTTTTGAGATTTCATTTGAGCCAAATTTGGTTCAATACCATTATTGTTTGATATGGTAGGAGCATCTGGATGATTCAGTGGGTAATTTTGACCGAATGGGGAATAAGTGCCACTCAAGTTTGGCTCCCAGTTGCCCAAAACTTCCTTCAAGAAGTTTGAAGTTGGTGTGTTTGATTGTGGATTCACATTCTCCTGATTAAAGGTGCTATGCTGGATTGTGGCAGATGGCTGTACATGAGCACTGTTATTTATGGCGAATTCCTGGTTCAAGGTGAACAGATGCGGAGATGCTGTTTGAATCGGTACGTCGACGAGGTTCTGATTATGATTGAAAAGCTCATACTGACCAGACATGGGGAAGATAAGCTGTTGATTATTTTCGTCATAGAAAACTCTGACCATCTGCCCGTTGCCCAGATTGAGCATAGCATTGCCGTAGCTCTGACGGCTAACGCGATTGACGTTCGGCATCGCGTTGAATGAGTTTTTATCGTCCCTATTATCGGATGTTTGCATGTAGGGCTTGTTAAAAACATCATTGCCAAAGTTATTCTTCGCGTACATGTTTTCCGATGTCACGTTCGGACTGGACGGCAACGATGTCTGTTTAATCTCATTCATGCCACCAGGTGCACAATTCTCACCGGTTTCCACATGGTAGTTCCATGTATTATCGCTAAATCTTGAGTCGTCTGTCGGCGACCTTGTCATTGTTTTAATTTTTAATCACCGCAACAGGTAACAGAACACACAAGATAAATTCATACGTAAAGATTTGGCATTAATGTATTATGAATTTATGAAAGATTGGTTGTAAAAATACTTTTTGTTGGTTGAATTAAATTGTCTTTTCCAGAAAGAATGTAATCACTAGTCACTACGTTTTGTCTTTTCAAGAAAATTGACACAATTTGACACTTCAATATTAACTTTTCTTTGTCGGTCATACATGATTTAGACGGTCTAAGTCTGTGGTCTGACAAGCAGTGATGCGCGATTCGAGACCTTACTAATTGATAATTCGAGTCGTGTTTGAGTCACTGCACTAACTTATTGACTCGAGTCGCTTTTCTCTAAACTCAAGTCGATTTGGCGACCTTTTTATACGGCGCCTTAGAAAAACTCGAGTCAACAACTTATCTGTTTTCGGATTGATTCCGTTTTCCGATTATACAGTATGCGATAGCGATAGTCTTAATGCGATATTTTCTTAATAATAAATAACATCGATATATATGTAGGTGACGACCTCCGTGGCGCAGTGTGTAGCGCTGTTGCCTTAACGTGCGGAGGACCTGGGTTCGATCCCCGGCAGGGTCAATTTGGGAATTTATAATTTCTGAATTTTCCTTGGTCTGGCCTGGTGGGAGGCTTCGGCCGTGGCTAGTTACCACCCTACCGGCAAAGACGTGCCGCTAAGCGATTTAGCGTTCCCGTACGATGCCGTGTAGAAACCGAATAGGGGTATGGGTTTAATATAACTGCCATGGCCCTAACAGGTTAGCCCGCTACCATCTTGGACTGCATCATCACTTACCATCAGGTGAGATCGCAGTCAAGGGCTAACTTGTACTAGAATTAAAAAATTAAAAAAAAAACTAGATGGGCCCTTTCATAGAAAAGGGTCGGGTGTCCGACTTTGAGAGCGCGTTCCTAACCTGCCTTTGTCCCGATGTCACACTGTTCAATTTTTATCATATGGTAAGTGTTTCAAATTTTCGGCCAGCAGGGCGACCGCGTAAATTTTGCATCAATCATTGATACATCGCAATCTCTTCTGATTGGTAAACACTCACCCACTATTGGACGAAATCCATTGACGCAGCAAGAATACCATAAATTCAGCCAATCGGCGGTGATTGCATCCCCCCTACGCCAGCCTGCGAATTTGGGATATTGAAATAAATAAAAATACGCATAGATGTATTTTTAATAGCACTTCTCAAAAATATTTATTAGTTAAAAAGCACCCCCGTAGTTTATGAATAAAAAATTGGTAAATATCGCGCATATATAACGCGCTTATAACGTCAATATCTCTTCAGATACTTACAATTCGGTACTTCTTATAATTTAAAAAAACTGCACCCTGCTTGAATCAAACTGCACCGTCGCTGAAGATCCATATAATGCAATATTAATTGCAAAAAGATATTAAAACTCAAGGTTAACCTTAAGGTACAAATTGAAGTGGTTAAATTTTTTTAATATTTTGTACATTGGTAAATAAATGTTCCTATATTATTATATAGTAAATTCGCAGGCTGGCGTAGGGGGGGTCGTGATTGCGATGTATCAATGATTGATGCAAAAGTTACGCGGTCGCCCTGCAGGTAATTTCAATTGTCAAATTACTGTCGATTTCAAACTAAATTGGCTATTTATGGTGCTCGTAAATTCACTAAATGACATGTCCCAGTTCAGTATGGAGGGTGGTTTTTTATTCTGAGTTTTAATGAACCAGAACCAAACTGCCATCACGTGAAAGAGAAAAAAATATACTTATGCCTTGACCAACGATTTATTTTACTTATATGGCTTAAGCACGTCTATGATGTGTCATAATTATTGACAGGCAACCATCATTGACTTAATAATACATGGACTTCGGGTCAGCGCTAAAAAGTGTCCGAACCGAAAGAGATCCAAAACGCGAAAAGGTTTCCAATCGCATTTCAGTCTCGTGTTTGTCATCAGAAAGAACACTCGTCAATAATGCCGCACTGAGATAAGAAATCTTGCAAAACCTACCCAGTAAGGTGAGAAAAGAAGATGTTGTATCATATTTTCAGTAATTAAACATTTATTAACGATATAATAGTTATTTGTCAAAACCGCGTGCTCAATTTCGATGACCGAGCAAGCGAAGGATTCTAAAATTGAATCATGAGCGCAGCGAGTCATTCAAAAATTAGAATCCTGAGCGTCAGCGAGGAAATCAAAAGAGCACGAGGTGAAAAATCTTTTCACTCGAGTGCAACACGTAACTTTTCATCCCACCTCAGCGAGGAAATGACTAAATGCAAAAAAAATCACAATACACCAAGAAGGTGTAGAAGGTGTCGTTTGTGAGTGTGAGTTTTTAACAAATTAAAAACGGTTGTATGGAAATTCTACACCATAGAGGTAGAAGTAAATAGGTTTTAATGATGTTTTGAATTCACAAACTTCATAGACGAGTGATATTTACTAACGTGCACACGATGTTCTAAATTCAATTTACTTTATCCTCAAGAGGATAATAACGGCTTTTGCATTTAGATATCGAAGAGTAAAAATACTCTTTCCGAGATGGTGGGATGAAAAGGTATTATTTCGCTTAAAAACATAATATTCCATCCAAATTTCAATTAATTGTAAAAACAAATGGCATAACCAACCAAAATGAACAAAAATTAACTATCTGTCCTTTTCTAATACACTACGCGCGTATAAGACAGAGGGAGTGCAATATTTTTATCAAATTTATCGCTAGAAGCTGCATATGATAAAAAAATGGGCGACCGTCAGTCGAAGCTACATAGGCGGATAGCTTATTGCAAGCAAAATTAGGCTGTATCATAATGATCTAAAACACAAATTAAAATGTTTTAGTTTGTTTATAAAAATATACATGTACACTCGTACATATAGGTTTTCTCGGGACACTTTTTTCGTGAATTTTGCATTACACCCATATTACACCCGAAGTCCATGTATTATTAAATCAATGGCAACCATCGACGAAAAAAATGCTATACTCCATAGACGCATATCGTTTTTTCTAATAGTGAAGCGACGTGCCCTTTTATCCGATATATCGTAACTCGTATAATCATATAGTAATTACAAGTACAACTTTCCTTTTCAAAATAGTCACGGAGCTTCAACACTAGCTTTCTTGATAGTCTTTTAAGCACCATATCTTTGGATGGATGGTTTCTATGACCTGACGGATACATGAACATTTAGTGTACTGTTGTACCTAAATGATTTATTTTAATACATATTTTAAATATAGTCATTTGAACGCTTGGGTTTGTTTATAAAACAAAAAAAAAAGTTAAGCAAAGATCAATCAATCTCAAAGATCAATGTGTCAAATCGATTAAAACTTCTTCATAAAGAAAGTCGATTGGTATCAAAAATCGAATCAGTAATGCGCATGTAATGCGTCAGAACATTATTGACTCCATCTGCCAAAAGTAAAATAAATAATTGGACAGAGTTTAACAACCCCGTTTTTTTAAAAATTAATTATGAAAAATATCGTTTGTAGAAAATATTTTTCGATGGATGGCAACACTAAAACTTTTTCTACAGTGCGTTCCACTAAGCGCCAACAACGATCAAAATGTTCCTTTAGTCGTTCCACTTAACGACCGCGGTCGTTGTGGTCGCGGCGAAAACGTCACTTATGACGTCATGACTTACGCTCACGCGAAGCTCGCGACACCCCATCTAAAAAGGTGGGTCGTCGTGATCGTTGAGAAAATTAGCGGCATTTTCAAAACTCAAAGCATCAAAGATGGCGACTGTGAAACTTACGTTATTTCATGCGGAAATAGATATTTTAGTAGAAGTGAATGTTTCTGCAGCTGATACTCAACGTGACTTCACAGGTAAATATAATTAACTATGTAAAACAAGTTTAGAAAAATTAATTGCAGTTTATAATTAATATATACATGTATAGGTACATGTTAGTTTTCTTATTGAAAAAATTAAATTATATTTTTTTTCAATATAAATCGATTTAAACAATAATTATTTCATTTTATTTTCAAGGCTTATACAGATTATATCCTAACCTCTAAAATCTTTTGCTTTCTTTTTATTAACTCGCCGTTTGTATTATTTACCTCCTCGCTCAAAATGCTCTATAATCCATACCACTTGAGTTTACGACAGTAACGCAAGATGAACGGGAAAAATGCGCTCGTGAGCGTGATCGTTGTGAACGCTTAGTGGAACGCACCCTAGATGTATAGATCTATCAAATCTGGCACCTGTTACAGTCACTTTAATGTCATACAAAATTGTCGGCTTTTGCAGGCTTGCTCACATAGCAATTAGCAATACACCATTGTCTATAGGTTAAACCGCTTTTTTCGTAAGCTACGACTTACGAGCACAGTTAACACTTTGTCCATTTCCGATTTCGTACGAATAGATACGGGCGAATTTAACAAAAAAGACACAGGATTGTCTGATGCGGTTTCTTTAGCTCCAATTTGAAACTTTATGATGTCGTCAAAGTACTTAATCTTGAATTAATTTGGGTTTAGAAAACTAGCCAATAATGCCTGTTTAACGGCACTCCAAGTTAATTCTTTAAGGTTTCGTTTGGTAAGACAAGTAGAAGCACGAGCACGACCCTTAAGCGCTTTAGTAAGTGCCATCAGCAATTCGACACCTTCAAGGCATTTCTTCTGCACTATAATTTCTGTGACGTCACACCAATCTTCAATGTTAGCCTCTGTTTCATCAGGATTCAGGATCGAATTGTATAGGTTTTGGTGTAATTGTACTAACGGTAGATGTGGGTTGCGACTTACGACATCGCTAACATTCGAGATAACAGCGCCTCCACATTCGATACTAATCCTGTCGCAGAGTCCTTATTCGAAGGTCGTGTCTCTTCCTCCATGGCGTTCGTTCGATCCCACGCCTGTTAAATAGGCACAGGTTGGCTCTCGTCGGTATCCATTGCTAATCCAATCCACTAAACCCAAATTATTAAATGAAATGAAATGATTGAAATGAAATTTATTTGCTGAATATGAGTATTGTACAGATGTTTACAATTTTAAGGCGTCCTTCATATTCTACTATAAATTAGCATGCAAATATTTAATGTAGTTAAGTACGTGTTCATTAGGAATAGTAGGTATTATATTAAAAAAATATTCTAATGAGATTTAATGAGATCTGAACATAATATGATCATGATTACAAAAAAAACGTCCATATTAAAATAAAATTCACATAAAAATTAAACCACGAGTTATAAAATTACTATTATTATCACAATTAAACTAGTGGTTCGCCCCGAACTGAGACCTCGCGATGCCTCGCGGTATATCTGTCACCGTAAGATTGTAAAAACCGTTAGATTAGGCACTACCTGATTATTTATGTCGAACCCTAAGGGCGTATTTGCAAATCCCATAAAATATTGGAGTTTTCAGTACATTTTGTGACTAAGTCAAGCAAAATAAGATGGAACTAAAAATTACTATACATAGATTGATCCTATATCTCCAATTGTTGGTAATAACTTTGTAAAAAATCTTTATTTTTAATACTATAAAAATGATTTTCCCTCACCTCTTCACTCAAAATTGACGATTTAGGGGTGACTTTAGGTACATTTTTTACTGTAAATATGCCGATTTTTTGTCATTAAAAATACCATCTGTTAGTAGATATGTTCACCTCCAAATTTTGGTAAGAAAAATATTAAAAATAGTACGAATTGTACAAGAAATTAAATAAAAATCGCGTGTATTTTTTTCACACACTTTGTTAATCTTAACACAGTGAAAATAAGGGTTATTTTGATCTTACTCGGTCTCTGGTTAGATTTCAAATTATAAATTAGTCAGCGTTTGACCGCCGTCGTGAGTGGACCCTGTCTCGGTTGCAAGCAGTCGCTGATGTCGAAAAACATCGCTGTACGGACACGAAATAGTTGAGCGAACATAATTTATATTTTACGTTATCGACTATGCTGATATATCGATAAGGTACATAATATGTTACCTACATAACATAATTTTATTATTTGATAGAATTTAGAAATTTATTAGTCTCTATTCCCCGAGCGTGGTAGTGACCTGAAGGTATACTTCGAGGGCTATTACTGGAACTTCTAGACGCGTAGAGCTAGGTGTATCGAATTTGGGCTCGTTTTGTTAGTTATGATGAGATCTTACCACAGAACTTGGTGGAGTGACCTGAAGGTATACTTCGACATCCACAACTGGAACTCCTAGACGCGTAGAGCTAGGTGTATCGGATTTGGGCTCGTTTTGTTACTTATGATGAGTTCTTACCACAGAACTTGGTATAGTGACCTGAAGGAATACTTCGACATCCACAACTGGAACTCCTAGACGCGTAGAGCTAGGTGTATCGAATTTGGGCTCGTTTTGTTAGTTATGATGAGATCTTACCACAGAACTTGGTGGAGTGATCTGAAGGTATACTTCGACATCCACAACTGGAACTCCTAGATGCGTAGAGCTAGGTGTATCGAATTTGGGCTCGTTTTATTAGTTATGATGAGATCTTACCACAGAACTTGGTGGAGTGACATGAAGGTATACTTCGACATCCACTACTGGAACTCCTAGACGCGTAGAGCTAGGTGTATTGAATTTGGGCTCGTTTTGTTAGTTATTATGAGATCTTACCACAGAACTTGGTACAGTGACCTAAAGTTATACTTCGATATCCACTACTGGAACTCCTAGATGCGTAGTGCTAGGTGTATCGAATTTGGGCTCGTTTTGTAAGTTATGATGAGTTGTTACCACAGAACTTGGTGGAGTGACCTGAAGGTATACTTCGACATCTACTACTGGAACTCCTAGACGCGTAGAGCTAGGTGTATCGAATTTGGGCTCGTTTTGTTAGTTATGATGAGATCTTACAACAGAACTTGGTGGAGTGATCTGAAGGTATACTTCGACATCCACAACTGGAACTCCTAGATGCGTAGAGCTAGGTGTATCGAATTTGGGCTCGTTTTGTTAGTAATGAAGAGATCTTACCACAGAACTTGGTGGAGTGACCTGAAGGTATACTTCGACATCCACTACTGGAACTCCTAGACGCGTAGAGCTAGGTGTATCGAATTTGGGCTCGTTTTGTTAGTTATGATGAGATCTTACCACAGAACTTGGTGGAGTGACCTGAAGGTATACTTCGACATCCACTACTGGAACTCCTAGACGCGTAGAGCTAGGTGTATCGAATTTGGGCTCGTTTTGTTAGTTATGAGATCTTACCACAGAACTTGGTAGAGTGACCTGAAGTTATACTTCGACATCCACTACTGGAACTCCTAGATGCGTAGAGCTAGGTGTATCGAATTTGGGCTCGTTTTGTTAGTTATGATGAGTTCTTACCACAGAACTTGGTGGAGTGACCTGAAGGTATACTTCGACATCTACTACTGAAACTCCTAGACGCGTAGAGCTAGGTGTATCGAATTTGGGCTCGTTTTGTTAGTTATGATGAGATCTTACCACAGAACTTGGTGGAGTGACCTGAAGGTATACTTCGACATCCACTACTGGAACTCCTAGACGCGTAGAGCTAGGTGTATCGAATTTGGGCTCGTTTTGTTAGTTATGATGAGATCTTACCATAGAACTTGGTGGAGTGACCTGAAGGTATACTTCGACATCCACTACTGGAACTCCTAGAGGCGTAGAGCTAGGTGTATCGAATTCGGACTCGTTTTGTTAGTTATGATGAGTTCAGTAGTGGATGTCGAAGTATACCTTCAGGTCACTCCACCAAGTTCTGTGGTGAGATCTCATCATAACTAACAAAACGAGCCCAAATTCGATACACCTAGCTCTACGCGTCTAGGAGTTCCAGTAGTGGATGTCGAAGTATACCTTCAGGTCACTCCACCAAGTTCTGTGGTAAGATCTCATCATAACTAACAAAACGAGCCCAAATTCGATACACCTAGCTCTACGCGTCTAGGAGTTCCAGTAGTGGATGTCGAAGTATACCTTCAGGTCACTCCACCAAGTTCTGTGGTAAGATCTCATCATAACTAACAAAACGAGCCCAAATTCAATACACCTAGCTCTACGCATCTAGGAGTTCCAGTTGTGGATGTCGAAGTATACCTTCAGATCACTCCACCAAGTTCTGTGGTAAGATCTCATCATAACTAACAAAACGAGCCCAAATTCGATACACCTAGCTCTACGCGTCTAGGAGTTCCAGTAGTAGATGTCGAAGTATACCTTCAGGTCACTCCACCAAGTTCTGTGGTAAGAACTCATCATAACTTACAAAACGAGCCCAAATTCGATACACCTAGCACTACGCGTCTAGGAGTTCCAGTAGTGGATGTCGAAGTATACCTTCAGGTCACTCCACCAAGTTCTGTGGTAAGATCTCATCATAACTAACAAAACGAGCCCAAATTCGATACACCTAGCTCTACGTGTCTAGGAGTTCCAGTAGTGGATGTCGAAGTATACCTTCATGTCACTCCAACAAGTTCTGTGGTAAGATCTCATCATAACTAATAAAACGAGCCCAAATTCGATACACCTAGCTCTACGCATCTAGGAGTTCCAGTTGTGGATGTCGAAGTATAACTTCAGATCACTCCACCAAGTTCTGTGGTAAGATCTCATCATAACTAACAAAACGAGCCCAAATTCGATACACCTAGCTCTACGCGTCTAGGAGTTCCAGTAGTAGATGTCGAAGTATACCTTCAGGTCACTCCACTAAGTTCTGTGGTAAGAACTCATCATAACTAACAAAACGAGCCCAAATTCGATACACCTAGCTCTACGCGTCTAGGAGTTCCAGTTGTGGATGTCGAAGTATTCCTTCAGATCACTCCACCAAGTTCTGTGGTAAGAACTCATCATAACTAACAAAACGAGCCCAAATTCGATACACCTAGCTCTACGCGTCTAGGAGTTCCAGTAGTGGATGTTGAAGTATACCTTCAGGTCACTGCACCAAGTTCTGTGGTAAGCTCTCATCATAACTAACAAAACAAGCCCAAATTCGATACACCTAGCTCTACGCGTCTAGGAGTTCCAGTTGTGGATGTCGAAGTATACCTTCAGGTCACTGCACCAAGTTCTGTGGTAAGATCTCATCATAACTAACAAAACGAGCCCAAATTCGATATGCCTAGCTCTACGCGTCTAGGATTTCCAGTAGTAGTCGTTGAAGTATACCTTCAGGTCACTTCACCAAGTATTGAGCTAAGATCTCAATACAAATAACAAAACGAGCCCGAAGTCCGGAAATAAAAAATAGATAGAACAATAAATAATAATATTATATCGTAGTATCGACTATCGATACAAATTGATTCAACGCAGCTTATCCGTGCATGTGTGTGCGTGGGAATGAAGCATGTGTAGTAGTGCGATTTCATACCTATCCGTTTCGGAAATACGTCCCTAACCTAACCTATGTAGGTACCTACAAGAAAGAGACAAGAAAAAGTAAATACAATGAATATTTAAATAATTGACACTCAGAACATTGAACGGTTCACAATCTTTCGACAGTTTACAATCTATCGAGATAAAAAGCTTACAAATAGATTACAATCCAACGGTTTTTACAATCTTACTGTGACATATCCATAAGCGCCATCTATTGACATCATTGTGAAGTTCTGTTAAAAAATACCGAAGCTCATTAAAAATTAAATAATTTCGTTTCCTTATAATATTTATCTAATTTTAGTATTTGTTGTTCAAGTACAGGATATAATTCAAATAATTGACAAGTTTCAGGCTCAGCTTTTCAGAAAATTGAGAGTTCTGAGGTCGACTTTGGACGTTAGAAAATCTCCACTTTGAAAGCCCCCCGATTTCGTCAATTTTAAGGGAAATATTAAAAAATATATATTTTTGGACTCTATTCCTAATTATCTTTAAAATGATATACCGCAACCCTATGAAACGCTATAAAAAATTTTACTTCGCATTCGCTTCTATGAGAGCCCCCCTGAAATAAAGATTTTTATAACTTTTTAAGCCATATTCGGCTGGAGGCCATCGGTTTATACCTATACATAATATTTAAATCGGAAGTAATTACGTTCAGTAATTCAGAAGTTATAAGGCACTGACAGCTGACGAACGGACGGACGGACAAGTGCAAATTCACTCATGTAGACTCCTTCGCTTCGCACGGTCAATAAAGAATTAGAATTGCGCAAAAAGTTGGTTTTCCGCCACTCTACCACCAATGCGACGCTCCGCTAAAGTGACAACTTTAAAAAAAAAACATCACTCTTGTCCGACGTCTGTTATATTCCGCCTTTGATTTTATAAGTATTCCGCGCCGTCATATTGAAAAACGTTGTGTGATACACAGTTGTTTGACAAACTTGTGACGATGATCACGAGTTTCAAGAGTTTAAGTCTTCGCCTGGCGGCATCAGACTGACATGAGTCAACTCATGTAAAAAACTACTAACCGCTTATAAATCACAAACTAGTAGTAGTAGTAGTAGTAGTAGTATAAGTCTTTAATGCATCTTAACACATAGGTACAAAATTATGCGTACAAAACAGAAGACAGGAAACTGTGGTAATGCGTAAAGGCGGACCTTATCACTAAAGTGATATTTTGAAGGCAACCCGCGCGTACATAGCTGATGACACTGGGTCTAGGAGCTCATGTGGTCGATGCACATAAAATAAAAATAACAAAAGTATAAAATATACTTACATAAACATACATACTATAGTTTACATATTAATTCCACATATAGATACTACAATAAATAAATATAATATATTCTACTATAAAATACTTATATATACCTACAAGTTTGTACGGAACCCTCGGTGCGCGAGTCCGACTCGCACTTGGCCGGTTTTTTTTTAATTTAAGACTACTTCGGACGATATCAAAAAACATTTTTTTTTTCAAAATGTTAGGTCCGTTTTTGAGAATTGCCCATTAATCAAGCTACTTAAACTCTGGTTCAGACTTCAGATTGAGTCACGACATTTATAATACACGAAATTAAGTCCACATATCACACGCAAACATAACGGCATCGAAATATTATGGAAATACCGATTTAAACAGTAAATTATGTTGACTGCTGTTGACAGATTTTCACTTGGTCGCAATTTTTTATAATTATCGGGATAAAAACTATCCTATATATTGACCCGGAGTATCAGCTACCGCTATAGGTACCAAATTTCATTTAAATCCGTTCATTAGTTATCGCGTGATGCGCTGCCATACAGACAGACAGACCGACAAAAATTAAATAAAAATCTGTTTTGGGCTCAGTACCGATAGTAAAGCATACCCCGATTAAAATTTTCAGAATATATTAAATGTAATTACAGAAATCTTCCAGTTACATTTTTATTACACCTAAGTATAGATAATATAATTTAAAATTATTTTTTACTTGTCTGGTGTTAAGATCACAGTTAAGATACCACAAATGCGCATTAATTTATATTTAGGTACAAAAATACCATTTTCATCATACCTATTCGAAAAACGAATATTGGCTTCAGAGGATAGCGGGAGCAAAATGTAATTTTTAGGCCCATGGGACTTTTTATTTCTCAGTTCTGATTGGTCCGCGTTCGTGCTTCTGATTGGTGCTTAAACGTATAGGTAATGTCCATACATAGTAGGTTGATACTCCTAGCTTTTTCTCATACGTAATGATGAAAAATAGTGTGTACCTATCACTCGGGGCCAAATTTTTTGTTCTCGGGCGGCGTATATTGGATTCCTCGCTACGCTCAGGATTCTACTTTAGAATATAGAATCCTTTACTTCGCTCTGAATTCAAAATAGCGTCCTCAGGGAACAAAAATTTTCTTTGGCCCCATATAACACAAATAACTATTTTAACGTACTTACTTACCTACTTAATTAATTTTGTACAAGAACCTATTAAGTATAATATTACCACAGAATAAAATCGAATGAGGTTCGAATCGAATGTATGTAATGTAGTTGTAAGTGTATGATAATAATTGACCGAGCGAAGCGAAGGTCTCTGAGTCTACCTACTCGAGTGAATTTGCATCCGTCCGTCCATCCGTCTGTCCGACCGTCTGTCAGAGCCTTGTAACTTCTGAATTACTGAACGTAATTACTTCCAATTTAAATATTATATACATAAACCGATGGCCTCCAGCCGAATATGGCTTAAAAAGTAATAAAAATCTTTATTTCAGGGGGGCTCTCATAGAAGCGAATATGAAGAAAAAATATTTTTATAGCGTTACATAGGGTTGCGGTATATTATTTTAAAGATAATTAGGAATAGAGTCCAAAAATATATTTTTTTAATTTTTCCCCTAAAATTGACGAAATGGGGGGCTTTTAAAGTGGAGATTTGCTGAAAACTGAAATGCTGGGCCTGAAACTTGATCACTTATTTGAATTATATCCTGTACTTGAAAAACAAATACTAAAATTAGATAAATATTATATAGAAACGAAATTATTTAATTTTTAATGAGCCTTAGTATTTCCAACAGAACTTCACAATGATGTCAATAGATGGCGCCGCGAGGTCTCAGTTCGGGCTGAACCACTAGTATTTTTATCCCACTTATCTGTTTTAATTTCAATTTAATACCTCTACGCGTTTAGGCGGAAAGGGGTAGTACCTACTAAGTTTAACATTATTAAAAATATTTTTATTACCTGATGTAACTAAAAATTTTTGTTTTGCGCACTTCTTCTTATATCTGTGCTATAATACGTTGCTTCGTACCAAGTTTCAAGATTCTGAGTTCACGGGAAGTACCCTGTAGGTTTTGATTCCCTTGCGAGTGTCGAAAATTTGCATAAAAATATTTTTATTATAGGATGTAACTAAAAATTTATATTTTTCGCAATTCTTCCTATATCTGTGCTATAAGACGTTGCTTCGTACCAAGTTTCAAGATTCTGAGTTCACGGGAAGTACCCTGTAGGTTTTGATTCCCTTGCGAGTGTCGAAAATTTGCATAAAAATATTTTTATTATATGATGTAACTAAAAATTTATATTTTTCGCAATTCTTCCTATATCTGTGCTATAAGACGTTGCTTCGTACCAAGTTTCAAGATTCTGAGTTCACGGGACGTACCCTGTAGGTTTTGATTCCCTTGCGAGTGCAAGAAAATTCAAAAATTTGCAGCATAAACGGCTGTATCTTTTGATTGCGTTGGCTTAGAAGCTTGATATTTTCACAGCTCCAAGGAACCGTAGACCTGAGTATGTGATATGAATTTCAGCTTGATACCTCCATGCGTTCCTGAGAAAAAGGGTCTTGACACACAGACGGACGGACAACGAAGTGATCCTATAAGGGTTCCGCTTTTCCTTTTGAGGTACGGAACCCTAAAAACATACGCGCTGAATTGAGAACCTCCTCCTTTTTTGGAAGTCGGTCAAAAATACAGTGTCCTAGTATATTTTCCGATTATGATCCGAGCTATTTTCACTGTAGTTTTCATGAAAATTAAAAAAAAAAGAAAATCTCTGTCCACGGAAGTGACATATTCTAATAATATCAGTAATACATATTTGAATTGTTGCAAAATATAACATATTTTTTTAACTATTTATGTTTTAATTAACTGTTAAGTAATATATAAAAATAATTAGGCTAAAAGAATATAAATTTTACATGGTTTTACTATGATATCATCATCATTTACTTTCGAAATACCCTCAAATTGTGGCCAAACAAACTCTGTGTACTCATCATCGTCTTTTCATAAGTCAAATCTAAGACTTGATTGTATTTAGATGGTGCAATGATTACTAATACCAAAAAAATAATTGTTACTTCCATGGACTAGAATCCACGTGGGTGACAACCATGGAGGTGACATTTTCAACTTAAATACCGTTTTTTTCGTTAACTCATTCATTTATTATGAAAACAATGAAATTGTACGGGAGCAGGTGATATGGCTCGAAAACTTCGAAAATGGCTAAAATTTTGTATAATTCAACGTCATCTAGTGGACCTTTATTGAATTAATACTTGGTGATATGTAATCCACAAAAATGACCGCAATAGCGTTTTAATTTTTAAAAAATCTCACCTTTTGAGTCAGGGCTCCGACATTATTCGCTCAGAATTGGCAAACTCTCAAAAAATTGCAAGATGGTGGCATACCCGTTGTCTATGACCGTTTACAACTTTTTTACCTATTCAATAAATTATGGCTGCGTTCAATATGTTATATCATGGAGGTGAAATTTCCACAATGCACAAATGTTATGAAATATTTTGAAATCATTTTTCTGGTGTTTTTTAGAAACTTTAATCGATCTATTATAGCAAAACAATAGGCACTTGTTAAATTATTTAAGATTTATAACATTTATTTTTAGATAAATTGTCCTGAGTGAACCTTGCACACGACATGGAGGTGACATTTTTGACACTTTTTTGATGATGATTTAAATAATTATTTTAATATTGTAATTAATATAAATATCTATTTCTAATAATATAAACTACTTCGAGAAATAATACAAGATTTGATAATTATTACAAGAATTTCTCATTTTAAATCACATGCACAAAAAAAAATCACCAAAATGAGAATTATTATAATAGTTAACAAGAGATCAAAATCAACATTGTTGAAAGCATTGCTAAAATCAAGTAAGGTCAACACTGTTACACGTTGTTGATTATCCATACAGAGACGAATATCCTCAGTGATCTTGACTAAAGCTGTAGTACTATGACCAGTCCGGAAAACGGATTGAAATGGATTAAAGAGACTCCATCTAGATAGAAGGATAAATATGGTTTTAGGTTAAGTGATATTGTGAAAGTTAGAGTTTTAAGTATTAGGGTTACTGATTGTAAACGCGAAGACTTCACTCGAATCTTGTGATCTCGGTTCAATAATGTGAAGGTTACCTGGCTGCTTCACGGGACGTGAAGTTGTCAGGAAAGGCCAAGCTGTTAGCATTATTACTGTCATTATCTAAATTTGTATCTCATGAAATAGAAAGTATAATATCTGTCAATTTGACTCGTTTCAGAGAATAGAGTAACGGATTGACTTGATTTTTTGCATGGGCATAGTTGAGGACCTGGAGAGTGACATAGGCTTATTTTTATCCCGGAAAATCAAAGAGTTCCCGAAGGATTTTAAAAACTAAATCCACGCGGACGAAGTTGCGGGCATCAGCTAGAGATAAAATAAAATGTAAATTCAAGGTACCTACAGGCAAACTTACAATTAATTAACCTTACAATTACTTACCTCTTACAGGTTAACCCGCTACCATCAGACTGCATCATCACTTACCACCAGCGACTAGTTGAGTTAGCAGTCAAGTGGCTAACTTGTAGTGGTTAAAAAAATTCCCCACTCCATCTATGTAGTAACTCAACAGCTCCTCTTTAATTTCAATGATTTATTTATTTCACGTTTATAGTGCTACTTTGACATGTCAAGGCTCTACCACCGGTTCGGAAACTGATTCTACTGCCGGCAAGAAACTCAGCTACTCAACTAGAAGGATCGATGCAGTCATAGGACATAGATGCAGCCATTGTACCTACCATTTTCGTACGGAATCCTAAAAAATTCGACGATTCGCACAGAGCACGTGATCCCAAGTGTAGGTTTTTCAACACGAATAATTAAGTATATTATATTATAAATTACAAATTACGCTACCTATTAAACTTTATTAAACCAGCTGCGGACTAAGATTTTCGGGGGCCCAGCGACGTATACTTACCTACTGAATGAGAGCCTTCGGTTTTAAAGGGTGTTTTTGTGGAATGACTAGTGCGAGCGAAGCGCGTGCGATATGTTTATTTAAATTTTACATAAACGATTCTTAAGTTTTACGATAAACTAGACTATTCGGTTTAATTCGGCATTTACTAATGCGGATTTGTCAAGGCTTGGAGCCCCTCTAGACCTGAGGCCCAGGGTGTACCTCTCCAGTCGGCTTTACTCGTGGTGCAGGGTGTGCAGACTGCAGCAAAAGCCATGTCACCAGCTAAAGGTTAATGCATAATTAACCTTTTTTTTAGCAGTGCAGTGGGACGATATGCAAATGAAACATTAAGCGACTGAATTGTCGGGGTCGGGGGGCTTCCTTCCCATATCCATACTATATACAATATAATATGTATTATAAGAGCGAAAGTGTGTCTGTTTGTCTGTCTGCTACACTTTAACGATTCATCTTTTCAACCGATTTGATCTCGATCACGCACCTGCTGGAGGGCGCCAGGGTATTGATTGCACCAGTGCGCTACATGGGCTAGAGCCGGCCCTGGAACGCTCCATCCGCCCCACCCTTAGTCTACCACTGGGTTAAACTTATAAGTATAAAAATTATTTATTTCCGATTGTAACGTCAGTCAAGTTTCCAGACAGCGTCCCGAAAATGACTTTATTTGTAATCATGATAGTTGTAGCATCGGTGACTGCAATGGAACCAGAAAATAGAGATCCGGAAAAAAATCAAATTTTACATTTTAAGGACAATACGACGGTGAGTGAGAATTCAAACATATCTTTTTTCCTGGGTCTGTTACCATACGGGTCCATCCGACGATACCAACTTTTTTGCGTTTCTAAGGCACAAACAGCTTTATGCCCTGAACTTTACCTTGGAATGAACCTTTTTAACATCGAGCCGCAAAGCAGGTGCAGACCTCCATGGTCTGCACCCTTATGCAGTTGAAATTCCGCGGACTCAGTCGTACGAATCGATTTGCTTCCTCATTCCTAATTCGAATCGCTAGGATATGGAATGCCCTTCCGGCTTCCGTTTTCCCCTCCACTTTTAATATAGGTACCTTCAAAGCACCTAATAAATGAAATTATTTTAGTTCCAGCGTAAATACCTAATTATTAAAAAAGTATAATGAATTAATTCATTGAAATAACTTAAGAGTACCTACTTACTAATTGATTGGTATAGTTTATTAGTTATTTATTATTACTGATTTGTTAATCTTTTTACTCGACAATCATTTCTGCACTGATGTGTCTAATAAAAATAAAAATAACAAGTATAAATTACAAATTTAAAACAACCCCCGACATAATATGGAAGTAACAGATTATGAAAAAAGCTGATGACCTTCAAACGGCTGAACAGATTTTCATGAAGCATGGCTAAGAACACTCGGGATAAAATTATCTATGACACAAAGAATACTAAACGAAAATTGGTTCATCCGTTTGGGCTCTACGATACCACAGACAGATACACAAACAGACACGTTAAACTTATAACACCCCTCTCTTTTTGCGTCGGGGGTTAAAAACAGTGATAACAGTGGATTTTCACACACTTTTTCTGCCCGCATAGCAAGTTAACAATGAAATTTCATAAATTTTTTCTGCCGCATATTTGGTTGGTAGCAATGACGTACTATCTTGAACGTTTTCAAAAAAGTAAGAAAGTACTTTCCGAGCGGGTGTAGCATAAAAAATAAAAGCTGCACATCCATGTCACCGCGCCGCATTGGCTTCCAACCTAGTCTACTGATTCTACATTAATAAACTCAATAAATTTCCAGGGGCCTGTCGGTGTACTCACAACGAGTGGAGGTGCACCTGTCTCATACAGTGAGGCTACCAGCACGTTAAATGCCCCGATAATCAATAACGAATTCTTTATGGATATGATTACCCATCTGAATCGTGAAAGGATTCCTGAACGCATGATTCATGCTAGGGGGACTGGAGCATTTGGGTATTTTGTAGTAACACACGATATTACACATATTTGCAAAGCTGATTTTTTGAAAAATGTAGGAGAGAAGACGCCTGTTGCAGTGAGATTTTCAACAGCCACAGGAGAAAGAGGAGCTTCTGAATTAAGTCCGGAACCTCGAGGATTTGCAATAAAATTTTATACCAAGGAAGGAAATTTTGATATAGCCGGAGTTAATACCCCTATTAATTTTTTTAGGGATCCAATTCATTTTCCAACTCTTGTGCATGCAACCAAAAGGAATCCAGCGACGAATCTTTATGATCCCAATGCAGTTTGGGATGTATTAACCATGATACCAGAGACATTACATACAGCTTTATTACTATTTGCAAATCGTGGAATGCCAGCTAGTTACCGAAATATGCCAGGTTATGGAGTTCATACGTATCAGGTTGTAAACAAAGATGGAACTCCTTATTTTGTTAAATTTCATATCCTGCCAGATGGTGGTATTAAAAATTTAGATATAAAGGAAGCTAGAAATATAGGTGTGCTGGACCCCGATTATTTGACAAGAGATTTAATTCGTGCAATTGACAATGGTGAATTTCCTTCTTGGACAGTCAGTGTACAAATCCTAACCGAAGCTGACTTAAAGGAAGTTGGATCCCGGGCATTTGATATAACCAGAACAATTTCTTTAAAAGAATTCCCTTTACATCAAGTTGGTAAAATATTTTTAAATAGGAATCCTAAAAACTTCTTTGCGGAAATAGAACAGTTAGCATTTTGTCCGGGTAATTTAGTCCCTGGTATACTTGGAGCACCAGATAAAGTATTTGAAGCGCGTCGAATGGCCTACAGAGATGCACAATTTTATCGCTTGGGTGTAAATTTTAAGAAAATACCTGTGAATTGTCCATTTCAAGTAAAAACTTTTACTTATAATAGAGATGGTGTACCTCCAGTCGGAGATAATGAAGAAGATATTCCCAACTACTATCCTAACTCATTTCATGGGCCTGAGCCATATACAGAGAAGTCGAGTTCAGGTTTGATTAACATTATAGAAAAACGTGTAGTGGACAATTTTGATCAAATTGCAGAGTTTTACACAAACGAATTGTCTGCTGATGAACGGACTCAATTTATTGCTAATTTAGTAATTCATTTGCTACGCGTCACTAAATTTATTCAAGAAAGGGCTATCAATATATTGAAAAAAATACACCCGGACTTGGGCAATAAAGTATTCCAAGGATTAAATGGCACTGCACTTGGACATTAACATGGACATGATGTTTTAATAGGTGACCAATCATTTGGCAAAAAACAAATAACAAATTTTCATTTCACAAACAACGTTTCCCAAAATTATGAATCAAAATATATTAATCGTTATAAAACTTTTGGTCCTATAAATAATTCACTTGACAAAACAATTAACAGACGAATTATCATTTCATAAAATATAATTTGACAAACAAATGATTTATAAATCGTGTTATTTAATAAAGCAACGTAAAGTATATTTCTTTTTTGATAAAATGAATTGTTTGATAAATACTGTAGAGTCTTCTGGCGTAGCCCGTTTTAAAAAGTTGACATTCTTGTGTCGAAATCTGAGCACTCAGACTCCACGCAGTCTTGTCTGTCCTACCCCTAGAGTGTTTTTGTAAAGCGCATAGCCAGAAGCTGGCGAAGGAGGTCCTGAATGAAGGGGGCCTACGAGGCCGAGTGGTTTTCCTAACTTCTCCACTTCCTTTTTAGGCACCACTCCCGCTCATGCAAGAGCGAGCGAAGCGAGTTTGGAACTGGGGGCACTCCGACTCGGATAGTTTAGGTGACGAAGAGGATGGCGGGGTCTGAAAGACCCCATCCTCCTAAGAGGCCATCCTCTTGGTGGTTATTTCCTTTTTATACCACCCAGAAATAAGGAGCCCCGCGAGGCGGGGCTCCGTTGAACGGGCCTTGGAGTTGGTGAGAGGGAGAGGGAGAGAACCCATATCCTTAACGTTATCCAGCCAGAGTTCGGTAGATCTAGGTTGAGTATGGGTAAATTCCGAATTGAAATTTATTTTACTTATTATTCGAACTTTACCCAAAACGTTTGGGTAAACCTAAGCTAAACTATGGCTAATGGTAAGATAAGCTATGGCTAAGTAAACCCGTGTAAACCTAGGTTTACTACATCTTCTAGCATTACCCGTAACATATATATTCATATCATAAAAAAAAGACGTGTGGCACTCGGAGACTGCCGCGGTAAAGCTATTGCATAGCATTTTTTATCAACTTATGCAATTATAATTTTTTTTTTTAATGTTTTCAACAACTTGAAGTCAACAACACAAGTAGTCATAGCAACTAAAATCATCTTTTCATAAAAATAGTCTTTTTATTTGCAACAACTTGAAGTCAACAACACAAGTAGTCATAGTAACCAAAGTGTTAGGTTTTTTTTCGTTACGGAATTTCTGGATTCGGTCTCCACGCTCAAGGCCCGCGATAGAAGCTATGCAATAGCTTAAAATCTCATAATCTCATAAGAAATCAGAGATTGTACGCGGATGCAGTTGCGGGTGACCTACGAGTATATTTATCAAATAACAATTTATATTTTAATATTTTGTAAAAATACGAATTTGAAGAATGAATTATTTTATGAAATAATAAATTAGTAATAATAAATTAGTATTTTATGAAATAGTAAATTAGTAAATTAGCCATTTTTACATTCAGCACGTTTGCAAAGTAAAGTATTTATGAATTGAGTATTTGTCAAATGATCTTTTTATAAATTATATGTTTGCGGAATACGAGGTTTGTGAAATGATTGGTTTTTGAAACGTTTTTTGTGAAATTATCATTTGTTAAATGTTTTTTGCGAAACATTAGTGAACCGTTTTAATAATGTTATTAAGTAAGTTAATAGATTTGTACACCACACTGTGGTAGAATACATGATACTTCTGTAAAACTACCATCTATGTACAAACCTCAACTGTATACACAAATAAATAATTTTCAATTTGAATTTGAATTAAGTAAATTCTGATATAAAATATTATTTCTAGTAAGTATACAGGGGGGTTACTATCATCATTTAGAAAACCATTATGATACAGGCACATCTTGTTTCAATCTCTTTCTAATCTTACTGAGAAAGCTACCATGACCCTACAAAACTATTATGGTTTTACTCTTGCCAAAGAACGAATGATACTCATAACATTGTCTATTCCTTACTTTCAGAGTAAGCGAGATGTAGCTATATTTTTTCTATAGCGCTATCTCGTCTCATCGTGTTTCATTTCATGCATAAAATAACACAGAGCCGACACCTTTTTAATTAAATAGTATAACTTTACAAAGTTATTTTACCTTTATAAAGTGCAATAAATAACAAAAAGTTTCTTAGTATTATTATTAATTATTTTAAACCAAATAATAGTTGTTTGGTTGCACTTTTTTAAAGGATAAAAATTAACTCGACAATTGTTTAAGTTTCTTTTACGTTGTGTAAAACGAAACGGATGTCAAATGTCAAACAAGGCACGTAAATAATAAGTTGAAATTTGAGGTTATCTAATATTTTATAACTTTTATAATTATATAATATGTCGGGCCTCGAGTAAGTCTAATTATTGTGAGTTTATTGCTTTCTTGGATAAAACAAAAAATATTAGTAAAATTGTGGCGCTACGCGTGAAGATCGGACTGGATTTGTGATGCAGAAGTGCACATAGTGCATTTCAAGTGGTTTGTGTGCTTTTTGCAGCAGATGTCGAAGAAAATTAAACAATAATATACATTACAATAATTCAAAATACAAACGTTTTTATTCAAATAAACTTTTACAAGTGCTTTTGAATCATTGATTGAATCTACCACTGGCTTGTAATGCCATTTTTTACAAGAGCCAGCAAGAAACTCGGTGATTGCTCCTTTGAAGAATAATAAATTAAAAGTCCTAAGCATAGCTGGAGCAAGTCAAATGCAAGCGCTTTTATCATTTACATAACCTTCAACACTATCCATACTAATATTATTAACTAGATGATGCCCGTGGCTTCGTCCGCGTCGGCCGTCGACTAAGTTTTTTCGAGTCCCGCAGGAACTCGTTAATTTTCCGGGAAGGCGTAGCAGACAGACAGATGGACAGACAGACAGAAATAAGTTCTCATTTATAACAATATAAGTATGGATGCGAAAGTGTGCCTGTCTGTCTGCTATGCTTTCACGGCTCATCCCTTCAACCGATTTTGATGAAATTTCGTACAGGGGTAGGTTGTATCCCAGGGAAGGACATAGGCGTAGGACAAAAGGACATAATTTTATTCCCGTGGGAATCAAATATCTTAATCCACGCGGACAAATCCGCGGGCATCTTCTAGTTAATAATAATATAAAATAATAAGTTTTTTATTTTTATGAAAACAAGTTTGATATGAATTTAACAATCTATCAAGTATCAAATAAATATTATAAATGCAAAAGTTTGGATGGATGGATGTATGGATGGATGTTTGTTACTCAATCATGCCCCGACGGCTAAACGGATCTGGCTGAAATTTGGCACAGAGATAGATTATAATCTAGAATAGCACTTAGGCGCTTTTTATCCCGGAAAACTAAGGAGTTCCAGCGGGAACCAAAAAACCTCAATCCATGCGGATGTAGCTGCGGGCATCAGCTAGTAATAAATAAATGTTTATGTTATTAAATTGAATTGAGTATTATGTTTATTTCCAGAACTATAAATGCTGCCGTCTTGCACAGAGTTGTTGAATAAGGGCATTCCGCTAAGGGCATATTTCGAGGGCAAACATACAAATTCGTATAATGTGCCTCAGGCGAGTCAAGCGAGTCTGGAGCCTGGCATCCAATAAAATCATCATTGCTTTTCTCAATGGATATCCTCAGTCACGTGAAACTTTTAACTGAAAATTATAGTTTAAATCAGTTTATGTTTAGTCAAATGTGACTGGATTAGTTATTGTAAATTTAAAGTTAACTGCTATGTATACATATATAATAAATATATCGATTTTTACATAAGTATACTTTTTCATTTGAATTATTTTAATCATCATCATCATCATCACTACAGCCTATTAACGTCCCACTGCTGGGCACAGGCCTCCACTCTCATAGGAGAGCGGGAATTAGAGCTTAGACCCACCACGCTGCTCCAATGCGGGTTGGCGGGCTTTAACGACTATTATCATGTTAGTGATAATAACCGGGACCGACGGCTTAACGTGCTCTCCGAGGCACGGGGGTGAAACACCGCCAACTTCCAACTCCGGGCTGGCACTGAGAATTTCTTAATTGAAAAACCCAATACCTAACTTTTTATGCCCGACCGGGAATCGAACCCAGGACCTCGTGATCCGCAGTCGACTATGCTAACCACTAGACCAACGAGGCAGTATTATTTTAATACCTACCTAATATTATAAAATGGATGGATGGGTGGATGCTTGTTACTCAATTGCGCCAGAACGGCTGAACGGATCATGATGAAATTTGAAACAGAGGTAGATTATAGTCTGGAATAACACAAAGGCTACTTTTTATCCTGGAAAATTAAATAGTTCCTGCAGGAGCCAAAAAACCTTCATCCATGCGGTCAAAGTTGCGGGCTTTAGCTAGTTACTGTTGAAGTTAGGTTTGTTTGTTAATGAAATTAAATCATTATTCTTAAAATAGCTATTTATTTTAATAAGGTGAGCACAGAACGACATGTTAATTCAAACTTGAAGTTACTACAATGATATTACAATAGGTACATGTATGAAATGTTAAATCAAGCAAGTATATAAATCAATTCTGTATAAAATATAATATGAGTTACAGTATATTATAATTACATCAAAAAGACCTTTTTTTACTTGATGAGACACTGTATTTTAAAAAACAATAATATAATAAGTCATAGTGGCTAATTCAATAGAAAAATAAACGGCTACATAAATTGTGAAAGTTAGTTCACACTAGCAATCAATGGATACATAAGCAGTTGTAGAAGTTAGTAAACTTAACATGACAAAAGAAAGTAAATAACCTTAGTAAATTAACTAAAGGTAACAAAATAACATTACTTCATGATATATTACTAGGTACATATATTTTATGCTTAAGTATTTAATCTAACCTAAACCTTAGCTTAATATTTTAACAAGAATATAGTGGCTCTTTTGGCATTGTAGACCAGTGAAGCTGGACCTACACACTTCAGAAGTCCTACAAGAAGCTAACTACATTGTATAAGGTAGTGTCATCATCCACTAGCAGCACTACCACCTTGGATATAGCCCTGTCATGGAGCTTACAATTACAGGCTAATGAGTCTTACTAATAATAGGTAATATTATAGGAAACTTCTTTTCAAAGGAAAATGAAGAATTTTGCAACCGGGACCTACTCTTATCAAACCAACTTTATCTAAAAAAGGTTGTAAGGGCTATAAGTGGGATGTTACATTTTGTCCTTTCTGCAAGCATCTTATTTCATCACTGAAGTAAATATACTGCAGTCCTTTTATAACTGTAGGTATGTACCTAATGAATTCTTCATTTCCATTGCAGAGATGAAACCTGTATTGAAGGAATTTCCTTTACATTTGTTAACACATCTCAACATGTAACAGACTTGCTGCAATTTATAATAAACTTGAATATTTTGTATAGATAGGTAAAAGATCAAGACTATCAATATTACTCGGGCAAACATTTAAATCTGCACTATCACAGTTTTGTTGTAATGGAATTTCAATTATAAACAAATATAAATTACTTATAAGTACCTACTCTTATTTTATAAATAATCTGGGCCATGCCACCATAATTAAATAAGCTGATGTTTTTAATATCTGGAAATATATAAGAAACTTTAGTCATCAAGTTACTGAGTACTAGAGCACCATTTAACTGATGTCTTGGGATTGTCAACTTCGAACTCAATGGTGCTATTATATACCTATATCCTGTCCCCACTGCACAACGGGTTGTGTCAAGTTTCTAAAGCTGATGTATGCTGCTTAATACGGCTTACGATATCATTCAAACTGTGAGCTTTTTAACAGTAGGTAAATCCAACAAGATAGATAGATAGATAAACAGATAAATTATCTTTGTTGATCACTGTACCTACTGAACAAATCTATAAACTGCTTGTATCCACTTAAGTATGTCCTTCCCATCATAGGGCTTGATGATAATGGGAGGAAGATGAACCCGCTGCTTGACACACGTAGAACTGGCGCAATGTCCCTCCTGCTCCGCTGTACGTTTAAGCTTCCTGAGCTTAGAGCAGAGTCCTAGGTACCGCTCTTCGATGATGCATGCCTCGTCATCTCCCCCGCCTTGGCAGAGAATGTCTAGTTGTATCTGTAGAAACTTCTGGTAATTGCTTGTGAGGTTGGCTTCAACTAGGTAGGTATTAACTGTTGTACCCCTACCCTGGATCTCCACAGGGCACGGTCTTGTACTGCTTGCTTCCAGCGGCTCCCAGCTACATACTTGAGATCGTCTGCGTTGGGTTAGCTGAGCTTTCCAGTAAGGCCGAAATTCAAGCACCGTGCGACCCAAACGTCTGTCGGTGTCGGTTCTTCGAAGTATTAAATCCGTAGGTAATCTACGGATCTCCTCATTTCTGATTTGAGCACTTAGGAATACTCCAAGCATAGCCCCCTTCACTGCCCTGGGTGCCTGATTCTTCAATTTAATACCTTTTGGAAAATTCTATAACTCACTTTTATAAAGTTATATCACAGAATAATATAATAGTACGTTATATCTCATTATCTTAGTTTAATGCAGTAGAATATTCACTTGGAACACCTCACAATTTCCTATTTCTTTGTTTACAAAGTCAATCCGTCGTTGATCCGTCGCAAGAAAGTAACTTTTTTATGATTGCTAAATGTGACGTAAATCCTACGTAAAACAAGAATGTTAGCTCTCAAAAAACACTTGGTGGTACGAATTGAGTGAATGATTTGCATCGCGACGTCACAAAACTGCTCAGGAAAACATTGTGTTAATAAGCTTATTTTTGGGACGTGATGGTAGGATTTGTCGCAACAATAACATAATAATATTGCTTTAAGCAGTGGCAGTAACCCCGCAGGTAGAAAAAACCAACGGGACAATTATGTACTTTACATTGATATTGAAGATAATAGATATCAAAGAGCAATGGCAAATTGGTACGGACTTCATTGTACACAAACAAGATAAAGACAAGAAGAATTTTCGTAATTTTTTATATTTTATCAAGTACTAGTGGGCCCGGCAGACTTTGTCCTGCCCGGAAACTCGAACCCGATTGCAGCGCCCCCTACCGGGTCCAATTGTGAATAAAAACCATCCCGGGGTCCAAACAAACACAACAATTTCGCAATTTCGCCAATTTCGCTAATTTTTAGCGAAATTGGTCCAGCCGTTCACGCGAGATGCCGTGACCAAGGGGTTAATTTAAAATAAAATAGGGGTTCATTTTTATACAATTATATATAGATTCGCCTTGATTAATTGAGGCTAGGTAAAAAAATAAAATATTTATGGAATCTGTTTTGATTATTTAGTTCCGTTTCTCAGTTTAGTGTTACCATTTTATGTATAATCTACCTAGTAGCCAGAATACATCCAAATTGGTACATTATTTTGTATCGGTTTAAAAATTGTAATTATTTCGTCTGATTAATGTTTGCATAAATAAAAGGATGGCACTAAGTTTTAAGTTTAGTGTATTTTATATTATTTAAGTGAATTTCTTGCTTACATTAATTAATAATCTCTAACAGAATAGTAATAAATGAAAGAATATTATGGCAGCACTGATGCTGATTATCTGTGGTTGTGCCGAATGTTTTACTGGTCTTTGGTTGTCATCTGTCTTTGTCATAGTGGATTTCTTCCGGTTGTCATTTTAAGAAGTGATATAACCACATAACCTACAAAACTTTAAAACGAAATATCTTTTTTTCTAGCCTCATTAAAAAAAAATTCTTACTTCTGAGAGCTTCGTACCCGACGCTTATTAAAATATATTTTTCGCACACGTGTACATAATTTTTTTTCGCAATTAGTACTATTGATGTATGGAAGTTCGCAGCTTTGCTCTTTCACTGTAAGGAATAATATTATGTACTACATTATACATTAAAGAATTAATACATTCTTTTATTTTTAAAAATATATAATACCTGCATTCAAAAATCTTATCTGAGCCAGGAATCGAAATAACTTGAAGTGAAAAAATTAAAGATATCAAATTCCACTCAAAGAAAACATTGTTTTTAGGGTTCCATACCTACCTCAAAAGGAAAAAACGGAACCCTTATAGAATCACTTTGTTGTTCTTCCATCCTGTCTGTCAAGACCCTTCTTCTCTGCAGGAACGCTTGGAGGTATCAAGCTGTAATTCATATCTCAGGTCTACTGTCCTTTGGAGCTGTGAAAAAATCAAACTTAGGAACAGCCGTCAAACAAAAGATACAGCCGTCTATTCTGCAAATTTTCGACACTCGCAAGGAAATTAAAACCTGCAGGGTACTTCCCATGAACTCAGAATCTTAAAATTTGGTACCTACGAAGCAACGTCTTATAGCACAGATAAAGGAAAAATTGCGAATATAATACATTTTTCGTACCACTTGCTCAAAAAAGTGACATTCTATGCCACAAAAAGCGAACATGTAGAGAGTTACTGTATTCCCTCGCTCTACAACCAACTACCTAGTTAGGATTCACTTCCTAAGTATAGGCGTTGAAATGATACACTCGATAATAACTATCGCGGCAGTATATTATAATAAGGACTCATTGAATAAATACATTGTATAGATAAATGGTAAAAGAAGTACAATAGAAATATATCAAAAGATGCGTTGCGCTGGACGTCCAGCAATCGAATGAATGTGTCGTCTGTTGCTACAGCGCAGCTCTCGCGCGCAGGACCTTCCGAATTCAAAAACGTTCCAAAAGCAAGTTCGAATTCCGAACGCGAAACTTATGTGCGTTGCCAGCTAGGAAAGAGGTAACGCCACATCACCCCCCTGCGGAGAGAAAAGAAAACAAGGGGAGAAAAATAAAATAAAATTAGGCAATAGGCTAAAAATGAAACAAAGACCATGACGAAGCGACTGAGGCGAGCTAGCCACGTCGGACGGTTCGTGCAGCGTTGCGCACGAAAAGGCGTCGAGACGTGCAGAAGCAGCGCAGCATAAGGCTGAGTCGATAACCGCATAGCATATCGCTAGATGCGGAAGGGGCGTCGGTCAGATCACGAAGCGTATGGGCGCGACCGTTTCCAAAAGCTCGTGCAGCGTTGGGCACGAGGGGCGTCGCGTCGGTCGGGTTGAGTCGTGCAGCGATGGGCACGGAAGAACGTCGGAAGAGTCACACAGCGTTGGGCGTGAAGGCGTCCGACGGGGCGTCAAGCAGCGCAATGAGTAATGCGGCGACGTCACTTTGCAGAACCGACGCGAAGAATACCTATTCGAACTGCTGTATAAAATCTACGTTACCACATTTATCACTATAGCTAATCTGAAATAAATGATTAAGCTGAAATGAAAAGAAAAATACACGGAAAATATTACAATGTTTACAAAATATCTGAAAATGTCAGATAGACACGTTCCTATAAAACAAATTCAAAACAATTGACACTATTGTCTATAAATTTTTTCTTCCAAAATTTGAATTTGAACTATAATCTTCCTTCTTATATTTGAATCTTGAAAAAAAGAAATAAAATCTGCGATGTCAAATGTCCATCGATCCGTCACAGCATTCTATTTATTCGAAAATAATTTCGAAGTCTTCTTCGATGAATTTATGTTTCTCCTTGGCAACGATGCTTCACAATAATATTCTTGTTTAAATAAGTATTCTTCTGATTATTATTAAATTTCAAAGATTATTCTTCTTCTAGCTTGATATGAAACGTCCTCAAAAAGCGAGATTTGACCTTATTCTGATGTCACTTGAAAATAGTGTGACCTTTTATTGAGGTCACTTGAATATAGACTGACCTTTTATTGAAAATATTCTTCTCGGGGTCACCATTTGTAGGGGGTTTGTCACCCAAATGTTCAATGTTTATTATTTGCAAATTTAAAATTCTTTTTTTTTTCTTCCGAGGGATCTTCTCACACCTGACGACCAGGAAGGAATTTATGTTGTTGAATGTTGCTCTGTGATGTTGCTTGACTGTTGCGTTGAATGCTGGAACGTAGGGTCTAGGAATTCACTAGTCCAAATATGCTCACAGCGAGTTGCGTTGCTATATAGCCCGGGATCAGATCACGTCGGGGTCACCATTTGTAGAGAGTTACTGTATTCCCTCGCTCTACAACCAACTACCTAGTTAGGATTCACTTCCTAAGTATAGGCGTTGAAATGATACACTCGATAATAACTATCGCGGCAGTATATTATAATAAGGACTCATTGAATAAATACATTGTATAGATAAATGGTAAAAGAAGTACAATAGAAATATATCAAAAGATGCGTTGCGCTGGACGTCCAGCAATCGAATGAATGTGTCGTCTGTTGCTACAGCGCAGCTCTCGCGCGCAGGACCTTCCGAATTCAAAAACGTTCCAAAAGCAAGTTCGAATTCCGAACGCGAAACTTATGTGCGTTGCCAGCTAGGAAAGAGGTAACGCCACAAACATAACAATAGTCATTTTTAATCTGTTAAAAACAGGGAAAGAAAATTGTACTGAATTTCATTCATCCTCTAGGGGGAGAATGTGATTTAAATTTGGAATATGTACTTACCGAAATTTATACTGAACTATGCTTTGATTAGCTATGTACATCTGTGTTTACACCATTGAGTTTGTATATAAAGCATTAAACATCTTTTTGAAAAAGGAATACGCATTTATTATGCAGTTATAATTATTAAATAAAATTACCTACGAAAACCGACGGGGCCGTATGAGATTGATGCCTTTGCTTTTCCGACAAAAAAATATTAGTCTAGGAATTTGCCGCGTTTTTGTTTTCCTCAAATACATAAACGTTAAGTTTATTTTAATTTATTTTTATAAATAAGTTAATGTTCTAAACAGTTCCTCAGACGCAAGAACAGAGAAATACTCAAATCAACTCATCAACAATAAATGTACCAAACAAAAATGTAACTCTCTCTATCAATAATTGGACCAATGTTTCGAATGTTAACTTTTACTTTTAATTGTCATTATTTTTAATAAATGCTTATCTTATCTTCTTATATATAAAATTCTCGTGTCACAATTTTCGTTCCGATACTCCTCCAAAACGGCTTTACCGATTCTCATGAAATTTTGTGAGCATATTGAGTAGGTCTGTGAATCGGCCAACATCTATTTTTCATCCCCCTAAATGTTAAGGGTAGTCCACCCCTAAATTTTTTTTATTTTATTTTTTAGACAAATTTTTTAGTTTTTATTTTTTTATGATACAACATACAAAAATACATACAATCCTAAATTTTCACCCTTCTACGATCAACCCTTATTTTTTATTTTAGTAATTTAATCAATCTTCATCTCCGGTCGATAACTGATCAATCGTCATTTAATTAGTTATTTTAATATGCATATTCAGTAGGTCTGAGAATCGGCTACTATCTATTTTTCATACGTCCACGCGAACGGAGTCGCGGGCATCAGCTAGTCTCATATTATTATTGTGTTAATTTTTTCGCAAATGGTACGAAAAGTAGAGTATTTTCCTCGGTGATAAAGCTGTCTTAGTCTTGGGTGAACTTAAATCCCTCGCTTCGCTCGTGATTTAATTTTTTAACACCCTCGCTACGCTCGGGAGTAAACCTCGAGTCCTTCGTTACGCTCGCGATTTAAATCGTCACCCGCGACAGAAGACACTGCTTTATCCCCTTGGTTAATAATCTACTATTTAGTTAAATTAGGTAAGTATATAATAAATATATTTTTAATAATTTTAAACTCACTAATGTTATGGATTTCATTTAGCAATAAAAATAACATAACTTTTACTTATATCCACAAGTGATATAAAACTAATGGTAAATAATGATATGTTGAAAATAGAAGATACGTGATATAGTGCGCGTCACGTAAAAAAAACGCTGGCCGTTTACCTGCGCACTGAGCGATTTATCGATCTAGTTGGTGGTAAGAAGGGGACGCGACGGAGGAACTATAGGTACCTATTACGATTCTAAAATAAACCTACAATAGGTAATATAGAGAACGATAGGAAGCTAGGACGCGACTGTATCCGTACCCAGACACATCCCCTCCACTGTCCCTCAGCGTTCTTTTTACGTGACGCGCACTATACTACTGTGTTCCTAGGGGTGACCTTGGACGCAAAACTTCAATGGGGCACCCATATTATATCAACCCTTTCTGGCAAGCTTAGTTCTGCCGCTTACGCTGTCAGAAAGATTCGACAGTTAAGGACGGATGTACTGTAATAGGGGGAAACATCCTTTTCTGTTCCGACATTTTAGTATAGCAAAAATTAAAATTTCACTATCGAATAAATACCATTCGCTACTCATTGAGATATAGTATGATGTAATTAAAAAAAGTGGTCAAAAAATCGTACAGTAACGGCAGAAAATTATTGGGAAATTCATGGAAATCTCAAAAAAGGTCTTATCGCGTTCCGACTATTGTGATTTAATTTGAGACATTATTTAGACAAAAGTTATTTTAAATTGATCGTAAAAGATCAAAAAACACTTTAAATAAATAATATTTTCAATAAAACTTATAGTTTTTTTACAATCTGGTTACAAACATCCCTCATTTTTACAGCACGAATTTTTCATACAAATTTAGTACGGGCGCGCGCATCACAAAATTTCGTTATATATTCATGAAATACGGCAGTCATTTCCCATACGCCTGCGGGCTCTCAAGGCGTGAGGTTGCGTCCCGTTGCTCCTGAACTGACGTTTGTCACTGTTAGTATCCGTACACAAACGTCAATGCATCCACTACCATTGAACAAAACTAATCATCGATATTTATACGTATAAAAAAAATGTAACTGGACGATTTCTGTATATAAAATATTTATTTTGAAAATTTAATTGGTGGTTATTTTATTATTCACTGAGCCCAAAACGGTATTTTATTCTCTGTCTTATTTTGCCTGTTTTGTGCACGAACTCCACTAAAACTAACTTTGAATGGGTATTTTGGTTCTTAAAGCTCAGTCTAAGTAGATTTTTTTCTTTTATAACAGTCGTCCGAAGGGGGAAACTGGCGAAATATCAATTTCGGGTCTATGGGGTACCTAATGCTGATGTTCATTCTGTTTTGGTCTCGCAGAAAAGGGCTGTTCGTGCCATATACAAAACTAAATTCAAAGAAGTTGAAATTATGACGGTCCACGACCAATACATAATTGAAAACTGGATGATGCCCGCGACTTCGTCCGCGTGGATTTTTGATTCCCGCGGGAACTCTTTAATTTTCCAGGATAATAAGTACCCTTTATCCTTCCCCGGGTACCCTATGTGTTATTCCAGACTATAACCTATCCCTGTACCAAATTACATCAAAATCGGTTGAACAGATGGGCCGTGAAAGCGTAGCAGACAGACAGACAGACCCACTTTCGCATTTATAATATTATAGTATGGACTGAATGATGCTAGCGACTTCGTCCGCGTGGATTAAGGTTTTTGATTTCCGCAGAAACTCTCATTTTCCGGGATAAAATAACCTATGTCCGTCCCCGGAATACAACCTACTCCTGTACCAAATTTCATCAAAATCGGTTGAACGGATGAATCGTGAAAGCATACAACCAAACAAACAAGCAACCAACAGACACACTTTTACGTTTATAATATTAGTATGGATTATGGATATTATGGATTAAGTATAATATTTGTGTAGTAGGTCTGACGACCTCCGTGCGGCGCAGTGCTTTGCGCAGCCTTAACGTGCGGAGGTCCCGGGTTCGATCCCCGGCAGGGTTTGTAAATTTATAATTTCAGAATTTTCCCTGGTCTGGCCTGGTGGGAGGCTTCGGCCGTGGCTAGTTACCACCCTACCGGCAAAGACGTACCGCCAAGCGATTTAGCGTTCCGGTACAATGCCGTGTAGAAACCGAATAGGGGTATGGGTTTAATATAACTGTCATGCCCCTAACAGGTCAGCCCGCTACAATCTAAGACTGCATCATCACTTACCATCAGGTGTGATCGGAAACTAGGGCTAACTTTGTAGCATATAAAAATATCCATATCCATACTAATATTATAAATGCGAAAGTGTGTCTGTCTGTCTGTCTGCTACGCTTTCACGGCCCAACTACTCAACCGATTTTGATGAAATTTGGTACAGAGATAGGTTACATCCCAGGGAAAGACATAGGCTACTTTTCATCCCGGAAAATTGAAGAGTTCCCGCGGGATCAAAAAAATGTATCTGTTCAACCGATTTTGATGAAATTTGGTACAAGGATAGGTTTTATCCCGGGGAAGGACATAGGCTTGTTTTTTATTCCGGAAAATTGAAGAGTTCCCGCGGGAATCCAAAAATATGAATCCACGCAGACGAAGTCGCGGGAATCATCTAGTTCTATATAAATATTTTTGGGGTCTGTATACATAATAAACATTACTACAAAGATTTATCATAAGTACCTATATAGATAGATAGAATGAAACATAACTTAAACAAAACAAAAGTCCTCATAAAGGCACAATTTCTCCAATCCTCTCTATTGTTTTGTATAAAACAAAGAAACGTGCGCACGCCGCCTAGCTTCATCCAATATTTTACTGAACGCGCAGAACTTGCTTCGCAGTTTTCAGTCGCACGTAGGCTGTCAAAATAGCTTCGTCTGATCTGAAGTGATAATCTTGCTTTCTGTCGAGTACAAAAACAATTTACTTCTGCAGTGTGTGACTATTGTAAAAAAGTAAGTATAATTTGTTTTATTAGTTACCTACAGTAATAGTCAGTGTGATTATTTGTAATATTTTAAATAAAAATCCCTTCAAAAAAAAATTAATATGGCGTCGGCCGCGGTGATTTTCGTATTGTTGCGCTGATTGTTGGGTTTTGTATCATTGTGTGATTTCAAATTTGACGTTTGTTCAAGTACAACTTTTACAGACACGTCACCACGTACTTTTACAGCCAGCGCCTAATATAATGGAGAGTGCAACGCCAGTAAAACCCATGTACCGACACTTTAATTTTTTGACATAATGACGTAAACATACCTGAGGCTTTTATCAAAGCTCAGCAAAGTTCATCAGTCCATGTATTTTTTAAATTATCTAGACATGATCTAGAATGATTTATTGTGATTCATTATTTTTGCAGATGGGAAAACATAAAAGAAGGTCTGCCTATTATAAAAAAGAAAATAAGCCGTTGCATTGGAAAAAAACAAACAAAAAGTATACTCTTATTTCCTGAAATCTTGAAAGCTGTCATCCCATATCACTTCCACATAATATCACATGCAGATTGCAGAGAAGAAGCAAATAAATGCATTAGTTACCTACATAATTTCTGTACAAGTTTCGCGCTTTATCGCAAAATGCAATTATTCGTTTCTCAATACAAATCAACTAAATTTTCATTTCATTGTACCTACAACACTTTTCCGCTAATTATCATCGCATCAGAGTTATACCATTTCATGTACCTACTCTCACCATAGTCTGTACACTAGTAAAAAAATATTAATTTATAATTAGTAGACTATACCAACAAAAGACATTCATCTTTCCTATCTAAACATTTTGGTTATTTACGTATTGCAGCTTCGAAATTCTAAACGATGATCAAGTTATAGAATATAAATTGGAGAGCTCTGAACAGCAAGGTAAAAAGCATTCGGCAAAAATAACTAAAAGGTAGGTAAATTACAAAACTAGGTATAAATCCTTATCCTTACTAATATTATAAACGCGAAAGCTTGTGAGTATGGATGAGTGGATGTATGCATGTATGTATACGTATGTTTGTTACTCTTTCACGCCTGAACGGCTGAACGGATCTGGATGAAATTTGGCACAGAGATAGATTATAGTCTGGAATAACACTTACTTACTACTTAATAAAACAGCTACTTTTTATCCCGGAAAATTAAGGGAACCAAAAAACCTCTTTTTTTGTTGTTGTTTCCAAATTATATCTGTCGGTTTAGTTGATGGGTAAAATTACAATTATAAAGGTTTGAAATAAATAAAAGAGTACCTTTTATTTATTTCAAACTAGCTGCACTATTGGTAACTATCGCCAGGAAGGCTGATTCAATATTAGGTAGGCGTAGGCTCTCCTCTTATGACGATAGTGAAGGACTGCCCGCATGCTGATGGGGTCTGACTACTTATCGCCTCTCAAAGATGTCTTATGGTTGCCTAAAATTAACAATGACTAGGAAGGCTAACACATCTTTGAGCGGCCATGTCTAGTGAACGGCCCGATGAATAGCGTCAGTTTTTATACTGTTTACATAGGTACTGCGCATACTTTAATACTGTACAAGAATCAGCCTTCCTAGTTATGGTTCATTTTTGGTAACCATAGTACGTGTTTGAGCGGCCATATCTAGTAAAAAAAGGCTGATCTGCATGCAGGCAGACCTTCACTATCGTCATCAGTGGAGAGCCCTACGCCCACCTAATACTGAATCAGCCTTCCTGGCGATAGTTACCAAAAGTGCAGCTATCTCATAGTCAGTACCTACATGATATTATAAACGTTTTTTTGCTGTCATAAAACTTCGGTTTGTCAAAATGTGACAAGGATAATTTTAATTTATATCAATTATATTAGGTACTTTATACTAATAAACTTTATATTGTAGTAATAAATTGCGGTTTTATTTTCCATTTCAAAGTGCTATAAAAGTTTCACATCAAAAACTAAATAAATAATGGAAATAGGTTTTTTAGGATGAGTTGTGTCATTAATTATGATGAATCAACGGGACTTTACCCAGCTTGAAAAGGAGATTCTACTGAGGAGAGATGACAATAACTCAGCAGTTTATAAAAAGAAAAAAAATTGCAATAATGTACCTAGAAAATAATACACAATATATAGGGAGCTACATAAATATATGTACATACATAATGTATCAAGTATTACTCTGATTTAGTGGGCTTTTAGTGGATAGTTTCCATGCAACATTAGGAAAATCATCAGTTGATGCTACGTTAGTTGTTACGGATATGTCTCAAACCCACCAGCATCAATTTCATTTTCATAGCTTAGCTCTAGGGGAAAGGGGTTCAACTAAGCAACGAAGTTTTTCACATAATGAGGAAAGGAAACACGTCCTTCTAAGTATTTATTACGAGAGAGGGAATGACAGCATGACAGTCACGCAGCTTACTTACGTCCATAATGTTCCCTACATTACACATTATACTAGTTGAAGTATGGAACACAGAAGCTGACTAGTTACTTCTCAAACCACTTCATCTACATCGCACATCTCAGATGGAAATGGAATCTCCTAGTGCTGTCTTACACCGTTTTTATACTATTCATGCAGAACTTCTACTAATACTAAGCGCCATTATTAATTTAATTTATTTTTCTACCTAAGCATACAACCTTTATCAAATAAACACCTATCTTTACCTATACCTACTCATAGTTATAAATCAGTTAGCAGGAATCAGCCGGTTGGTATATTATCAAGAAGCACCTCTACAATCCATACTATGATATTAAAAATGCCAAAGACGTGTAATTGAACGGCCCATTATTTCAACCAAGTTGGTATAGAGTAAGGTTACATCCCGAGGAAGGACATAAGTTACCTTTATCCCGAAAAATTGAGAAATTCCCGCAGAAATAAAAAAAACGAGCGCAGACGAAGCCGTAAGTATCATCTAGCTATCAATCAATAAATAATATTATTTGTGCCATAGTGAGATAGTTGATCGCATAGTGTGTGCTCCCGTGGTAGGGGCTAAATCCTTCTATGTGTGCCTGCGTAGACTGTGGTTGTTGTGTATAGAAACAATTGACAGCGGCTGACAGCAACGCCTAGATGTCGGCCAAGGGTAGGACCCCTGACATCGAAACTGCCAGGATTGTATATTTTGCTTATTTTCATAGCATTATGTCTTACGGAATCTTACTGTGGGGTAAAGCGGCAGATATTAAAAAAAAAATTGTGTTACAAAAAAGGGTAATACGTGCAATTTATAATTTAAAACCGCGTGATTCCCTTAGAGAGAAATTTAAAGAAATTGGTATTCTAACTGTCGCCTCGCAATATATTTACAGTAATATAATTTTTGTAAAACGGCACATCCATAATTACAAAAAAAATTGCGATCTGCACGATAGGCAAACTAGAGGCCGTAATAGGCTCGTGACTCCATCGCTCCGCCTCCAAAAAGTCAGAAGGTCATTCGTGGGAATGAGCATTCTTTTCTATAACAAAAATCCACAACCTATTTTAAACTTGCCTATACACAAATTTATGTATGCTCCTAAAAAAAGCTTATTATACTGTTGAAGATTATGTCAATGATAGAGGAGCATGGATTTGATCGCTCCAGCAATGCTAAGGACAGCGGTTACTTATGTACACATTGATATAATTATTGCAAATGAATTATTTAAAAAGAGCAACCACCGAGTTTCTTGCTGGTTCTTCTCGGTAGGAATGGCATTCCGAACCAGTGGTAGATTCACTTGACGATTCAAAAGTACTTGTAAAAGTTTATTTGAATAAAAAAAAACATTTCATTTCATTTCATTTCATATATACCTACAGGTTTGTATGGAACCCTCGGAGCGGAGTGCGAGTCTGACTCGCACTTGGCCGGTTTTTTTAAACGCAAGGATATTGATTGGAGTTCATTACGATAAAAACATACCTTTTTAGGGTTTCGTATCCATTCATGAAAAAACAGATCAATACCTAAGGTAACAAAAAAATTATTGCCCATCCTCGGTTCTCTCTGAAATGGCGTGTGGTGAGTAGCTGAACAGCTTTTAGTATAGGTACTTATGTATCATACAAATATTATAAATGTGAAAGTGTGTTTGTTTGTTGGTGTATTGGTTTGTCCTTCAATCACGCCGCAACGGAGCAACAGATCGACGTGATTTTTGGCATGAGTAAGTATAGTTGAGGACGGAGATATAGGCTATTTTTATCCCGGAAAATAAAAGAGTTCCCGCGGGAATCAAAAAACTTCGATCACGCGGACGAAGTCGAGGGCAAAATATACAACAATTGAAAGCCTTTTGCATTAAGTATATATTATACCTATTTTAAAATCTGCATTTGAGTATTCCTTGTACATTAAAACCTTTTTGTTGTTTTTTGTCTATCTTTCTATAGAGCTTTGACTGTCTGTCAGTTCAACCGATTTTGATGAAAGGTACATTATAGGCTGCGTTCGGGGGAAAGACATAGGTGAAAAAAAACTAACAATGTCGCGGGTATCAGCTAGTTAAATTATTTGGGAAACAATACACATAAGTACTACCGAACCATTAGGTACAGGACGAGAGTCCTACTCGTTCGTACTTGATCGACTTGTTTTTGATGAGGGTAATGCACGATAAAATGTCGATAAAGGATAAAATTTGTATAAAATGTTTCGCGTGTATTCCACTAATTGGTTGCCAGAAAATGTTTGTTTTAATAACGATAGTAGCTGCTGTGACAGCTATGGAACAAAATATTGAAAGAGATCCAGCTTCGGACCAATTAATATATTTCAAGGAAAGAACTAAGGTGATTATCTTTAACACTTCTTATGGTTTATCAAAAAAAAAACTTCCCATTTGCTTCTATGAGCAGCTCACTCAAATAAGGATTGTTATAAATTACACATTTACCATACGTGAATGATATACCTAATGTAATTTGTACAATTCTACTGGGGATCCAAGATACTGAACTAGGTAATCGATTAATTTGGACACCCAATGGGGTAATATTGCCAGGCTGCTAGTATCACACTCAAGTAATCTTGTTTTTTTATCCACAAGTTAGCCCTTGACTGCGATCTCACCGGATGGTAAGTGATGATGCCGTCTAAAATGGTAGAGGGCTATTTCGGTTTATACACGGCATCGTACCGGAACCGCTTGGCGGCTTGACTTTGCTAGGGTGGTAACTAGCCACGGCCGAAGCCTCCCACTACTCACCAGGCCAGACCAGGGAAAATTCGGAAATTATAAATTCCCAAATTGACCCTGCCGGGGATAAAATAATACACAATCTATTCAAATTTTTCAGGGCCCCGTAGGTATGCTTACTACTGTCGTGATCGTGTGTTCGACTGGCAACATTTATTTATTATTTATTGAATAGCAGTACCGATTTCATGTTGGTATTGCATTATTATTGTATCGAGAGTTGGTAGACATGCATAATTGGACCAATAGCGAATGAAAGCGGGTATTTTTACAAGATGGCGTCATTAGTAGTGGGGCAAAAAGTTAAGATGGACGAGACAGGGAGTTGAGTGGGGAATCAGAGTGAGTTCGTACGTGATTTCCGAGTGGATTGGTAGTGTTGTGTAACATATCTGCAGTGCGGTGAGTCGCTCCAATTTATTATTCATTTAATATTAATATTTATTATCCGATTGATTTTTAAAGTAATCTTTTACGATATTTCAGGATTTCGATAAGTTACATTGTGGGTAGGTATAGTTGTTCGCTACTACCCAAAAATATGCCCGTTCTATGCCCAGTTGTAGTTTTATGAACTTTCAATTAAAGATCCATAGTTAGCTAATCGGTCTAAGATTGTATTTAGTCATGGAATATTATATGCCTTTACGAGAATTCGTGACACTACGAGTGGAGGCGCGCCTATTTTCTACTCGGAAGCAACCAACACTCTGAATAGGTACTCCGTTAATTAATAATGAGTTCTTTATGGACTCTTCTTTACATGCCACTCGGGAAAGAACGCCTGAACCCGTTGTTCATTCAAAAGGCACTGGAGCATTCGGTTACTTTGAAGTGACGCATGATATCTCGCACATTTGTAAGGCAAGCTTTTTGAAAAAAGTTGGAAGAACACCAGTTGCAGTAAGATTTTCATCAGGAAATGGAGAACGAGGAAGTTCTGAATTGATAAGGGATATTCGAGGCTTTGCGGTGAAGTTTTACACGGACGAGGGGAATTTTGATATAGCTGGTTTTAATACGGTTGTTTACTTTTAAAAAGATCCAATTCATTTTCCTAGTATCAGGCATGCGTTATTAGTAGTGTAGAATTGGGGATTCTGTATCACTTGCTTCGCTCACTCCGTTCGCTCGCCGTGATACAGAATCCCCAATCAACTAGTTTAATGGGGATCCTATATCATGCACCGAACCACACTTTGTATCTGTAATAAGTCGTTGGCGTGATCTAATACGATTAGCTCGACGAAACCGAGACGCGCATTAAAATGTAAGTGAGGCGATGCGCATGACATGTAAAAGTTTGCACTTGTTGTTAATCGGATGATCCGCAGCGATCAATGATTGTTTAATGATGTATATTGGTCGTTTACAGATCTAACGTTTCTCAACTGTCATGAATTATGATCATTGGCGATGCTCATTCAACGTATAACAAAGTTTGATATGGCTATTTTATACCTCATGAAAAATATATTCGTATTACATTTTCGATTGTTTTTCTGCATATGGGGCATAACATTTTACTCAATGATAGAGCACATTTAGTACATGTTACAGCATGACCACACGGTCTATAAC
The DNA here is from genome assembly GCA_963932025.1 of Erebia epiphron. NCBI lineage: Eukaryota > Metazoa > Arthropoda > Insecta > Lepidoptera > Nymphalidae > Erebia > Erebia epiphron. The sequence goes on along the minus strand of OZ009952.1, from coordinate 13,153,434 downwards.
AGACGGCTACTTCTTCCGCTCGACAAATTTTGCAAAATAGTGTAAATGTTTCTGAAATATATTCAACACATATATTTCTGTCTGCAGGTATAGAACTTAGTACAATGTTGTTTGTAGATTGTTCACAGTCTTTTGATATACCACACACCTCTTTGATAATACTTTGTACGTATTTTTCGCCCTTTACAAGTAGTACCTACATAGGGGCAGGAAGGAAACCAGCGGGCGTGCGCTGACCAAGGGTGGTCTTCGATATCCCAGTCCTTGAGCCTGCCATCGCAAAAGTAACAAATAGCTTGATCACTTTTCCCTGTATAAAAAAAACCAGCATCCACCATTTCTTGCGGTTTTTGATTTAAACCTTGAGGCCAGGTGTCAAAACTTCGCAGTCTTGCGGTTTGAGTAGCATAACTTGGATATTTGGGATATAGTAAGTTCATTCCGTAGGTATAATATTTTAAATAAAATATACTTAGGTATATCTTTATAGCAGATCTGAGCCAATGCAATTATTTATACAATTGCAAATTCTTGTGCAATGGAAGTTCATTCGTTACTAATTATTTTAGACACATTTGCCGCTATTTAAGCATTCGATTGCCAAAAATATGTAGATTAATCTTGTTAAACAATGCAATAGACGAATACAGAAATTTGGTGGAAATAGTCTTTTAACCATTGAACTATCAGGAGCCCGACGCATACCATTCCTTTTGCGGTTAGATCTCAATTTACGGCGTAAGTATAAACAAGAGCGTCTTGCAATGACGATAATCGAACACCTATGGCTGATACGGCAGTATTTAATTTATAATGTAGTCTTCATACGAGGATATAAATTTATTAAAAACACTTTTGCAAATAGAAACTCTATAGCAAGTTGCACTAACGCTGAAAGTTATATGTATAAACTTTGATTCCTAATTTATTTCAATTCAGATTGTTTAATATGAAAGAGGCTTTAGAATTCAAGCGCATAAATACCCCGGATTCATAAAGTTCGTTCCTTTCTTACGCGAGTTCTGAACAAGAAACAACCAACATCCGAAATAAAGTATGTAAGTACCTTACTATTTTTAATATTACTTTCATAATACTTCAGTATTTATTTAAAATTCTCACATCAAAAAAATCGTTTATTTTTGTTGAAATAGGTTTATTTCACTAATATATCATGCAATAGATATCAGTATCTATTCGTAAATTTATATAATTACCGAATATACACAAAAAATCTCATAAAATCGGTCAAGCCGTTTCGGAGGAGTTTTGTTACAAACGAGTTGTTTGTTAGATAATTTTATATATTAGATTAAACATTAAAGTTTTCGTATCATATTAACTAACATTATTTACATGATTTTCAGGGCATCTTTAACTTTCAATCCATTTTGCGAAGACGAGGGTTCCGACTGCACCTTAGCACCGCCACCAACTACGTCGAAATCCAAGAGAGAAAAGAAGAAGCGCGAGGTGAAGAAACCGAATAAGAAAAGGGAAAAAACTCCTGCCCCGAAAATTAATCTTTTCTCCAGCGGATCGGACTCCGAAACTGAGACGCCTCCGACCACACCTACATCTGTTAAACGGAGGAGAGCTTTAACCGAATCTGAGGTGAGTTGTCAACTTTATTTTATGCTAGTTTTTGACTCCGACTCCGACCGTGTGGTTTTTTTCAAAATCCCCCAGAAGTTTTTGATGGAATTCCTCTAAACAAGGAGGTTGTCAATTGGTATTTTTATTTAGTAGACTAATTAGACCCTTTTTTTTTAAATTAAATATTCAAGCATTGTTTCACACTTTGCTGTATATTATTATGTGCCAATTTTATGATTTACGTTAAGGAAGGGTATATACATTAATACTTGCGATAAAAATTTCATCATGATGTGATAACTAATTTTGAAGACAGATATTGTCGGATTTCTTTTTATTAAAAAGTACAAGTTTTATTAAATTACTTTAATGTTACTATGTCGTAGTGTAAAAACTTATCAAATTTAATATTTTGTTTTGATGACACTAAATTGAATTTTTTACAATTTCAGGATGAATCTACAAGCAAGCCTTTGCGCGCTGCGAAATTGAGAAGTTTTCTAAGCCAGCGCGTCGCGTCGGGGTACACTGCACAATCAGATCCTTCCAAACGAGGCAACTACTTCTTCGAGCTTCGCGTATACAACGTCGAGGAAGTGGAGAAGATCCCTAGCAGCGAACGCTGGAAACATGCGATCTGCACGTTAAAACTTGCCACTAATTTACAGTCGGCGGTATGGAAGTCACTAACTAAATTAATTAGTGATAGTAAGGAGGAGCTGAAACACATTCAGCCTATTTTATACCCACCGAATGAAAAAAATAAATTGTTTTGAAAATAAAATTCTGTAGAATTTTGTTTGAGTAGGTACATGTAACCTTTTATATTATTTAGCAATAAATTTATAACTAATTCTCACGTTTTTGTCTGCAGCTAACTTTATTACTTTCTTTCCTTACAGTGAAAAACTAGAACCATACAAAACTCGAACCATACAAAATTAGAACTATAAAACTAGAACCATACATACAGAATTTTGTTTGAGTACATGTAACCTGTTATATTATTATTTAGCAATAAATTTATAACTAATTCTCACGTTTTTGTCTGCAGCTAACTTTATTACTTTCTTTCCTTACAGTGAAAAACTAGAACCATACAAAACTCGAACCATACAAAATTAGAACCATAAATACTAGAACCATACAAAATTAGAACCATAAAACTAGAACCATACAAATCTAGATACTAGATAATTGGTTTGAAGTTGCTATAATAGTAACTTGTTACTTTTAATCTCTCAAGTTTTACGTTTATCTGAAAATAACTTGATTATTTCTTTCCTTACAGTGAAATCTTATAGCCAAAATAAAAAAAATAGAGCTGAGAAACTAGAATCATAATATTATAATACTAGAAATATACAAAGTAAAACAATACAAAATTAGATACTAAGTAGATATTAAGTCTTAAGGTTGATATCGAAAGATTTCAATAAGCGACGAAAGTAATCTGCTACTTCTAATCTATAAAAACGTTTACTTTTTGTCTACATATAACTTGATTTCATTATATCCTTATAACGAAATTTTATATCCAAAATATTAAACCAAGAACTGAGAAACTACATACTTCGTAAATTAACTAGGTACTTAGTGAATTCTCTAAAAAACATTATAAAATTCAATCATAATGTTTTTCTGCAAGGAATGTAATATTTATGTAAAAAAATCTATATCATCGCATAACAGAACAAATACACATAAAAGTAATAGTTTGTTTCAATCCGGGTATGAAAATGTGCAAATTATAAGAACGGCTTTTAGAAACAGAATAATCAGTTACAAAATAAATCCAAACTCTACAACTTTGGTTCCAGAGAAGTTCTTATCACAAATATTAAAAGCTGTAAAAGAGATCATAAATATTTCACTAAAAAAACATGGTGCTATCAAGGTAAATTTTGAACTATTTGTTTCATATATCTTACCTAAAAATTTTGAAAAGTCTATTAAATCATTTAGCACGAAATATGGTACAATTGTTAAAAGTACGGATATTGATATTTTTTTACAACAAAGTGCTCAAAAGTTAATTTGTAAATGTACAGACTTCGAACATACTGAATCTGGTTGGTCGATTGATTCCGTGAGCCATTTAGAGATAAATATAAATAAATATAATCCTCTTAAAGCTGGATCATATTTGCCATTACCACCGTTTGTAAGAAGTACTAAATCGTGTTTAAATATTCGTAATTTGGATGAACATTGCTTTTTATGGTGCATTGCTGCTAAAATGTATCCTAAAAAATTTAATTCCAATAGAGTTACATCATATCCCCATTATTCGTTACTTTTTGACATAAATAATATGACATTTCCTCCAGGAATTGAAGACATTAAAATCTTTGAGAAGAACAACCCAAATATTAGTATAAATGTTTATGGACTAGAAAAAAATACAGTTACAGGTCCCTTGTATGTGACTTTAGCTCGAAAACTTACGCATGTTAATTTATTGTATATCACTAAAAATGGTAAAGCTCATTACTGTTTGATTAAAGACTTTTCTCGACTTGTACGTAGGCAGTTAACAAAACACAAGTCTAAAATATATTTATGTGATGAATGTTTCTTATATTTTCTAAATGAAGAAAAATTGTATAATCACGATTGTGCTAGAAGACAAACTCTACTTCCAGAAGATGGTAGTAAGTTGCACTTTTCAAATTATGAGAGAACTCAAAGAATTCCTATTGTAATATATGGTGATTTTGAGAGCTTGCTTTGTAAATATTCAAACGAAAATAAGTCTCTTTTTACTGAAAATATACAAACACATGAACCATCTTGTTTCGCTTATTATATATGTTGTCAATCTAAACCAGAACTAAATTACTTCGTTAGTTATCGCGGACCTAACTGTGGTAAAAAATTTGTTGAGAGCATTACACAAGATGTTATAAGACTACATAGTATTTTAAACTCCAGCAAAACAATGCTTCCTCTTACTAGTGAACAGTTAATTTTACATAATGAAGCAAAATTTTGTTGCATCTGTAAAACATTGTTTAAAAAAAATGATAAAATAGTAAAGGATCATGACCATTTTACAGGTGAGTACAGAGGTCCGGCTCACAACACTTGTAACATAAATGCGAAACAATGCCCATTTATACCAATAATTTTTCATAATTTAAGTGGTTATGATTGTCACTTATTTATAAAAGAATTATCAGATATTATTGGAAAAACGAACCTGATACCGAAATCTAAAGAGAAATATATTTCATTTACAAAATTTATACCTATTGATAAAACAAATACGGCTCAACTGAAGTTTATCGATTCATTTAATTTTTTGAGTTCTGGTTTGGATAAACTGGCAAAAAGTCTACATCCAAGTGATTTTCAGCATATGCATACATTTATTAAAGATGATCGCTTATTTAACTTGGTCTGTAAAAAGGGTGTATATTGCTATGACTATATGGATACATGGGAAAAATTTAATGAAACGAAGTTGCCAGAACATTCGAATTTTTTTAATAAGCTCACAGGCGAAAATATTTCCATTGAGGATTACGATCACGCTTTGAAAGTATGGCAATCTTTCGATATTAAAAACTTAGGGGAGTATACAGATTTATATCTACAATGCGATGTCTTACTGCTATGCGACGTTTTTGAAAAGTTTAGAAATATGAGTTTGAGTTATTATAATTTAGACCCCTGCTATTATGTTTCATCTCCATCTCTAAGCTGGGACGCTATGTTGTTATATACTAAAGTTGAGCTTGATTTAATTTCCGATGTCGATATTTATCAGATGTTAGAAAAAGGTATTCGAGGTGGTCTTGCCCAGTGCTCGTTGAGATACGCAAAAGCAAACAATAAATATTTACCATCCTACAGTAAAAATGAACCTAGTACGTACTTAATTTATTTAGATTGTGTCAACCTTTATGGTTTTGCTATGATGCAAAAAATGCCAATGCGTGACTTCAAATTTTTAAATGAAAATGAAATAGGAAATTTAGATATAACTCAAATTTCTAAAAAAAGTCAACGAGGATATATTCTCGAAGTCGATTTGTGTTATCCGAATAATATTCATGATGCTCATTCAGACCTACCATTTGCTGCGGAAAAATATTCCCCTGCTCATAACAAAAGCAAAAAATTAATAGCAAATTTGTATAACAAACATCGTTTTGTTATTCATTACATGCACTTGCAAGAATGCTTAAAGAATGGTTTATTGCTTTTAAAAATATATAGAGTATTGTCTTTTTATCAGGACAACTTTTTAGAGCCTTATATTTTCTTAAACACAACTCTAAGACAAAAAGCCAAGTCCGATTTTGAGAAGGACTTTTTTAAAAAGCAGAATAATTCTATTTTCGGAAAAACAATAGAAAACAAAAGGAAGCAGGTTGATGTTAAACTTGTCAACGTTTGGAGAGATAAGACAAATAATACTAATAAATTTAATGGAGCGGAAAAGTATATTAGTGCACCACATTTTCATAGTTTATCAATTTTTTCTGAAAACTTAGTAGCTATTCAATTAAGAAAAACTAAAATTGTCTTAGATCGACCAATATATGTTGGATTTACGATTCTTGAACTATCGAAAATGCATTTGTATCACTTTCATTACTCTATCATAAAAAAGATCTATGGAAATAATGTTCAGTTATGTTATACGGATACTGATAGTTTGTTATATTTTATAAAAACTGATGATTTTTATGAAGATATGAAAAATAATATTCAGTATTTTGACACAAGCAATTTTGGCGATGATAATATATTTAAAATGCCTAAAGCTAACATGAAAATACCTGGATATTTCAAAGATGAAATGGAAGGTGAAATCATTTCTGAATTTGTTGGTTTACGTGCCAAGTTATACTGTTTACGTTCTGAGATAAAAACTATCAGTAAAGCAAAAGGTATCACGAAACCGGTGACAAAAAAATTAAACTTCGAGAAATATAAGAAAGCCTTATTTTCTCATGAAAATTTAAGAGACAATATGTATGTCATACGATCAAAAAATCATCAGGTTTTTACTCAGAAAATTAATAAATTAGTTTTAAATAGTGATGATAATAAACGACAAATAATGAAAAATGTTTATGAAACTTTGCCTTGGGGGCATTACAGTACGATTCTCTAGATTAATAAAATAATTGTGTTAAAAATGCTGTTTCTATAAGTAACTTATTTTTGGTGTATCAACTGAATTTAATAGTAATATGGAGATTGAATAAATTTTATGATAATAATAATAACAGTCTACAGTGTTTTATTTCAAATAAATGAAACCACAAGTTTTTTTTATGTTTCCTTTAATAATTTAATCAAATATTTACACTCTTACATATTATACTTTTTATTTAACATTTATATCAACAAGCGTTATATCATACTTATTAATTCAATGAAATAATTACTTAACAACGACTGATATTGCTATATAAAATAAATTTTAATTATTAGAACTCATTTATGCTTTATATTTTTACAGTTATAAACTTACAATAAAAGAATATTATATTATCAATAAATTTCAGGCACGCTTAACTTTTGAATAATTCTATTAATTAAATTTTCAGTAGCATCCATCATATTATCATAATTTTTACTCACTACATACTGCACACTTAAATCTGTCTTTGCACTGTTTTCAGAGTCTTTACTATCAATTTCAAGTATTTCAATTTTTATAATATGATGTCCCTTAGCTTTGTTTTTTCGAATAACAAAAGATGAATCTGGAACTGGCGAAATCACTTGATCTAGGTTTGGAAGCTTCTTTTTAAGAGACAATTTACATTTCTTTTTAATCGTTTTCAAATTGCCAACATTTTGAAGTGCTTCATTATGTTTTTGCTCATGTACAGCTTTCAACCTATTCTCCTCTTCTTTTTCTAAAATTGCATCCACATTTTGTGCTCCGTAAAATGGATTATTAATGCTTGTGTTTATATCATCATCGGTGAAATAAAAATCCGACATGATGCTGCAACAAAAATACAACATATTATAAATAACAATAAAATTATAGAACCTAATAATAGAATAAATACATATAAATAACATAGAATAAATATAGCCAAAATATTCAAAAAGTATTAATTTTCTGACTTACCGATAAAAAGACGTGGCTGTGTTCCTTGCGAGAGATGATCTGCGAATGAAAAAGGTTTAGTAACAAATCTATGGAGTCAAGTTTACAAAACAATCGTGCATACATATTATGGTGTTCACGTGCATTATGCAATCTCTAACGTCGTGTCGTAACCTGTTTGATTATATTTAGTTTTTACGAAATTCAACTTCAATCTCTTAATACTAGATTTCAATTTAACTGCACGTAATATTTAATATACAAATGAGGTGGCGAATCATCGGCATTCAATTATTTTAAGTTAGACAAGTAGGAACACGAGTGCGATACTTTTTTCAGTATATAAATTACTATAAGTAATGTTTAAAATTTTCATCTAACAGCAAAATGAATTAGTTATTTAAAAGCTGTATTTTAAAATTTTCATCAATCAACATTATGAAGTTGATAAAACAGGCTGAATCATTACAAATAAATTATATGGATATTGAAATACCATCAGTATGCTTTAGCAGACATAGTAAACTATTACCTAATATAATTCGATGCATAATTTGTGGGCCCTCTAACTGTGGGAAAACAAATATTATGATAAACCTTTTGTTACATGAAAATGGACTTAAATTCCAAAATGTTTATATTTATTCAAAGTCAACTTTTCAATCTAAATATTGTTTTCTACAAAGTGTTTTTCAAAATACTCCGGAGGTTAAACTTATCATGTTTAAAAATGATGAACAAGTAATTTCACCAAATGAAGCCATGAGAAATTCTATTTTCATTTTTGACGATGTGACTTGCGAAAATCAAGTTAATATTCGAAATTATTTTTCTATGGGTAGACACAAACAAATTGATTGTTTTTACTTGACTCAAACATATTCAAAAATTCCTAAACAATTAATACGCGACAATGTTAACCTTTCAATTATATTTAAGCAAGATGATACAAACTTAAAACACATATATAATGAACATGTTAATTCTGATATGAGCTGGCACGAATTTAAACATTTATGTACAAGTATTTGGAAAGATCCATTTATGTTTTTGTTGATCAGCAAAGATAGTGAATTAAACAACGGTCGATACAGAAAAACATTCGACATATTCGTGAACTTTGAAAAATAAATTTATTATATACCAATTACGAGGCAAATTTTGTCAGTTGAACGTGGCATTCCCAAAGATACCTACCCATTTTTAGTAAATATGGAAGCAAATATAAAGAATCAATTAATTAAGTCAATTAAAACTATTAAAAAGAAAGCAAGACAAATGCGAGAAGAAGAAGATGACTTAGAACTAAAACGACGCAAACTTTTTAAATCTATAACTGATCCATTAAAATCAATAGTATTGCACAAAAATGATTATAAAAATAAAACTCACCATGATTTAACAGATTCATTTTCACCTTCAACCACCGATAAAACTGAAAACATTGAAAACGATAATAAAAATTATCTAACACCAAAATTGAAAATTTCTTATGAAAATTCTGATAATATTGAGGAAATTCGTACTCCCTCACCAATGCCAGAAAATGCATGCAAAAATTTAAATGTACCTTTCGGCGTGCGCAATGAAAACAGTACACTGATGATTGGAAATTCAAAAGTTACGTTTTTAGACGGTAGAGATACTGCAAATAAAAATATGATGGCAAAAATAGGAAATATAAGCTATGAAGTGACGCCAGGGTTAGCAGAATTGTTATTTCAAAGTAAACCAGATTTAGCAGTGATATCTGAGCAAGATAATTTGTCTACAAGGATATTTTATGTAATACTAGTGTGCACAAAAGAGACTACAACCCTTTAAATCAGATAAAAGGTGATAAAGGACTCAAATATACCAAAATCGTGAAACCACTATTTTCTGAAATTGAATTGAATAACAAGGAATCAAAACAGGGCGGTTTTATGCCAATTCTGAAAAAGTACAGTAAGAATACAGATTTTGTATACTGGGACGATCCCAATGAATTGGTAGATAGATTGAAAATATTAATCGCTTCAAAAGATGCTGGCAACACTAGTCATGATAATGAGATCATATCAATTATCGAAGAACTAAAAGAAGCTGGCATTATTAAATAAACTATATAAAATAACGACTTATTTACCACTTAGATCTAGTTCCTTTAATACTGCTGAACATGAATGTCAACAAGTTTGGTCATCATGTGCACAAAAAATTAAAAATTGATAATTACGACTTAGAAAATATATATGATGCTCAACATAAAATTATTAAGAATATTGGTACGCCTATAGACCCAAATGATTGTGCTACTAAGCTGTATGTCGATAAAATTATAGATGAGAAGTTTACAAGATTGAAATCAGTCGAACAAGCATTGTTACAGTTAAATTCAGAAATAAACAGTATTAAAAAAAGTATAGATTGTTTAAGTCGTAAATTTAAAAAATGAGCAAAGATAGTGTAGTTAATGAAATACATAAAAACGTTAGAAAAACTTTCCCTCGAAGACATGTTATACTTAAAGACATTGATGATGTATGGCAGGCCGATTTAGTTGATATGCAATCATTCTCAAAAGACAATTCACACTATAAATATATTTTAACAGTCATTGATGCTTTCTCAAAGTATGCTTGGGCATATCCCCTGAAACATAAAAATAAAGAAACTGTGTCTGCAGCCTTTAGCAAGTTACTAGAACAAGGACGTGTTCCCAAAAATCTGCAAACTGATTTAGGGACTGAATTTTATAATAGTTATTTCAAAAAAGTATTACGAAAATATGGGATTAATCATTATTCTACTTATTCCACCAAGAAGGCATCAATAGTGGAAAGATTTATAAGAACATTGAAAACTAAAATTTACAAACAATTTAGCTTGCAAGGCAGTTACAAATGGAATTGGGGTACCCTTGAGTACATCATGAAACAATATAACTCCACACGTCATAGAACAATTGGTATAGCTCCAGATAAAGTAAATGAAAATAATAAAAAAAAATACTTGAAAGATATAAATCATTACAATTAATATCAACGCCAGCGCAGAAACGTGCTAAATTTAAAATTGGAGATTTTGTTCGAATTAGCAAATATAAAGGAACTTTTGAAAAAGGATATACTCCCAACTGGTCAACTGAAATTTTTAACATAGCTCAGATTCAAAACACTCGTCCTATTACTTACCTTCTAAAAGATGCAAGACATCGACCTATATTAGGATCATTCTATACCGAAGAATTGCAAAAAACACAACATCCAGATGTATATCTAATTGAAAAGGTTCTAAAAAGAAAAGGAAATAAGTTATATGTTAAATGGTTGGGTCTGCCATCCAGTGAAAACAGTTGGATAGATAAAGTAGATATTTTATAAACACTTTATACATTAGCAATTTTCAGTCTCTTATTGTCTACGGTACAGGACAGTTCTTTTTTTATTAAAAATGGAGAAGCATAAGTCGACTAAGCGTAAAATGAATTTGAGAAATAAATCTAATTCCTCTAAAAAAAGTAATTCTGGTGCCGGTTTGAAGAAAAGCTTTAAAAATATTGTGTCTGCCGCAAAGAAGCATATTGATAAATTAAAACCTAAATGCAAGAAAGCTGCAATTGAATTAGCTATTGCCGCTGCTAAGGAACTCCTTAGCGACTCAACAGTTAATATACCGCGCATAATACCTATACCAAAGACAGGTGGTGTTTTGCCATTAGTTCCAATATTTGCAGGATTGTCTGCTGCTGGTAGTTTAGCAGGTGGTGCTGCTAGTATAGTGAAAGCCGTTAATGCTATTAACTTAATAAAAAAAAAAATTCAAGAACTAAAAACTCATAACGAAAAAATGGACACATTGTGTATCGGAAAAGGATTATTTATTAAACCCTATGGTGATGGTTTAGGAATATATACAAAGAAGGAAAAAAACTGATTCGGCGGCTACCCAATCGTGCTCTGAGTAACTTTGATATTTTAAAGATTTCTAAAAATATTCCTCATTTCAGAGGTGTATTCATGAGAAATGAATTGCCAAAACATCCATATAAAAAAGAGTGTGGAATAATCAACCTAGATAGTTCTCAAAATCCTGGAACTCATTGGGTAGCCTACGCAAAGATAAATAATTACATTGAATATTTCGATAGCTATGGTGATTTAAAACCACCTAAAGAATTTGTTGAGTATGTGGGATCGAAAATTAATTATAATTACGACAATTATCAAGGATTTAACTCTTTTAACTGCGGCCATCTTTGTATCAAATTTCTAATGAATTTCTGGAAAAGATAGCAAATAAATACTTGCTGCAATAAAATAAAAGATCAGTCATCCATTATGTCTATAACACTCACTATTGTGGGTAATGAATCTATTCTAGAATCAAATTACGCCCCTCCTCTTATTCTGGAAGACGAATATGAGTGTGGCTTAATATATTTTTCTGCATTTAATTCAATTCCAAATGTCAACTATAGCAATAATGTTTTTGAATATGGAGAAAATAAAAAACGAATTCTTATTCCACCGGGTGCTTACGATTTACAAGATTTGTATGAATACCTAAAAGAAAGAGTTGAAAATTGTGAATTACAAATAAAATCTAACATTAACACATTGACTTGTTCTTTGTACTGTACGGAAACTATAAACTTTGATTCGGAAAATAGTATTGGGCCTATGTTAGGCTTTTTAAGCGAAAAATTGAAAGCAAATAAATGGCATGAATCAACAGCATCAGTAAACATTCTACCAGTGTCTGTCATAAGAATCGAATGTGATCTTGTGCAGAGTTCGTACACTAACGGTTCTCCTTCACATATTATTTATGAGTTTGTACCGAACATTCCTCCTAGTCATAGATTTATAGAATCTCCAAGTAATGTGATTTATTTTCCCGTTAAAAGAAAAATAATTTCATCAATAACAATAAAAATTTTGGATTTGGAAGGCAATTATATAAATTTTAGAAGTGAAACCATTGTCCTGCGTCTTCATTTGAAAAAGTCAAAATGATAGTATTTTCTAAAAGTAATAATTATAAAGATAATAACCCTACATTTAAAAAACTTATTACAAAGGGCACTGTTAAACAAAGTAGACGTGTAAGAGTATATAAGAAAATTAATCGGAGTAATAAACAATTTCTTAAGACTCTCGGTTTTAAAGTATGAGTCTCCTTCAAATAAACAATTTACCTGAATTCGATAACTCTATTGAGAGTTATGAGATTCATACATATAACCCATACAATAATAGTTTCAATGAAAATGATGAAATTCGGATACCTATTCACCAGCAAGATATTTACGTGTTACCATCAGATAGTTCCATTTACATTGAAGGAAAAGTTTCAGTGACTCATAAAGATCAAGCTGGCAAAGTTCAGAAAAAAAGCGTTGACTTCAGTAATAATGCAATTGCATTTCTTTTCCAAGACATCCGATATGAAATAAATGGTGTTGAAATCGATCGTATTCGAAATGTTGGAATTACTACAACAATGAAGTCTTTCATTTCAATGAATAGCGGCGAGAGTAAAGCGGCTGCTATGTGGGGTTGGAATTTAGACGGATTCAAAAATCAAAATGGAAATTTCAATGCTTTGATACCCTTGAATAAGATTTTGGGTTTTGCAGAAGATTACGATAAAATAATAATCAACTGTAAACACGAACTCATACTTAATAGAGGCAGTACTAACATAAATAGCGTTGTCATGGATAACGATGATATTGTAGACATCGATATACAGAGAATTCAGTGGCGAGTGCCTCATATAAAAGTATCAGACCAGCAAAGATTAATACTTCTAAAGAAATTAGAGAAAGATAATCCAATACAAATAGCATTTAGAAATTGGGATTTATATGAATATCCATTACTGCCAAAAACAACGAAACATTCATGGGCGTTAAAGACAGCCTCTCAATTAGAAAAACCTCGATATGTTATATTTGGTTTGCAAACTAATAGAAAGAACATTAAAAACAAAGACAGCACAATATTCGATCATTGTACACTCACCAATGTTACATTATTTTTGAATTCTCACTATTATCCGTATGATGCTTTAAATCTCAAGTTTGATGAAAATAAATATAGTATATTATACGACATGTATGCTAAGTTTCGTCAGTCGTTTTATAGCCTTCCTATCGACCCGTTGCTTGATCTATATACATTTAAGGAAAGAGCGCCTTTATTTGTCATAGACTGTTCCAGGCAAAATGAAAATTTAAAAACTGGTCCAGTTGATGTTCGTCTGGAAATTGAAACGTCTCAGGATATTCCAAGCAATACTAGCGCTTACTGTTTAATCATTAACGATCGTCTTGTAGAGTATAGACCGCTGAGTAATATAGTCCGAAAACTATCATGAAAATTATTGTTGATGTTCAAGGATTTAAAAACGATCAGAATTACTTTCTACCTAAAGAAATTGCCGTGCTGTATAATGATCGAGTTCAAGTTCTGTTAATTAAACCACCATATTCTTATGAATGGCTTACAGACACAGAAAAGAAACAGGTTAATTGGATTGAAAGGAACAGAAAAATATCATGGAGCGAGGGAATCGTACCTTACGAGAACTACAAAGGTCATCTAATACGTATTCTAAAACATAATGACATTTATTGCAAAGGTCTTGAAAAGCAGTTATGGTTAAAAGACATATTAGATAATCCTAATATATATAACTTAGAAGATCATGGATGTCCTAGTTTGTTAACATTGTATAAATTGTATAATTCGCATTCAGATATATATAGCTGTGTTTATCATCCAACTATCTGTGCACTAAAAAATGTAACTTGCTTAAAAAAGTGGTGTGTAAACAATAAAATTATAGATAACTGAATATGATTGTTTCATTTATTCAAAAGTACCTCATTATATTTTTTAAGTAAGTTAAAAATATATAGTTATATTTCAGAGTAAGTTAAAGGCATAATATTCATAAAACATCAATCAGATAACAACAATTAAACAACATAGGTTGGTTTTTTATTATTTTATTGTTAAAGAACTAATAGAACAGAAAGTTTGAAATCCAAAGCATGAACTAGTAATCTAATACATTAAATATGTATTTCGCTGACCTAATAGCGAGTGAATAGTTTACTTAAATGCGGATGACAGATTTATTGCTTGTATTTACATTGCATTCATTTATCAAGGACAGTAGTGTAGAATTGGGGAATTCTGTATCACGGCGAGCGAACGGAGTGAGCGAAGCAAAGTGATACAGAATCCCCAATTCTACACTACTGTTATTCAGAAATCCGGCGACTAACCTTTTCGATCCCAAGTCATTATGGGACGCAGTAACTCATCTTCCTGAAATGCTTCACCAATTCCTATTCATGTTTGGAGATCGTGGTATACCAGCCAGCTATCGAAATATGCCTGGCTTTGGAGTACATACGTATCAAGTTGTTAATAATAGTGGAGTCCTGCATTTTATTAAGTTTCATTTCATGCCAGACGATGGAATGAAAAACTTGGGTTCAGAAGCTCGAAAACTTAGCGCTTTGGATCCTGATTATTTGACGAGAGATTTGCTTAGGGCAATTGGCAATGGTTTCTTTCTGAGTTGGACTGTAAGTGTACAGATTTTAACCATGGATGACCTAAAGAAACTTGGACCCGACAAAGTATTTGACGTCACAAAAATTATGCCGTTAGATGCATATCCCTTACATGAAATCGGTAAAATGGTACTCAATAGAAATCCCAAAAAAATTTTTGCAGAAATAACACAACTGGCATTTTGTCCATCAAATTTAGTTCCTGGTTTATATGGAGGAGCAGATAAAATATATGAATCTCGACAACTGGCCTACCGAGATTCTCAATTATATCGCTTGGGGGCTAATTTTAAGAAAATCCCCGTGAATTGCCCATTCCAAGTCAAGACATTAACATATAACAGAGATGGTGTGCCACCGGTTGGTGATAATGAAGGAGATATTCCGAACTACTATCCTAATTCATTTCATGGACCTATCCCATATATGGACGACAATGAATTGCGGCTGATCAAAATCATAGAACACAAGGCAAGAAAGAAATTATCGGCGATGAAAGAAATCGTTTGATAGATAATCTCGTGTTCAATTTAAAACAGATCCCTAACTTTATGCAGCTTAGAGTAATAAAATTATTTACAACTGTACATCGAGATTTGGGTAAACAAGTATCACAAGGTTTGAATATTAGTTGCGTCTGACATACCCATAAAAATATAATCTGTTTGTACTATTGTTCATTCATTCATTATTTGTACCCATATTATTCATTCGAGTGAAAGTTGTGTAATTTTTGCCATTATCACGTTTTTTATGGTTAAGGTTATGATAATGTTTTATATAATAAGTAATTATTTGCTTGGCTTGCTTCTAATTAAAAAAAACTTTTTTTGAAAATATAACTAGTTTTATTTGTTGTAAGTTTTTTATAATATAAGTACATATTTATACTGTATGAATAAAAATTTGACTGGATGATTCTTGTACCTACAAAACAAATGATTTTGTTCATTGGAGGAAGCTTATCGATACATCCCAAAATATATTTTTTTAATTTTTGGCTGACTGACTGTCTTTCTGTGTGTATCGTTGTTTTCCTGTAACGGCATCGCGCTGAAACTACTGGATAGATTATAATGCAAATTGGCACCATTGCTATCACCTATAAGGTTTATATCTCGTGAACATGTTATATACCTACTATTATAAGGATATAGGGGCCGCTATCTTTGCTGAGGTATTATTTTATATTTTTATAGCCGGTTGGTAAGTAAAAGAAAAAAAAACCGGCCAAGTGCGAGTCGGACTCGCGCACCGAGGGTTCCGTACAAACCTATGTTTTTTTTAAATATTTGAGTTTATTGAATGAAAGGTAAATTGCGGTTTACGATTTATGACGTATTAAAAAAAAACTACTGACTAGATCTCGTTCAAACTATTAAGTTTAGAAAAAAATGATAGTACAAACCTCAATACCAAATTTGGCTACGGAACCCTAAAAAGCATAGTTGTACTATACAATCGAGGATTACCTATATTAAATATAATATGAAAAGCGTGGATTTGATTCACTTCAGCAATGTGCGGGAAGTTAATTAATTAAAATTAATCGCAAACATAATCTCTACGTTGGGATCCGCGACTAAATTTATTCAAGATAGAGCGATTAAAATCTTTACAACGATTCATAAAGATTTTGGCTTTCGTGTAGCACGAGAATTGAACAGAACTATGTACAATACAAATTGTCCTGAACAATAACTATTATGTTTTTATATCCTACTAGTGGGCCCGGCAGACGTTGTCCTGCCATGAACCTTAAACCCGATTGCAGCGCCCCCTACCAGTCCACCCTCTACCATATTCCAATTATGAATATAAACCATCCCTGGACCCACTCAAACACACACAAAAAATTCCATCTAAATCGGTCAAGCCGTTCTCGAGTTTTAGCGAGACAAATGAACAGCAATTGATTTTTATATATATTCGTATATGTATAGATAGATATAGATATTAAATATTCTACATCTATATAAAAACAAATTCATACACTTTTTCCGACTTTATAATCCAGCAACTTGCATGTTATTTTTATTATCATAATTTTTGACAACTAGACCATTTTAATAAATAGCTCAAAATTACACATAATGATTAAAAAAAATCGGATTCGAGTCAAAATAAGGTGAAAAAATAAATATTTTAAATCAAAAAAATTACAGTGTGTTTGAGACATATAAAGGTAACTTTCCACCAAATTTCGTGAAAAAAAATTGTTTTGTACAAGATAAAAATAAAAAGCAAAAATCTTGGTTATTTGAATTTTGCACATATATTTTGAGGTTATGTGAAAATGTGTAAATACAATAGTTGTGGAACTTTTTATTACCTACAACTTTGCTATTTAACTTTTTTCCATAGGAGTTGTAGTTTTGCCGGAAATCGAGATAAACCGTTTTTTACCCTTAAAAACCACCCCCTTCCACTTCCCGACCTCAGATCGCCCGTAAATTATTCTTTCTTTCATATTTCTCTCTTTATATTCTCTTCCTTTTCCAATGGGTTTCATCCTACTTTGCTTTTTTTCACTTTTACCATTTTCAAAGGCCTTGGTCTATACTGTACTTAATTTATTTTAAACTAGATGATGCCCGTGGCTTCGTCCGCATGGGTACTGATTTTTGATTCCCGCGGGAACTCTTTAATTTTCCGGGATAAAAAGTAGCCTATGTCCTTTCCCGGGATACAAACTATCTATATACAAAATTTCATCAATATCGGTTGAACAGATGGGCCGTGAAAGCATAGCAGACAGACAGACAGACACACTTTCGCATTTATAATATTAGTATGGATTTTATGTCTTAGCCTAAGATCCCGATATACGACGACCTTCACCGAGCTGGTTAATGGATGAAACCAACTTTTTAACCGACTTCCAAAAAAGGAGGAGGTTCTCAATTCGGCCCGTATCTTTTTTTTAAAATGTATGTCGGTGCATAGAGGGTGATACCAGATCCGTGGTTTCTAAACCGATTTGAACAATTTTTTTTCAGTGGTTAGAGGAAGCTCGCGAGGTGGTCCCATAAAAAATTCTGACTCCAAATCTTCAATCCTACAGGTGCAGGTGTACCGTATAGTACATGAAATCCTCAAAACTGGTGGGTTAGGAAATTTTGATGTTGAATTCATATAGTAGTAGGTATCAAGTCACGTGTATACGATACAACTCTGAGTCCCAACTCCTCAACCATGATGCTGTAGGGTACAGAACTCCTTAAAAATAGCGATTTAGGATTTTTTTATGATCAGTTTAAATTAATTTAAGTTTAATCATAAGTTAATTAAAGTTTAATCAAAGGAAGCATTATATCGATATAGAGCCTCGACCGGTATTTTTTAGGGTTCCGTAGCCAAATTTGGCAAAAACGGAACCCTTATAGATTCGTCATGTCTGTCTGTCTGTCTGTCCGTCCGTATGTCACAGCCACTTTTATCCGAAACTATAAGAGCTATACTGTTGAAACTTGGTAAGTAGATGTATTCTGTAAACCGCATTAAGATTTTCTTACAAAAATAGAAAAAAAACAATAAATTTTGGGGGTCCCCATACTTAGAACTGAAACTCAAAATTTTTTTTTTTCATCTAACCCATAGGTGTGGGGTATCTATGGATAGGTCTTCAAAAATGATATTGAGGTTTGTAATATCATTTTTTTCTAAACTGAATAGTTTGCGCGAGAGACACTTCCAAAGTGGTAAAATGTGTGTCCCCCCCCCGTAACTTCTAAAATAAGAGAATGATAAAACTAAAAAAAATATATGTTGTACATTACCATGCAAACTTCCACCGAAAATTGGTTTGAACGAGATCTAGTAAGTAGTTTTTTTTTAATACGTCATAAATCGAAAACCGCAATTTATCTTTCATTCAATCAACTCAAATATTTAAAAAAACATTTAATTTAAAACTTACTACAGGTTTGTACGGAACCCTCGGTGCGCGAGTCCGACTCGCACTTGGCCGGTTTTTTTTAATTTTGCTTGTCAGTCTGTGCACGAACGGCGCTGAAATTACAGAACATATTCAATCAATCAATCAATCAAATCATTTATTCAATATCTATAGGTACACTGCAGGTACACTTATTGACGTTTAAAATTACTTACTTATAAAACGTGATGGTGATAATCGGTTACGGTATCTTAAAACTAAAGCTACGAGGGTTAAAAACGCGCCCTGTCTGAGAAGAGCCCACAACAAACTCAGCCGGTGGGTTTTTTTTATTATCACCATCTCACAAATCATCTTAATTAAGGAACTATCAGAGTCATTAGAGCAAAATTATTTTATTGATAACTTTTATTTGAATGTTCAATTCAATACAAATTTAACTAATAATCTTGACTACCAAAGCTTACTTGCGTGAGCGTCTCATCTGCTTTGTCTTCAAATTTGTAAATGTCTGGAATTCATTGTGCATTTTCTGTTACGACCACTGAAATGCCAGCATCCTCACTATATTAGCAGCGTGGCACATCTTTGGTGAAAAAGCACTCAAAGATTAGATTTTCAGAGCTCGATCTGAGCAAAGATAGATTAGCTAGCAGAAGCAAGCTGTTTTGAAGCCACATAACAAAATTATTGTTCAATAATTTACGGTTCTATAATTTTGTAAGGGTTCAAAACAACGACTTCAATTTACATAGACGGGCCCTGGGCACAAACAAAGAATGTGGACTTATTTTATTAACGCCATCTAGTCGTTAAGAATGAAAAGCGGGACAGCGCTATGGCGGAGACAAGGACAGACTTATACAGGTGACGGGCATGCCCTACAAGTCGGACGCCTAACTATTTTCTATGAAAGAGCCCATCTACTACCTAATTATAATATATCGATGGTTCAAAATATGGAGGCGTACCCATCTGCTATACTGATGCACCGAACAATTAATTCAGTACTACATTAATGAATGATGAAGCTGTTATGGAAGGTATGAACTAAACCGAGAGAGAATTCCGGAACGGGCTGATCATGCAAAATGCACTGGAGCATTTGGTTAATTTGAAGTAACGCATGGTTTCTGACGTATTTGTAACTCTGACTTTAAATAAGGTGGGGAAGAAGACGCTAGGTAGTTGCAGTCAGAAGTGCAGATTATAGTCGGGAAACTCGAGGCTTTTCAGTGAAGTTTTATACCTACGGAAGAAGTAAACTTTGAATTACTTGGAATTCATACAGAAATGTATGAATTCCAAGTATTGTATTAGATTGTAAAGATCCACTTCGTTTTAGTTTTATCCGAGGGTTAAAACGGAAGCCAGATTCAAATCTTTATGATTTTTTAAATGCATGTATTCAGGCAATCCTCCTCCTAAAAATATCATTATTGGAGACTTTGTATAGCTTTTGTTCACCTTATTCTCTTTTAACACTTGTTTATGTTTTCTTGACTATGTAATGTATTTTGATGAATATAAATTATATACCTAATTAACATAAATAAATGTATCAAGCATGCTTTCAGTGATACCTATAAAAATGCGTTCATTTACCCTCATTTACTAATCTATAGGTATATATTATAATCGTTCGTAAAGAGTAAGTTCCTGTCATGCGCCGGAGCTGGCACACACAATTTTTTTTTGCTCAAAACGGTCGTTCTTGTTTTATTTATGTCAGCGTTAAGTTGTAAATACCGTTAGATATGTCACCGTAAGATCGTAAAAACCGTTTGATTATAATATACCTCGCAAGATTGTGAACTATCGAAAGATTGTGAACTGAACATACTGATTATAATTTAACGCATTATTTTTCGGTAGATTATAATCCATCGAAGTAAAACCGTCAAATTGTGAAATACCGTGCGACGGAAGGCACCTAGCGCGCTGATTGGTTGAACGGCATATGCCATGCGTCGCCATATTTGTTTGATAATTCATTTGTTGTCGAATGTAAACAAACAGTGTTTTGGTGATTGTAAATTGATTTCGTGTTGAAAATAACTCACAGCTTTAGAATTCGTTACATAAAATTGTTGTGGAAGTAAAATGACTCTATGATTAACCAAAGAAGTGCAGTTTGAATGATAGATAAGTTAGTATTCGTCACTGAACATAGCCTTAAATTACAGAAATTTTGCGTGTTTTAATATTTTTTATGCGCGTGAACCTATGTGATCTCATTTGATAACATTTACAATGTCGGATATTGAGCCTATCTTTCAACACCGACCAATCAGGGACGGCCTTCGGACAGCTGACAATTTAACGCGCGGCAGATTGTGATTTAACAGTTTCACTTCGATGGATTATAATCTACCGAAAAATAATGCGTTAAATTGTAAGCCGTATGTTCGGTTCACAATCTTTCGACAGTTCACAATCTTGCGAGGTATATTATAATCAAACGATTATTACGATCTTACGGTGACAGATATAATCTATCTCGAGATATTGTAAACTGTCGAAAGATTGTGAACCGTAACATACTGCTTACAATTTAACGCATTATTTTTCGGTGGATTGTAATCTATTAGGTATATAAACCCAAGGCCGGGCAGTACCTGATTATTTATGTAACCCTTACGTAACCTACAAGAAAGAGACAAGAAAACGTAAATACAATAAATATTTCAAAAATTGACACCCAGAACATTGAACGGTTCACAATCTTTAGACAGTTTACAATCTCGCGAGATAGATTATAATCTAACGGTTTTTATAATTTAACGGTGACATATACATGGTAGCGTTAGTAATAGGAATGGAAAATGATCAAAGTTATTCAGTCACAGATCAAATTGTACTTTTCAAGGACATTACCCACTGAGGTTAGTTTTTCTTTACTCAGGAAAAATTTGTAAAAGTACGTTTAATGGAATCATCGTCATAATTTCAATCGCTGGCCCTCTACTGAGCATCAGTCTCCTTTCAGAACGACAAATGTTTGGACATAGTCCACCAGGCTGCTCAAGTACGAATTGGCAGACTTTCGCACACCTTCGAGTACCTTATGAGGAACTCTCGGTTTCCGCATGGTTTCCTCACAATGTTTTCCTTCACAGTTAAAGCAAGTGATATTTAATTTCTCAAAATGCGCAAAACTGTGAAAAGTTTGAGAGAGGATGATCCCAGGGACCGAACCCACGACTACTTACACTAGCACCTCGATTATCCATTTAGTCTACATAACGCTTACTGGATATTGACGTTGATATAGATTTCAAAGACTATGTGCTTGTATCTACAAAATAAAATCTATCCTACTAAAATTAGGTATAAATGCGAAAGTGCGTCTGTATGTACGGCCCACCTGTCAAACCGATTTTGATGAAATTTGGTATAGCTTTTTAAATTTGGTATGGCTTTTTATCCCGGAAAATTAAAGAGTCCCCGCAGAAATTAAAAAAAACCTTATACCATCCACGTGGATGAAGTCGCGGCCTTATCTAGTAATAAAATAGTTATGAATAACGTACGCTGGATAAATCCTTACTTCCTTACTTATTGACCGAGCGAAGCGAAGGTCTTTGAGTCTACTTGAGTGAATTTGCACTTGTCCGTCCGTCCGTCCGTCCGTCTGTCAGAGCCTTATAACTTCTGAATTACCTACCTACTGAACGTAATTACTTCAAATTTAAATATTATATATATCGGGGGAGAAGCCAGAAGGGCGTCGAACTCGCAACCCGATCTGATTAGTTTTATGATAATATTAGCAATTTATTGTTAAAGTTTATTAATTGTTTTTAACATCGTAAGATTAAAAGAGGAGTTTACAGATTTAAAAGGCTAGCTTTGCCGCATGTACTAGTTAGTTTCCTATTTATTTTTATGCAGAGATTTTGCTGTTTAATTTCTCGTAAATCTAACAATGATTTGTTTTAATAATTTTAGAGACTAGTTGGGCCGTTTAACACTGTAGTTAAGTGATTTGTTAATAATAAGAGTTTCAATTGTTTACCCGATATATCGTTCCACCAATCGGGGCGAGTCGGCTGTTGACGCCGCGAGCTGCCGTTTGGAGGCGCGATAGTATGCTTTAAAAAGCATTGTAATGGCCGATTTTAATTAATAATTGTTCGAGCTCTGGTAAGAAAAGGTTGTAAGACCAATTTCTACTTGATTTTCCATTTTTATTGTGAGCCTAGGGTTTTGCCAGGTTTTAGATACTTTGATTTTAGACCAAACTAACTTTATTTAAATAATGTTTAAGTAGTGATAAATATTTGTGAATCGGTTTCCATCTTGAATATCGTAAACTAAGTTAATATTACTTAAATATACATATCAAAAATTCGCGGAACCGGCAGGATTTGAACCTGCGTCTCTCTGGGAATCGCGCCCTGAGCGCCTTTCGTTCGATACTGCAATGTATCGCTACTGGATGGCATAAACAGTCGCGTTAGAAGACTGGATTAGAGATGCATATCTCAAGTTTCAGTACTGGTAGGTAAGAGAACCGTGGCCTAGTGGTCAAAGGCGCTCAGGGCGCGATTCCCAGAGAGACGCAGGTTCAAATCCTGCCGGTTCCGCGAATTTTTGATATGTAGGTATATTTAAGTAAGTTTAGAAACTATCCTCGTGTGTGAAGCACTGTAATAAAATTATAAAATTAAGTTAATATTGTGAAATATTATTGTCAAACCTTTTAAAAAAGAGCTACCGCAGAGTTTCTTGCCAGCTCTTCTCTGTCAGAGTGGCCTTCCGAGCTGGCGGTAGACTCATTTGATCATTTGAATAAAAACCATCTGAATTTAACATCTAAATCGGTGTTTCTTTTAAGTAATTAAGGATTAGAATCTGTGAGGTTAAATCATTATTATTAAACTACCTACGTACCTACCCACGTATGGTAAATATCGTAGTATTTCATTTGATCACCTTTGCTATCAGTGATTTCCTTAATTGTGATAATAGTAAGGCTTTTGCAAGTAAATGATGGATTAATTAACTATTAGAATCATTAATTATAATTACAACCTATGTCTTATAGTGGCGTAGTGTTTCTATGAGTTGCATTTGTAGGTAGTCTATTTATTTAGTGATTGCAAATACCAGTGATAGACTAGGCAACTATTAAAATCAGTGATTAAAGCTATTCGTTCAAATAGTAACCTTCAGTTGCAATCTGTGACGTATCTGCATTTGCGGTGGTCATTGTCAAGATCGGAACGTTAATCTAGTTCTGCTTTTCGATAATTAACTTCAGTGCCTCATTTGGATGCACTTGCTTGTGATATTAGTTCTAGTACTGTAGATAGTGACAGCAGAGACGGTGACATACTAAGGGTCAGCGGTTCTGGAGGAGGAACCTGGAGGAACTGGAGGAGGAACGAGGAACCCAGGGGGGCGGGGGGGCGGGAACGCCCGGTAGTTGCCGGAAGCGGCACCGCGAGGAAGAAAACCTCGTTAAAAAATAACCGAAGGGGGCGGGAACGCCAAGTTGGGGCCAGGTGTGGCACGCAGAGTAAGAAAACCTCGTTAAAAAATTACCGAAGGGGGCGGGAACGCCCAGCGTCTCTCTGTTTCAGAGGGCACGCGGAGGGAGGAGGATCCTCTGGAGGGGAGGAGTCCTGAGGCGAGCTCGGTGTGCACTCACCCTGCCTCCGAGCGGGCTGCGTAGGAATTAGTCCTACGCAGTCCTCGCCACCAAATCGGAATCCCTTAGGAGTGTCGAGCGTTGGTCATGTCTCACGACCGACACTGGGACCGAGGGTCCTGGCTTAACCACCCGGACCGCGAGGAATAAACCTCTTTAAAAAATTATCCAAACCCTAAGCTCAGGTGCGCGGCGAGAGGGTGAATGGCTGATGGATTTGTTCTAACCTAGAGGGCTTCAGTCTCTAGCGCACCCCCGTCAGGGTACCGGCCGACCCCCTGATGTAATAGGCTTACCCGGGTGCAGGGGGCACCACCCGGATGGACCGTCTATCCCCCATACTCGTGGGAACAACATGGAACCAATAAAGAAAAACCAAAGTTCAGTAGAAGGGACGAGGAGAGAGGAGGAATAGGGAATGAGAGGGAGGTTTTGGAAGGAAAAGGGAGGGGACATTGAGGCAGCAGACATGTCGGCCGAGTCCGACGACTGCAGCCTGATATCCTCGGACAGCAGACCCAGGTCGGGGTCTGGGTCCTCAGTGACGAGGAGAAATATGCCGGGAGTGAAACGGCCTCGCCTCAGCGAGGGAGAGGACATTTCTTCCGACGGAGAGAGGCCGGGAACACCAATCGTCAGGGCGAGAGTGCGTCCGCCCACACACGGACGATACGTTGGCCTGGGCAGGGCTAGGGAGGCTCTCGCCCAGGAGAAGACCAAAAGCAAAGCCAAAGCAAAGGCGGAAGACGACCTCCTTAAGGAGGCCGCCGTGGCGCGCTTTAGGCGCAACATTCGAGTGCCGGTGACAGGGCAGCGGGTAGATGAGCAGACCGCTGCCCGGCTTCAGGAGAACGTTCTGGAGGACTTGGACCTCATAACAAAGGTGGCCACCAAGTCCTCGAACCTGAAGGGAACGTTTGTGCGCGACCTTAAGGACGCAGCGGCCTCCATTAAAGAGGCTGTTGCTGTTCTAGCGTCGCGCACAGTATCGGATGAGACACGGCAGCTGCAGGCGGACAACGCCCGTCTGCAGGCCGAGATGACTAGTCTCCGCAAAGAGATGGCCCAGATGAGGGAGGACATGGAGAGGGCGCAAAAGCAAGCTTCAACCCCCTCTCCTTTGGACAGGACTGAGGAGGCACCCTCTGTGTCGCGGCCTCCTCCTCACAAGGAAAGGGCCAGGAGTGGACGCCCGGGGGTCACCCCTGCTGCGTCCTCTGTGGAGGAGATCTGTCGTACAGTGATGATGCAGGTCGGCGGGATGTTGAACGCCCGCCTGGCCGCTCTTGAGGACAGACTCCTCCCGGAGTGGAACACGAGGCCACCTCTGGCCTCTGATAGGAGGAAAAACGGGCCCACATATGCGGACGCGGTGTCGAGGCCTGCGCCGGGACCCTCCGGAGGGACGGAAGCGAGGGCACCCTCGGCGCCAGCTCAAAGTGCGCCTAGCAGGCCTGCAGGACATGTCCCGTCTCAGGGCCCAGCGGGGCCAGCGCCGAAACCGCCCACGACACGGACGGAGAGGGACGACCCGCTTCCCTCCTCTTCTTCCCCACCTTCCGAAACGAGGGAGGCGAGGAAGACGAAGAAGAAAAGAAAGAAGAAGAAAAGGAAGGGAGGGCAGGGCGGCCACACGCCTGGCCCGCAAGAACGGCGGCAACAACAGTCGCAGCCGTCAACGGAGTGGACGAGGGTCGGTCCTGGAGGGCGACCAGGACCGAAGAGTCGCGCCCGCAAGCTCCGCAATCCTCAGTCGTCGGCGGTAGTATTGACGCTGCTGCCGGCGGCAGGAGAGAAGGGCGCGACCTACGAAAAGGTGATCGCCGCCGCGAAGGCGAAGATGCGGCGGACCTGGTTGCCCAGGGGGTTCGATTCCGAAGAGCGGTAACTGGGGGCCGTATATTCGAGTTTCCCGGGGCCGGAGCCTCCAGCGCGGAGAAGGCGGACTCTCTGGCCACTAGGCTCCGGGAGGTCTTGGGCGACGAGGTCGTCCGGGTCACCCGACCTGTAAAGTCGGCCGACCTGCGGGTGTCGGGACTGGATGACTCCGTCACCAGTGCGGAGGTAGCTGCGGCTATCGCCAGGGCCGGAGAATGTCCCACCGATCAGGTGCGAGCCGGAGAGGTGGGGGTTAGGAACGACGGGCTAGGCGCAGTGCTGGTACGCTGTCCCGTCGAGGCTGCCAAGAAAATAGTGTCAGGAGGGCGCCTTATGGTGGGGTGGGTATCCGCCCAGGTTAAGTTGTTGGACGCCCGCCCCCTCGCGTGCTACAGGTGTCTCGCACCCGGTCACGTAGGTGCCCAGTGCACGGAGGGTGTCGACCGCAGCGGACTATGCTACCGCTGTGGCCAACCAGGCCATAAGGCTCGCGGTTGCACACCTACGCTGCACTGCCCCGTCTGTGCAGCAGACGGGCGGCCGTCGGAGCTCCGGGTGGGCGGCAAGGCCTGCGAGCCCCCATCCAAGGGAAGGAAGAGGGGAGGGAATGGGGATAAGCCCCCTCCCTCTACCCAGCAAGAGGAGGTTCCAATGGCCACTGACTTGTAATGGACCTGAACCTCCTCCAGGCGAATATCAACCACTGCACCAGGGCTCAGGACCTTCTGTTCCAGAGCATGGCGGAGTGGTCGATTCACGTGGCTGTGGTCGCCGAGCCCTACCGCGTCCCATCTGGGGACGATTGGGTGGGAGACAGAGACGGTTTGGTGGCAATGACGTCCCGTTCTGTGGTGGGTTCTCCGGCCTTCGCCGATGTAGTCCGAGGTCGGGGCTATGTCTCTGCCGTGGTAGGCGACATTATGATAGTCGGGGTGTACTTCTCGCCGAATCGGAGTCTCGCCGATTTCGAACAATTCCTGGACGAGATCGGCGTTCTGATTGGCAGGAGTCACTCACGGCCGCGTGCTCGTCGCCGGGGATCTGAATGCCAAATCTGTGGCATAGGGGTGTCCAGCGACGAATCCTCGGGGACGGGAGCTTGGGGAGTGGGTGACGGCGACCGGCCTCACGGTCCTCAACCGAGGGTCGGTCCACACCTGTATACGGCAGCAGGGCGGCTCCATCGTGGACGTCACCTTCGCTGATGCCGCCCTGGCGCGCCGCGTCCGGGGCTGGAGGGTGATGGAGGACGTGGAGACACTGGCGGACCACCGCTACGTTAGGTTCGTCGTCTCTGCTAGCGCGGCTACCGCGAGCGGCCCGACTCAGTGCGGCCATCGGTGCGGCCATAGACCTGGCTCACGAGGAGATGCTCGAGACTTTGAATGGGGATCCGTTTGGAAGGCCTTACAAGGCGGTTCGGAAGAAACTCCGACCCTCGGCCCCTCCAATTACACAGAGTCTCGAACCCCCGGTTGTGGAGACGGTGGTCGCAACCCTCTTTCCCAACAGGGCCGATCACGGAGCACCTCGCATGGCGCCTCCTCATGAGGAGGGAGACCGGAGCCCGGTCGCGCCCCCGGTCACGGAGGGAAAGTTGGCGGCGGCGACGATGCGCATGCGTGCAAAAAACACCGCTCCGGGTCCCGACGGCATCCCTGGCCGCGCCTGGGCTCTTGCCTTAGGGCCGCTCGAGCCGTGGGTTCGGGCATTGTTTGAAGCTTGCCTCGAGAGGGGCCAGTTTCCCGGGGCGTGGAAGAAGGGGAGGCTGGTCCTGATCAGGAAGCCCGGTCGCCCGGCCCATGAGCCGTCGGCGTACCGGCCGATCGTGCTGCTGAGCGAGGTGAGCTAGCTCTTCGAGCGTGTCGTCGCCGCTCGCCTCGTTCACCATCTGGAAGGTGTGGGGCCAGATCTCAGCGACAACCAGTACGGTTTCCGCAGGGGCAGGTCCACCGTTGACGCCATAATGCGCGTGAGGGCCCTTGCGGAGAGTGCGGTGTCCCGGGGCGAAGTGTTGGTGGGGTGTCTCTCGACATCGCAAACGCCTTCAACACTCTGCCCTGGAGCTGCATTCGGGAGGCGCTGAGGTACCATGAGGTCCCTCTGTACCTCGAGAGGATCGTGGCCGCCTACCTCTCAGAGCGATCGGTCATGTACCCGACAAGCGCGGACTGGTCCGAGAGGACGATGTCGTGCGGTGTTCCACAGGGTTCGGTTCTCGGGCCCCTCCTGTTGAACATAGGGTACGACTGGGTGCTGCGCGGAGCCTTGATGACGGGCGTCGACGTTATTTGCTACGCCGACGATACCCTCGTTACGGCTCGCGGCAGCACATTTCGGGAGGCTAGGTGTAGGGCCACGGCTGGCGTGGCCCACATCGTAGCGAGGATTCGGACCCTGGGCTTGGAGGTGGCCTTGCAGAAGTCCGAGGCCCTGTGCTTTCATGGGCCTCGGAGAGCGCCTCCCGCCCGGTCCGAGTTGGTGGTGGGCGGAGTGTCCATCGGCGTTGAGCGTACGATGAAGTACCTGGGACTCGTTCTCGACAGCCGGTGGACATTCGAAGAGCACTTCAAGCGTCTTGTCCCGAAGCTCGTGGGAGCCGCTGGAGCCCTGAGTCGGCTCCTGCCAAATCTGGGCGGACCGAGCTCGCGGTGTCGTCGCCTATACGCGGGCGTCGTGCGGTCCATGGCGCTCTACGGAGCGCCCGTCTGGTCGGACACTCTGACCGCCCAAACTCGAGCCCTGCTGCGGAGGCCGCAGAGGGTCATGGCGGTCAGACTGATACGGGGGTATCGGACCGTATCGTGCGAGGCCGCCTGTGTGTTGGCAGGGACGCCGCCCTGGGACCTCGATGCTGAGGTGCTCTCGGCGACGTATTGGCGCAAGGTGGATGCCCGATTTCGGGGGGAACACCCTACGCCGGCGCAGGATCGCGCCTGGCGGCGACTGGCGGAGGCCGATCTCGCCGCTCATTGGCGGGAGCGGCTCTTGGCGTCGACTGCCGGCCGCCGAACGATAGAGGCAATCCGGCCTGTCCTGGAGCTCTGGACCGGCCGGACGCACGGGGCCCTCTTCTTCCACCTCGTGCAGGTTCTCTCGGGGCACGGCTGCTTCGGGAGATTCCTGTGCAGGGTGGCGAGACGGGAGCCCACCGAGGTGTGCCACGAGTACGGCTACGCGGAGGACACAGCGCAGCACACGCTGGAGGCGTGCGCCGAGTGGGCGACCCAGCGCGCTGCACTCGTGGCAGAAGTGGGACCGGACCTCTCGCTGCCCGCCGTCGTCCGAGCCATGGTGGGCGGCGAAGAGTCCTGGCCTGGCTCGGCTGGCGGCGAGGAGCCGTCGCCTCCTTTTGCGAGGAGGTGATGACTCAGAAGGAGGCGGCGGAACGACTGCGGGAAGCCAACGCAGACGCGGACCCTATCCGTCGCCGAAGGGCGGGGCGCAGGAGACGTGCGCAGGATCGGCGCCTTCCACCCTGACGGGAGCTCCGGGCGGACGACCCATCGCTGTCGT
Source organism: Erebia epiphron (assembly GCA_963932025.1). NCBI lineage: Eukaryota > Metazoa > Arthropoda > Insecta > Lepidoptera > Nymphalidae > Erebia > Erebia epiphron. The sequence continues at coordinate 13,123,232 of OZ009952.1, read as the reverse complement.
CGCCCGTCGAGCCTCAGTCGCGGATGAACCCAAATGGAAATGAGGTGCACCTCGGTGGTGCCAGTACGCGCGCAAGTCGGGGCAGTACGCCCCCGGAGGAGGGTCCGCTTGGGCGGATGTCGCTGGCTGGGTCGCGGATGATTGCGCAAGTGTTCCCGTAACTGCGCAGCCCTAAGGGGATGCGCAGGAGCGCAGGAAAGTTAGCATTTATGGCCTAGGGATTAAAGTTTTTTTTTTAATTAATTGCCGACCTTATTCAACAACAGTAATCAAGTCATTATTCAATTATAAATCTGTGTGTACTGGCTTGACGGCTCTGGCTACCAGCCCTTTTGATCCATAATGTAAACCTATAAAGACTCGCGTAGTATACACGCTCGGGCGCGTGAATGGTTATTAATTTCGTGTACCTATTCGACTCGATGTTCTTTTTTTAAAATTATAACAATATAGGTATTTTTTATATTAGAATTAATTTTGAAAGTGGAACGGCAAAAGCGACATCTGCAATGCTACACTGGCGATCCTTGCGTGGCGTGGCGTGCTCTTCGGATGTATGCATCAATATTCAATACGTTGGTCATCCACTAGAAAAAAAATTTAGAAAAAAAGTTGCCGCGAAATTTCCAGATTCTTTTCTGTTCGTTTCTTTTTACTTGGAATAATGTAACACTTAATTATTAATTGTTGAATTTTTGTTGCTATAAATTGTTGACCGAGCGAAGCGCAGGTCTCTGAGTCTAGGTACTTGAGTGAATTTGAACTTGTCCCTCCGTCCGTCTGTCCGTCTGTCAGAGCCTTATAACTTCTGAATTACTGTACGTAATTACTTCAAATTTAAATATTATATATGGGTGAATTTCCCAACAGCAAAATGTATGCGGCATGGATGAAATCGGTAGTGCAGAACGTTACTATACAGTTCTAATATTTTTTTCTAGGTAGAAGAGGTAGTTACCTATGTGCGTAGCAATAAATACTTCTTGATTAAGCTTACAGTTTTTTTTAAATAGTTAAGCTCTGAATTTTTCATTTCGGTGGCTGTCACTGCAATATGTTTCTGTGTAATTTTCCTCATAAAACAAAGATTATTAGTTACTAAGGTTTATGGCTACCTTTATTTTAATCATGAATAGTGATAGCATAACTCCATAGTATTTTTTTAATAATATCTACCCAGTTTAATAACAGAAGAGTAAAAATGCATGTGTCCCAGAAATTTCTTTAATTTCGGCATAGATTAATTATAATGTGACAAAAAGTTTATCTTAAGTTTATTTATATATTTTTGCTTAAAACAACTCTAGCTCCCCCCGCGTGGGCTTAAAACTTACGCAATAGTGGCCTCTAGGTGTTGATCGTGGGAGGACGTGCGCCACTTGCCTGCGTGTTCCCGCAAAAAACGAAAGTATGTCACATCGGTGACATGGAACACATTAATTCTTTTCATTTCCGTGTATAGGTTTAACTTGTCATGCAATAAGTTAGTAAATTAATTTAAGTATTCATGAATGGGCTAATGGTACTACGTTTATTTGTGCAGTATTCCTTTCATCCTTTATTAAATAGTTTTCTCGTAATGCTCATTCTTTTCCTTGATTTTAATTTCGGTGTTTTCATTTCGGTTGATTCGGTGGCCTAAACTGGCCACCGAAATGACAAAATACTCACCGAAATGATAAAAATTCTCATTTCGGTGAGTTTTTATCATTTCGGTGTATAATTGTTTCATTTCGGTGGATGTTTTTATCATTTCGGTTGATTATTATTTCATTTCGGTGAAAATCCAAGCTAGGAGGTGAATATTTCACAATCTTTGAATCATCATCATCATTATCATCATCAGCCGACAGACGTCCACTGCTGGACATAGGCCTCTTGTAAGGATTTCCACACGCTGCGGTCTTGCGCCGCCTGGATCCAGCGGCTCCCTGCGACTCGCCTGTTGTCGTCCGTCCAAGTCCACCAAGTAGGGGGTCTGCCAACGCTGCGCTTCCCAGTGCGAGGTCGCCATTCCAGCACTTTGGGGCCCCAACGTCTGTCGGTTCTTCGGACTATGTGTCCCGCCCATTGCCACTTCAGCTTCGTAACGCGTCGAGCAATGTCGGTTACTTTCTTTCTTTTGCGAATCTCATTCTCATTCATTCTATGTTATATCTTACTTATTACGTTTCCTGATTTCATCGCGCAAAGAAACTCCGAGCATTGCTCTCTCCATCACCCGCTGAGTGACCCTGAGCTTTCTTATAAGGCCTATAATTAGCGACCAAGTCTCGCATCCATAGGTAATCACTGGCAAAACGCACTGTTCGAAGACTTTGGTCTTCAGGCACTGAGGAATCTTGGACGAGAAGACATCTCGAAGCTTCCCGAACGCTGCCCGGCCGAGTTGGATTCGGCGACTCACCTCTTTCTTGAAATTGGACCTACCTAACTGGACCGTATGTCCCAGGTATATATACCCGTCTACAATTTCGAGTGCAGACATGATTTTTGTCTTACTCATGTTCATTTTAAGGCCCGCCTGTTGTGAAACTCTACTGAGGTCATTGAGCGTTGTATTAAGGTCTCCCAGAGTCTCGGCCATGATAACTATATCATCGGCAAACCGAAGGTGAGTGATGTACTCGCTATTGACGTTGATGCCAAATCCGTTCCAATCCAGAAGCTTAAAGACGTCTTCCAACGCGGCGGTGAAGAGTTTCGGGGAGATTACATCCCCCTGTCGCACTCCCTGCTGCAGTTGGATTGGCCTCGTAGTCTGGTCCTGTACACGAACTGACAATGTGGGTTTTCGTACAAACACTTCAGCACTTGGATATACCGGTAATCTATCCGGCATCTCTGCAGCGACCTTAATACAGTCCAAGTATCCACCGAATCGAAGGCTTTCTCATAGTCCACAAACGCTAAGCATAGTGGCCGGTTATACTCTTCCGTCTTCTGTATAATCTGCCGCAGCGTGTGAAATGTGAATGTGGTCTATGGTACTAAAGCCTTTTCAGACTACGGCTTGTTCGGGAGGCTGGAAGTCGTCGAACCTTCGAGCGAGACGATCCGTAATGACTCTCGAGAACAAATTATAGACATGGCTTAGCAGTGAGATGGGTCTATAATTCTTCAGCAACGTATTGTCACCCTTTTTGAAAAACAGAACCACCACGCTCCTGTGCCATGCCTATGGCGTTATGCCCTCGTGAATGACGGAATTGAACAATCGCTGAAGGACCTTATGTATTGGTTTTCCACCCGATTTCAGGAGATCTGCTGTGATTCCATCCTCACCTGGGGCCTTGTTGTTTTTAAGTTGATTGAGAGCCATACTAATCTCGTAAAGGGTGACGTCCGGGTTATCTTCGGTATAGTGTCGGGTCAATTTGGCTCTGGGATTTCTAGCCAAATCGTCAACAGGCGTTGTGGTGTATCACTGTCCATAGAACTTCTCCACCCAATCCCAAGATCTCGGGTTTGGAAGAAATGAGAGTACCATCATCAGTTTTAAGTTGCGTCAGCTGGCTCTGTCCGATAGACAGATCTCTTGTGAATACTTTGGAGCCCTTGTTACGCTCGATGGTACTTTTGATGTACTGGATGTTAAAATTTCGCAAGTCATGCGTTTGCGCTTTAGAAATCTGCCTACTAATCTGTCGGTAGGCCGACGCGTCCGCTGTAGACTGTAGTCCCATCTCTGCTCTCTCATCCATGAGCTTGAGAGTGTGGTCTGAAAACCTTTTGGTTTTTTTCGAACGGTGGCTCTTAAAGAACTTTGACCCTACCGTCTGGACTGTTTCCACCGTCTTTGAATACATTTTCCTAATGTGTTTCCATGACCTGTACTTTTGTGCGATTTATTGTAAATTTCACCCTGAAATTTCGCAGAACATCTAGGTAACTAGATTAATATTATTAATCAGGCTTGATAATAATAAGTATACCAAACTTTTTAAAGATGCTAAGACAGGCAGCAATTTAGGTAAAGTGTAAGGTTGAGTTAGATAAGTCTTTGCTCAGTAGGAAGTAATATTTAAATATTTAAAAGCCTGCTTGTATTCGTTTTCGGTGGATTTTAATTTCGGTGGATAGGTTTTTTTCATTTCGGTGGCTAGTTTTTAGGGTTCCGTAGCCGAATTTGGCAAAAACGGAACCCTTATGGATTCGTCATGTCTGTCTGTCTGTCTGTCTGTGTGTCCGTCCGTATGTCACAGCCACTTTTTTCCGAAACTATAAGAACTATACTGTTGAAACTTGGTAAGTAGATGTATTCTGTGAACCGCATTAAGATTTTCTTACAAAAATAGAAAAAAAAACAATAAATTTTGGGGGTTCCCCATACTTAGAACTGAAACTCAAAAAATTTTTTTTCATCTAACCCATATGTTAGTGTGGGGGGTATCCTGTTAGTGGGGTATCCTATAGGTCTTCAAAAATGATATTGAGGTTTGTAATATCATTTTTTCTAAACTGAATAGTTTGCGCGAGAGACACTTCCAAAGTGGTAGAATGGGTCTCCCCCCCTCCCCCCCTCCCCTGTAACATCTAAAATAAGAGAATGATAAAACTAAAAAAAATATATGATGTACATTACCATGCAAACTTCCACCGAAAATTGGTTTGAACGAGATCTAGTAAGTAGTTTTTTTTAATACGTCATAAATCGCATACCGCAATTTACCTTTCATTCAATCAACTCAAATATTTAAAATAAAAATATTTTTAATAATTTAAAACTTACTACAGGTTTGTACGGAACCCTCGGTGCGCGAGTCCGACTCGCACTTGGCCGGTTTTTTTCATATCGGTGAGCGAATTTTTCATTTCAGTGGCATCACAAATTTAAACACTATTTCTCATTAGTTTATTAGGTATATTTTGATGGCATTAAATAAGAGCATGAAGAATATCAAGACGTACAATAAACTACTGTTTAAATTTGAGAAAACTTTATAATACGAAAGTTCACCGTAATGAAACAAAAAAACGCCTTTGTTGAAATTGACCCATATATAAACCGATGGCCTCCAGCCGAATATGGCTTAAAAAGTAATAAAAATCTTTATTTCAGGGGGGCTCTCATAGAAGCGAATATGAAGAAAATAATTATCTATATATATAACATTCAAAGTCCTGACTGACTGACTGACTGACTGACTGACTTATATATAAACGCTGAACGCACAGCCTAAACCGCTAGGGTTAGAGACTTGGAATGTTGACAGTAGCTTCCTTCTGTGACGTAGGCGCTCACTAAGGAAGGATTTTTCAAAATTACCCCTAAGGGGGTGAAATAGGGGTTGAAAGTTTGTATGAAAGTCCGTCATTTCTCAAGTTATATCCATGAAACTTCGTATATGAGCTATCGGTAAAAAATAAAGAAATACGTGTTTCACAGTTTTTGAAAATTGCACCCCCAAAGGGGTAAAATAGGGGTTGAAAGTTTGTATAAAAGTCTTTTATTTCTCAAGTTACAGCCATGAAACTTAACATTTCGGCTTTCAGTTAGATATGCAAAAGTACGTGTTTCACCATTTTGGAAAATTCAACCCCCAAATGGGTGAAAAAGGGGATGAATGTTCTTCATTTATCAAGATATTTTTCAAGTTATAACTTGAAAAATATCTTGATAAATGAAGTGAAAGAAAATGGTGCGCGCAAAGCAAATTGAAAAAGGTTGTATGGAAATTCGGCACCATAGAGGTAGAAGTAAATAGGTTTTAATGATGTTTTGAATTCACAAACTTCATAGACGAGTGATATTAACGTGCACACGATGTTTTAAATTCAATTTACTTTATCCTCAAGAGGTTAATGAGCCTTAGTATTTACAACAGAACTTCACAATGATGTCAATAGATGGCGCCGCAAGGTTCAGTTCGGGTCGAACCACTAGTAATATTATAAACGCAAAAGTTTGTATGTATGGATGTATGGATGTTGTATGGATGTATTGATGTTTGTTACTCTTTCACGCCAGAACGGCTGAACGGATCTGGATGAAATTTGGTACAGAGATAGATTATAGTCTGGAACAACATAAGTGCTACTTTTTATCACGGAAAATTAAAGTTACCGCGGGAACCGTAAAACCTCAATTCATCCTACCTACCTACCTACCTAGCATCAGCTAGGTAACAATAAAAAAAAGTTAAATTACTTATGCGTCTGAAAACTACTGATAATGTAATAATTTATGGTATAGGTGTAATTATTTCGTTTTGCAGACGTATATATAATGGAATGATAACTATAGTTTGTAATACTTAATTGATTGTCCAAATCGTATAAGGGCGCTCTAATAAAATAATATGAGTATATTATTGCATTTTATGTTGAATTGAATATAAAAAATTTATTTTGCTAACATTATTCTCTTATTATGATCACTCTTATATTATGCATGGTAGTGTTAGTAATGGGGATGGAAAATGATTATAGGGATCCTGTCGCCGATCAACTTGTAATTTTCAAGGAAAGGACTGAGGTAAGTTTTTTTAGAGTTCCCGAGGAAGTTAAAACCCGTGCGGGTTTGATACGCTAACTTTCTTTCTAAACTCGTTCTTCTAAACTCGTGCTCAATTCAAGGCAAGAGTCCTTCAATTGCGTACGGGGTTGCGCCAACGGAAATAACGCGCACGGGTGATTGAAATTGCAAGGCGTCTTTTAGTCGTCGTTTTGGGGTGTCGATTTAATATCGCCGGTACAAAAAACTGCGATCGAAAAAATTTTTCTCCAAATCTACTCTTTTAAAATAATTTGATGGGTGCGGTCGTTGTCGGTGGTGGTGGTGCTTATGGTGGTTTTTTCCTTTTATCATAAAGCAATATCTAACATGGCAGCCTTATTTTATACTACGATCTAGCCCATGAGCTAATAAGTAATATTATTACATTGACTTAAAACTTTTACTTATGGGTAATTTCTACATTTAATTTACAGTCCATTAACTGTCCTTAGTTAATTCTAATATACTTAAGTGTTCACTATGTTAATGTGACCTCGATAAGTAGCACAAGCACTATTTCACTGACACTGCACTGAATACACTTTCTACACTAATTCGAAAGGTTTCGTTCTTCTGAATCTCCTTTTGATATTGGTGTTATCGAGAAGCTTCTCATTGCTGACGGTTGTGACCCCTTTCCATTAATCACATAATGGTAAGAGTTTTCTTGGGATAATAACGCGGTGGGTTCCCATGTTCTTGCGCATACGACTCGACTAAGAGTATTGAAACTCTTAGGTTTTTGTAACGATATTATTATTAGATGTTAGTGATAATAACCGGGACCGACAGTTAACGTGCTCTCCGAGGCACGGAGGACACGAAAAGGCCAAATTTGAACTACTCAATTCGGCCACCCATCCAGTTATCGACTTGGGTCAACGTTCCTTAACAATCGCAATAAACTGATATGCAAATATTGGATAGAATCAGGCGTTACTTTGCGGAATTTCATGATTTAACAAGAAAAGAATAACTCGAATAAGAATAGACAATCTCGCATTACTTTACAATGCGAGATTGTCACTAGACAATCTCGCATTGTAAAGTCGACATCTCCTGAGGATGCTCCGGTGTCGGGGCGAAACGTGCGTCGAGAATAGTATAAAAGTCTTGTTTGGTGGTGCATGTGAGTGGTGGTGGCATTGCTTGCTTGGGAACTTAGCTTTCTTGCTTGGTGAAGGTAAACGGTGCTTCGCTTTTAATTGCATGCTTGACCATACAGAATTTTTTCTGTTGGCGGATTATCGCAAAGTAAAGGCGAGGGTGCCAGCGAAAATACGTCGTATTGGAGACTCATACTTATATATTGCTCCGCATACCGTGGACCGCTAAAAGAACAAATGTCTCTATCTTGAATCAACTTCGGATTAGCACAAGACTGTCGACCATTTGTTACCAAAAGATTCTGGGCTACTTTGGTCACATTGCCCGCCGCCAACCTAGCAATCTGGACAAGTCGTAGGAAAGGTGGAGGGCAAAAGACCGCGCGGCCGATCACCTAGCCGCTGTACGCGATTCAGTGTACGTAGTACCTAAAACTTCAATAGATGTACCAGTGACTTTAATATAGATGTTCTATCAAAGACAAATTTAATACTATTTATTATATAAAAGCGAAATACCACTCATTCACTGACTCACTGACTCACCGACTAATCACTATCTATAATATCTCAGGAACTATAGAACATACAGGCTTGAAATTTGGAAGGTAGGTTCCTTCTATGGTATGGACGTCAGCTAAGAAACGGTTTAGAGAATTTACCCCTAAGGGGTTGAAATGGGGGTTAGAAGTTTGTATGAAAGTCCTATGTTTTTGTAGTTAGAGACTTGAAAATCGGGATTTAGGTTATTAGTTCTAAATAATAATTACCTGTATAAGCAATTTTGCGAAAATCCATCCCAAATGGGGTGAAATGGGGGTGGAAGGTTACATAAAAGTTTTATGATTATGAAGTATAGACATGAAAATCAGCATTAAAGTTATTAGTATTAAATAATAAAAACCTGCATGAGCTAACTATATAATAAAGCCTCTATAGGCGGTTTGCAGCGGGAAAATTTCATAATCTCGTAGGAAATCAGCAATTGTACGCGGACGAAGTCGCAAGCGACCTCTACTATTATATTGTGCGCTATTGAAGTTTTTATACCTCAACACAGAAGAAAATAACAAGTAACGAGGCCTTGGGAAGTAACACCGAAGTAAATAAACACACAGTTTGCCAAATATTTATCCAAGTGCGTGAAGAATTGAAGACAAAAGACGTCTAGAAGCAGGTTGTTTTCAAAAAACTTATATTAATATTGTAAAAAATTGTCGATCTTTCTGTAGACGATTTGTAAACAATTGCTAAATACATATTTTAAATAACAACAAAACCGTTAATAACCTTGAACGATCTCAAATTTTTCGTCACTAGCTGTTTTATTGCAGTCTATGCACGCTATGAGAGCGTTCATAATATAAGTTTTGAGACCTAGCGCTTAGTGATCATACTTATCGTATTATTGATGTAAAATGAAAGTAAAGTCGCAGGAATAAGGTTTTTTTTATTATAAAACTAGCTGATGCCAGCGACTTCATCCGCGTGGAATGAGTTTTTTGATGCCCACGGGAACACCTTTTCCGGGATAAAATGTAGCCTATGTCACTCTACAGGTCCTCAACTATAACCAAGCAAAAAAATCACGTCGATCCGTTGCGAAGGACAAACCAACAAACCAATAAACCAACAAAAAACACACTTTCGCATTTATAATATTAGTATAATATATATAGGTAGTCTATATACAAGCTGAATTTTTAGTGGTTTTAGGGCCTCAGAGAGGTGATTCGGAATTAACAGTACAATTTATTTCTACCATTTATCCTGACCCTAGTATTAAAATAATAAATAAAAAATCGAGAAATTATGATGTCGAAAATTTTGCGATCAATTAGTAGCGCTAGGCGCCAGCTGACTGGCGAGTCACGTGACGCACGACCGAGCGGCGCGCGGCTGGTTGTTCACCTTTGGCTATCAGCTGTTAAACATTCGGTAAAGTTTCGATGTACTTACAGCTCAACATTGTACTGCAATGATGTACTGTGTAAAACTTGCAGCTCACGAAGTAGGTGGGTACACTTATTTTAGGTATTAAATTTTACAATCTTATTTACACGTATTTATGCACTTTCTTTGATAAGAACTTTCGCGGATCACGTGGGGGTTGTCAAAGGCCCAAAAATGTTTATTGTGCTGGTTAAAAATTCCAATACAATTAAAAGTTGACTCGTCAGTCCACAGAATGCTTAATTCACGATTATTTTATGACCACTGACAAAACTCAATCCTGGCTGGTCCATCGTATGCTCCGGCGAGTATCTACATGCGGGAACGACCTCAACCTTGAGCATGCTCTGGTGCTCGGAATTGCCCATGGTCGATTAAACGCTGCGTTGCAGCTAAGATAGTAATACTCGACGGAATTTGTGGGTTTCGGATTCCTCGCATACGAAAGGAGTTTAAGCCATCCGCCGCTAATGGACGCCAGACGCCGCTCGCGCCTCCATAGCGTCGGTACGTCGGCTAGCTTCTTGGAATTTCGCCGCGTAGCGGTACTAATGTTTCTCACAGTTACGAGTTTATTTCGAAAAAAAAAAATCTAACTTAATAAAGTAAGTACTTCAAAAATAAAAAAAAACAAGTGGAGTCGGTAGTACTGCTAAAGGCGATTCAACTCGCCGCGGCTTTAAAACCACTAAAATTTCATCGTGTATATGTCACCGTAAGATCGTAAAAACCGTTTGATTATAATATACTTCGCAAGATTGTGAACTATCGAAAGATTGTGAACTGAACATACTGATTACAATTTAACGCATTATTTTTCGGTATTGATTGTTTTATCCATCGAAGTAAAACCGTCAAATTGTGAAATACCGTGCGACGGAACGCACCTAGCGCGCTGATTGGTTGAACGGCATATGCCATGCGTCGCCATATTTGTTTGTTAATTCATTTGTTGTCCAATGTAAACAAACAGTGTTTTGGTGATTGTAAATTGATTTCGTGTTGAAAATAACTCACAGCTTTAGAATTCGTTACATAAAATTGTTGTGGAAGTAAAATGACTCTATGATTAACCAAAGAAGTGCAGTTTGAATGATAGGTAAGTTAGTGTTCGTCACTGAACATAGCCTTAAATTACAGAAATTTTGTGTTTTAATATTTTTTATGCGCGTGAACCTATGTGATCTCATTTGATAACATTTACAATGTCGGATATTGAGCCTATCTTTCAACACCGACCAATCAGGGACGGCCTTCGGACAGCTGACAATTTAACGCGCGGCAGATTGTGATTTAACAGTTTCACTTCGATGGATTATAATCTACCGAAAAATAATGCGTTAAATTGTAAGCCGTATGTTCGGTTCACAATCTTTCGACAGTTCACAATCTTGCGAGGTATATTATAATCAAACGATTATTACGATCTTACGGTGACATATATAAAAGCGAAATACCACTCACTCACTCACTGACTAATCACGATATCTCAGGAACTATAAAGCGTACAGACTTGAAATTTGGAAGGTAGATTCCTTCTATGGTGTAGACGCCAGCTAAGAAAGGGTTTTGAGAAAATCCACCCCTAAAGGGTTAAAATAGGGGTTGGAAGTTTGTATGAAAGTCCTTTGTTTTTGAAGTTAGAGACTTGAAAATAGGCAATTAAGTTAATAGTTATATATAATAAAAACCTGTATAAGCAATTTTACGAAAACGTACCCCAATAGGGGTGAAATGGAGGTTGGAAGCTTACATAAGGGTTCCAAGTTTTTGAAGTAAGAGACTTGAAAATCGGGATTTAGGTTATTAGTTTTAAGTTATAATAAACTGTATAGGCAATTTTAGGAAAATCTACCCCACAGAGGGTGAAATGGGGGTTGTAAGTTTGTATGAAAGTCCTATATTTCTGAAGTTAGAGACTTGAAAATCGGGATTTAGTTTAATAGCTTTAAATAATAAAAACCTGTAAAAGCAATTTTACGAAAATCCACCCCAAAAGGGGTGAAATGGGGGTGAAAGGTTACATACAAATTTAATGACTTTGAAGTATAGACATGAAAATCAGCATTTAAGTTATCAGTTTTAAATAATTAAAAACCTGCTTATATAAGCTATATTATAAAGCGTCTATAGATAGGCTGTTTGCAGCGGGGAAATTTCATTATCTCATAAGAAATCGACAATTGTACGCGGACGAAGTCGCGGGCGACCTCTAGTAAATAATATATGCGGCTTGAGTAAATAAGATGCAGCTTAATACATAACAGATGGTAAACGGAGGTATAAGACGGCCAAATGCTACTTTTCAGATCAAGTACATTGTCAAATTCAGCAAGAAAAGACTGTCAGATCTGTCTAGATGGTGAGAATGCTTGCCTTACTTCTATTGGTAGCATCAGTGGTCGCAAAAGAAAATGCACACTGGATTCCAGACGTTTTCTTTAATATATAAGTATATAGCTGCTTGTGCTGATTCACTCACTGATTGATCACCTCTCCTGTAAAGTTTTGTATGAAAAAATTTTTTTTTAGTCATCGTTTCGTATAGAAGACAAAAATTCATTCGGAAGAAAATTATGGAGTGAGCTGATGATTGAGGATTTTGAAGACGGATGTAGAGCACAGCCAGGGTATTGAAGATAGGTGGGGGGTGCTCGACCAAATGTCACTCGAAACTTCATCCAATTGACAGTGAGCTGAAAAAAAATTCAAAATGGCGGATTTAAGATAGCTGCCATACAAATTTCGTCGGTGCCTATCTCGGAGAGTATAAAAGATGGAAGAGTGGTTTCTTGGCAAAAGATGATCAGGACATGAAGGTCTACTTGATGAATAGGAAAAAAATTCAAGATGGCAGAATTTATTTTTCCATAGAAAATGTATGGCGAATATTGAAGAGGCTACAAGTGTAGAACTATGCAAGACTTTGATGCGGTTCCTTTTCAAAATTTGTTTTTAAAGAAGAACTCTCCATAATTTTTCGGAGAAAAAAATATATGGAGAGCGATGATGATCGAGGGTTTGAAAGATGGGTGAGGAGCATGGCCAGGGTATTAAAGTTAGGTGGGGGCTCTTCAAACAAAAATACTCGAAACCTCATCCAATTGGCAGTGAGCTTAAAAAAATCCAAAATGGCTGATTCAAGACCTCTATTCCTTCCTGTTATACTATTTCATTTCATTTCATTTCATTTCATTTATTCATTTGCTCAGATTGAAGATACGAAATAGGTGTTACATAATATTTTCACAGGAGCATACAATCTGCCATGAAATGGCATGCAAAATTCAGACAATATTACTTTACTATTATTCTTAACACAATACTATTATTCTTAACATCATTTCAATAGGTAGGTATACAATAAAAATGAAAAATTAAAATTAATATTAATAGTTACCACATTTATATACCTAATTATATCTATTCCACGCATCTTTCTTATTTAATATTCTCTAATTTTTATTTTCTTCTTATCTAACTACAAAGTATCTGATAAATAATCTTTAATAGAGTAGTATCGTTTTTTTACCAGAAATTCTTTTATTTTATTTTTGAACGCTCTTATATTCAGTTTACGATCGGCCAATGATGCTGGAAGTTTATTATAAATCAGGGGTGCCATATTGAAAATGCTTTTACCAAAAAATGCAGTTGAGTGTTGCATGAAACATATTTTGTCCTTCCGACGCTCACTATCCGAAAATTTGAAAAGTTGATAGTTAGTTTTAACAAATATTAGCACTTCATAAATGTACAGGCACGGAAATGTAAGAATTTTAAATTTATCAAAATAGGGTTGACATGAATCGGTCGGGCTCAAATGGCTTATAGCTCTTAAACATTTTTTTTGACTTTTAAATACCCTATCTTTGTCCGTCGAGTTCCCCCAAAATATTATCCCATATCGTAAGTTAGATGTCACGTATGCATTATATGCTATTATCACCGCTGACGGATTGACAACTTTGGAAAGCATGTATGATGCAAAAGAGAATTTATTTAATTTTAAACACAAATTGTCAATATGTGTCTTCCAATTGAGGCTATCGTCAATATAGAGGCCTAGAAATTTTGTTTGTGCGGTTTCACAGATTTTTTTACCTTGATAATTAATGTCCAGTGATAATTTATTTTTCTTATTTTCAAATGTCATTACTTTTGTTTTGTCAAGATTTATAATTAAATTATTACATGTCAACCAATTAATAATATGTCTTATTGTGTTATTTATGTTCTCCTCAAATATATCCTGTTTGTCACCTACAAAGAGTACTGTACTGTCATCAGCGAATAGAACCATTTGTTGATCTGTTACTGTTGGAAAATCGTTTATGTACGTAATAAACAGCAGGGGACCCAATATACTTCCCTGAGGTACTCCCGTTGTAATGACGTTTGACTCAGACAAATAGGCTGTTTCAGTTTTTTTATCGCACTTTATTCTGGTTATTTGAGTCATTTGTTGCCTATCTGTCAAATATGATTTTATAAGTGCCAAAGAATTTCCTCTAACACCATACACATGTAGTTTATTTTCTAAGATTTGATGGTTCACATAATCAAAGGCTTTAGTAAGGTCAATAAAGAGTGCACATACATGCTTTCTTTTGTCCATATTACTAATTACTGTTTTAAGAAATGCTTATATAGCTAGGTTTATAGATTTATTTTTCCTGAATCCTATTTGCTCTTCTGCTAATATTCCATTTTTTTCAAAGTAGTCATTTAAATTGTTTAATATATACTTTTCAATTACTTTTGAAAAAATAGGTATTAACGAGACTGGTCGATAGCAGTCAACATTTTCCTTGTCATCTTTTTTAAAAAGAGGCTTTACAATAGAAATTTTTAATTTATCTGGGAATACACCATACTCTACGCAGAGATTTGTTATATGACTCAAAATTGGCGATATTATATGAGACATATATTTCACAACTTTTGTGCTGATTTCATCATATCCACAACTGTTTGTATTTTTTAATGATAATATAATATTATGTATTTGTAGCGGCGACGTCGGCTTCATAAAAATTGAGTTCGGCTGGTTCCATCTAATGTTCTTTAGTGTTGTATTTGATTTATTACTTTTACGTTTAAGAAAGTGATTATTGAAAACTTGGGCTATTTCTTTGGGATTTTTAACCAGTCGACCGTCTTTCTTAATCTGGCTTATTGATTTATCGTTGGGTTTTGATGTATAGTCATTTATAATGTTCCATGTAGCCTTCGACTTATTATCCGCAGTTTTAATTCTATAATCGTTTTGCGATTTCTGTGTCAATTTTATTATATTTTTTAACCTGGTACTATACATTTTGAAATTTGTTTTATTTTTGCTATTAGGTTTTCATCTATATTTCCATAACAGCTCGCGTTTTTTCTTGCAACAATTTCGAATGCCTTTTGAGATCCATTTTGGTCGTTTGTCCGAATTGATTTTTATTTTAATGTATGGAAAACATAGATAGTAGAACAGTGTAAATAAATCAAAAAACCTATTGAATGCTTCATTTGGTTCGGAAGTCTCGTAGACTTCTGAAAATGTAATACTGCTAATACACTTTTTAAATTTAATCATGTTTTCAGTGCTTAAGTCTCGTCTTAACATTTACCAGTGTGCAATTCGGCAAAATTTTTTAACGGCAAAATGAAAAATTTGCGCAGTATGATCAGATAATGCAAGTTCTTTAATAATACAGCTATATCTATGAATATTGCTCATGAAGTTATCAATGCACGTGCCACTTACTAATCGTGTGGGTTGCTTTAGCGCTAGTTTTAAATTGAAACCTTCCAATGTATCTTTCAACTTTTGGGTAGTACTATTGTTTTTCAACTCGTCTATATTGATATCTCCACATACAATGATTTTTCTTTTTTTGAAGCTATATTTATGGAGTACTTTATGAAAAACTGTAAAAAATGTATCCAGTGAAAACTTATCAAATTTAGGTGGTCTATAGACGCAAATTAGTACAATATTATGGTCTAATAATTCTACGCCGCTACATTCAATGACACCTGGCAAACTTACACTTTTTACATCCGATAACTCTTTAAACTTTATATATTTACTTAGAAGTATAGATGAGCCACCCCTTCTTTGTTTACGATAAAATGCCGATGCTATACTAAAATTAGGGATCTTGAGTAGCTCACTATCACCTTTAATTAGATTGTGTTCCGTTATGCAAAGTGCATCTATATTAGTGTTTTGGCTTTTCAAGTCATCAAGTTGTACTGATAGTTGTTCTGATTTATTTAAGAGTCCATTTATGTTCTGGTGTAGTATGGTTAGTCTATTACAGACGAAAAAATGTATCGTTAATTTCACTGCATTCTTCAATACCACTATTTTGTTTCACGTCTATTATGCTCTTGTTACCGTTTCCCTGATCTTCAGTACGTGTTCTATTTTTATTGCCATATTCCACCTCCTCTTGTATTACATATTCTACCTCCTCTTGTGTTAAACATTCAGTTTGGGTTGCTTTGTTTTTTGTACAAATATTTTCTTTACGCAAATCCTTCATTTTCTTATGGTTATAGTAATTGTTTATCCTGTTTTGATATTCTTGGCTTAAAATATCCTTTAGTAGGTGTTGGCATAAGTTACGTGTGTGCATATTTGGTTTTGGTCTACCTGAACTATATTTCATGTCCACAAAATTCACATTTTCAAATTTACTACAATTCGTTTTCTTGATTCAAGGTTTCTAAGATTCGTTTTTTCGATACATATATTTCCCTTTTCTCCTTGTTTTTCATTATTCTCTTCATCTTTTTCTGGAAATATTTGGTCATTAATACTATTTATAGTAGATTCATTATTCATCTCTTGTTTCTTAGATGTTTCAGAAAGCACATTATTGATACAAAGCTCCTCATTATTTTCAAATATTAGTTGTGTTGGTGTACTACTAATAGAGCCCCTCTTTCCCTTCTTTTTCTTTCCTGTATTTGGTGTAGCATAATTTTGATTCTCTTGTCATATATTTGTATTATTTTATGACATTTTTCCAGTTCTTCCCTAAGTTGACTATTTTCAGTGCTTATGTTTTCAATTTCTTGGTGTGCACTTTTTAGCTCATTTGTCAGGTCTTTTATTTTATCGGTTAAGCATGTCAATGTTTCGTCCAATGATGTGTCAGGTAGACTCATAATAGTTGTATCCATAAGTGTCGTGTTTGAGTCATTTGAGTTAGATATGTTATTTAGGGAGTTTACTTTTTTAATTGTTTCCGCAATGTAATATTTCGGTATTCCATTTTTGCCTTCTTTGTTAGTTGCAAAATATATTTTTGGCCAACATTAACAAAAAAAAAAAAAAAAACATTAGATTTATATTCTGGGTAGGATTCGATCTCCCGCTCTCCTCATACATCCGCTTCAGAGTGAACTACGCCTTGGAACCGCTGCGCCAACGACTGTCTTATGCAATTTGCTGAATTTTATTATATGTATTTCCAGTTTAGGCTAAATATTGTACATTGAACGGCAGGTAGTTTGCATTGTTTTGCGTGAGCAGCCGTGATAGCGAAGTTGTGCGACACAGTGTCGCACAACTTCGCTATCACGGCTAATGCTAATGCTAATTAGTGTCGCCGACACTAATTAGCACTGAACATGTAATTACGCACTGTCATTGTCGTTTACAAACGGTGCAAGTTTTGAATGTTTTTTCTTAAATTTGATAATTTAGCGCACTTTTCTGTAAACTTCAGTGAGATTGTTATATAATACTCTTATTTTTTTATGAATACACCTTTTATTTTTCTGTTCATTCACTTTTACCACTTATTTTCAATTATTTTTAAGAGAACACTGGTTTGCGACTGTTTCGTACGGGACTCCCGATTGGCAATCCTATTATTACTTTATTATGCCTTAAAGACCTAAAGTTAGTAACTTACGTTAGTACCTTACGTTAGTAACTTACGTTAGTACCTGACGTTAGTAACTTACGTTAGTACCTTACGTTAGTAACTTACGTTAGTACCTTACGTTAGTAACTTACGTTAGTACCTTACGTTAGTACCTTACGTTAGTAACTTACGTTAGTACCTTACGTAAGTACCTTACTTTAGTACCTTGCGTAAGTACCTTGCGTAAGTACCTTACGTAAGCACATTACGTAAGTACCTTACGTAAATATCTCACGTAAGTACCTTACATTTATAACTTACGTAAGTACCTGACGTTAGTACCATACGTTAGTACCTTACGTTAGTACCTTACGTAAGCACCTTACGTAAGTACCTTACGTAAGTCCCTTACGTAAGTACCTTACGTAAGTACCGCGCATCCACGCGCCATACTTGTTGAAGATAAAGCAGATGAGACGCTCACGCAAGTGTAACACGACATAATTAATCTATGCCACATTATAGCTCTGTGTTGCGTGCTATCCGTGTTATGCACAAATCTGTGGTGTTATAGTATAATCTGTGATTGTCATGTAGTCTGTGGTTGCAGTGCGAGTCGGCCGCCGCCATTTTGTTTAATTCAGTTTAGAGCTGGGGCTACGGTAAATCGGTGCGTGATTCTGTTGAATATTTTTAAAACTGATATTTAATTGATTTATAGAGATATTATTGTATATCTATTAGAAAGTTTATAAAAGTGATATAACATCATAAATCCATACGATATTCATAAAGATAGATTATCGAGAGTAATTTGTAAAAACCTACCAGCTAATAATAATGTCAGAATAAATGGTTTGATTTTGTAATTGTAACCTAATTATTTCATTTAATTGACCCTTTCTGAGATGCCGTATCATCTCAGAAGTGGGATATAGAACTTAATTTTGCCCACTTTAAATCGATAAAGGACCGCTAATTAGGTCCTTAGGATGAACCAAAAAGGAACAAACATGTTTTTTCTAAAGTTGTGAAAAGTTAAAAGTTGCTATAAAGTAGATCACTTGATCGATTTTCGAAAGTGGCACTATGGCAGGATTTCCAGGAATCGAACCCCATGACGCAATCATACGTGCGGAGGGTACTTTTGTGTGCTTAAACTTTGTTTTGTTTTCATGTGAACAATATAGCTGGCTTGCCGGAGCGAGGGAGCGGTCTGCGTGACACGCTGTCGTGCCTTGCCGCGCGCCTCGAAGCCACGCTGTTGCGCGCTTTTCCGTGTTGCGGCTAGCATTAGCCTGGCATGGTGGTGAGGTGATGACACCATCGAGCCTCTGGTGATATGACGTAATATGCGACATCGGTAAGACCGTTTAATTTACTTATGTAAAAGGATGTACCCCACAAAGTAAATGAACAGATTCATGTTACTGAATTTGACCGTAAATTGCGTAGAAAAGGTTCAGACCTAGTACAAACGCGACTTTGTGCGAAAATCACCGCAATGGTATTTAGGCGCGATTTCCATTTATAATGATAATTTCCCAGTAAATTAGCGAGCTGTGTTGGCTCAGTGGTTGTGATTGGCATACCACATACATTCGAGTCTCGGAATTTCCTGAATGCTAGTTTGTGAACAGTATAAAGTGTATAGCAGAATCATTTTGTTGAAAAGTAGAACTTTTGATTGAACAAAATATTTTTGTGATAAAAAGTGACTCGTACCCTAAGTTGAGTGCGCATAACTTGAAACCTCTAAGTTTGCTGAGTTTTGAGTTATAAAGTAACGTTTTTCTAAAAGCTAAAACATGCTGTACAGATAAATTGTTTTAGCGTAATTTAGTTTTTTGTTTTGAAATGAGGGTTATTATTTAAAATTCATGACCCAGTTACGATGCTACAAATCAACCTCAATTCTGAAGTTTCATACCTACTGTTGACTAATGTTTTTGAAAATGATTAACTGTCGTGTCTCGTAAAATCAGTTTAGCCCAGCTAATTAGTGAGTTCATTTGCATTGTACTTTTGAAAGATTTTGTGTTTAAAACAGAAATAAATGCGTGGCAACCCAATAGTCGCCAGGATTACAAGTTAATTGTAATAGAATTGTTGACGATTCAATTGTTTTAAACATGACGTGTTAAATAGAAAAAGTGTCTCAAAATAAGTTGGTTGAGTGTTCCCGAGATATCAATGCGTTTGTGAATATTTAATTTTGCGAAAACTTTCTCGACTTTAATAAAAAAACGTTGCGGTCAGTTATAGACGAGCGAATATTTGAAGTTAAACATAACTTGGGTTTGGTTGGTTTCCTTAATGTTACCGAACCTGATTACGTAATTTAGATAGCAAGAAAGTTGCATTCCGGTTTGATTAGAGAAGTATTGTTTATCTACACTCTTGGATAGTTAAAGTTTGATTTCATTTAAATCAATTAAGAGTTGACATACCTACCTGACAGAACTTTGTTTTTTTGCTCGTTAGTGATTTTACATGCGTGAAAACAATAATAGTTTTGTATCGCGTGGATTATGTCAGGCAGCAATGCTGTTTATTATTATGAGTTGTTCATGTTGGAGGGTTAGTGACTGGTTGAGACAATTGGTCGTCTAATTTTTAGTAAAGTTAAATTACGATTTGGATACGGAGCTTAACAGTGATATGAATAAAGTATGAGTCTTAACAGAAAAACAAAGCAAATCAAATTTATAGATTTACAGATTTATTTATTTTCTCATAAACATGAATACATAAAAACTGAGGAACGGAAACAACTGCGTTAGTATAAAACTGTCATTATAGTCAAATGTTCATTGTTTCATATTTGAGTTTGCACCATAGTTTAAAGACCTTTATTGAGGACTCTATTGTCTCTTGGTACTCTATGAGCTCTACCGACTCTTCGTGCTCTATGAACTCTACCGACTTTGTGTGCTCTACCAGCGCTACTGACTCTACGAGCTCTACCAGCTCTATAGCTCTATATATCTAGCTTTACAGGTTATATCAGCTCTGTAGCCGACTTTGTGAGTTCTATTGGCTTTGGATGTATGAGTACCTCCCTGAGTAGTGCCCCAATATTGATGAATAGCAGCGATGATCAAGTCATTTCTAGTTAATCATTTGTTTTTATGTTATGTTACATGTGTGTCGCCATGGAGTGGTGCCCTGGAGTGATACGCTGGAGTGGTGTCATGAGGTGGTACCTAGAGCAGATTTGCTTCGGAGTGGTATCTTGAATCTATGCTTCGGTGTTAGGGAATGTGTTAATGTTAGGGAGGGTGTTCTAAGTCGGGCATGATTGGCGTAATGAACTCGCCGCCCAAGAGTGGCTTAGATCATCGCAGCCGTCTATAAGGTTCAGGTGAAGGCAGTAACCTGAACTGTGTACGGCTATAGTTAGGTTGAGCGTTATTCGGAGTTGGTGAAATCGACACTAAGTGAGTAAAAGTGAGGAAATTTCGATTTGAATTGCAACTTATGATGATTTACTTATACAATGCCTTGTATGATTAGTGAAATGAAATGATTTAAAATATGGTAGCTGATTATAGGGTAATGAAGGTGAATGAAGTAATCTGAACTCTGTACGGCTACAAAGTAGGTTAAGGGATGGTGTTCTAAGTCGGGCAGGATTGGCGTAATGAACTCGCCGCCCATGAGTGGCTTAGAGCATCGCATCTGTTATAGGGTTCCGGCAGTAACCTGGACTCTTTACGGCTATAGGTTTAGTGAGTATGTTTGGAGTCGGGCAGGATTGGCGTAATCAACTCGCCGCCCATGAGTGGCTCCAAACATGCAGCATTGATATTGTCAAAGCGAAGGCAGTAACTTTGACACCGCGTGGCTGTTGATAAAAGCTGTAGCTGATGTCGATATTAATTATGGATTTTAAAGATTTTCATTTCATTTCACTAAATAAGTAAAATAGGAATAGGTAATACTTGAATGTTTTTTTTTTGTAAACTCATGATTGCTTAATTTGATTAGTGAATAGGAACGATGGGACTCGTTCATGGAGGATGGCCGACTGTAACACGACATAATTAATCTATGCCACATTATAGCTCTGTGTTGCGTGCTATCCGTGTTATGCACAAATCTGTGGTGTTATAGTATAATCTGTGATTGTCATGTAGTGTGTGGTTGAAGTGCGAGTCGGCCGCCGCCATTTTGTTTAATTCAGTTTAGAGCTGGGGCTACGGTAAATCGGTGCGTGATTCTGTTGAATATTTTTAAAACTGATATTTAATTGATTTATAGAGATATTATTGTTATGCATATCTATTAGAAAGTTTATAAAAGTGATATAACATCATAAATCCATACGATATTCATAAAGATAGATTATCGAGAGTAATTTGTAAAAACCTACCAGCTAATAATAATGTCAGAATAAACGGTTTGATTTTGTAATTGTAACCTTATGATTTCATTTAATTGACCCTTTCTGAGATGCCGTATCACAAGTAACCTATGGTAGTGGTATATTAGTTGAATTTAAAATTGTATTGAATATTGTAATAAAAAATTAATTGCGTGTGTCAGCTCCGACGCACGACTGGAGTTTACTCTTTACGAACGATTATCTAAATATATATAAATCACGTGTCACGTTGTTTGTCCGCGATGGACTCCTAAACTATTTAACCGATTTTAAATTAAATTTTCACACCGTGTGTGCAGTTTGATCCAACTTGAAAGATAGGATAGCTTACATCTTAATAATTTTATAAATGCTTAAGTGTGTCTGTCTGTCTGTCTGCTACGCTTTCCCGGCCCATCTTTTTGACCGATTTTGCTGACATTTGGGTTATATTTCGGGGAAGGACATAGGCTTTTTACCCGACTGCGGAACGCACAGGGTTATGTGTTCATCAGTCTATATATGTATTTTTGTTCCTTGCAGGACAGCTACAGCCTAAATCCAAAGTCCATCGCGGACAGCATCAGAGTTGAGGAGTTGGGAATTGGGTTTAAGTATGAAGTCGTTGCTTGACACCTACAATATGAATTCACCATAAAAAATTCTAAATCGCTATTTTTAAGGAGTTCTGTACTCTCCAGCATCAAGGTTGAGGAGTTGGGACTCAAAGTTAAATCGTATACACGTGACTTGATACCTACTATATGAATTCACCATCAAAACTTCCTAACTCCCTAGTTTTGAGTCGTAGGTATACCTACAGCATCAGGATTGAGGATTTGGAGTCAGAATTTTTTTTAAATTTTATTTATATATATATATACATTAATATATTAATGTATATATTAATGTATATAATATATTATGTGTTTTGTTTTTTGAATTTTCCCCAAAATGTACTTTTAAAATAAGTCGATGGGTGCGGTTATTGTCGGTGGTGATGGTGCCTTTAACCATAAAGCACCATCTACCATGGCAGCCTTATTTTATACTACGACTAGCGGTCCGCCCCGGCTTCGCACGGGTAGCACTATTAATCCTAATAGTCTATACCCAATTTAGCCAGTGGGCAGTGGGCAGTGAGCAGGTTTTACATTTTAGTAATATTACATTGTAAGAGTACGTCCGTCCCGGTCCTCACCACACCTGCCACATTGTTTTTGTGTAACTTTACCTATTTAGTCAGCGCACGCCTCGTAAGCTCTCAGAAGAGACGATTTTTTCCGACTTCGTTGACATTATTGCAATTTTCGTAAGGATCTCTAATTTTTTTCAAAATAAAATATAGATTATGTTACTCGCTGAATAATGAAGCTTTCTAAAGGTGAAAGAATTTATAAAATCGGTTGAGTAGTTTTTGAGTTTATCCATTACAAACAAACAAATCTTTTCTCTTTATAATATTAGTATAGGTATAACTAATAAGTAATATTACACTAACTTAAACTTCTACTTATGAGTAATTTTTGCATCTTTTTTACAGTCCATTAACTGTCCTTAGTTAATTCTAATATAGGTAGGTACTTAGTGTTCACTATGTTATTGTATCACAAGCACTATTTCACTGACACTGCACTTTCTACTCTAATTTGAACGGTTTCGTTCTTTTGAGTCTCCTTTTGATATCGGTGTTATCGAGAAGCTTCTCTTCTCTTTGCATCGTATTCCTCATTACTGAGGGTCGTGACCCCTTTCCATTAATCACATAATGGTGTGAGTTTTCTTGGGATAATTATGCGGTGGGTCCCCATGTCCTTTATTAAGTTTTAAATAAATTCGGAAGTTATAAGTTTTTTTCAGACAACCGGACAGACAGACAGACAGACATGAAAGACAAATTACTCAAGTTGACTCAGAGACCTCGCTTTGCTCATTCAATTACAAGTAATAAAATTAAAAATTTTAAAAGAACCCACGACGAACTGCAGAGCTCCATTATACCTTTGACCTGTATAACTTTGAAACAACAATTAGAACTTAGCAAACTTAGCAGATATTACATAATATCTAAAACACAAAACTGTCTTTGACGGCTCAGTAGTTTTTTTGACCAGCGTGGTGGACTATGGCCAAACTCTTCTCTTTCCGAGGCGCGCTTGTCACGACAAATCAAAAGAGTCCAAAAATGACGAGTTTACGATGAGTTCCTATGACCACCTCCTGGCTCCATCATGAGACCCTGGGCAGCATCTAGGTACAAAGTTCTTATCAAGACAAATCTAAAGAGTCCAAACGCGACGGGTATGCTATGAGAATTTAAGGAGTTCCCATGATCGCCTCTTGACTCCATCATGAGACCCTGGACAGCATCTAAGTACAAAGCGCTTGTCACGACATCAAAAGAGTCAAAATGTGACGGGTTTACGATGAGAACTTAAGGAGTTAGTATGACCACCTCCTGGCTCCATCATGATACCCTGGGCAGCATCTAGGTACAAGCTAAATATATCTAAAACATCCCGCATCTAAATCAGCACAGTAGTTTTTGAGAAAAATGGTAATATATTGAAAAAATAAAAACATAGACTACAGCTCAGCTTTGTTGTCTATGGTCCTAAAATATATCTAAGAACCTTCTCACAAGCTATACACATCTAATGAAAAAAACCGCATTTCAATCGGCCCAGTACTTTTTGTGAAAAATGGTAACATATCGAAATTTTAAAATCATAGACTACATTCTACAGCTGAGCTAGGTTGTCTATGGTCCTGAAATATATCTAAGAACCTTCTCTCAAGCTATACATATCTAATGCAATAAACCGCATCTCAATCGGCCCAGTACTTTTTGTGAAAAATGGTAACATATTGAAATATTAAAATCATAGACTACAGCTCAGCTTGGTTGTCTATGGTCCTAAAATATATCTAAGAACCTTTTCACAAGCTAAACATATCCAATGTAAAAAACCGCATCTCAATCGGCCCAGTACTTTTTGTGAAATTTTTTAACATAAATTGAAAAATTAAAATCATAGACCACCGCTCAGCTTAGTTGTCTATGGTCCTAAAATATGTCTAAGAACCTTCTCTCAAGCTATATAATATATCTAACTAGTATTTCGCCCTGTGCGCGAGCTGCTAAAGCAGCTCACGGGTTGTGGTTAGACTTACAAGTAGTACAGATTTTACTGTACTTAACTGAATTAATTTATTATGGTGATAACAAAATAAATAAAAATGGCGCTGATTTTTCAAAACTTTGTTACAAGTTTCCTGTTTCGTAACCCCAGGGAGTCCTAAATATCGATCTTGAACGAAATTGGTCAATTAACAAAGAATTTCAAAATGGCGCTGATTTTCTAAAATTTTGGTAACAGTTTTCTGTTTTGTGACCCCAGGGATCCCTAAATATCGATTTTGAACAAAATCGGTTAATTAACAAAGAATTTCAAAATGGCGCTGATTTTTTAAAATTTGGCACCAGTTTCCTGTTTTGTGACCCCAGGAAGCCCTAAATATGGATTTTGAATGAAATCGGTCAGTTAACAAAGAATTTCAAAATGGCGCTGATTTTTTTTAATTTTGGTACCAGTTTCCTGTTTTGTAATCCCACGAAGTCCTAAATATCGATTTTGAACGAAATCGGTCAGTTAACAAAGAATTTCAAAATGGCGCTGTTTTTTTATTTTGGTACCAGTTTCCTGTTTTGTGACCCCAGGGAGCCCTAAATATCGATTTTGAACGAAATCGGTCAATTAACAAAAAAATTCAAAATGGCGCTGATTTTTTTAAATTTTGGTACCAGTTTCCTGTTTTGTAATCGCACGAAGTCCTAAATGCAATAAACCGCATCTAAATCGGCCCAGTACTTTTTGTGAAAAATGGAAACAGTGGTTGAAAAATTAAGATCATAGACTACAGCTCAGCTTTGTTGTCTATGGTCCTAAAATATATTTAAGAACATTCTCACAAGCTATTCACATCTAATGCAAAAAACCGCATCTCAATCGGCCCAGTACTTTTTGTGAAAAATGGTAACATATTGAAAAAATAAAATCATAGACTACAGCTCAGCTTTGTTGTCTATGGCCCTAAAATATATCTAAGAAGCTTTTCACAAGCTAAACATATCTAATGCAAAAAACCGCATCTCAATCGGCCCAGTACTTTTTGTGAAAATTTTTAACATATTGAAAAATTAAAATCATAGACTACAGCTGAGCTTAGTTGTCTATGGTCCTAAAATATATCTAAGAACCTTCTCACAAGCTATACACATCTAATGAAAAAAACCACATTTCAATCGGCCCAGTACTTTTTGTGAAAAATGGTAACAGTGGTTGAAAAATTAAGATCATAGACTACAGCTCAGTTTTGTTGTCTATGGTCCTAAAATATATCTAAGAACCTTTTCACAAGCTAAACATATCTAATGTTAAAAAACCGCATCTCAATCGGCCCAGTACTTTTTGTGAAATTTTTTAACATAAATTGAAAAATTAAAATCATAGACCACCGCTCAGCTTAGTTGTCTATGGTCCTAAAATATGTCTAAGAACCTGCTCTCAAGCTATATAATATATCTAACTAGTATTTCGCCCTGTGCGCGAGCTGCTAAAGCAGCTCACGGGTTGTGGTTAGACTTACAAGTAGTACAGATTTTACTGTACTTAACTGAATTAATTTATTATGGTGATAACAAAATAAATAAAAATGGCGCTGATTTTTCAAAACTTTGTTACAAGTTTCCTGTTTCGTAACCCCAGGGAGTCCTAAATATCGATCTTGAACGAAATTGGTCAATTAACAAAGAATTTCAAAATGGCGCTGATTTTCTAAAATTTTGGTAACAGTTTTCTGTTTTGTGACCCCAGGGATCCCTAAATATCGATTTTGAACAAAATCGGTTAATTAACAAAGAATTTCAAAATGGCGCTGATTTTTTAAAATTTGGCACCAGTTTCCTGTTTTGTGACCCCAGGAAGCCCTAAATATGGATTTTGAATGAAATCGGTCAGTTAACAAAGAATTTCAAAATGGCGCTGATTTTTTTTAATTTTGGTACCAGTTTCCTGTTTTGTAATCCCACGAAGTCCTAAATATCGATTTTGAACGAAATCGGTCAATTAACAAAGAATTTCAAAATGGCGCTGTTTTTTTATTTTGGTACCAGTTTCCTGTTTTGTGACCCCAGGGAGCCCTAAATCAAGCCTGTGTCACTCTTGGTACTTGCGCGACGAAAATACCGACGATCGCGCTCATTCCCGGAATGCTTACGCAGTCGGGGCTGGCGCGTTTTATGCAAGCGACGTGCTAGTGAATTTAACGCTGTTTTCGTAAATAGTTTTTTGAAAATATTTGTTTAATAGTTTAAGTTAAGTGTTTAGCATATTAATTATTTGTAGGATAAATAGTTGTAGACATTTAAACTCATGTATATATAATGGTCTATCGATCTTTAGAATTATAATGGCAAAAAGTCGCTGCAATGTCGATAATGTTTAATTTAGCTTGCTTGCGTGTTTTATCTATTTAATAATCATTATTTAGGCTATTAAAGCTAGCAAGCAAGTCAGCAAGTAGTCAATACAATAATAAGTAGTCAATAGTACTTCTATCACGGAACAGGTACAATTCATGTCAAACTTAAATGAGCCTCTTTTCAAGTAATTTTTTTGAATCGAGGCACGAGCTGTAGGAAGTACAAACAAGTCGCAGGGAATACGCTCGCCCTAGTTAGGCCCTTACTCCCTAATTCTTATTACACCTTGCCGATATAGAGTAAGGGCACGGAATATATATTTATATATTTCCGTGATCGATAGTGTACCTACCTCTCCGAGCGAAATATTATGTTTCGCCGCACTGCTTCGCCGCGACGAATGACCTTGCAAGTTGCGTGCGTAGTGAAGAACTCACTGTGTAGCGACACACAGTAAACACAGTCGATCATAGTCAGAGTAGGTACCTTACTTACCAATTCGAAAAACCTACTGTATTGTTGTACTGTTTGCTGACAGCCCTAGACAAGCTCGCAATGTCGTCCGTGACGTAGGAAAGGGAAAAGATGCAAAGCAATACGGACACTCGCGCGCGGCGATAAAGTTTAATTTAGCTTGCGTGCGTGATTTATCTTTTTAATAATAATTATGTAGGCTATTAAAACGTCGGCAAGTAGTCAACATCAAAGGAGTGAGACTTCTGTACGTCAGTACTATTATATTATTCTGTGCCTAAATATCGATTTTGAACGAAATCGGTCAATTAACAAAAAATTTCAAAATGGCGCTGATTTTTTTAAATTTTGGTACCAGTTTCCTGTTTTGTAATCGCACGAAGTCCTAAATGCAATAAACCGCATCTAAATCGGCCCAGTACTTTTTGTGAAAAATGGAAACAGTGGTTGAAAAATTAAGATCATAGACTACAGCTCAGCTTTGTTGTCTATGGTCCTAAAATATATTTAAGAACATTCTCACAAGCTATTCACATCTAATGCAAAAAACCGCATCTCAATCGGCCCAGTACTTTTTGTGAAAAATGGTAACATATTGAAAAAATAAAATCATAGACTACAGCTCAGCTTTGTTGTCTATGGCCCTAAAATATATCTAAGAAGCTTTTCACAAGCTAAACATATCTAATGCAAAAAACCGCATCTCAATCGGCCCAGTACTTTTTGTGAAAATTTTTAACATATTGAAAAATTAAAATCATAGACTACAGCTCAGTTTTGTTGTCTATGGTCCTAAAATATATCTAAGAACCTTCTCACAAGCTATACACATCTAATGCAAAAAACCGCATCTCAATCGGCCCAGTACTTTTTGTGAAAAATGGTAACATGTTGAAATATTAAAATCATAGACTACAGCTAAGCTTGGTTGTCAATGGTCCTAAAATATATCTAAGAACCTTCTCACAAGCTATACGTATCCAATGCAAAAAACCGCATCTCAATCGGCCCAGTACTTTTTGAGAAAAATGGTAACAAAAAAGTGCACAAACAAACAAACAAACAAACAAACAAACAAACAAACAAACAAACAAACACACAACCTCTTAGGGCAAACACATATACCGTCTCCGCTTCGTCGAGGGTAAAAATGAAATTTACTACTCTTTAACTTTTCAGGGTCCAATAGGTGTCTTAACAACAAAGGCGGGCGTACCGGTTCCATATGATGAAGCTACAAGTACCTACGTTAAATACCCGATTATTGAACAATGAACATAGGTATTATGGACCTTATTGATGGAATGTCGCGAGAAAGAATTCCGGAACGCGCTGTTCATGCCCAAGGCAATGGAGCATTCGGTTACTTTAAAGTAACACATGATATATCAAATAATCAAGCTGACTTTTTGAAGAAAGTAGGAATGACGAAGCCAGTTGCTGTGACGTTCTCTTCAGCTTCAGCAGTACGAGGAGGCACCGAGTTTCAAGTGGATACTCGTGATTTTGCAATTAAGTTTTATACTCGCGAAGGAAATTTTAATTTAGTTACACTCCAATGTATTTCTATAACGAACCACTCATATTATTACTATAGTTTATACGGCGAGAAGAAACCCAGCAACAAATGTTTTGGATCCTAACATGGTGTGGGATTTTTTATACGACTGCCTGAAAAAAGGAGTATTTATACGACTGCCTGAAAAAAGGAGTATATTGTTTTCAGGGTTCATGTATGTATGTATGTATGTATGTATGTATGTGAGTTTGTATATTCCACCATGACTTCTATACGTCTGAACCGATTTTGATAAATGAGGTATCGTTAGAATCCCTAGCTTAGTCCGGGTGACATAGGCTAGTAAAGTTTTAAAAAAAATTTATGGGGTGACCATGGTCCCGCATTAAAGACTAAAGTTGAAAAAAAATATTCGAAAATAAGATTAACTATATAATCATCATCTAGAAAATGAAGAGTAGATTCCAAAAATATATAACACTATAGTTCAATATCCGACACGACACGACACGGGCTATAAATTTTTGAAAATTCAATATTACGACTGCTCTGCCGTAGCCCGTACGGCAGAGCAGTCGTATTTTTTAATAATTTTAATTATATTCACTTGTTGACTTTAACACCTGAGGCAATTCACATAAATATACTTACATGGGCTGGTCGCGGTCTTCCAGCTAGTTACCAAAATATGCCTGGCTTTGGTATTCATACGTACCAGTTTGTTAATAAACATGCCGAGTACCATTTCTGCAGATTCATATCATATCATGCCAGATGCTGGGATAAAGAACTTAAAAGCGGAAGAAGGAAGAAATATTACTGTTTTCGATCATAATAGATTAACTAAAGATTTATATGAAGCAATTGCGAAAGGTAATTTTCCTTCTTGGACAGTTAGTTTACAGATCTTAACCAAAGATGACATAGAAGCAATAGGGCCTAAAGCTTTTGATTCAACAAGAGTTCTTTCTTTAAAAAAGTATCCTTTACATGAAATTGGAAAAATAGTTTTGAACAGAAATGCTAAAAACTTCTTTGCAGAAATAGAACAATTGGCATTTTGTCCAGGAAATCTGGTATACCGGGGGCACCAGATAAATTATTTGAATCACGTCGACTGGCTTATAGGGAGACCCAGTTATACCGCTTAGAGTGAATTGTCCATACCACGTCCATACCGAACAAAGGTTTATACTTATAATAGAGATGGCGAACCACCAGTTAAAGATAATGAAGAGGACGCTTCGGACTACTATCTCAATTCATTTCATGGTCCTGTACCCTTGGCACAGCCAAGTACACCATCTCTATATATAAAAATGAACCCCTATTTCCCTTGGTCACGGCATCACGCGTGAATGAATGGACCAATTTCGCTAATTCTTTTTTTGTTGTATAGGTGAGGACCTGGAGAGTGACATAGGCTACTTTTTATCCCGGAAAATTAAGGAGTTCCCGCGGGAATTATAAAAAACTTTAACCACGCGGACGAAGTCGCGGGCATCAGCTAGTAGAAATAATAGAAAACAGAGCATATAACTTTGACCAAGCTGCGGAAATGTACGAAAACGAACTGACACCTGATGAACGAACTGAATTAATCGCAAACATAATCTACTACTAAACTAAACTAATAAAATTTCTTCAAGATAGAGCGATTAAAATCTTCACGACGATTCATAAAGATTTGGGCTTTCTTGTAGCACGAGAGCCCAAATCTTTATGAGAGAATTGAATGGAACCATGTAAAACAAGTCCTGAATCATATTTATTATGTTTTAATAACGTTTTATAACAATTATCAAAAATTATAATGTTAAACCCAAACATAAAAGTATATTATCAACTTAAAATATTGTAGAACCACAGTCCACAATAATTTATTATATTTTGCAACTATATAATTTTGATTTATTTATACCTAGCCGAGATTTTCGCGCCAATTTAAAAATGAATTTAGTGAAATATTTGTCAGTTTGTCCTTCAATCACGCCGCATCCGAGCAACGGATCGACGTGATTTTTGGCATGGGTATAGTTGATGACCTAGAGAGTGACATAGGCTACTTTTTATCCCGGAAAATTAAGGAGTTCCCGGGGGAATTAAAAAAAGTTAATCCACGCGGACGAAGTCGCGGGCATCAGCTAATTTATGATGTTTTTTTTAAAATCCACTGTAGACGTAATATAGTAGCTATGGAGCGCGTGTTTCTAAGTAGGAAAAGTAGACACGGGTAGGATCATAGCATCGTTCCGTCAGCAAGCGCTTTAGTCAAACGAACGCTAGCGCCGAGAGGGTCCATTGTGAACTCTTGGCCGAAATTCTGTTTTAAAACTAAAATAAATGGTTGAATGTGCTACAAAAATATGTAAACATGGCACTCGCTATCAAAATAAATAGAATTCTAGCATCGCTACGATAGCCGACTGCTTACCGACTCGGATAGGTGATACATTCGACCGTCGACGTTACGAAATAATGGTTATTAACAAAGAATTTAATTTTTAAGCTATTGCATAGCTTCTATCGCGGGCCTTGAGCGTGGAGACCGAATCCAGAAATTCCCTAACGAAAAAAACCTAACACTTTGGTTGCTATGACTACTTGTGTTGTTGACTTCAAGTTGTTGAAAATTAAAAGACTATTTTTATGAAAAGATGATTTTGGTTGCTATGACTACTTGTGTTGTTGACTTCAAGTTGTTGAAAATATAAAGGCAAAATAATTTTAAAGAATTATGTTTTCAATAGTCCGGGTGTCCAAGTCAAAAATCAAAATTTTCAACAACTTGAAGTCAACAACACAAGTAGTCATAGCAAGTTGATAAAAAATGCTATGAAATAGCTTTACCGCGGCAGTCTCCGAGTGCCACACGTCTTTTTTTATACTTTTATAATTAAAGCGTCAAAGAATAAAACTTATACTCTTATTTTATAATTTCGCCTTAAAACGCAGATTTGCACTTTTTCCATATTTTACGAGTATGTATTCGATATACATCGGATATATCAATCCATACTATTATAAATGCGAAAGTGTGTCTGTCTGTCTGTTACGCTTTCACGGCACAACTACTAAACTGATTTTGATGAAATTTGGTACAGGGACAGCTTACATACTGGGGAAGGACATAGGCTACGTTTTATCCCGGAAAATTCAGCGGGAATAAAAACAATCCACGCGGACGAAGTTGCGGGCATCAACTAGTTATATTATATTTATTATACTCGTATATAAGATTGATCATTGAAATCAAATATCGATATTGAGGCGTGATTGAAGGACAAACCAACAAACAAACACACTTTCGCATTTACAATAATAGTATGATAGGGTACAAACATACACAAACAATAAGTAGGTACTGTAGCGTTCAGTGCTATTTTATCGATATTGCACTTGCGGCGCACTATTGCCCATCCCTATTTGTTACATGTCTATAAATATTACTAGCTATAGTTCACTTGCCTACGCAGCGCACTAGGCGTGCGGTGCGATGTTACCCCTCTATAGCTACTATAATATTACCTCTATGACTAAGTACTATCCTTGACTGCGATCTCACCTAAAGGTAAGTGATGATGCAGTCTAAGATGGTAGCGGGGTGACCTGTTAAGGGCATTGCAGTTACATTAAACCCCTGCCACTATTCGGTTTCTATACGACAGCGTACCGGAACGCTAAATTGCTTGGCGGTACGTTAGGGTGGTAACTAGCCACGGTCGAAGCCTCCCACGAGGGATAATTCGGAATTTATAAAATCCCAAATTGACCCTACCGGGGATCGAACCCGGAACCTCCGCACATTAAGACAACAGCGCTCAACACTGTGCCACGGAGGTCGTCAAGAAACTATTACCTATTCTGTGCTACTACTACCACAGAATAGGTAATTACGACTACTATCTACCTACTACTATAGGTTAGTATAGATGTACTATTAAATTATTATTTATTATGGATGTAAATTATATTATTATTTATTATGGCCTTGGGAAGTAACACCGAAGTAATTAAACACACTCGCCAAATATTTATTCAAGTGCTTAAAGAATTGAAAAAGACAAAAGACGTCTAGACGCAGGTTGGTTGCAATAAACTTTTATTACTTAATACTGTAAAAATTGTCGATCTTTCTATAGACGATTTGTTATAATACATTTAAATTATTGACAACAGAATCGTTAATTCCCTTGTAGGACGATCACAGAATAGGTAATAGTTCTACGCTATGAGAGCGTTCATAATTTAAGTTTTGAGGCGTAGCAATCAGAAATGAAGAGATACGTAGCAGAACCTGAGTCACCGATATAGCCCGAAGAGTTGCGAAGCTGAAGTGGCAATGGGCGGGGCACATAGTTCGGTGAACCGATGGACGTTGGGGTTCCCAAGGTGCTGGAATAGTGACCCCGCACTGAAAGGCGTAGCGTCGGCAGACCCCCCACACGGTGGACGGACGACATCAAGAGATTCGCAGGGAGTCGCTGGATCCAGGCGGCGCAAGACGGTGGCTTGTGGAGGACCCTATAGGAGACCTATGTCCAGCTGTGAACATCCATCTGTTGATGACGACGACGATGGTAGTGATTATATTTTCCGTATTATTCATGCAAGAGGAAAGTAAAGTCGCAGGCATAAGGTGTTCTTTCAAATATACAGGTAACCAATAAAATAATATGCTGCTTGAGTAAATAAGATACAGCTTAGTACATAAAACATGGTAAACGGAGGTATAAGACGTCCAAATGCTACTTGTTGGATTAAGTACATTGCCAAAAATCAGCAAGAAAAGACTGTCAGATCTGTCTGGATAGTGAGGATGCTTGCCTTACTTCTATTGGTAGCATCAGTGGTCGCTAAAGATAATGCACACTGGAATCCAGACGTTTACAACTTTGCAGACAAAACAGATGAGACGCTCACGCAAGTAAGTTTTGGTAGTCAAGATTATTAGTTGAATTTTAAATTGTATATATTGAATATCAAATCCATTATAGTAAAAAATAAATTGTGTGTGTCAGCTCCGACGCACTAAAATGCAGTAGACCCGCGGTAATTCGACAAACGTTTTGCAGGGCAGTGTCGAATTATCGAATTTGTCGGATTATAGAGTACTGCCTAAGATCCCCCCATAGTCCTGATTTTTTTACAAAAGAGTACCTTGTAATCCGAGAAATTACAGATATATTGATAAGATTCTATATGTTATTCTTGTTATTCTCTGAAGTACAAATCATACTTCATTATGTATGTCTAATTTACAAAAAATAATAACTTTACATTAGGAAATAATTGTGTACAAACAAATGTGCATAATAAAATCATCAAAAATTATGAATCATTTTATGAAGCATGAAATTATTCATCTTTTTTTTTTGTTTAACATTGTTGAAACACAAGACCTGAAGCTGTCGGATTACAGGGGGTGCCGGATTAGACAGGGGCCGGATTATAGGGGGTCCACTGTGTAGATTAATGAATGAGAGTAAATGAACGCATTTTTATATTACTAATGAAAGCATGCTTGATACATTTATTTCTATTAATGATATAATTTATATGAATTAAAATACATTACAATAGTCATGGAAACATAAAGTAAATAACGTATATTAATACCCCGGACTTATCTATCTATCTATATCTATATGTATACTTATAATAAAACTGTAACTTGAAAATTTCTGTACATTCAATATATTCTGCAAATTTTAATCGGGGTATCCTTTACTATCGATACTGAGCCCAAAACAGATTTTTATTTAATTTTTGTCTGTCTGTCTGTCTGTATGGCCGCGCATCACGCGAAAACCAATGAATGGATTTAAATGAAATTTGGTATAGCGGTAGCTGATACTCCGGGTCAATATATAGGATAGTTTTTATCCCGATAGAAAATAAGGTTCCAGGATAGGGGATTTTGTTGATTTTACTCCATAACTCAGTCAAATCAGAACTGATTTGAATAAATCTTTCTTTATTAGAAGGTATGTATCATCAGGTAAGTTTTACTGAATTTTGGTGAAGATATGATAAATATTATCAGAGTTAACAGCTCAACTCCTCCAACTCCAACAACAACAAAACTCCTCAACAGATAACAGCAATTCACTTGATTAGGACTTAATAATATCTTTTTGGTGGCGTTTGAAGAAAAAATCTGTCAATTCAGCCGTCAACATAATTATTGTTTACTTCGGTATTTCCATAATATTTCGATGCCATATGTTTGCCTGTGTTATTTGGACTTAATTTCGTGTTTATGTAGCTTGAAAGAGCAGATAACGAACTTTGCTACAGAAGTGTTATCTGCAGCAGAATCTTCTGGAACGGAATCCTCAGTAAAGAAGCTCGAAGACATATGCCGTAACCAAGAGCTTGAAGTAGTTTAACCAACCGCATAATATGTCTGTGGCTATAAATGCGAAAGATTGGATGGATGGATGTTTGTTACTCAATTACGCCAGAACGGCTAAACAGATCTGGATGTAATTTGGCACAGTAATAGGTTGTAGTCTGGAATAACACATTTAATTTTACTTTTAACCCGAAAAATTAAAGAGTTCCCGCAAGAGCCAAAAAACTTTAAAACACGCAGACGAAGTCGCGGGCATCAGCTAGTAATAATATAATAACATTATATGATAATCGATTATAAAGGAGGTAAACTCCAAAAGTATCATTCAAATGCATTCAGTGGTTTCAGCTTAATTCGTGCACAGACAGACAGACAAAATATAAAATACAGGTTGGGGCTCTATGTCAATCACTAGCTGATGTCCGTGACTTCGTTCGCGTGGCATACGTTTTTGTTTTAATTTCCTTGGGCACTCCTAAATTTTCCGGGATAAAAAGTAGCCTAGATATGTCACTTTTAGGTCCTCAAATAAACCCATGCCAAAATCACGTCGATCCGTTGCGCTGTTGCGGCGTGATTGAAGGACCAACCGCCAAACAAACACTTTCGCATTAATAATATTACTATGATGTAGCCCGCCAACCCGCATTGGAGCAGCGTGGTTGGTCTAAGCTCTAATTTCCTCTCTCCTATGAGAGTGGAGGCCTGTGCCCAGCAGTGGGTCATTAATAGGCTGTAGTGATGGTGGTGGTGGATGTAAGTATAAAAAATATTTGCGGTTGCCTTTATATTTTCAAAAACTAATGTAGACCTACAGGAATCGTCAGTTACTGTTTTATTCTAGTGCAGTTATTTTAGTCTGTGCCGATTTGATAATAGGTCATCATGTAAAGTTTATTTAAAAAAAACACCGAGATTATAAAGTTGATCAGTTGATGCATTGGATTGACATGTATTCCAATCAGTTAATTTTTTTGATCGATTGTAATAACTAACACAACTCACTGGAGTTTTTGATTGATTAACTAGAGATCAAAGATAATTTAATATAAAAAATACTTTTTAAACAACCGACTTCAAACTCCCGCGCCAACTTTTATTGTTCATATTTTAAAAACCGCTCGACAGATTTCGATAAAATTTATATGGGACCACATGGGAAGTATGCTCTTTCAAATAAAAAAAGAATCATCCAAATCGGTCCACCCAGTCAAAAGTTCTGAGGTAACAAGTCGAATTGAGAACCTCCTCCTTTTTTTGAAGTCGGTTAAAAAGACTTGTGCGTGGATTTCTGTTTCTAATCCCAGGGGCGTGGATTTCTGTTTCTAATCCCAGGGGACCTGTTTGATTTTACAGGCATAGAAAATTAGAATATCTATCTACATATTCGTAGATAGAAAAGGATATAATGACTCAATAACACAGTTCAAACTACTGGAAGCTTTAGTTCTACATGTTGTACATATTGTCTAGGTTCTCCCCGTACTGTTCTGGTATACGTAGCCACTTCGTAGGCTCCTAGGGTGCTTTCCACCAGAGGTGTGCTACGTTGTTAAGCTACAGATGTGTGTCAAACCCACCAACCGGCAACCACCGAGCCCTCCTACGCTTAATCTAACATCTAGCGATCTAACTTCTAGGCTTCTAGGTAGGTTTGACACACATCCGTAGCTTAGCAGCGTAGCACATCTCTGGTGAAAAAACCAGATTCAGAACTTGATTTTCAGAAGATAGATTAGCTAGCAAGCTGTTTTGAAGCCGCACTAAAAAGAATTGTTCAATAATTTATGGTTCTATATTTTTTAGGGATTAGAAAATGGACGCGTATCCATCTGCTATGCGGATGCAACGAACAAATTCAGTACTCCATTAATAAATGATGAAGATTTTGTGGAAGGTATGACACGATTAAACCGAGAAAAAATTCCGGAACGGGTTGATCATGCAAAAGGCACTGGAGCGTTTGGTTACTTTCAAGTAACGCATGATATATCACGTATTTGTAAAGCTGACTTTTTAAATAAGGTAGGGAAGAAGACATCAGTTGCAGTCAGATTTTCAAGCGGATCAGCGGAACAGGGAAGTTCAGATTATAGTCGGGAAACTCGAGGCTTCTCAGTGAAATTTTACACGAAAGAAGGAAATTTTGACTTACTTGGAATTCATACAGAAATGTATTTTTGTAAAGACCCACTTCGTTTTAGTTCTGTCCGTGGATTAAAACGGAAGCCAGATTCAAATCTTTATGATTGGAATACATATTGGGATTCAATCACTTTACTACCTGAGTCCTTAAACTATTTTTTAAGACTATTCTCTGATGAGGAAGGTATACCTGCCGGTTACCTAAATATGGCTGGCCATGCAGTTCATACGTATCAAGTTGAGAATAACCGAGGAGATTACCATTATGTTAGGTTTCATTTTGACCCAGTTGCTGGTGTTAAAACCTTGAAGTCTCAGGAAGCAATGAAACTTGGAGCAAGTGATCCCGATGGTATGATAAGAGAATTATATGAATCAATTAAAAAAGGCGAATATCCTTCTTGGATAGTAAGCGTACAAATCTTAACCAAAGCTGATTTAAAAAAGGAAGGATACAAAATGATTGATCCTACAAGACTTATTCCTACTGAAAAATATCCCTTACACCAAGTTGGAAAATTGGTTTTAAATAAAAATGCTAAACATTTCCAAAACGAAATAGAAAAGTTGTCTTTTTGTCCATGTAACTTAGTACCTGGTGTTTTAGGAGCGTCAGATAAATTATTTGAATCGCGTGCATTAATCTATAGGGCTACTCAATCATATCGTTTGGGGAAAAATTATAACAAAATCCCAGTTAATTGTCCATTCAGTACTATTTCTACGTATAATAGAGATGGTATGCCTCCAGTTGGATATAATGATGGAGATGCTCCCAATTACTATCCCAACTCTTTCGGTGGACCTCAACCCTATGAGAAGCCAAGAAACAAAACATGCAAAGGCAGTGGTTTAATCAAAATAACAGAAAACCCAGCTATTGACAATTTTGATCAAATTGTAGACTTTTTCATGGGACTAACAGAAGAGGGTCGAACGTCATTAATCGAAAATATAGGAACTCCTTTAAGTACCGTTGAACCATTTATCCAAGAGAGAACCGTTAAACTATTTGCAAGTATTCTCCCGGATTTAGGTAGTCGTTTGGCAAATGCATTAAAATATAATATGACGACACCAATTAATTATAACTAATCCTTTAAGCCATTAAGGGCCCAATTACATAATTGCACATTTAAACTGATTTAGTTAAATTTTGTTATGCTGTTCCTTTTTGGCAAATGCATATTGTAGTTGCCAAAAAGGGACAGCATTAAAATATTTAACTTAATCAATTTAAGAGTCCTTGTCCAAGTGGGCCTAAGCGTCGTTCTGTTATTGAGTTTTGAATGCGTCTCTATTTAGGAAAACTATTAAAGCTGTGCTACGAGTATGTATGGATACGGCTTGAATTCGCGTTTCACAGACACGTCGCGCTGCTTTTAATCGCGTAGACAATACATATCATAACATGGTACTCGGCACGATGAAGACCAGTAGGAGCCGTTGGGATATCAATTGGTGCCATCTCCCCTACTCCCCGTCCCCCCCACAAAGTACCGAGGGTGTCGAGTTGTCGCCCGCGCAGCCCGCAGTTTGAATTGCGCTAACGGACCAATCAGATAAACCTACACAAAACGTGATTTCGAGCCGTTTTATTCTTTATGTATTATGTAATATATTACTGAATACCAATTACGACTGGCTACATTTTATCCCGGAAAACTAAAGAGTTCCCGCGGGAACCAAACAACCCTCAAGCCACTCGGATGAAGTCGCGGGCATCATCTAGTAGTAAATTTGTTCGGATTTGATTTGCACAAAGCCATTAAATATTTCTATATTAAATCTGCTTTTTAGGGTTCCGTACCATACATACGTTTACATATTATTGTCAGCCGTTGAATAAAATTTTTAATGCTGTCACTTTTTATCTATATATATAAAATTCAAAGTCCTGACTGACTGACTGACTGACTGACTGACTGACTGACTGACTGACTGACTGACTGACTGACTGACTGACTGACTGACTGACTGACTGACTGACTGACTGACTGACTGACTGACTGACTTATATATCAACGCACAGCCTAAACCGCTAGTCCTAGAGACATGAAATTTGGACGGTGTGTTCTTTGTGAAGAGTAAATATCCAATAAGAAAGGATTTTTCGAAATTCCACCCCCAAAAGGGTAAAATAGGGGTTGAACGTTTGTATGAAAGTCCGTCATTGAAGTGAAACTTCTTTATCGGGGTTGGAAAAAAATTTAGTGTAACATTTTTTCGTTACGCGTCACATTTTTCCGTTACGCGCCATCTTTTTGAAGTGAAACTTCTTTATCGGGGTAATTACATCTCTTTTTCTAATACTTAGGTGTAATTATTTAACCAATTTCTGTAAAGTTGCATATAGTAAATTATTTTTTGAAAAATAACGTCATAAAGAAGTTTCACTTCTTACGAGTGTACGCTAGTACACGCACACATTTTTTTTTTCAAGTTATATCCATGAAACTTGGTATTTAAGCTACCGGTTTAAAATAAAGAAATAGTGTTTGGCTATTTAAGAAAATTCTACCCCTAAAGGGCTGAAATCGGGGATGAAAATTTGTATGAAAGTCTTTTATTTTACAAGTTATATCTACAAAACTTGGTATTTTGGTTTTCGGTAAAATAATAAGAAGGACGTGTGTAACAATTTTTAAAAATTCCACCCCCAAAGGGATTAAATAGGGGTTGAAAATTTTATGAAATTCGTCGTTTTTCAAGCTATAGCCATGAAACTTGGTATTTGGGCTTCCGGTTAAAAAGGATGAAATACGGATTTTAACACAATTTTTAACATTTCTTTCCCCAAGAAAGTCAAATATGGAGTTTGTCCCATTGCAACCCATGCAAAAAATCACGCCGATCCGTTGCTCTGTTGCGGCGTGATTTTTTGCATGGGTATTGGGTATAGTTGAGTACCTGGAGAGTGTCATAGGCTTCTTTTTATCCCGGAAAAGTAAGAAGTGCCTGTGGGAATTAAAAAACTTAGGCCACGCGGACGAAGTCGCGGGCGTCCGCTAGTTCTAATAGAAAGGGCATCACAAATTGGTTTGATATAAACATTGATGTAGAATTTTAGTAATTCTATTTCAATGGATATAAATAAAACGTTTGCATGGTGATTGGTGTGCCTCGATAATGATTTTATCTTCTGATATGCGCGTAATAAGTCATAGATGAGTCAAAATCGAGATAGAATATTGTTTTGGTACCATTTTGGATCTAAATAATTATCATCTATAAGGTGCGTACACAGCTGGTGAATGTGCAGAGCACGCGCTGCACATGCGGCGTACGCGCTGATACTGCGCCTGTTTGTGCGCCTCAAATGCAAGGCATGATGGGCGCATGCAGATCGTGCACATTCAGTTTGCTCCCTTTATTTCCCTCTGTTATAACGTTGCTTTTTGATTTTATGCAGGCAGCGCTGTTCGTTGCGTTGCGTTGTTCACGCGCGCCGTAGTAGCAGCGCGCGAACAAATCGCACTTCGTCATTCACGCGTGCAGCACGCGCATTCACGAAAACAGGCACATTCGCCAGTTGTATACGCACCCTAAGGCTATGTATAATACATAGATTTAGGATTCCACCTAAAAATCTATGTCTATGTATCTATTGCTATGTTTAAGTAGGAATATATTTTTTGTTGAATTAAAAAACCACTATTTGTAGTTGATGTTTTACTTCCCCGAAAAACATACAAGGGTCTTTTAGTTAAATAATAATGATAACCATCATTCAGAATTGTGTTTTAGGTAATACCCATGGTAGTAAATATTCTAAAGTCTATTTGCCTTTCGGACAGTCTCAATGATACGCGAAGCCAAAACCATGTTTTGGCATTGATGCAGTCCTTTAATGATGGACGCAGAAGATACGCAATTCCACTGCAGATTTAAAACGCTACCTCGATGAAATCAGGGACCCTTACCTTTTCTAGGATTAAGTTAAAATGGTTTGTTTGCTTGACTATTATAGTCCGTTCGTCCTTGAATTAATTCCACTTCTGGAATAATACACAAACATACACACAATACCTCTGGACGCCTAACCGAAAGCATATTGTGGTCTCCTTTCGGTCTTGGGGTGATGGATAGTGAGGATGCAGTCTAAAATGGTAGCGGGCCAATACGTTCGGGCTGTGTAATGGTAGTCATAACCCATTCCCCAAATCGGCTTCTGCACGGCATCGTGCATCGTACTGGGTTGTTAGATGATGGATCACTTGTCTGTACTACGGTAGAGTGCAGGTAACTAGCCATGATCAAAGCCTCCGGTTTGGGCAAGTCCAGACCAGAGAGTATTGACTTATTGAGCCTGCTGGGGATCGAATCCAGGACCTCCCACTTATCCCACAGCGGTTACCATTGCGCCCTGGAGGTCCACGAGTCCGGGACCGTATTCCCGGGTCAACGTTTTTGAGAAAACCTAAGAAAGGATTTTTGGAATGTTCGCCATATCTAAACGGGGGCCAGGCGCCAGCTAGTAAAGGGATACCTATATTTTATTTAGATGCTGTAATAATTGAGGTGACTATTTAATTGAGAATGTCATCAAGTGAAAAAAAAATTAAGATCCTAAGTAGGTACTTCTATACTATACTTACTATACCCACTTATAATATTACTAGTGATCCGCCCCGGCTTAGCACGGGTAGCACTAATAATCCTAATAGTCTATACCCAATGTAGCCAGTGGGCAGTGGGCAGTGGGCATGTATTACATTTTAATATTACATTGTAAGAGTATGTCCGTCCCCGTCCTCACCACACCTGCCGGCTGCCACATTGTTTTTGTGTAACTTTACCTATTTAGTCAGCGCACGTCTCGTAAGCTCTCAGAAGAGACGATTTTTAGGGTTCCGTACCCAAAGGGTAAAAACGGGACCCTATTACTAAGACTCCGCTGTCTGTCTGTCTGTCTGTCTGTCTGTCTGTCTGTCTGTCTGTCTCCAGGCTGTATCTCATAGACCGTGATAGCTAGAAAGCTGAAATTTTCACAAATGATGTATTTCCGTTGCCGCTATAACAACAAATACTAAAAATTAAAAAAAATATATATATTAAGGGGGGTCCCCATACAATAAACGTGTTTTTTTCGTATTTTTTTGCTCAATATTAAAAACGGTAACAGGTAGATGGTTCAAATTTTCACAGAAGATTAACTTGTATATTACTTTTCAAAATAAATAATTAAATATCAATAAAGTAAATATTAAAGGGGGGCTCCCATACAACAAACGTCCAATCCAATCTAATCCATCAGCCTGTATGCATCCACTGCTGGACATAGGCCTTTTCGAGAGCGCGCCACCAAACACGGTCCTCCGCCTTCCTCATCCAACCGCTTCCCGCCACCTTCTTTAGGTCATCGGACCATCGAGCTGGAGGTCGTCCTACACTGCGCTTGCCGGTACGCGGTCTCCACTCCAGAACACGTCTGCCCCAACGGCCATCGGTTCTGCGACAGACATGACCCGCCCACTGCCACTTCAGCTTGCTAATCCTCAGAGCTATGTCGGTCACTTTAGTTCTTTTACGAATTTCCTCGTTCCGGATTTTATCCCTGAGAGAGATTCCCAACATAGCCCGCTCCATAGCACGCTGAGCGACTTTTAATTTGTGGACGAGGCCCACCGTCAGTGTCCACGTTTCCGCCCCATACGTCATTACCGGCAGGACACACTCGTTGAAGACCTTGGTCTTTAGGCTTTGCGGTATCGACGAATCGAAGACTTGACGTAGTTTAGAAAATGCTGCCCAGCCCAACTGAATTCTTCTGTCAGCCTCCTTGTCGAAGTTGTTCCTACCAAGTTGTATAATCTGGCCAAGGTAGTTGTATTCCTGAACAACTTCGATGCTGACATTTCCGACGTTGACAGGTCTTGAGATAACGTGTTCGTTAAACATGACTTTTGTTTTGTCTATGTTCATCTGAAGACCCACTCGTCTGGAAGAACAGTTAAGCTCGGCGAGCATTTCCTCAAGGTCCTGCAGCGATTCCGCCAGTATAACTATGTCGTCTGCAAAACGCAAGTGTGAGATGTATTCGCCATTAACATTAATACCTCGACTCTTCCAGTCCAAAACCTTAAACACATCTTCCAGGGCGCAAGTGAAAAGTTTCGGGGATATAACATCTCCCTGTCTTACCCCTCTTCGTATGGGAATAGGATTTGTTTGTTGGTCTTGGACCTGAACTGTCATGGTGGCGGCCTCGTACAAGCATCTCAACACTTGGATATAGTGCCAGTCGACTTGGCATCGCTGCAATGAATCCAGAACAGCCCAGGTCTCGATGGAATCAAAGGCCTTCTCGTAGTCCACAAACGCTAGACAGAGGGGCAGATTATACTCCTGGGTCTTCTGCATAATCTGCCGTAGCGTGTGAATGTGGTCTACGGTGCTGTAGCCTTTGCGAAACCCAGCCTGCTCCGGGGGCTGAAATTCGTCAAGCCTTCGGGCGAGACGATTCGTAATAACCCGCGAGAACAGCTTGTAAATATGGCTCAGAAGTGAGATTGGTCTGTAGTTCTTAAGCAGACTCTTATCCCCTTTTTTGAAAAAGAGTACGGTGACACTTCTGTTCCATTCTTCCGGTGTTGTGCCAGTTTTGATGACGGTATTAAAGATGTCTTTAAGCTTAATAAGTATTGGCTTTCCTCCTGCGCGTAGGAGCTCCGCAGTAATACCGTCATCGCCCGGGGCTTTGTTGTTCTTCAGCTGTCCGAGGGCTATACTAATCTCGCCAACGTCGATATCCGGGAGGTCGTCGGTGTAGTGGCGCACACCAAACGTACAACAAACGTAATTTTTTGATATTAACAGTAAACCTCTACAAACAAAGTTAGTTTTGCGGTTCATTAACAAAGGTAATTATACCTACTTCTTGAGTACGGAACCCTCGGTGCGCGAGTCCGACTCGCACTTGGCCGGTTTTTTTACAACTTTGCAGTGTGATGTGTGTGTGTTGTGATACACACTGCGCCACGGAGGTCGTTAAAATACTAATATTATAAAGAGGAAAGATTTGTTTGTTTGTTTGATTAACTCAAAAATTACTCAAACGATTTTAAAAATTCTTTCACCTTTAGAAAGCTACATTATCAACGAGTAACTTAAGCTATATTTTATTATGAAAATAATTAGAGATCCTTACGAAAATTGTAATAATGTCAACGAAGTCGGAAAAAATCGTCTCTTCTGAGAGCTTACGAGGCGTG
Source organism: Erebia epiphron (assembly GCA_963932025.1). Lineage (NCBI taxonomy): Eukaryota > Metazoa > Arthropoda > Insecta > Lepidoptera > Nymphalidae > Erebia > Erebia epiphron. The sequence continues at coordinate 13,078,242 of OZ009952.1, read as the reverse complement.
CGCTGATTAAATAGGTAAAGTTACACAAAAACAATGTGGCAGGTGTGGTGAGGACGGGGACGGACGTACTCTTACAATGTAATATTAAAATGTAATACCTGCCCACTGCCCACTGCCCACTGGCTACATTGGGTATAGACTATTAGTCCATCCATCCAAACTTTGGCTTTTATCTATATCAATTTTTTTTTATCCACTACAAGTTAGCCCTTGACTGCGATCTCACTTGATGGTAAGTGATGATGCAGTCTAAGATGGTAGCGGGCTAACCTGTTAGGGGCATGGCAGTTATATTAAACCCATACCCCTATTCGGTTTCTACACAGCATCGTACCAGATCGCTAAATCGCTTGGCGATTCCTCGTTAGTCGGTACGCTCGGGAGGCTAAACATCTCGTATGAAAAAGCTCTTTTTAGTCCATCGTTGAACAATCATTTGAATTTAATATTTTATTTTACTAACTTGATGTTATTCTTAATATGTAAGGGAAGGAAAAGACAAACACATTACTTATTATATGTATAATATTTATGTAACGCAAACATCTTAAAAAATCCATTTTAAATGATAAGAAAGCATGGTAATTAAATTATTATTCCAGCGGTTAAATTAATATAATTTTACTATAGATCTAATTTTTATTTAAATTTAAGATGGTGATACTAAAAAAAAACGGCTGAGTTTCTTGAGGGCTCTTCTCCGACGAGGGCGTGTTTGGAACCCTCGTAGCTTATCACCAACACGTCTTATACTTTGTATAATCGACGTTAAAAAAATGTACTTTGTAGGTACTAATTTTAAATAAATTTACTTTTATTTGATTTGATAACTCTCAAAATAGCAGACAACAGAATTTTTTTTGAGAACCAGTTAAAAAAATAACAGTTTTTAGAAAACACTTTAGTTCAGGCAAATCTGTAAACAAGAATTTTAACATATTTTTGAGGTCATTAAATGTTGTTTACTATTAGATTTCATAGTGAAGTAACTTTAAGCCTCAGTAATAAGATGACGTGACGTTCATTTCTTTCACTAAACATTTGCCGAAATCTTCATGAATTTTCAACGTCGGCTTCACTTAAGCACTGGAAATAAACGGTCCAAGAAGGATAATCACCATTGGCTATTCGCCGGTACAAATCTTTTGCTAAATAATCAGGCTCCGAAGCTGCTTTTTTTTTCGCTTCCTCAGCTGGCATGTGTTTTATACCAGCTTCAGGAAGGTAATGAATTCTGCAGTAACTTGGGACACCATGTTTATTTTCCATCTGATATGTATGGACTGGGAAGCCACCCATTTGTGCGAGACTAGCTGGAATACCGCGACCAGAGTATGTATACATCAGCACGTGTATAGCCTCGGGAATCAAAACAAACTTATCCCATGACATATTAGGATCAAAAGCATTTGTTACTGGATTTCTTCTAGGTGTATGAATAATGTTATGACTATGCATTGGATTTTTAAATGAAGATACTGGAGTATTGAAACCAGGCGTATCAAAATTTCCTTGACGGGTATACATTTTCACTGAGAAACCTCGAGTATCCAAATTCAAGTCGGAGCTTCCAATGCTTCCCTGTGATGTGGAGAATCTCACTGCAACCGGCGTCCTCTTTCCTACTTTATTTAGGAACTCAGCTTTACAGATATGTGTGACATTATTTAATATTTCTATGTAACCGAACGCTCCCGAGCCTTGAGCATGGACAGATCGCTCTGGAATCCTCTCCCGAACAAGTTTGGTCAGCATGCTCCACATGTGATCGTTAATAAGTAAATTGGTATTCAACGTGTTGGTAGCGTGAGCGAGGGTAACAGGAGCGCCGCTACTCGTAGTTAACCTATAAGGGCGCTGTAAAGACAAAACTTATTATAGTTTTTTTTGATTGACTAGAATTTAGTGATGAGTGGCCGAGTTGTGATAACGCATATCGGTCGATTGCGTTTGTTAAGCATCGTTGACCCAAGTCGGTAACTGGATGGGTGACCGAATTTTGAGGTTCACATGTGGCCTTTTCGTTTCCTCCGTGCCTCGGAGAGCACTTAAAGCCGTCGGTCCCGGCTATTTTCACTAAAATCTGATACTTAATAATCGTAACAAAAACCTAAGAGTTTAATACTCTTAAGTCAAGTCGTATGCGAAAGGACGTGGAACCCACCGCATTATTATGCCAAGAAAACTCCTACCATTATGTGATTGATGGAAAGGGGTCAGGACCCCCAGTACATACATACATACATACATACATATAGACGTGCATATACACAATACATACACTTATATTATAAAATATGTGAAAGTGTGTTTGTTTGTTGGTTTATTGTTTATTCTTCAATCACGCCGCAACGGAGCAACGGATCGACGTGATTTTTGGCATGGGTATAGTTGAGGACCTGGAGAGTGACATAAGCTACTTTTTATCCCGGAAAATTAAGGAGTTCCCGCGGAGTTTTATCAGTTAAGTACCTAGGTTATGTAATCAGCAGAGAAGGAGTGCATACTTGCCCCGATAAGGTCAAGGCTATACGGAACACACCTGCACCTACAAATATATCGGATTTAAAAGCATTTATAGGCATGGTCATGTATTACGCTAAGTTCATAAATAATGTGAGCACTATTTTATCAACGCTTTACAATCTGTTAAAAAAGGGAGTTCAATTTGTGTGGAATGACAGCTGCCAAAAGGCATTTCAGAAAATTAAGGACCTATTGAGTTGTAGTGAGGTTTTGATGCATTATTCGATGAAGCTACCGCTGGTGCTGACGGCGGACGCCAGCAGCGTGGGCGTGGACGCGGTGCTGTCCCACGTGACGGCGGCGGGCGAGCGGCCTGTGGCGTACGCGTCGCGCTCGCTCACCGAGGGAGGCGCTCGCTATCGTGTTCGGGTTAAGGAAATACCATCAGTATTTATATGGGAGGAAGTTTCTGCTACGAACTGATCACAAACCGTTAACACATATATTTGGAAAAAAAGTAGGTATTCCAATTATGGCGGCCTCGCGGCTGCAACGGTGGGCAGTATTGTTAGCGGGGTACAATTATGACATTGAATATGTGGCGTCGAGTAAAAATTGCGCCGACAGTTTATCACGGCTACCTTCGTCTCCTAGCAAGGATGCAGTGGCCGATGAAATCACTTATGCTAATTTTGTACAGGAATTCTTACCGATTACTAACGAGAATGTTAAAAAGGAAACAGTAAGGGAAAAATTTTTAAATAGGGTTTATGCGTATGTTAAAGGAGGCTGTCCGGAAGACGAGCTTAAACCTTATTTCATACGGCGCAACGAAATGTATATAGAGTATGGCTGTATTATGTGGGGTTATCGAATGGTCATACCAAGTGTGCTCCGCCCAACAGTTCTCAAAGAGATACATAGTGGTCATTTGGGAATCGTTAAATCGAAGGGTATCGCGAGAAGTTTCGTTTGGTGGCCGAACATCGATACCGAAGTTGAGGAGGCGGTCCAAAGTTGTGAGGCGTGTGCGTTAGAGGCGTCAGCGCCACCGCGTGCGCCACCACAGCCGTGGCCGTACCACACAACACCGTGGTCACGCATTCACGTCGATTTCCTAGGGCCATACCAGGGTAAAACATATCTCGTTCTGATAGACTCGAGTTCGAAATGGTTGGAGGTTTTCGAGATGCCTCGTACCAATGCTTCAAGTGTAATCAAGGTTCTAAGAATGACATTTGCTCGCTTTGGGCTACCGGTCGAATTATGCTCAGACCGGAGACCCCCTTTTTCTAGCAACGAATTCAAGGAATTCCTGATTAAAAACGGCATTCGTCAGTCCTTTGCCCCGGTATACCATCCGCAGTCCAATGGTGCGGCCGAGAACGCGGTAAAACTTTGTAAGAGAGCGATAAAAAAGGCGATCAGAGATAATGCGGATGTAGAAGCGGCTCTACAAACATTTTTACTAGCGTACAGGAACGCGGTACATGCAACAACGGGCGAGACTCCAGCTATGTTGCTACAGCGGCGTGCGCTCCGGTCGCGTTTGGACTTGCTGAGGGGTGAGCGGGGCCTGGAGAACACGGTACATGCGGCGCAGCAACGGCAAGTACCTACAAAACGCTAGAGGTAGGACTCGCGATTTAGACTGCGGCGATTCCGTGTGGGTGCGTGATTATGGAAAGAAAGACAAATGGATGAAAGGCGTCATCACCGATAGATTAGGGTCACGTAGATTCACAGTAGGGGGCGATAATGGTAATGATAACTCGGCATATGGATCAAATAAGACAGAGAGCGCGGTTGTCTGGTGTTACTTGTCCAACAGAAAACGAGGTTGAGGAAAAGGTAGAGGGTGAGGATGCAATGTTGGAACCGACCACAGAAAATGTAGAGACAGAGATGACTGGGTCTAATACATCGCAGGATCACGACATGGAACATAATCAACAGGTGGAGCCACCGGTAACGGAAAGCTCAACTGCTGTACCGATCCCGTCATCTCCACCTCAAGTGGTTGAGGCCATAGATCGTCCCAAAAGATTGCGCAAGAAGGTAGAACGTTTTGGTTGCACATAAATTTAGTTTTAAGGTACGCTTAGTTATAAGTATCTACTTACCATGTTATATCTACTACTTAATGTATTGTAGTATATTATTTATTTCCGCCATTCCGATTCCACGATTCACGTAACGAATGGTGTTTTATTTCTAATCCCTAAATCTAGACATTAAAGGTACCTACTCGTATAAAATGGCTCATTTTAGTCCCTTGATGAACAATCTACTATTTCACATCTCATGCTTTAAAAGGCGTCAGTATAGCTTAGTGTAGGCGGACTAAAGTTATTATTTAGGGTCTATTGACCCCAACTAACTAGAACTTTAATACCTAGGAAATAAAGTTTTTTTTTTTTTAAATTTTGCCGTACTATCCTCATATCGGTATGCGTGATATCCTCATTCGGTTATCCAAAATTTTTAGTCTATGGTTACTATCAACAGCCAAATAATTTATGTCACTTAGTTGAATATCAATGTTACCCATCGAATCCTACCATTATCCTACAGATCTGTGTCTTTGGTTCTACTGTATTTTTTTAAATTCCTTCTTGATAACGATTCGGCAAAAAATAAAGTTGGTATTTCGGTTTGCCGCGAAATCATAGTTTTTTTTTGTTTTAATTATTATAAAAATAAATATAAATAAAAAATAAAAAAGCCTCATTTATTAAGCCTTATTTCTCATCTTAATAAGTGTTATAAAATTGTGTTGGAATATTAAAAAATAATTGTTAATAATCATTGCATTTTAACTAAGATATGGTAAATTAATAGTAAAGTTGTAATAATAGTGTCTGAATTAAGAATAATAACAATGATAATATAATTAATTATAATGTCTGAAATATTTATGAATAATAATTTACACAAAAAATTGTCAATAGTAAAATTAATAAATTGACAAATATTATATTATTGTCATGCAACACAATGATTTTTTTAAATTCTTTAGTAACTAAGTTATTTAAATTTTGTCGTGATGGGATGAGAACCCCTTTCGGGTATAGGCCTCCCCCAGAGCTTTCCATGCTCCTCTTTGAGAAGCTTTGTTGACCCATTGATGCCCCGCTATCTTAATGAAGTCTACCGTCCATTTGGATTTGGGTCTTCCCCTTTTTCTTTTCCCTGTAGGGCCAGTCCATGTTGCAACTTTTTTAGTCCATCTTTCATCGTTTAGCTTCGCTATATGGCCGGCCCACTGCCATTTTAGCTTCAGTGTGTGTGTCAGGAAGTCGATGACTTTCGTTTCTGCTCTGCTATCTGTAGAGTTTACTTCTCTAACTCTGTAGAGTCTGTAACTTTTGAATTTTCTTGACGTTCAGTATACTGCGTTCCATTGCTATTTGGCAGACCAACAGTTTATTTCTGGTTTTGTTGGTGTGGGTCCAGGTTTGTGCACCGTAAGTCAAGCATGGGAGTAGGCAGGAATCCATGGCCAGTTTCTTAAGCTGCAGCAGTAACCAACTCTTGAATATTTCTCGTAGAGACCAATATCTATTCCACGTTTTTGAGACTCTCCTTTCAATTTCGTCGAGAGTGTTTTGTGCTTTAAAAGAAATCTGTTTTCCTAAGTAGATAAAATCTTCCACGTATTCTATTTCGACGTAATCTATGTATATAGCGGTGGGACTAGAGTTGGTAATGAGCTTAGTTTTTTCTAGGTTTATCTCTAGCCCTACTCCTCTGCTGGCGGCTTGTAGAGTTTGTATCATATATTGCAGATCCTCGCAGTTTTCACTTAGGAGCACCACATCATCGGCGAATCTTAGATGGTGTAGGCGTTTATCGCCGATGCGAATCCCCAGGTTGTCCCATTTTAGTATTTTGAAGACTGATTCTAGAACGGCAATAAAAATCTTAGTTGAGAGCGGGTCATCTTGTTTTGCTCCTCTTTTGATTTTAAATAGTCGACCAAGTGTCTCTAGTTTTACTCTCCTCGCGCTTTTGTTGTAGATATCTTTGATGATGTTGACATATACACGGTGTATTCTGGTCTGTTCTAAAGCTTCCCATATTGAGGAATAAAATATTGTGTCAAAAGCTTTTTTGTAGTCAATGAAGGCTACATATAGAGGTTTGTTATATTCACGATATTTTTCAACAATTTGCTCTATAGTGTGTATATGATCTATGGTAGAGAACCCGGAGCGAAAGCCAGCTTGCTCTATCGGTTGTTCGCTATCTATTTGTGGACCTATTCTGTTGAGTAAGCAGGAAGAGAATAACTTGTAGAGATAGTTCAGCAGGCTTATATGGGTCTGTAGTTTCTTATATCTTTGGGATCGCCTTTTTTGTAGAGCATGGTTATGTGAGACTCAGCCCATTGATCGGGCACTGTTTGACTAGTTTTTATGAGTTTGAAAAGATTTCTGATTGGGTGGATTAACAGGTCTATGGCTGTTTTAAGAGCTACATTTGGAATGTTGTCAGGACCGGGACTTTTATCAAGTTTTACACGATTAATTTCTTTCATTATTTCGTTCTCGCTCCAGTCATCTATATCAGTGCTTTCAGAGGGAAAGTTAATCTATGTTAATTACTCCATTTCAAATTTCGATGCACAATACGTAATACATGGTGAAGGCAGGTAAAGTGAATGTAACTATTTATTATTTTATTTGTTAATAAAGTAAGGTCAAGTAGACCATCATCAAGATCTTACTCCTATTATGAAAATGTAACAGAAAGGCAAAGAAATAATTAAAAATCGTTATGATTATTTTATTTTATCATACAAACACACTTTCGCATTTATAATATTAGTATAATTGTCGCCATTTGCAGCTTTTTCTAGAATATCTTGAAGTACTGGCTGGTGCTCGCGACTTCGTCCACGTGGAATAAGTTCTTTTTAATTTCCACGGGAACTCTTTAATTTACCGGGATGAAAAGCCTATATCACTCTCCAGGTCCTCAATCATACCCAAGTCCTGGAAAGATTGCTGCAACCCGAACTGCAGAGAAACATAAGAATTGATGATGTCCCGGTCTCTCGACAGACACTGCTATTTTTAGTCTTAAACATACAGTGCAACATTACACTCAACGTAATACATCCGTGTATGCATGTTTTCTAGACCTGAGTCGCACATTTGATCTAGTGAACTATGATGTTCTCTGGAAAAAAATCCATGCGGCTCAGGTCCCGAACGAAATAGTGGGTCTGTTGAGATACTGGTACGGCGGCGGCCAAGTTAACCATGTAAGGTGGTGCGACGCGACATCTAGTGGGTATGGGCTAGAATGCGGGGTTCGCCAAGGTGGGCTTACCTCTCCGGACCTTTTTAATGTCTACATCAACGACCTTATACGGGAGCTCAGGGGCACTAGGATTGGCTGCCATATAGGAAACGTGTGTATCAACAATCTCAGCTATCCTGACATGATGATAGATAGATAGATAGATGAACACTTTATTGCACACACTTAAAAATAATAACAATAAACAAAAGCTTACAATACAAGACAGAAGGGTGCAAAGGCGGTCTTATTGCTAAAGCAATCTCTTCCAGACAACCTTTGGGTAGAGGAGATTATAAAACAAGAGCGCGGGATAGTGCAACAACTAAACATTAAAATATATACCTAATATATATATATACATACACGCATACATACAAACATACATATTATACATACATACATACATACATACATACATACATACATACATACATACATACATACATACATACATACATACATACATACATACATACATACATACATACATACATACATACATACATAGGTACATACATACATACAAAGATGCATATAAACATAAATACTAAATAATTCTAAATAAAAAGTTCTAAATAAAAAGATAAAATATAGGACCAAAGTGAATTTAATAGCTACCTGATATGAAATGTTTATGCAAGCGACTTCTGAAGATAGGGAGCGACTTAGACTGTCGTACATCCGCTGGTAGGCTGTTCCACAGTAATACGGATTTACGGGTAAAAGATTTATCATAATTTCCTGTGCGACTGGCAGGAATGTGCAAGCGATTATCCGTACATGACCGTAGGTGTTGTCGTTCGTTGTTAGAGCCAAGGAAGGAGAAACGTTGTTTGAGGTAAGAAGGAGTATGAGGATTGTATAGAATAGAGTAGAGGAGTGTCAGCATGTGCAGATTGCGACGGAGTCTGATTGGGAGCCACTTCAGACGAGCTCTGTACTCGGACACGTGATCGAACTTACGCAACCCGAAGATAAATCTTATGCATAAGTTTTGAAGACGCTCGAGCTTATTCAGCTGTTCTTCGGTTAGATCGGGGTAGGACGAGTCAGCATAGTCTAGGAGTGGCAAAAGAAGAGAGTTAGCTAGAGAAATTTTGGTTTTAATTGGAAGAAAGTTTTTCCAGCGTCTCAGGCCACCAATTGACGCAAACAACTTCCGGCTAACCTCAGCTATTTGCGGGACTCAGGATAAAGAGCTGTCGATATAAATGCCAAGGTTTTTAACCGAAGGGCTAATGTCTAGGGTAGTTGGGCCTAGGCGGATGGGAGGTAAATTACTTCGTATGATCTTTTCAAGCTGCTTGGAGCCACCTAATAGCTACTTGAGATTTTTGTGGGTTAACAGACAGTCCATAGGATTCGCTCCAAGTACTTATTTGGTTCAAATCCCGGTTGAGATTTTCTATGGCAATGTGGATGCTCCTGAGCCCATCGATTAGGTAGTGGACTAAGAAAACTTCTTTCAATCTGCGGTCGTTATGCTAACGACCATGGATTGAAATACAATGCCACAAAATCCGAAATGATGGTATTTAGAGCAGGAAAGGGTCCGGAGAGGGTGTCTCCGGTATATCTGAATGGTTAATAATGAAAATGGTGAATAATGATGATGGAGTGATGGAGAATGTTCTCACCGGTGACCTCAAAGATGACTTAGACATAGAGAGAGAGAGAGAGAAGGGCCCTCTCGGTTCGGTGTAACATGCTTGCTCGCAGGTTCTCCAAATGCAGCAAAAACGTCAAGCTTACATTATTTCGTTCATATTGTCAATGTTTTTATACATGTTAATATGGACGAAATATAAGCGATCGACTACGAGTCGATCGAATTTATTTTTCTACGTAGTCTCCTAACAAGTCGATACATTAAGTCCAACGTTTCTCTAAACCTAAAATACCCTTTAAAAAAAATCTTTATCAGAGCTCTCCCAAAATGCCTCTACAGCAGCCATCACCTCGCTATCATCGTCAAATTTCTTGCCCCTGAGGTGTTCCTTGAGCCGAGGAAACAAATGAAAGTCGCTGGGGGCTAAATCTGGAGAATAGGGTGGGTGTTCGACCAGTTCGAAGCCCACTTCTCGAATGGCAGCCATCGCAACTTCGGCTTTGTGTGCAGGAGCGTTGTCCTGATGTAACAGGACTTTCGCTCGGAGTTTGCCACGTCTTTTTTCCTTTATGGCTTCTCGCAGTCGTCTTATTTGATCAGCGTAGTAGGAGCCCGTTATAGTAGCTCCCTTTTCCAGGTAATCAACCATTATGATTCCCTCAGCATTCCAGAAAACGGACGCCATAACCTTGCCCGCCGAGCTTGAAATTCTGAACTTCTTCGGCGTCGGTGAGGATGGCCTTTTCCAAGTCATCGATTGTTGTTTGGTCTCAGGATCAAAATGATGAATCCATGTTTCGTCCATGGTCACAAATCGAGACAAAAAAATTTCTTGGTCAGCCTGGAACTTTGCAAGATTGGCTCTTGAAATGTCAACTCGCTTTTGCTTTTGTTCGTCCGTTAACATTCGCGGTACCCAACGAGCGGAGACCTTTTTCATATTCATTTTGCTGGTCAAAATGCTTTGAATGCTGCCATATGAGATCCCTGTGACCTCAGCTAAATGTCTGATGGTTACTCTTCGGTCTGCTAATACGATTTCTTCGACTTTTTTCACGTTTTCCTCAGTGAGGGACGAGGTTGGGCGTCCCTCGCGATATTCATCTTCTGTGGACGTTTTACCCAGCTTAAACTCTTTGCACCACCGTGCCACCGTAGAATATGGAGGAGCAGAGTCCCCTAATGTCTCCACCAAATCAGCGTGTATCTCTTTGGTAGACATTTTTTTCAAACAGAGGTACTTGATGACGCATCTCACTTCGTGTTTCACCATTTTCGTGTTGTCGCTCCGACTGCTGGTATTCAAATGAATGTAGCTCCTGCAAATGACGTCCTATTTATACAAATTTTTAGCTGGGAAGTCGTGAGGGACTGAGGAAGTGAAAAACATTTTTTTTGGATTTTTATCTTCTTTAAAAATACCTGTTTATCATTACTTTTTGATCGCCCCTAGTATGAGCACCATTAGGGTGCAGTATAATGATGCATACCGCATCCTAATGAGATTGCCGAGATACTGCAGCGCATCGGGCATGTTCGCCGAGGCTGGGGTCCCTGACTTCTTCGCGATTATTCTAAACCGTATAGCCTCCTTCTGGAGCAGATTGCGACAGTCGAATAACGTCATACTTGAGATCATCGGTGAGCATATGACGGGACAGATGTTTGACCACTGGCGGCGTGTCCACCGGGATGCAAATAGGAAGTGAAGTTAGAAATAAGTATTCTAGTTTAATTTTTTAACCTTAATTTTTATTATTTTTATTTTTTATCAAATATCAAATAAATATTATATAAATGCGAAAGTTTGGATGGATGTCTGGATGGATGTATGGATGTATGGATGTTTGTTACTCAATCACGCACCAACGGCTGAACGGATTTGGCTGAAATTTGGCACATGGATAGATTATATTCTGGAATAGCACATAGGCTACTTTTAATCCCGGAAAATTAAGGAGTTCCCGCGGGAACCAAAATACCTCAAATGGATGTTTGTTACTCAATCACGCCAGAACGGCTGAACGGATCTGGATGAAATTTGGCACAGAGATAGATTATAGTCTGGAATAGTACATAGGCTACTTTTTATCCCGGAAAATTGAAGAGTTCCCGCGGGAATCAAACAAATGTATCTTTTCAACTGATTTTGATAAAATTTGGTACAGGGATAGGTTGTATCCCGGGGAAGGACGTAGGCTACTTTTTATCCCGTAAAATTAAGGAGTTCCCGCGGGAACCAAAAAGCCTCAAACCACGCGGACGTAGTCGCGGGCATCAGCTAGTATTATATAAGTACATATGTACTTATTTTTATATTTTTAAATGTTTTATATAATATTATTGTACCTGCCATGTGGATTTTTATCTGACAATAAAGAATTATTATAATTATAATATCTCGATTGTAAAAAGAAGGCAAAGATAATTTATCCAAACGGACAGACAGTATGCATCAGCGTATCAGTATTTTTATCAGTTTTTTTTAATTCGACCTTCATAATTATGTATTTTTGTCTCCAACTTTTATTATCTTCACCCACCTGTGCAAATGTGCAATTGGTCTTTATTATATCCATACTAATATTATAAATGCGAAAGGGTGTCTGTCTGTCTGCTACGCTTTCACGGCCCACCTATTCAACCGATTTGGATGAAATTTGGTACAGGGATAAGTCCCGGGTGGGTCCCGGGGAAGGACTTAGGGTACTTTTTATCCCGGAACATTAAGGAGTTCCCACGGGGATCGTAAAAACTTAGACGAAGTCGCGGGAATCATCTAGTACCTTATAATAAAAAATTTGACTTCCTTCGCAATTCCTTAATTTTCCGGGATAAAAAGTAGCCTACGTCACTCTCCAGGTCCTCCACTATACCCATGCAAAAAATCACGTCGATGCGTTGATTTATTGCGACGTGATTGAAGGACAAACCAACAAACAAACACACTTTCGCATTTATAATTTATGTATGATGTAACCGAACGATTCCTGTTCAACCGAACGATCAAATATTTTTAGAAAATTTAAATTGTAGGCACTTTTATTATACACTTGATGATGCCCGCGACTTCGTCCGGGTTTGTTAATTTAAACAGACAAAAAAAAAAAATTGGCTCGGTATCCATCATACTAATACTAAAAATGCGAAAGTGTGTCTGTCTGTCTGTCTGCTACGCTTTAAGGGCACATCATTTTGCATCGAATTTGAGGAAATTCGGTATGGCGGTAGGCTAAATCCTGTTGAAGGATCTTTATCCTAGAAATTTAGGAGACTTTTTATCCTAGAGTTCCCACGAGAATTCATGTTCCTATCTAAATCCACGCTTACGAAATCGCGTGCAACCAACTGTTTTTCCCACCAATTACAATCCGGGTATCTATAAATCAACTATCAAGAGTGAATAGGCATCTTCTAGGCAAGAGCGTCCCATCGTAGACCGCATCAGGTATGCTTGTCGTCAAGCGAAAGCATATAATGAATTAAAAAAAATTGTAAAGTAAAGTAAAGTAAAGTAAAGTAAAGTAAAAGTAAAGTAAATATTTATTTGGTAAAATATGGTACAGACAAGATGTTATTAGGTTGATAATTAGGTACAAACATATTTTGTCGTTATCGACGTCCAAATATTGAATTAATATTCTTATTTAAGAACTAGCAGATGCCCGCGACTTCGACCGCGTGGTTTAAGTTTTTTTCCCCACAGATACTTCTTAATTTTCCGGTATAAAAAGTAGCTTCAAAAAAATTGAAATTTCAAAATTGAAATTTATTTATTTTTCTGTAAACTACAACATTTGATCTTATTTCTATGAACGGTGACGGCTAAAAAAGTATAAACTGCGTTTCAGCCGTCAACGCCCACCTCCGAAACAGTAATAGGTACAGATATCTCTTAAAATAAAACTAAAACCTAAAACGGAAGCATAACTATACTAAGTTGTGTGTGTGTGTGTGTGTGTGTGTGTGTGTGTGTGTGTGTGTGTGTGTGTGTGTGTGTGTGTGTGTGTGTGTGTGAGAGAGAGAGAGAGAGAGTGTGTGTTGAGTGAGTTAGTGTGTGTGTTTGTGTGCGTATATTTGTTTGTGTACTAAAAGAATGAGTCTAATTATTTAACTATTATTAAAACTTTTTCTGTCTCTTCGTAGGAGAGTGATTGAAGCCATTTGGAACACTTAGATTTACAGGAAAATGTTGTGAGGGGGAAGATATTTAACAATTTATTGACTCTGTTGTACAGTAAGCAACTTAAGAAAGGGTAATGGCGTCCCGAGATTGCTGTCCGCGTCGAGGGCATTGTACACACCGAGTGAGGTCTACGTTTTGTGTAAATTTTTGGATCGTAGTGAAGTTGTGGGTATTTACGCAAAATGGTACATAAAATAAACAGTTGTCTCACAGTTAGGACTTTCGTATGTGCATAAAGCTCAGCCGTGGGAAAATAAATGGGTTTATTACACATAACCTTTAGCACCATTCTCTGGGCCCTTTCAAGTCTCAACATAGACGTTACGCCTGAGCCACCCCAACAGGTAATGCAGTATGTCAAAATCGATTGAGCCAGAGAAAAGTAAACAGTTTTCAAGCAACCCAAGTCCACCACATTCCTCAGCCGCTTAAAAACAAAGATGAGCTTCCTGAGTCGTGACACCAGTGAATTGATCTGTTGGTTCCATGTCATAGAACACTCCATAATTACACCTAAATATTTGGTGCTTAATGAACGCTCCAAGAGGGGACAATCACAACTACCAACAGTGTCATTATTAAGGCAGCTGTGTGCTCGGATTGTGAAGGAGGAAGGCGCTTGGGATGGTGAAGAAGAAGCAAAAGTAATGAATTTAGTTTTAGCAACGTTAAGAGTGAGCAGATTCTGTTTAAGCCATCTCAAGACAAGTCTTAAAGTGGATTCGGAGAAATTTTTGGCTTCTAGCCAGTTTTTTCCGTGGATGAGAAGTACAGTGTCGTCAGCGTAGGTGATAATCTTGCAGTTAGGCAGTGACATGCCACACAACTCATTTATGTAAATAAGAAAAAGAGTAGGTCCTAGGACGCTACCCTGAGGGACACCGTACTCAATTGGGGCCTCTTTACTTTGGAAGTTATTTATCTTAACGTATTGTGTACGATCTGTCAGATAACTTTTAAATATGTTAAAAGCCAGGCCTCTAACACCTATTATCTCGAGTTTATTTAGCAACTTGGGGACAGAGACAGTGTCAAAAGCTTTGGAAAGGTCATGGAAAATTGCGACAGATTTTAATTTATTATCAATATTTTTTAAAATGTTATTGGACAGTTTTAATACTGCATCTTCGGTTGACTTTCCACTGCGGAATCCAAACTGGTTTTCTGATAATATATCATTGTGATTGATGTAACTTAAAAGCCTCTTGTTCAAAATTTTCTCAAATATCTTTGAAAGGGTTGTTAATACAGAGATTGGCCTATAGTTTGTGACACTGCCTCTGTCTCCATTTTTATAAATAGGATGCACAACTGCTCTTTTAAAAGCACGGGGAAAGATGCCTAGAGATATGCTGAGATTGGATATATATTGTAATATAGGGATAAGAATATGTGCACTAGCTTTAATAACTGATGAAGGAATACCATCCCAGCCCACAGCGCATTTTTCTTTGAGGTTAAAGATTGCTTCTTCTATTTCGGTGGATTCAATTGTCAGTAAAGCCATGGCATTTAATCCATTACTGTTCGAAGTATAGACTATGTTGGTTTGATCCGCAGGCGATAGAATTATATTTTCTGCAAGGTTTTTACCTACACAGGAGAAAAAGCCGTTAACTGCATCAGCAGAATCAACTGGGTGAGTACATAGATTCAGCAACTCGGACGGGCTCGGATCTTTTTGTTTAAGATTAGCAACTTTCTTGATTAATTCCCAAGTTTTTCCAGGATTACTTCTGGCCTTCTGAAACTCATTCCGCTCATATTCTTGCTTTACTTTTTTGAGGAGATTGTTACAGTAATTACGATAGCGCATGAAAATGACTTTTAGGGTTAAATTATCTTTATGTTTTTTTGACTTTCTGTATAGATTGTCTCTATGTCGAATGCATCTCAGGAGGCCAGGAGTAATCCATGGTTTAATGATTCTATTTTTATTTGGAATATTTACTGTACGACTATTGACCTTTATAGCGTCTGAAAGGGTATTAATGAGTAAATTGGCAGCTTTTTCAGGATCTGAGGAACTAAGGATGGGGGAGAAATCCGCTTGTTCCAGACAATTAACCACGCCTTGGATGTCTAATTTCTGGGATTTATGTTTAAATGCTTGTGCTCTAATTTTAACATCACAATAAAAAAGAATGGGTGCATGATCAGTGATGTATGAATCTAGTACCAAGGTGGTTACAGGATTTGTAGATTTAAACATTATATGGTCTAGACAGTTCTTGATTCTAGTGGGTAAACTATGCGCGGGAAGCATTCCGTGTGCAGCGAGCATATTCAAATAGTCGTCAGCAATTGAATCACGATTATCAGGCAATATGTTGATGTTTAGGTCTCCAACTATTATTACATTCCTAAAAGAATTGTAAACCTTTAGCAATGAATCCAGGCTATTGATGAACGGCTTGGGGTTTTTATAGGATGGAGATCTGTATATGCTCACAACAACAAGAGAGTTCGAGAATTTAATGACTAGACTGTTTGCATCAATAATATCGGTAGATTCTATTGTGTAATTGTTATTGATCTCGGATCGAATGTAAACTACTATTCCTTCGTTTTGGTTATTATAAGATGATGCATGGGCAATGAATCCATCCAAGGGAGGAATAAGTGGGGATTTACTTAGCCAACATTCGGATAAGACTATTATGTCAATTCTGTGTTGAATTCTGTGCAGCAAGACTAGCAGGCTATTAAAATTGCAGTTTATGCTACGTATATTAATATGCATGATTTTGAAAAGATCGTTCGTATTATTAACGTGTAATAAAGTGTTTTCGGGGGAGCAAATTAAGGATTTCGACAAAGATATAATATGTTCTATTTCATTCGCAATAGTGTTAATGTCATCCATTGGACGAGTAAAAGCTTAGCAGTGCGGGCCGCGCATCCACGCGCCATACTAGTTAATAAATATTAATATATATATTGCTGCTCGTGCTGATTCATTGATTGATCACCTCTCCTGGACAATTTTGTATGAAAAAAATTTTTTTCACTGACCATTTCGTATAGAGGGGAAAAATTAATGAAGAGGAAAAATACGGAGAGAGCTGATGATTGAGGATTTCGAAGACGGGTGAACAGCACAGCCAGGGTATTGAAGATAGGTGGGACGTGCTCGACCAAATGTCATTTGAAACTTCATCCAATTGACAGTGAGCTGAAAAAATTTTCAAAATGGCGGATTTAAGATGGCCGCCATACAAATTTCGTCGGTGTCTATCTCGGAGAGTATAGAAGATGGAAGAGTGGTTTCTTGGCAAAAGATGATCAGGACATGAAGGTCTACTTGATGAACAGGAAAAAAATTCAAGATGCCGGAATTTATTTTTCCATAGAAAATGTATGGCGAATGTTGACTAGGATTTGGAAATTATGCAAGACCTTTTCAAAGTTTTATCTTCGTACTGTCATTCTGACAAATGATTCGGAGAATACATATGGAGATCGAGGGTTTGCAAAATGGGTGAAGAGCTAGCTAGAGAGCAGGGTATTAAAGATAGGTGGTTGGGTTGGGAATTAGGTTTTTTTTATTGGTACTCTGTTATTACAACATAGTAATTACAATTTGACAACAAAAAATTAAAACTAAAAACTAAAAACCTAATCTAAAAGACCGCTACCAGTGGGCAGCGTGCCCAGAATGCTGGCAGCATTGCCGCGTTGGATTGCTATGCTCACTCACTGAGCGAAATATATACCAGCACTCTGGTCACGTGTTGCCTCGACCAGGCGCGCAGAAAGTTCCTTATAGATTCTGCGCGCCCCAGCCCCCCAAGGCCCTAGCGTCTTGACCCCAAAAGGCGCAAACATATAGCCACTATCCAGTGTGCTATATTTACGCACCTTGAGGCCCTCCGCTGATTCCGCCGCCGCACCAGCCCTAACGGTAGTGCCTGGAAGGTGGGAAGGAGCCAAGGTGTCTACACATGTGGCATCCCACACCAAGGGCCGCCCCAAACTCCAAGGAACCAGGGTCATACCATCGGGCCTCTTGCCATCGTCTCGCATGAGCCCAACTGGCTCCAGAATAGCCGCATATCCGGCCCGACGGATTATATCATTCAGGCTGGCGTGACGGGGGATACGCCCTGCGCTGCTGACGCAGGAGAGACCATGGTGACCGAGTCGGCCGACGGCAGAGCCACAATGGCAGCGGTGTGGAGCGCAGCACGATGCGCCCAGGCGAAGCGCTGCAGCTATCCGAAAAGCGGAAGAGTCAATTAAGGTTCCTGTGTTGGGCGACGGGAGGGCCTGCAGCCACAGACCGGATTCCCACTCCCCCAAGGCCAGAAGGCGGGCACGATCTGCAGAGCTTGAGCACGTGTCAATAAGCTTTTTCCGCGCTAGCTCGCAGATCGGCCCATCCCATTGCCCTTGTGACGAGAGGGATATCGGGAATTCGCGGTTTGGGCAGGCGTGTGTCCACGCGTACTTGGCCTCATCCATGAAACTAATGACGAAATCATCTAGAGAGGACGCAAGAATCTTTTGGGATAAATTTAGGGTGCCATGGACTGAGGACAAGAAAGCGGGGAGAGCGGCACCAGAGATAGATCTGATGCCCAGGCCCCCCAGTCGCCTGCATCCATACTCGATTTTCCAAATTAATATTTAAAATAGATGCTAAACAATTGTTGACCATATTGTCAAGGCTGTTAATTAATAGTTTTTAGGGTTCCGTACCAAAATGGTAAAATGGAACCCTTATGGTGCGACTTTCTCCGTCTGTCTGTCCGTCTGTCCGTCTGTCCGTCTGTCCGTCCGTCACACTCGATTATTTCAGTAACTACCGAAGCTATCGACATGAAATTTGGAATATATATATATATATTAGTGGCCCAAAGACACTGGAATTAAAAAAAATTGGAAATTATTTTTGTTCTTATTTAAAAAGGGGGGAAAATCTGGGGGTTGAAATTTAAAAGTGAGATAACTGTACTGTGTGGGGTATCATATGAAAGGGTTTACTTTGTACATTCTAAAACAGATTTTGAATTATTTTTAGTTATAATAGTTTTTGATTTATCGGGGAAAATGTCTAAAAAAATACCGTTCCCCCCCCCTTATCTCCGGAGTTTACCAATCGAAAAATTTGAAATAATTATGGTCAATAGGAATTTACGTATATTTTACAGGAAAACTATAGCCAATGCTCTAACTATCATAGTTTTTTTGATATTAACAATAAACCTCTACAAACAAAGTTAGTCTTGCGGTTCATTAACAAAGGTAATTATTTATTAATAATGGTACGGAACTCTTCGTGCGCGAGTCCGACTCGCACTTGCCCGGTTTTTTTTTTAATTCCACTACAAGTTAGCCCTTGACTGCGATCTCATCTGATGTTAAGTGATGATGCAGTCTAAGATGGTAGCGGGCTAACCTGTTAGGGGTACGGCAGTTATATTAAACCCATACCCCTAATCAGTTTCTACACGGCAAAGACGTACCTACCGCCAAGTGATTTAGCGTTCCGGTACGATGCCGTACGCGGTCCGCTTCAGCGGGCCGCGCATCCACGCGCCATACTAGTATATTATATAGCTGCTTGTGCTGATTCACTCACTAATTGATCACCTCTCCTGTAAAATTTTGTATGAAAAATTTTTTTTTAGTCATCGTTTCGTATAGAAGACAAAAATTCATTCGGAAGAAAATTATGGAGAGAGCTGATGATTGAGGATTTTGAAGACGGATGTAGAGCACAGCCAGGGTATTGAAGATAGGTGGGGGGTGCTCGACCAAATGTCACTCGAAACTTCATCCAATTGACAGTGAGCTGAAAAAAAATTCAAAATGGCGGATTTAAGATGGCCGCCATACAAATTTCGTCGGTGTCTATCTCGGAGAGTATAAAAGATGGAAGAGTGGTTTCTTGGCAAAAGATGATCAGGATATGAAGGTCTACTTGATGAATAGGAAAAAAATTCAAGATGGCGGAATTTATTTTTCCATAGAAAATGTATGGCGAATATTGAAGAGGCTACAAGTGTAGAACTATGCAAGACTTTGATGCGGTTCCTTTTCAAAATTTGTTTTTAAAGAAGAACTCTCCATAATTTTTCGGAGAAAAAAATATATGGAGAGCGATGATGATCGAGGGTTTGAAAGATGGGTGAGGAGCATGGCCAGGGTATTAAAGTTAGGTGGGGGCTCTTCAAACAAAAATACTCGAAACCTCATCCAATTGGCAGTGAGCTTAAAAAAATCCAAAATGGCTGATTCAAGATGCCTTAAAGACCTAAAGTTAGTAACTTACGTTAGTACCTGACGTTAGTAACTTACGTTAGTAACTTACGTTAGTACCTTACGTTAGTAACTTACGTTAGTACCTTACGTTAGTAACTTACGTTAGTACCTTACGTAAGTACCTTACGTTAGTACCTTGCGTAAGTACCTTGCGTAATTACCTTACGTAAGCACATTACGTAAGTACCTTGCGTAAGTACCTTAAGTTAGTAAGGTACTAACGTAAGGTACTAACGTAAGATACTTATACTTACGTTAGTGACTTACGTTAGTACCTTACGTTAGTACCTTACGTTAGTAACTTACGTTAGTAACTTACGTTAGTACGTTACGTTTTTTACATTTAAAGGCCCTTTTAGATTCTTAGGGGGTCTCTGTGTGTGAGTGTTTATGTTTTCTTATGAGAATTTTTTTACGTCTGTCGGACGTTTGCCACGCTGGCGCTTCCACTGTGCTCGCTAGCATAGCAGTTTACTTCAGAACACGTAGGCAGGAAACGCTAGGATAGAAGGAGAGCAAGTAAGTAGACAGTGGGCCACATGGTCTACTACGCGGTCCGCTTCAGCGGGCCGCGCATCCACGCGCCATACTAGTTTTATATATACAAGGTGTAAGGTAAATGGTATAACATACCGGCGGCTACCCATGCCATTTTGACGTTATAAACACTATGGTAGAGTTAAAAAGTCAAAATTAATTATCAAAAACTTCCATACAAAATTTATTAGTTAATTATGGAAAATAAATTTTGGCAACCCTGTGGAGTCCTTTGTTCCTTCTACACCTAAAGTCAGAACTGTACTACAAGCGATAATAATAATTATTATCGTATCGTTATGCAATTTGGCAATTCATTACAATTTGCAAATCATTGAAAGAACAAACTACACAGAATAATTAATTATTGATCAAAACTTAAATGAAGTAAGTCGAGAAATTAATCACAGGGAAATAGGCGGGATAAGTGACTGACTTCGACTAACGAAGTCCGATACTAGTCGGGCATTTTTAGGGTTCCGTAGCCAAATTTGGCAAAAACGGAACCCTTATAGATTCGTCATGTCTGTCTGTCTGTCTGTCTGTCTGTCTGTCTGTCTGTCTGTCTGTCTGTCTGTCTGTCTGTCTGTCTGTCCGTCCGTATGTCACAGCCACTTTTTTCCGAAACTATAAGAGCTATACTGTTGAAACTTGGTAAGTAGATGTATTCTGTAAACCGCATTAAGATTTTCTTACAAAAATAGAAAAAAAATAATAAATTTTTGGGGTTCCCCATACTTAGAACTGAAACTCAAAAAATTTTTTTTCATCTAACCCATAGGTGTGGGGTATCTATGGATAGGTCTTCAAAAATGATATTGAGGTTTGTAATATCATTTTTTTCTAAACTGAATAGTTTGCGCGAGAGACACTTCCAAAGTGGCAAAATGTGTGTCCCCCCCCCCGTAACTTCTAAAATAAGAGAATGATAAAACTAAAAAAAATATATGTTGTACATTACCATGCAAACTTCCACCGAAAATTGGTTTGAACGAGATCTAGTAAGTAGTTTTTTTTTAATACGTCATAAATCGTAAACCGCAATTTACCTTTCATTCAATCAACTCAAATATTTAAAAAAAACATTTAATTTAAAACTTACTACAGGTTTGTACTGAACCCTCGGTGCGCGAGTCCGACTCGCACTTGGCCGGTTTTTATTTTACAACAATACGTAAGTTCTAGCCGGGCTTTTGCTTTGAGAATTTAGTTGCATGCCGAATAATGATTACTTTTGTTTCGCGACTGGATTTTATCGCAACGCTCGCACTGGCAACGAGGCTTAACATACGTCGTATTGTTCGCAGTTCATTGATATTGAATCAGCTGTTTTAAGGGATGCCACCTCAACATTTATGCTAAAATTTTGAAGTCCACATAACTCCCCCAGGATATGAGCTACACGTCTTATGACATTTTTCCGATATATCTATACACCATCTAACATGGGTAGCCGCGGGTATGTTATACTAATTACCTTACACCTTGTATAGATATATAAAATTTATCAAGGCGCAGTATAAATTTTATATATATAGAGATATAGATAGGAATTAGAGGATTAGTAGGAACTTTAAACATTTCATTTGAAACCTCGTAAATCCTAAATTATAATTTAAACGGAAAAATGGTTTAAGAAACCTAGGTGTGATTTTAAAAGACCTATCTAACGAAACCCCACTTGCTTATAGCCTATCGACTTTCATTTATTGGCTTTTAGTCGACGCCATTTTGTTTTTCTCAAATTCAGCGTCCGTTGTGACACTCGGAAGGCTAAAACAAATCTATTACTGCAATTACTATCAAAATCGGGTCAGCCGTTTTTAGGGTTCCGTAGCCAAATTTGGCAAAAACGGAACCCTTATAGATTCGTCATGTCTGTCTGTCTGTCTGTCTGTCTGTCTGTCTGTCTGTCCGTCCGTATGTCACAGCCACTTTTTTCCGAAACTATAAGAGCTATACTGTTGAAACTTGGTAAGTAGATGTATTCTGTAAACCGCATTAAGATTTTCTTACAAAAATAGAAAAAAAAAAAAAAAATTTTGGGGTTCCCCATACTTAGAACTGAAACTCAAAAATTTTTTTTTCATCTAACCCATAGGTGTGGAGTATCTATGGATAGGTCTTCAAAAATGATATTGAGGTTTGTAATATCATTTTTTTCTAAACTGAATAGTTTGCGCGAGAGACACTTCCAAAGTGGTAAAATGTGTGTCCCCCCCCCCCCCCGTAACTTCTAAAATAAGAGAATGATAAAACTAAAAAAAATATATGTTGTACATTACCATGCAAACTACCACCGAAAATTGGTTTGAACGAGATCAAGTAAGTAGTTTTTTTTTTAATACGTCATAAATCGTAAACCGCAATTTACCTTTCATTCAATCAACTCAAATATTAAAAAAAAAACATTTAATTTAAAACTTACTACAGGTTTGTACGGAACCCTCGGTGCGCGAGTCCGACTCGCACTTGGCCGGTTTTTTCTGTAATGTGACACAAAGGAATACAACCTTTGAAACTTCGTAAATCCTAAATGATCGTTAAAATGAGAAAATGATCAAGGAAACCTAACTATGATTTTGCAAGACCTTTTCATCAATACCCCACTTGCCATAGTCCATCGACTTTTATTTTTTAATTTGTTACATTATGGTTTCTAGAGGGCGCCATTTTGTTTTTTCTCAAATTTGGCTTCCACAGTGACACTCTAATGATATATTCGGCACAAACTGGTGCAAGAATCATCAAAATGCAAGGAACTGTCCTGCAAGGAACATACAAACATATATAGAGTGATGAACACATAACCCTGTGCGTTCCGCAGTCGGATAAACCAGTGAATATAATTAAAATTATTAAAAAATACGACTGCTTTGCCGTAGACACGTATATATACACGAACCCTGAAAACATAACACTCCTTTTTTGGGCAGTCGTGTATTAAAAAATCCCCCTCGAATGGAAGTACGGCTACCACTGCTACTACGTAACGATTTACCTTTGGAATCTTATTCATATTTTTATTAAATGATATTTTTTAGGGAACCACTTGATATTGAACTATAGTGTTATATATTTTTGGAATCTACTCATCATTTTCTAAATTATGAGTATATAGTTCAATTCAATTCAATATCATTTATTCAATATAGGTACACTGTAGGTACACTTATTGACGTTAAAAATTACTACTTAAAAAAACACGATGGTGATAATCGGTTACGGTTTCTTAAAACTAAAGCTACGAGGGTTCCAAACGCGCCCTGGTCTGAGAAGAGCCCACAACAAACTCAGCCGGGGTTTTTTTTTTTTCATTATCACCATCTCACAAATAATCTTAACTAAGGAACTATCAGAGCCATTAGAGCAAATTATTGCCAAGCTTCCTTGTCATTCAAGTAATCCTTCACATGGTAATAAGATTTTTCAATGAGTTTACGTTTTACATTAACTTTGAACTTATTCAGAGACATCTTCAACATGCCTTCTGGGAGCTTATTGTAGAAGCGGACACTGCTTCCCACAAACGAATTGCTAGTTTTACAAAGCCTAGAAGCAGGCATTACAAGTTTATTTTTATTTCTTGTATTGACATTATGACAATCACTTTTCTTCTTGAATTTATCAATGTGTTTATGCACGTATACTAAATTTTCAAATATATATTGGTTGTGCACTGTCATAATATTGATTTCTTTAAATTTATCTCTTAGTGACTCTCGTGGTCCCATATTATATATGGCTCGAACAGCCCTTTTCTGCAGTACAAAAACAGAATTAATATCAGCAGCATTACCCCATAATAATATACCATATGACATAATGCTGTGAAAGTAACCAAAATAAACTAATCTCGCCGTTTCTATATCTGTCAACTGGCGGATCTTTTTAACCGCGTATGCAGCAGAACTAAGTCTGTTCGATAAGTCATCTATATGATGGCCCCATTGGAGTTTAGCATCTAACGTTATTCCGAGAAAAACAGCGGTATCCACTAAATCTAATTCCTCATGATCAAGCTGTACAGTGGTTTTTACCTGTTTGACATTAGGTAATGTAAATTTGATACACTTTGTCTTTTTACCATTGAGTAGTAGGTTATTAGCTTCAAACCACTGTACCACTTTAGTGAGAGAATTGTTTACTTCGTCAAGAGTAGTTTCGTAACGATTTATTTTAAACAAAAGTGATGTATCATCAGCAAACAATACTATCCCATGATTATCCTTGGCAAGGTAAGGAAGATCGTTAATATAAATGAGGAATAGAAAAGGCCCTAAAATTGAACCTTGTGGAACCCCGATTTTTACAATCGATCCGGAAGACCGCTTTCCATTGACGTCTACCTTTTGCATCCTATTTTTTAAGTAGGAATTCATCATATCCAGTGCTACACCCCTAATTCCATAATGGTGCAGTTTTCTGACTAATGTTTCGTGATCAACACAATCAAAAGCCTTGGATAAATCACAGAAAACGCCAAGTGCATCACGTGATTCCTCCCAGGCTTCGAATATATTTTGAATTAACTCAACACCAGCATCGATTGTTGAGCGACCCCGTGTAAATCCAAACTGTTTACTATGTAATAAGTCATTATTACAAAAATGTTTAAGCAATTGAATTAATATTAATTTTTCAAATATTTTACTAAAAGTGGGTAGTACAGATATAGGTCTAAAGTTAGCGGGGTCATTGGTACTACCTGATTTGAATAGAGGAATTATTTTACTGTGCTTCATTAAGTCAGGAAACTCACCAAAATCAATACAATTATTAAATATTAAAGCTAACTCGGGTGCAACGATATCAATCAATGATTTTACAACGTTAACGGAAATGCCCCACAAATCATTTGTCTTCTTATTGTTAATTAATTTGAAAGCTTTAATAACGTCAGAGCAGTTAACGTGACAGAATTTGAAAACGTTATTACATTCAGCCACGTTATCCTCCAGTAAAGTAAGAGCGGCATTTGGTGAGGAGTTCAACGATTCTGTGGTTAATCTTATTTTCGAATATTTTTTTCAACTTTAGTCTTTAATGTGGAACTATGGTCAACCTTCCATAACAATGCTATATTGAGAACAAAAGACGCAACCTTGAGTGAGAGTTGGAACAAAGTCAATACTGTAGGCTATTTAATTAATATTGAGTTAAAACACATGTTTATCTTTGCACAAGTGTGTGGAATAAGAAACTAGGAAACGAGGACTTCCAAGGCCAGTGCGGTAAAACGATGTTATATGTATTTAAACTAAATGCGCGTGTAACATATATATACTGGTGCGCCCCTAAGAGAAATTGTAATAAGCGCATCTAGATTAATGGAATCAATTAGATTAGACACGGGTATGTTTATAGATATTTAATTGCTCGACCTGCATCTAAGGATGCTGTGAATCTGTTTGAGTTCATAAATCTGATTTCTTGAGAATTGTTTTCTTTTTTTAAACTTGATTTTTGCTGTGATCCTTGTCTTCTAATTTTGATAAATAACCATTTTGTTTTAATTTTATGTATTAGATTAATATAATGGGGCTGACATGTAATCAATTATAAATGCCCCTAAAAAATGTACAAACTACAGAACAATGAATTCCTGACCCTTAAACTAGGAGGACATGTATCTTAGGGGCCAGTGCCTCCCAAATGTTGATTAAAAATATCATACGCTTAATGTCTAGTTAGTGCAATATGACAAATATGGTTGTGACGATCTCCCTATAGCGCGGCTCCCTAATAGATTAAAGGAACAGAGAGTGCACCTGTGTATGCGCACACACTTGTGCACTATAATAATATCTCCCGCGCAGATGGCTCTCTGGAGATAGGCCGCCGTGGACGAAATTCGGTCGGGAGGACATTATAGCGCAGCATATAGTGGTAAGCGCTGTGGTCCTATACTGGATCAGTTTCGATCTGCATCATTCAATATACTCCAACACAGTGGCAACCAAGAAATGAAAACCAGTGCCATAACTTTTATCAATTGAATTATTTTTTATTTCATAGCCACTGAGTTAGAGAACAGGACTGGAGTCTGGTGGGAGGCTTCGGTCGTGACTAGGTACCACCGGTAGGATGGTGCGTGGACACTGCGCGCGCAAAGGGATTGTTTGAGTTGTTGTTTATCCTTAATCCGCCCTCTATTTTCTAAAACAGCACCGCACGCAACCAAAAGCTTATAATTTCACCATCATCGTCACTTTGATGCCTGACGGCGTTCTTCGACTTTTAATGTTGGTATCTTCAAATCAAAAGTGAATAGGTATCTTCTAGGCAAGCACCTTAGGCTGCATCGCTTGCCAGTTGCCAGCAAGTCCGATTGCAGTCAAGAGCTATAGTCTATAAACAAATAGATAAACAACCGATGTGCCAGTTCTTTTTGCGAATTGTGGAAACAACCTCCTTCGGCGATGTTCCCACTGTATTTCAACATTGGGTTATGGAAGGATCGGAAGAATTAATTCCTGAAAAGCTGTTAACGCATTGGCGATTATTCTGGAGCTAAAAATATTCCTCGCATGCATTTACTTTTTTTTTCAATTTGAGTTTATTTAAATTCGAGAAAGTGAACAACCTTATTGGAGTCCAAACTAGTTATAGATAAGAAATAAGTGTTAATTAATAGATACATTTCCCCAAAAAGTAGAATGATAGAAAAAATAATGCGCCAATAGAAACCTAATATAAATTGTTCAAATGTTTTATTCTAGCAATTCGTGCACCTGTTTTTATCAAGTGATTACGAACCTAATGTTTGCCTTAACAGCATTCCTGATAGCTACGGCTACTGTTACAAAAGCTGGTAATATTTTTACTTCTACGTCTTATATCAAAGATGACCCCGCTTCTGATCAACTTATTCTATTCAAGAAGAAACATGCGGTAAGAGGACTTCAAATTATAACTGTCAGGTTACATATTAACTAGTGGTTCGCCCCGAACTGAGACCTCGCGGCGCCATCTATTGACATAATTGTGAAGTTCTGTTATAAATACCTTATAATATTTATCTAATTTTAATATTTGTTGTTCAAGTACAATTCAAATAACTGATTAAGTTTCAGGGTCAGCATTTCAGAAAATTCTGAGTCTGAGGTCAACTTTGGTCGTTAGAAAATCACCACTTTGAAAGGGGGGCTTTCAAAGTGGTGATTTTCTAACGACTTGGTCAATATTAGGGGAAAAATTAAAAAAAAATATATTTTTGGACTCTATTCCTAACTATCTTTAAAATGATATACCACAACCCTATGTAACGCTATAAAAAAATTTTTCGTTCGCATTCGCTTCTATGAGAGCCCCCCTGAAATAAAGATTTTCTTTATCTTAAAACTTTTTAAGCCCTATTCGGCTGGAGGCCATCGTTTATATACATAATATTTAAATTTGAAATCATTACGTTCAGTAATTCAGAAGTTATAAGGCTCTGACAGACGGACGGACAGACGGACGGACGGACGGACGGACGGACGGACGGACGGACGGACGGACGGACGGACGGACGGACGGACAAGTGCAAATTCACTCAAGTAGACTCAGGGACCTTCGCTTCGCTCGGTCAATTATAGATACAAGCACAATTTTTCAAAAATCATATTACTACAGCTTGTGTGCATTTCATTTATTTAAAAAAATATATAAAATTCGCATTTATAATATTTATTACTAGCTGATGCCCGCGACTTCGTACGCGTGGATTGAGGATTTTTGCTTCCCGCGGGAACTCTTTCATTTTCCGGTAAAAAATAGTCTATGTGCTATTCCAGACTATAATCTATCTCTGTGCCAAATTTCAGCCAGATCCGTTAAGCTGTTGGGGCGTGATTGAGTAACAAACATCCATACATCCATCCATCCACACATCCATCCATACATCCACCCAAACTTTCGCATTTATAATATTTATATTTGATAGGCTTACGCTTGGCCACAATCACACCTGATGGAAAGTGATGATGCGTCCTAAGGCCTATTGCGCATTATAAGAAAATTTCTTGTGTCTTGTTAGTTACAAATATGAGATATTAGCGAATGCCCGCGACTTCGTCTGCGTGGTTTGAGGTTTTTTGGTCCCCGCGGGAACTCTTTAATTTTCCGGTATAAAAGTAGCCTATGTGCTATTCCAGACTATAATCTATCTCTGTTCCAAATTTCAGCCAGATCCGTTCAGCCACTGGGGCGTGATTGAGTAACAAACATCCATACATCCATACATCCATCCATCCAAACTTTCGCATTTATAATATTAGTAGATTACTTACAAGTTGTAAGTAATATCTCATAATATTTTGTATACGCGTGTCTGATCAGACACAAGAAAAAATATCTTGTAATATGTATGGTCTCATAAAACAACCATTGCGGCTGAATTTCTTATCATTTCACAAGATACAAGAAATTTTCTTATAATGTGCAATAGGCCTAAGATTGGGACGCGCTTGTCTAGAAGATGCCTCTTCACTCTTGATTTTAAGATACCCGGACTGTAATCGTCTGTGGTCTGTGTGTCGATCTGTCTATCTGTTACGCTTTCACAGCCCATCATGTTCAACTGACTTTCACGAAGTTTGATTCAGACATAGGTTGATAAGATCGTATATATTATAGGTTAAAATCACTTCACTTTACATTGAATAATTGAAGTTATTCTCAAAAAAAATCTTTTCGTTTCAAAGGATTTTTCAAAACCTAAATCCACACAGGCGAAGTCGCGGGCAACAGACAGAAAAACACATTCGTATTTATGACAACTGCTTTTTCTAGTCTTTTCTACGAATTTACACAATTTAATTTACGAATTTATCATTTACTAGCGGCCCGTCCCGGCTTCGCACGGGTAGACATAAATAGGTACAGATATTTTTCATAATGGTGCACCCCCTTCTCCCGCACTGCCCCTCTCACGAAGAGTTAGTTACTCGATGCGCTGAGTGGCGGCCGCCGCCGGCATGTATTTTTATTTTAATTTCATGATATCTTTTGAATGGAATGTCCGATTTCAATAATTCAAAAAGTAATCATCAGGTATTGAGACAGTCTTGAATATTAAATTATTTATTTGGATAAAAATTTATAAATGGTATGGATAACACGGTCTGATTTTGATCGGCATTTCTATCAAGTTGTTAAATGTAAAAAAGTAGTTATAGTGACGTAACTACAATAGTTAAACACATGGTCTCGCGAAGTTTTTTGTAGATATTGATATATTCTATAATATTGTCGATCATTTTTTATTGAAAAAAGAATTATTAAAATCGGTCTAGTACTTTTTGAGTTTATTCGTTACATACAAAAATACAAAAATACAAATCTTTCCACTTTATAATATTAGTGTAGATAATATTTGAAGTATAGATTTTGATTCTGTAGTGTTTTGGGCTGATTCTGTAGTGCACAATCTCTAAAGAAAACTTAAATGAGAGCATTACAAATACTGCTAACCCTTTCATTAGGTACTCCTGCGGAAAGAGACAGAACTAGATTTAAAGCTGTCATTTTAGTTTAGAGATTGTGTTAAGCAGAATTCGACAACAATCTCTAAACTAAAATGCCCCTCTCCACAAGGAGTATTATGAAAGAGATAGCAATAAAAATAGAGCTGTCATTTTAGAGATGGTTTATAACAGAATTGGCCTCACTGTTCATCTTAATTGCAGGGTCCTATTGGAATAATGACAACCAGTAGTGGAGCGCTAATTTCTTACACCGAAGCAACAAATTCGTTGAATTCCAGACTTGAAAGGAACGAGTATGCAATAGATAGTTTAACTCACTTTAACCGAGAAAGAATTCCAGAAAGAGTGGTTCACGCCAAGGGTGGAGGAGCTTTTGGTTACTTTGAAGTCACTCATGATATACGCAGTTTTTGTAAAGCTGAATTATTTAGCAAAATAGGTAAAAGAACTCCAGTAGCAGTTCGTTTTTCGGTCTTATCACCTGAGAGAGGCGGTAGCGATGTAACAAGAGAGGTACGAGGTTTTTCAGTTAAATTCTACACGAAGGATGGTAATTTAGATATAGTTGGATTAAACTTTCCAATTTTTGTTGTGAAAGATCCACCTCGATTTCCAAATTTTGTTCATGCTGCTAAGAGAAATCCTTCAACCAACCTCAGAGATAACAACGCTTTTTGGGACTTTACGACATTAAACCCCGAGACTTTTTTTCATCTTCTATATCAATTCGGAGATCGTGGGATTCCTGCTAGTTATGTCAATATGGCTGGTTACAGTATTCATACTTATCAGGTAGAAAATGAACACGGGGAAAAATATTTTGTTAGATTTCATTTCATGCCTAAATCTGGAATTAAAACTTTAACGTCAGAAGAAGCCAGAAGAATCGCGGCTGAAGATCTTGACTATTTGAATAGAATATTATACAATGATATTGCAAACGGTAGGTGTCCTAGCTGGACAGTCAGCATACAGGTCCTAACGTTTGACGATGTAAAAAAATCTCACTACGACGTTTTTGACGTTACCAGAGTAATTCCTTTGGATAAATATCCTTTAAAACAAGTGGGTAAACTAATACTAAATAAGAATCCTAAAAATTACTTTGCCGAAATAGAACAATTGGCTTTTTGTCCTGGAAACCTGGTTCCTGGTATTCTCGGAGATCCAAGTCAGTTATTTGAAGCAAGACGTTTTTTGTATAGAGATTCTCAGTATTACCGTTTGGGTGCAAATTATAACAAAATATCTGTTAACACTCCGTATCGTGTGAAAACATTTACATATGATAGAGATGGAGCTCCTCCAGTGAACGACAATGAAGAAGACATTCCAAACTACTATCCCAACTCATTCAATGGTCCAGTTCCTTATAACTCTACACATAAGTCAACATTAATTAACATTGTAGAAAATCCAGAACCGAATAATTTTGAGCAAGCGACTGAATTGTATATAAACAAAATGACCAGTGATGAACGAAGTCGATTAGTTACTAATATAGTTTCCAGTTTGAGACTAAGTACTGTAGTGACTCAGAGAAGAGCTGTAGCCATTTTTGAAATAATTCACCCGGACCTAGGTCATCGAGTAGCGCAAGGGTTGGAAGCAAGTAATACGTTATTGGATTCGGTGTAATCATAAAAGGATATGGTAAACTTATGATTTTATACTCAGCTAAACCGGGATGGATATTCTGAAAATCCATTGTGAATGGATTGAATGGATGGAAAGGGGGTTTCCTCTGAGCAGAAAATCTACATGCAAAATCTTTGCTTTAATACTTTGAAATGAACTTCGCTCTGATGTCAGTTATACAGTTTTTTCTTTGCATAATTTTAGGGAGTAAATAATCAAATATTTGACATGTATGTAGATACTAGCCAATGCCCGTGACCTCGTCTGCGTGGTTTGAGGTTTTTTGGTTCCCGCGGGAGCTCTTTAATTTTCCGGGATAAAAAGTTGCCTATGAGCTATTCCAGACTATAATCTATCTCTGTGCCAAATTTGAGCCAGATCCGTTCAGCCGTTGGGGCCTGATTGAGTAACAAACATCCATACATCCATCCATCCATCCATCCATACATCCATCCAAACTTTCGCATTTATTATATTAGTAAGAAGTAAGATAAGATAGCAAGATGTAAAATTATGGAACTGCAATATTATATTCTAGAATTTTTTCAATGACGGTTAGCTGAATTATATTATGCTGGGTTTATGCAAATACATTGACATGATTGATTGTAATAATTATAATGACATATTTCTTTGACTGTTAATCTGAATGTATGACATATTCAATATCAAACAATTTTTGGAGTTTACTCCTTAAGAATCGATTTTCATATATAAGGCGCCCGGTATGAGAAAAATTTGAGAGGTAAAATCTACTGATGAATGACCTCGTTACTTTTTTGGTGCGCACCTATGGTGCGCACCTTTCTAATTTGGTTGTCAATACCTATATGTTATTGGGCTTGTTTGTTTCTATCAGTGTCAATGTACTTATATTGCTGTTTTTGTTATACATATCAATATAGCTATTTATGCAACTGTATCGTAATGAAGGTCATTTTAATTCGAGTGCTGTTTTTTGATACGAGGCTTGCCGAGTATCAAAATAGGATAGTACGAGTAAACTCCAGTCGTGCGTCGGAGCTGACACACACAATTTTTTTTTGGTTATCTTATTTAAAGACTTGACATATATTATATATTTGACCGAGCGAAGCGAAGGTCTCTGAGTCTACTTGAGTGAATTTGCACTTGTCCGTCCGTCTGTCCGTCCGTCTGTCAGAGCCTTATAACTTCTGAATAACGTAACGTACGTATGAACGTAATTACTTCAAATTTAAATATTATACATATATATAAACCGATGGCCTCCAGCCGAATATGGCTTAAAAAGTTATAAAAATCTTTATTTCAGGGGGGCTCTCATAGAAGCGAATGCGAACGAAAATATTTTTTTCATCCCACCATCTCGGAAAGAGTATTTTTACTCTTCGATATCTGAATGCAAAAGCCGTTATTATCTAAAAGTAAATTGAATTTAGAACATCGTGTGCACGTTAGTAAATATCACTCGTCTATAAGAAGTTTGTGAATTCAAAACATCATTAAAACCTATTTACTTCTACCTCTATGGTGCCGAATTTCCATACATCCGTTTTTAATTTGTTAAAAACTTACACTCGTAACCTTCTTGGTGTACTTTTTTAATTTGCTTTGCGCGCACCATTTTTTGCATTTAGTCATTTCCTCGCTGAGGTGGGATGAAAAGTTACGTGTTGCACTCGAGTGAAAAGATTTTTCACCTCGTGCTCTTTTGATTCCCTCGCTGACGCTCAGGATTCTAATTTTTGAATCATCCTTCGCTTGCTCGGTCATCAAAATTGAGCACGCGGTTAAAAACTACTTTTCACTCTTGTATAACAAATAACTACGAGTATTATAGCGTTACATAGGGTTGCGGTATATCATTTTAAAGATAATTAAGAATAGAGTCCAAAATATTTTTTTTTCATTTTTCCCCTAATATTGACCAAATGGGGGGCTTTCAAAGTGGAGACTTTCTAACGTCCAAAGTTGACCTCCTTCTGTTGGTTTGAATATGGCATAAAGAAATTGATGAGATTAAACCTGTGGTTAAAAAAAACAAAGTATTTTAAATTTACTTTTTTCGTATTAAGTAGGTATAGTAGGTACCTACTTAATAGGAAAATAGTTACACTTGCCTGATAATGTAGAATTTATCACTTAGGTACAATACGTTATTACCTATGCACGAACCTGTTATTCTATCATCTATCTTCTATGCATATAAAATCGTTTGTCCTGACTGACTGGCAGGTCTATCAATGGACAGCCTAAGCCGCTGGGGTTAGGCAGCCCTTACACAGTCAATTTAGATCGCGATCAATTAGCTCTCATCGCGATCACAGATTGATGGATTGCGCTACATTATTACACGTTCAATCTTGATTTCGTCAGTCCGTGTTATCCTATCGCCGCGTGAACACGTGTTATCATGGATTTACATAAGGTTAACGCTATAGTATCTCTTGTCTTAGCCCTAACTTTGAAGAAAAGGATTCGTAGAAGGCGCTGGGTTAAACAGTGGTTACAGAAAAGAGAAGTGTGTACTCATTTAAATCTTCTTAAAGAAATACAACTAACTGCTGAAGATGATGATTACAAAAACTACTTCAGGATGGATGAAAAATCTTTTAACAAGTTACTACACATGATAACTCCATATATAATAAAACAAGATACTTGTATGAGGAAAAGTTTAACACCTAAAGAAAAATTAGCAGTAACATTACGCTACCTTGCTACAGGTAGAAATATTGAAGATTTAAAATTCTCTGCAATAATGTCTCCTGCTTCTATTAGTGAAGCAATAAAGGTTACGTGTCGGGCTTTTATCGGGTTCTCAAGCTGTTGATTTTTTTACGAACCTCCTCAACTGTTGCTTTAGGCTTAATTTTTTTAAATCTCTCAAGCAATTTTTTATATCCAACTTGTCGTTTGTATTTATTTTTGTAGTGTTCATGCTGGGAATTCCACAATTCTGGTAAAGTTTCCAATAGTATTATAAAATCTTCTTCAGCTTGAGGAAGCGAAGGTGAATCTATCGAATTAGATCGCGGATCGCGATCTAAATTGACTGTGTAAGGGCTGCCTTAGAGACATGAAATTTTGTCAAGTTTCTTATGTGACTGTCTAAGGAAGGATTTTTCAAAATTCCACCCCCAAGGGGGTAAAAATGGGTGTGAATGTTTGTATGGGAGTCCGTCATTTCTCAAGTTATATCCATGAAAAATGGTATTTGAGCTACCGGTTTAAAACGAAGATATATACGTGTTTCACAGTTTTTGAAAATTTTACCCCCAAAGGGGTGAAATAAGGGATGAAAGTTTGTACGAAAGTCCTTCATTTCTCAATATATTTTTCAAGTTATATCAACGAAACTTGGTATTTTGGCTTTCGGTAAAAAATAAAGAAGTACGTGTGTCACAATTTATAAAAATTCCACCCCCAAAGGAGTTAATAAGGGGTTGAAAGTTTGTATTAAATGTCTGTTATTTTTCAAGTTGTAGCCATGAAATTTGGTGTTTGGGATTTCGATTTAAAATGAAGAAATACGTGATTCACAGTTTTTTAAAATTCTATCCCCAATGACGTCAAATTTAGAGTTTGTCCTTCATTTACGCCGCCACAGAGCAACGGATCGACGTGATTTTGAGGAACATGGAAAGTGACATAGGCTACTCTTGACCTCGGAATATTAAGCAGTGCCAGTTGAAATTAAAACAACTGATGCCACGCGAACGAAGTCTCAGGTATCCGCTAGTGGACAATAAAATACAGCAATACCCATAACTTACACTAAAATGGTTTGATATAAAACGGCGTACGTAAGTAAAAGATGATAAGTTTATTTTGGTTTCACTTTGGTATATATATTGGTATGTTATTTATAATGGTTTGCTATATTTCGTGAACCTTCTTCTTAGAAAGTTGCGTACTACTACATTAAAATGCTTGTATTAAAATTAATTTTATTAGTATCAGCTATTGTAACGATAAGTGGAAACAAAACTATGTATATGAAGAAAATAGACGCTACTGCAGATCAAATTGTCCTGTTTAAGGAAAGATATGCGGTAAGAAGAATAAAAATTTCACTAGCTTGCTCTCAAGCCTTATTGTCATTGCTTTTCTTAAATACCTAAATACTTCTGTATTAATTAGTTAAATATTGTTTACTAGCTGATGCCCGCGACTTCGCATGCGTGGATTGAGGTTTTTTGGTTCCCGCGGGAACTCTTTCATTTCCGGGATAAAAAGTAGCCTATGTGCTATTCCAGACTATAATCTATCTCTGTGCCAAATTTCATCCAGATCAGTTCAGCCGTTGGGGCGTGATTGAGTAACAAACATCCATCCATACATTCTCATCTTGGGATGGACTGATAGGAGTTTTTAAATACCGTAATACGTTAATTTGCAGGGATCTTACACTGACGCATCAAACTCATTGAATTCTGTACTATTGAATAACGAGTATTTGATTGAAAGATTAGCCCATCTTGACCGAGAAAGAATTCCTGAAAGAGTGGTTCATGCAAAGGGTACAGGAGCTTTTGGTTATTTTGAAGTTACTCATGACATAAGCCATATTTGTAAAGCTGAAATGTTTAGTGAAATAGGAAAGAAAACTCCAGTTGTAGTTCGTTTTTCATCCCTTGCAGCCGAAAGAGGCGGTACCGATGTCGAAAGGGATGTTCGAGGTTTCTCAGTTAAATTCTATACACAAGATGGTAATTTTGATTTAGTAGGCCTCAATGTACCCGTGTTTCCTATAAAAGATCCAGTTAAATTTCCAAATTTAGCCCATGCAGTTAAAAGAAATCCAGCTACTAACTTAAGGGATTTGAAAACCTTCTGGGACTTTTTTACATTAAACCCTGAGAGCTTTCATCTGCTTCTAATACTATTTGGAGATCTTGGAATTCCGGCTGGCTATGTGAATATTCCCGGATACGGTATTCATACTTATCAGGTTCAAAACGAGACTGGAAATCTATATTTTGTTAGATTTCATTTGTTACCGGATGCTGGAATAAAAAATTTATCGATGGAAGAAGCCCAAATGATCGCGGCTGTAGACCCTGATTATTATACTAGAATCTTATACAATGATATTGCAAACGGTAAGTTTCCAAGCTGGACAGTCAGCATTCAGGTCCTAACATTAGACGATGTAATAAAATCTAACTATGACGTATTTGACGTTACGAGAGTAATTTGTATGGAAAAATATCCTTTAATAGAAGTGGGTAAACTAATATTAAATAGGAATCCTAAAAATTACTTTGCCTATGTGGAACAATTGGCGTTTTGTCCCGGAAATCTGGTACCTGGTATCCTCGGAGATCCAAGTAAGTTATTTCAAGCACGTCGGTTCTCGTATAAAGATACTCAATATTACCGTTTGACCGTAAATTTTAATAAAATAACTGTTAATTGTCCGTATCGTTCTAAAACACTAACATACAACAGAGATGGAACTGCTCCAGTCGAAGACAACGAAGAAGACATTCCCAATTATTATCCAAATTCATTTAATGGTCCCATTCCGTACATGGACTCACCTAAGACACAACTAATCAGCATTGTTGAAAACCCAGAACCAAACAATTTCAACCAAGCAGCTGAATTATATAACAAATTGAACGCTGATGAGCGCCGCCGATTAATAATGAATATAGTCTCTTCGTTACAACAAAGTACTTGCATGACACAGAAAAAAGGAGCAGCAATATTTGACAGAATACACCCAGATCTGGGCCGAAGTATAGCAAAAGGTTTAAATTCAACTCAGTCAGCAGGATATTATGATAAGAAGTTAATGTGTGATTGAATATTTTGTACATTCATACTAATATTATTAATGTGTAAACTAAAATAATTAAATAAAGTGTGTCTATCTGTCTGTCTGCTACGCTTTTACTGCCCTTCTTTTCAACCGATTTTGATATTTATTTATTTATTTATTTATTTGGCAACAAAAACAGATTACAATACTGATCTAACCTAAAGTCTTATCTAATAACATTTATTTTTAATCTTATTGTAATCCTACAGAGTCGCACTACATGAGTAAGGTTCTATCGTGCAAAGTAAACCACAAAATAACAAACGGTTAATGATACCTAGTATAAGTAAAGCAAATACAGTGTTATCCTACTTAACGATTTTATACAATTTATTTATGAATTGAGATAACCTTGAGTTAAAAATATCAATATCATATTTTTCAATTTCATTATACAATCGACACATTCATACGATAGGATTGTAATATGAAGTATTATTTCTACAAACTTCAAGTGAAAATGTTTTTGATCTACGGCATATATGCCTGGTGTTTAATTTAATCTGGGATAGCAAAGTGGGGGAGTCTATATTGGCATGTAGTATTTTATGGAGGGTCAGCAAATCTTGCCGTTTACGGCGAATATGAAGCGGAGTAATGTTAAATTTTGTAAGGCGACCAGCATATGATGGGATTTGCCTGGAGATCCCGCATCGGAAAGCGAGTATTCTCAGGCATTTCCTCTGAACACTTTCTATATTTTTAGAGTTTACATCATAGCAAGGAGACCAAATTATTGAGCAGTACTCCAGCACCGTCCTTACCAGGGCGTTATATAGTTGGATGAAACTGTGTGGTTTCTGTGTGGATATAAGGTATAGACGTAGATTGTATCCGGGGGAAGGATATAGCTTACTTTTTATCCCGGAAAATTAAGGAGTTCCCGCGGAAATTAAGAAAAACGTAATCCACACGGGCAAAGTCTCTGGCATCATCTAGTCATCATTATCATCATCATCTCAGCCTGCGGACATCCACTGCTGAACATAATATGCCTTTCCCAAAGAACGCCACCACACCCGGTCCTCAGCCTTTCTCATCCAGTATGAGGAAGGCTGAGGACCGGAGGAAGGCTGAGGACCGGGTGTGGTCATCCAGCCACTTCCCGCCACCCTCTTAATGTCGTCGGTTCATCATGCTGGAGGGCGCCCCACACTACGCTTACTTGTACGTGGTCTCCACTCTAAAACTTTCCGGCTCCAGCGGCCATCGCTCCTTCAACAGGCATGGCCTGCTCACTGCCACTTCAGCTTGCTAATGGTTTGGGCTATGTCAGTGACCCTGGTTCTCTAACAGGATCTCTTTATTTCGGATCTTGTCCTTACGAGAAACTCCTAACATAGCCCTCTCCATAGCTCCATAGCGACTTAAAATTTATGGATCAAGCCTTTTTTAAGCATGTCCACGTTTCAGCGCCATAAGTGAGGAAGGGAAGGACACACTGAATATAGACTTTCATCTTCAGGCATTGAGGTATTGGCGATGAGAAGACCTGACTTAATTTTCTAAATGCTGCCCAGCCCAGCCGTATTCTTCGGTTGGCTTCTTGGTCGAATTTGTTTCTACCCAGTTGAATGATCTGGCCAAGGTAGTTGTATTCAGAAACAATTTCGATACCAACATTATCGACGTTTATGGGTATCGGGACAAAATGTTGGTTGAACATTGCCTTGGTTTTGTTCATATTTATCCCGTTACCGACTCGTCTAGAAGAGCGACTTAATCTACTCAGCATCTGCTCCAGATATTCTGGAGTCTCCGCCAAGATAACCACGTCGTTGGCGAACCGTAGGTGTAAGATGTACTCGCCATTTATATTAAGACCTCGTCCTTTCCAGTCCAGCGTTTTGCAGAGGTCCCTTAGAGCACTATTAATCAGTTTTGGGGATATTACATCCCCCTGTCTAACGCTCCTTCTCAAGTTGATAGGTTTCGTTTGCTGGGACTGTACTTGGACGGTCGGATGTATCATAAATACATCACGGCACCGTACAGTATGTACAGTAAATACCGTGCAGTATCGTACATACCGCGAATCGACTTGGCATCTCTGCAGTGACTCCAGAACAGCCCAAGTTTCGATAGAGTCGAAGGCTTTCTCGTAGTCCACAAAAGCAAGGCAGAGTGGGAGATTATACTCTTCCGCCTTCTGTACAATCTGACTTTAGGTGTGGATGTGGTCTACGGTGCTGTAGCCTTTTCGAAACCCAGCCTGCTCTGGAGGATGAAAATCTTCGGGCTAGACGATTTGTGATTACCCTCGAAAACAACAACATGTCTCAAGAGTGAAATCGGGCGATAGTTCTTCAGAAGCTCCTTGTTTCCCTTCTTAAAGAAAAGGATTACCACACTCTTGCTCCATGCTTTTGACGATGTTCCTTTAGCAATGACGTCATTAAAGATCTCCTTTAACTCTTTTAGGAGAGGGGTACCTCCAGCGCGTAGAAGTTCTGAAGTAATGCCGTTATTGCCAGGTGCCCTGTTATTTTTGAGTTGTTTGAGGGTTATTTGCACCACTCCGAGTTCAATGTCCGGGATGTCCTCGGTATAGTGGCAGGTCAATGTCGCTCGTTTGTCGTTCGTGTCCTGGGCTGCTTTTGGAGCTTTAGAGGAGTACAGTTGTGAGTGAAATCGTTCGATCTCCTCTAATACCTCTGTTTGTAATGTTACGACTTTAGCAACGGTGTTCCTCTACTTTGTTAAGTGGCTCCTTTCAAGTCGCTTAGCGAATACTTTCGAACCTCGATTTTGCTCGATCGCATTTTGTATGTTGCGGGTGCTGGAGCATCGGAGGTCGAATCTCATTCGCTTTTTGACGCGCTTGTTCAAAGTATTATTATTATTTTACACTTTATTTCTACCACCACAAGTAAAAATAACAAACATTACCCACCCGCAAGTTAATCTCCTCAACTTCTCCTCAACTCCTCCTTCTCTTCTCCTCCTAGCGCTGAACGTGACAGCATGCGGTTCGCCAGCCACACCCGTCGACCGCCACTACCATCGGGTCGGTCGACCAATCCATCATCCCCATCAGAGGGCTTGGCCTTGACAGGATCCCCTAGACCCAATCTTCGGGGCCCGCCGCTGGTGGTGTACGCCGCATGAGATGGACGTCTCAAATGAACGAGAATGTCATGCGTGCGTACTACAGGGCGACAGGAGGGGAAACCGGACGGACTGGCTACCGAGCGGCAATGTACCGCGAGTTCCTGCTGCTTGAGCCAACTTTAACTGTCACGGAACAAAACCTGGCAGATCTGGCTCGGTATATTCAGCGTTCGAACATCTTTAACGCTACCGAGCTCGAACGGTTACGACGTGAGGCTGTTCCCGAGGCGACAACTTCAACAACAGAGCAAATCGTCTCTCCTGCGGTGCCTAACCGCGAGGATATAGTTACCACCTCCCACGATTTGTCTGTTGAGGACAGCGCCGAGGAAACAGTTTCCTTTGATTTAGAGCGGATGGGAAGGATCCTAGAAGAGGCAATTTCTGAGATTCGGAGCGCTCCTCTAGAGAATCGTCCGCGGCTCTCCCACCTCACACTGAATGTAGCGACGCAGGATGTCATTGAAGCCATCAACCAAATGCTGCCTCAACATCTGGCGAACAGCACTGGTTTGGATGATACGGCTTCTATTCTCTTCGGTGCGGCTTTAGCCGTACACCGATTTATCGGAGCCAAGACCTCGGGTCCGGGACGCGCTGCTGTTGCAAGACGCAGCGCGGAACCGGCCTGGAAGAAGAGAATAGAACGCCGTATCAATCTTGCCATAGGCCTCATTGGCAGACTGCAAAGTTTCAGGTCGGGCAATACCAGGCCAAGGATTGTGCGCTCCGTTAGAATTGCCTTCAACGGGCTTGGGGTTAGGCTGGATCAGCCCGACATAGCCCAAAAGCGAACGGAGCGCATCGACGACCTGAAGCGGAAAATCGCTGCTTGGGGGAATCGCATACGACGATACTCGGAAAGAGTTGAGCGCTTTCGGTAAAATCGTCTCTTCTCGAGTGACAGAAAAGGTTCTATAAAAGATTGGAGTGTCCAGCAGTCTGCTCTACCTCTCAACGGCCGAGCTCGGGAGATCTCGTCGCTTTCTGGCGGAGTGTGTGGTCGCGAGAGGTTGAGCATGAAGAGGGCCCTTGGATTGCGGCGGTAGAGGAAGCATGCGCCGTAATTGAGCCGATGAACCCGGTAACCATCTCTGCGGAGGATGTAGTTGATGCAGTAAAGCGGGCCCCGAACTGGAAAAGTCCGGGTCCCGATGCGCTGCATCACTACTGGCTTAAGGGCTTCTCGGTTTGCCATGCGACCTTGGCTCGACAATTCCAAGAAGCCCTCGAGCCGAGGACGCTCCCGAACCTTTTCACTACTGGAATCACTCACCTAGCACCAAAGTCCACGGATGCCGCTGATCCGGCAAATTGCCGCCCGATTACGTGTCTTACGACCATCTATAAGACACTAACATCCGTTCTGAGCCTCAAGATATCTCGTCATGTAGACGAAAATAACATCATGTCTGTGGCTCAGAACGGATGTCGGGGAGGTGGACGTGGAACTAAGGAGCTCCTTCTCATCGATTCCGTTGCGGGGCAATTGGTCAAACGCAAGCGCCGGAGCTTCTCGGCCGCCTGGATTGATTATAAAAAAGCATTCGACTCGGTGCCCCATTCATGGCTCTTGAAGGTCCTCGAACTGTACCAAGTCGATTGTACAGTTCGAGACTTCCTCAGAGAATGCATGGGGCAATGGAGTATGATCCTTTGTCTCCACGGTGAGCGGTTGGCGGCTGCCAATGACCGGATAAGGATACGGCGAGGGATCTTCAAGGGTGATTGTCTGAGCCCACTTTGGTTTTGCCTGTCTCTGAACCCAATCAGCTCATTGCTGGAGAGTGCGGGGACAGGCTTTCAGTTTCGCAGGGGAGGGACAAGAGTGGCTCACGTTTTCTACATGGATGACCTCAAACTGTTGGCACCCAATGCTACCCGCCTGCAAGAATTGCTGAATGTCACCACTGAGTTCAGCAATTCTATCAGGATGAAGCTTGGGATGGATAAGTGTGCGGTCTTGCATGTGGTGAGGGGGCAGGTTACTCACTCGGCTGAGGTTAATCTCGAGCCATTGTCACGTAGTGATTTTATCACAGGATTTATTATTTCGTGGCCCTTGCATTTTGTGGAAGGTGGGTAATGACATCTAGCGTCAAGGCGCAGAACGTGCGTGGGTCGATGCGCGGGAGTTCACCATAGATGGCGCTTTGTTTGTCTGTGGTCGTAGAATTTGATAGTTTTATTCTACTCATAATTCTGTTATTCTTATAATAATCCCATTATTTAAAGATTGTGCTTATTAATTAATTTTCGAGTTTTTATTATTATCTAGTTTCGTACATTTAACGAGTCTATGCTCAGAGCGTTCCCGAACGCAGGATTCTTGACGCGGTTGTCTATGTTGAATTTTCAGAAAGGAGATTTTCCGCTAGCTTGGTCATGAAAAGAGGTCTCGGACCTTAGCTTTAAACCCAGGCTTTGCCTGGGGAAAAAACAAATTTTCAATATGCCATCTAAGTTGTTTTAACAAAAGAAAATATTTCGTATCAATTTATGGTGAGTAAATGTGAAAAAAAAAAGCGGATTCGTTTTCGAGACGCGAATTGCATTCTGTCAAGATGGCGTCGTGCAAGAGAAAATTTAATTAATGACTATCCTGTTTTGTCTTTTCAGTTCTAATATATTTTATTTTAAAGAAGAGGTCGGGATGGGTGGAACCTTCCGAAAACAATAATATTGTATTTTTGTTTTTTTTTTGTTTTATATATATTACCGTATCAAGAGTTTTCGTTGAAATTATACCTACTGTTCCTGGGTCCTACATCATGACAGATGCATTCCGATGATTTGGAAATGTGTAGAACAAGCCAGACTCCGTGAAGGGATTCACACGTTCCTGATCCATGTTCCCAGGTGACGAAATTCGCCATTCTCCAAGTAAGAGTTTTTTCCGTTTTCCGGACAATATAGAGAGTGTTTGTTTTCTTTAGTGAGTCAAATTCTGCGAACCCTATAAGTTCACCGCTGAGCTAAATAAAAGATGTAAAGTTGTGAACTTTTATATCAACAATTTCTATGCCTATGGCTAGTTA
Organism: Erebia epiphron; assembly: GCA_963932025.1. Taxonomy (NCBI): domain Eukaryota; kingdom Metazoa; phylum Arthropoda; class Insecta; order Lepidoptera; family Nymphalidae; genus Erebia; species Erebia epiphron. The sequence goes on along the minus strand of OZ009952.1, from coordinate 13,034,798 downwards.
ACATAAAGAATATCTAGAATTATCTATCCGGAACATTTCGAATCATACTTATTAAATCTCATTAAACTTAAGAATCTTTGTGAACACTAGACTAAGTAAGACCTATTGTTTATAGTGTAAGGTGTACTGTACTATCCAATAAACGTAAAGTTTGCCTGAACGTACAGAAAAATTTCATTTATACAACCTCCAAACAATAGGGAAATTGATTATTAGTCTACGCTCAATTCTGGATAGATATATGTTTATCATTCTGTAACTTTGTAAGTGGGAGATTGCTTATGAATCCGGGTTGTTTACTTTCCGCAACAATTCCCCACCTTACACCATCGAGCATTAGGACCCTCTCCGAAGCTGAATCATACCGGTATCTGGGTATGTCGCAATCGATAGGAGTGAAAGAGGCGGACATGAAACAGTCTGTTGGCGAGGCCTTCTTTGGCCGTCTGACAAAAATCTGTAAAAGCTTTTTGTCAGGCGCCAATAAGGTTCGAGCCTATAGCGGCTGGGTTATACCCGTTCTCATGTACACCTTTGGCGCACTCAGATGGACTCAGACCGAACTTGACGCCCTGGATAGAAAAGTCGGCACGACTATGACTCTCTATCGCATGCATCACCCGAAATCGTCTGTGATGACATTGTATATCCCCCGGAAATGTGATGGTCGAGGCGTATTAAGCGTCAAGACCATGCATAACCGGGAGATAGTCAATCTCAGAACATACTTCGAAACGAAGAGGGAGTCACCCATGCATAGAGAGGTCATAGAATGTGATAAAGGACTTACTCCCCTATCCTTAGCCAAAATCGAGTGGCAGGCGCCGGTGGTACTTAGCACCTCTGACCGGGAGACCGTATGGAAGGAGAAGGAGTTGCACGGACGCTTTTTTAAAGCTAATAATGAGCCACACGTCGATAAAAAAGCGTCCGTGCAATGGCTGAGCTTCGGTGACCTCTTTGGGGAAACCGAAGGTTTTGTCTGTGCGATACAGGATCAGGTAGTTAAGACGCGGAACTACCGAAAGTTCATTCTGAAGGATGGCACTCACGATATCTGTCGAGCCTGTCGCCATCCCGGTGAGTCACTCAGACATGTGCTTTCGGGATGTTCGGCGCTTGCTAACACTGAGTATCTGCACAGACACAACCAAGCGGCCAAAATCCTTCACCAGGAGCTTGCTCTGAAGTACGGTTTCCTGGATGAGAGGCTGCCGTACTACAAGTACACGCCGTTGCCTGTACTCGAGCGTTACGGAGTTCGGCAATATTGGGACCGGTCCATCACGAACAGGACTATTCTAGCGAATAAGCTTGACATCGTGTTGTTGGACCGGGCACAGTCGCGGGTATTTTTGGTGGACATCACCATTCCATATGACGAGAACCTTGTGAGAGCTGAGACGGAGAAAAAACGAAAGTATCTCAATCTGGCTCACGAGGTTTCCGCCATGTGGCATGTGGATTCCACTGAAACCATCCCAATCGTTATATCTGCGAATGGGTTAATCCCTGTCAGCCTCGCTCACCAAATGAGGCGACTGGGGATCCGTGGCAGTTCGCTCGCAGCCAGGATGCAGAAAGCGGTGATGCTTGACTCGGCTAGGATAGTCCGCCGGTTTCTCAACCTGTCCTCCTGACCCCCGGCCGTCTAGTCTCCCCTGCCGGGGTGTAATCCTCCGCCCGCTACAACTATTTATTTGAGTATTTGTATATTTAAGTTTATTTCTATTTATTTACGTAAGTTTATTATAGATCTTTTGGCCTTATATTTATTTATTTTGTATGCGGGCGTGAGAGTCAAATTCATACCGGATAATAATAATAATAAAGATAAAAATTGGAAAAAAAGTAAACACAGAAGTAGGATACAAAAGGCGGCCTTATCACTTAGTTAGCGATCTCTACCAGGCAACCTTAGGAAAAGGAGAAAATAAGGGAAAATAGACTGCAGGTGGATCTATAATATACTTACATCCAAATAACTACATAGGTACTAATACATAAACCGATAATAAACAAATAAATTATGTATAATAATATAGCTAATTATAAAATATACTAATATATATGAAATATAACATATAGGTAGGTAAGTATTTCGAACTATGCTTAAAGAATAAGTATGCCACTCAGGCAATGCCGAGGAAGTCTCCCGTCTCTGCTCCATAAGCTTAAGGGTATCTTAGACACCCTTTTATGATTCTCATAACAGTATTTGCGGCCCACTTCCCGAACGACATCAACGAAGTTTGTGAATCGCTGGTCAATATCTAAGGTGGTTTCCAACAGTTCGAACCGGTTCTTGAGCTCCATTTCAAATTATTTGGAGCTTAGGTACACTCTGCAATGATTTGGGTCGAAGAGTTGACTTCATCAGACGCTGCCTCTTTAATTGCAGATCTATATTTAAGACCTCGCACAAGTCTGTGAACGCTACCGGTATCAAACCTATTGATCACTTAGACTGAGACATCTTCAAATATAAGGCCTACGATCCGTCATGATAAAGTCAATCTCATTTTTAGTCACGTTATCTGGGCTACGCCATCATCTAGTAGTCCATAAGTTATTTTAAAGTAGCACGTTTTGTGGTCATATTATGAGTCAGAATATAAAATAACTCATTCAAACTTATAAATACACTAGCGGACGCCCGCGACTTCGTTCGCGTGGCTTAAGCTTTTTAATTCCCACGGGCACTCCTTAATTTTCCAGGATAAAATAAATATGTCACTCTCCAAGTCCTCATCTATACCGATGCAAGAAATCACGTCGAACTGTTGCTCTGTTGCGGCGTGATCAAACTCTATTTAACGTTCTTGAGGATAAAATTTTCAAAAACTGTGAACCACGTATTTTTTATTTTTAACCCGCAGCTCATATATCAAGTTTTATGGCTATAACTTGAGAAATAAAGGACTTTAACTTTCAACCCCTATAATACCCCTTTGGGGGTAGAATTTTGGAAAACTGTGACAGAAGTATTTCTTTATTTTTTAAAGAAAGCCAAAATACCAAGTTTCGTTGATATAACTTGAAAAATATCTTGAGAAAAGAAGGCCTTTCATGCCAACTTTCATCCCCTATTTCACCCCCTTTGGGGGTCGAATTTTCAAAAAATGTGAAACACGTTTTTATTTTTTATTTTTAACCCGCAGCTCATATACCAAGTTTTATGGTTATAACTTGAGAAATTAAGGACTTTAACTTTCAACCCTTATTTTACCCCTTTGGGGGTAGAATTTTGAAAAACTGTGACAAACGTACTTCTTTATTTTTTAACGAAAGCCAAAACACAAGTTTCGTTGATATCTTACTCATAACTTAAAAAAATCCTGAGAAAAGAAGGCCTTTCATACCAACTTTCATCCCCCATTTCACCCCTTTGGGGGTCGAATTTTCAAAAACTGTGAACCACGTATTTCTTCATTTTTAACCCGCAGCTCATATATCAAGTTTAATGGCTATAACTTGAAAAACGACGGATTTTCATACAAACTTTCAACCCCTATTTTACCCCTTTGGGGATGGAATTTCGAAAAACCCTTTCTTAGTGGATACCTAGTCTTCACAAAGAACACACTCTCCAAATTTCATGTCTCTAGGACCAGCGGTTTAGGCTGTGCGTTGATATATAAGTCAGTCAGTCAGTCAGTCAGTCAGGGCGGCTACTATCAACATTTAGGAAACCATTATGATACAGGAACATCTTGTTTCAATCTCTTTCTAATATTACTGAGAAAGCTACCATGACCCTACAAAACTATTATGGTTTTACTCTTGCCTACATGATGGAAAGAACGAATGATACTCTTATCATTGTCTATTCCTTACTTTCAGAGTAAGCGAGATGTAGCTATATTTTTTCTATAGCGCTATCTCGTCTCATCGCGTTTCATTTCATGCATAAAATAACACAGTGCCGACACCTTTTTAATTAAATATTATAACTTTACAAAGTTATTTTACCTTTATAAAGTGCAATAATTAACAAAAAGTTTCTTAGTATTATTTTTAATTATTTTAAACCAAATAATAATTCTTTGGTTGCACTTTTTTTAAAGGATAAAAATTAACTCGAAAATGTTTCTGTTACGTTGTGTAAAACGAAACGGATGTTATAAATGTCAATTGTCAAACAAGGCACGTAAATAAATAATAGTTGAAATTTGAGGTTTTCTAATATTTAACAACTTTTATAATTAGATAATATGTCGGGCCTCGAGCAAGTATAATTATTGTGCGTTTATTGCTTTCTTTCTTGGATAAAACAAAAAATATTGGTAAAATTGTGGCGCTACGCGTGAAGATCGGACTGATTTGTGATGCAGCAGTGCACATAGTCATAGTGCAGTGCATTTCAAGTGGTTTGTGTGCTTTTTGCAGCAGATGTCGAAGAAAAATAAACTTTTACAAGTGCTTTTGAATCATTGATTGAATCTACCACTGGCTTGTAATGCCATTTTTTACAAGAGCCAGCAAGAAACTCTGTGATTGCTCTTTTGAAGAATAATAAATTAAAGTACAACACATAAGTAATTGCAGTCCTAAGCATAGCTGGAGCAAGTCAAATGCAAGCGCTTTTATCATTGACATAACCTTCAACACTATCCATACTAATATACCCGTATATAACTAGATGATGCCCGTGACTTCGTCCGCGTGGACTAAGTTTTTTCGAGTCCCGCAGGAATGCCTTAATTTTCCGGGAAGGCGTAGCAGACAGACAGAAATACGTTTGCATTTATAATATTCTAAGTATGGATGCGAAAGTGTGCCTGTCTGTCTGCTATGCTTTCACGGCGCATCCGTTCAACCGATTTTGATGAAATTTCGTACAGGGGTAGGTTGTATCCCAGGGAAGGACATAGGCGTAGGACAAAAGGACAATTTTATTCCTGTGGGAATCAAAAATCTTAATCCACGCGGACAAATCTGCGGGCATCTTCTAGTTAATAATAATATAAAATAATAAGTTTTTTATTTTTATGAAAACAAGTTTGGTATGATTTTAACAATCTATCAAATATCAAATAAATATTATAAATGCAAAAGTTTGGATGGATGGATGTATGGATGGATGTTTGTTACTCAATCACGCCCCAACGGCTGAACTGATCTGGCTGAAATTTGGCATAGAGATAGATTATAATCTGGAGTAGCACTTAGGCACTTTTTATCCCGGAAAACTAAGGAGTTCCCGCGGGAACCAAAAAACCTCAATCAACGCGGACGTAGTTGCGGGCATCAGCTAGTAATAAATAAATGTTTTTGTTATTAAATTGAATTGAGTATTATGTTTATTTCCAGAACTATAAATGCTGCCGTCTTGCACAGAGTTGTTGAATAAGGGCCTTCCGCTAAGGGCATATTTCGAGTGCAAACATACAAATTCGTATAATGTGCCTCAGGCGAGTCAAGCGAGTCTGGAGCCTGGCATCCAATATTGAAATCATCATTGCTTTTCTCAATGGATATCCTCAGTCACGTGAAACTTTTAACTGAAAATTATAGTTTAAATCAGTACCTATATGTTTAGTCAAATGTGACTGAATTAGTTATTGTAAATTTAAAGTTAACTAACTGCTATGTATATATAATAAATATATTGATTTTTACATGCATACTTTTTCATTTGAATTATTTTAATACATACCTAATATTATAAAATGGATGGATGGGTGGATGCTTGTTACTCAATCGCGCCAGAACGGCTGAACGGATCTTGATGAAATTTGAAACAGAGATAGATTATAATCTGGAATAACACAAAGGCTACTTTTTATCCTGGAAAATTAAATAGTTCCTGCGGGAGCCAAAAAACCTTCATCCATGCGGGCAAAGTTGCGGGCATTAGCTAGTTACTGTTGAAGTTAGGGTTGTTTGTTAATGAAATTAAATCAATATACTTGAAATAGCTATTTATTTTAATAAGGTGAGCACAGAACCACATGTTAATTCAAACTTGAAGTTACTACAATGATATTACAATAGGTAAGTACATGTATGAAATGTTAAATCAAGAATATAAATCAATTCTGTATAAAATATAATATGAGTTACAGTATATTAAAATTACATCAAAAAGCCCTTTTTTTACTTGATGAGACACTAAGTATTTTAAAAAACAATAATATACTTAAGTTATAGTGGCTAAATCAATAGAAAAATAAACGGCTACATAAATTTTGAAAGTTAGTTCACACTAGCAATCAATGGATACATAAGCAGTTGTAGAAGTTAGTGAACTTAACGTGACAAAAGTAAGTAGATAACCTTAGTAAATTAACTTAAGGTAACAAAATAACATTACTTCATAATATATTACATTATTTTATGCTTAAGTGGTGCATAAGACTTTTTAATCTAACCTAAACCTTAGCTTAATGTTTTAACAAGTTTATGGTGGCTCTTTTGGCATCGTAGACCAGTGAAGCTGGACCTACACTTCAGAAGTCCTACGAGAAGCTAACTACATTGTATAAGGTAGTGTCATCATCCACTAGCAGCACTACCACCTTGGATATAGCCCTGTCATGGAGCTTACAATTACAGGCTAATGAGTCTTAAAATAAAGGTAATATTATAGGAAACTTCTTTTCAAAGGAAAGTGAAGAATTTTGCAACCGCCCACCTACTCTTATCAAACCAACTTTATCTAAAAAAGGATGTAAGGGCTTTAAGTGGGATGTTACATTTTGACTTTTCTGCAAGCATCTTATTTCATCACTGAAGTAAATATAGTCCTTTTATAACTGTAGGTATGTACTTACTTAATGAATTCTTCATTTCCATTGCAGAGATGAAACCTGTATTGAAGGAATTGCCTTTACATTTGTTAACAAATCTCAACATGTAGGTAACAGACTTGCTGCAATTTTTAATAAACTTGAATATTTTGTATAGATAGGTAAAACATCAAGACAATCAATATTACTCGGACAAACATTTAAATCTGCACTATCACAGTTTTGTTGTAATGGAATTTTAATTATAAACAAATATAAATTACTTATAAGTACCTACTCTTATTTTGTAAATAATCTGGGCCATGCCACCATAATTAAATAAGCTGATGTTTTTAATATCTGGAAATATATAAGAAACTTTAGTCATCAAGTTACTGAGTACTAGAGCACCATTTAACTGATGTTTTGGGATTGTCAACTTCGAATTCAATGGTGCTATTATATACCTATATCCTGTCCCCACTGCACAACGGGTTGCTTCAAGTTTTCTAAAGCTGATGTATGCTGCCTAATACGGCTTACAATATCATGCAAACTGTGAGCTTTTTAACAGTAGGTAAATCCAAAAAGATAGATAGATAGATAGATAGACAGTTAAATACGTTACACATAAACAAGATGTTTAGGTATGTGATTATATTTATTAACAATGAGATGAGAGATGGTGTAAAAGGAAATATGATACCTTTTACTTAGTAGGTCAATTGCAGATCTGTAAGATTTGTTACACACCAGCAAACCTTCTAAAAGTTGAAGTGGTTCAGCGGCTAATAAAATTTTTAGATAACACAATTTTTCAACGCTTGTTAATTTTCTATCTTTGTCGATCACTGTACTGAACAAATCTATAAACTGCTTGTATCCACTTTAAATGTCCTTCCCATCGTAGGGCTTGATTATAATGGGAGGAAGATGAACCCGCTGCTTGACACACGTAGAACTGGCGCAATGTCCCTCCTGCTCCACTGTACGTTTAAGCTTCCTGAGCTTAGAGCAGAGTCCTAGGTACCGCTCTTCGATGATGCATGTCTCGTCATCCTCCTCTCCCCCGCCTTGGCAGAGAATGTCTAGTTGTATCTGTAGAAACTTCTGGTACTTTGCTTGTGAGGTTGGCTTCAACTAGGTAGGTACTTAATTAACTGTTGTACCCCTACCCTGGATCTCCACGGTCTTGTGCTGCTTGCTTCCAGCGGCTCCCAGCTACACACTTGAGATCGTCTGCTCCCCTAGTGGAGGGTTGTCCAACGCTGAGATTTCCAGTGTGAGGCCGAAATTCAAGCACCGTGCGACCCAAACGTCTGTCGGTGTCGGTTCTTCGAAGTATTAAAGCCGTAGGTATCTACGGATCTCCTCATTTCTGATTTGAGCACTTAGGAATACTCCAAGCATAGTCTCCTTGTTAGAAATATGTTATTTGTCTATGCTCTACCTCAGACTCTTTGACATAAGACACTATTGACATTGACAAGCCTCCTGTCAATCTTATATTTATCTTTCCTTATTTGACCGTCTTGTGTGTTTGTGCTGTCTCCATATTTAATATTTAAATATATGATGTAATAGATTATTTTATCAAGATATAACAATTTAATCCTTTGACGCTGATGTCTGTATATTTGTTTCGTGAAGAAATAAAACGACATAATAGTATCTCACACTTTTATTTCGATTCTCTTCTGTGAAGACACGTGGAATCCACTGCTGCAACCGACACTCTGTCTAACAGGTTACAAGACCCAGAAATTCGCAGAAGGACAAACGGATTTGTTGTGAGTACTAATTATAATCACGATGTCTCAATCAGCGTCATCAAATATGGGCGGCAACAATGGTGTGACTAACATAACCCAAATCGAAAGACTTGAGGGCTTATCCAACTACATTAACTGGAAATTTGCTGTAAAAATGGTATTGGTCTTGGAAGGTCTCTGGAATTGCGTGGAGGGCACTGATACAGATGTTGTTCGTGATGGTAAAGCATTGGCTAGAATTTGCCTCAGTTTACAACCGGCTTTATACCAATATGTAAGGGGCTGCAAAACAGCAAAAGAAGCATGGCAAAGGTTAGCTGACAGTTTTGAGGACAAAGGCTTGTATCGACGTGTACTCCTTCTACGCCAGTTACATCGCGTGGAGTATAGCCATTTTCCAACAATGTCAGATTACATTGATGGTGTTATGCGCTTGGTCCAGCAACTCGCTGATATTGGCAAAAACATTGATGATGCTGAAGTGGCAGAAATCATATTATCAGGATTGCCTCAAGAATATGACATTATAGTCTCAAGCTTAGAAACAGCATGTTTAACCAATACTCTCACAAGCGAGATTGTCAGAATGAGGTTATTACAGGAAGACCACAGACGCAGTACTGATTCCAATTCAGCGGCTTATGTAGCAAACAAGATGAAGAAGAATACCAGCTGTTCTTATTGCAAAAAGGTGGGGCACAGTGCAAAGCGTTGCTATAAGAAGAGAAGAGATCAAGAAGATAAGAATGCAAAAGAGGACCGCACTATGTTTGCCTCAGCATTCTCAGCAACTGTAGCAGCTTCTAATGAGTTTATAATGGACTCTGGTGCATCGTGCCACATGGTTAAGGACGAGAAGCTGGTCATGCATGCCAGGGATAGGTGCTGTAGTATTTTTGTGGCAAACGGCCAAAATATGTGCAGTAAGTCTGTTGGTGATGTTTCACTTTCTTCATCTGTTAAGCTGAAAAATGTTTTGTATGTACCTAGTCTTTCTAATAATTTAATTTCAGTTAGTCAAATTACTGATAATGGTTATGTTGTCATATTTACCAAAGATGGGTGTACAGTTTATGATAAAGCTAAAATTACTGGCAACCAATTATTCTATGCAAGTAAAATAAATGGAATTTACAAGTATAAGTCTAAGCAAGGTAGGTTCTTACCCCCAGAGTATTCCATTCCCCTTCGGTGTATGCAGGGGACAGAGATTGCTCACAGTGCTGCCGATGTGTCATCAAGTTTGTGGCACAAACGGCTAGGCCATCTGAATTTTGCAGGTATGCGTATACTTAAGGATTCGGATCAATGTTCAGGTGTAGTCTTTCAGAAGGAAGACAGCTGCCTGAGCAGCTGCACTTCTTGCCTGTCAGGCAAGATGCATGAGGCATCTTTTCCTCGGGCAAGTGTGAGGCGAGCTGCTTCTCCCTTGGAGTTGGTCCACTCCGATGTCGCAGGGCCGTTGCAAGTCAGGTCGTGGGGCGGAGCCCGCTTCTTGTTGACATTTACTGACGACTATACGAGGAAGACCTTCGGATACCTCATGAAGTCTAAGAACGAAGTAAGTTCCCACTTTATTACTTTTAAGAATATGGTTGAGAAACAAACTGGTTTGCCTATTAAGATACTCCGTACAGATAATGGCACGGAATATTGTAATAATGACCTTACTAGCTACCTTAAGAAGGAAGGTATTGTACACCAAACCTCAGTGCCTTACTGCCCCCAGCAGAATGGGGTGGCAGAGCGTGTCAATAGGACATTGTTTGAGAAGGTACGCGCTATGCTGCAGGAATCTGGTTTGTCTAATCGCTTTTGGGGGGAAGCTGTCATGACAGCAATTTATTTAAAAAATAGATGCCCTACCACCGCGTTATCAAGCGGTATTCCTGAGTGTGTTTGGACTGGATCTTCTGTAGATCTCAGTCATTTGCGCGTCTTTGGCTGTGTAGCTTATTCTCATATTCCTAAACAAAAACGACGAAAGCTCGATGCCAAGGCTAAACCTTATATTTTTGTAGGTTATGGTGAGAATTGTAAGGGATATAGGCTTAGTGACCCATCTGATCCTCGCATTGTCATTTATTCAAGGAATGTTTCCTTTATTGAAAGCGAGTTTCATGTAAACCACACACAGGGAGTTGAATTGGGGAATCAAAATAATTCAATTTTATATCACAATTTAAATTCTAATGATACTGGTATTTTTAATAATAATGAGTCAAATAATTTAATTAATAATGACATTCCAAATTTATTAGAATTAAATGAGAATAACTGTGATATTAATGATAAGATTAGTGATAGGTCTAATGGTTCCTCTGATGTTTCAGATGCTGACTTAACGCCACCTGCGTGGTCCCCGCTATCTGACCAGTACTGTATTGGCCAAGGCAGCTCTTCCGGTGAAGGTGATGAAGTCTTTTCTCTGCCGGAACCGGAGTTTGTATGTCAAGGAGGAGAGCCGACTACATTGGAAAGTACTACCGATGCGTCTAGCTCACAGCGCCCTGTACGTAGTACCAGAGGTAAATTGCCAGAGAAATTTTCTCTTTACGACCTATCTACTATGTTGGCTGAGGCTAGTTCACTGGACGATCCTACTTCCTACGAGGAGGCCATGTGTTCACCAGACAAAGAAGAATGGTGTAAGGCTATGAAATGTGAGTATGATGCTCTTATTAAAAATCATGTATGGGAGTTAGTGGATCCACCAAAGCAAGGTAACATTATTAAATGCAAATGGGTTTTCAAGAGAAAATTTGATGCCGCGGGTGCATTTAATAAGTTTAAAGCTAGACTGGTTGCTCGTGGTTTTAGCCAAAAACAGGGAATAGATTACTCTGATACTTATTCTCCTGTAGTTAGGCATTCTACATTAAGAATTTTGTTTTCTCTTGCAACAGAGCTCGATTTGCTATGTAATCATATAGATGTTACTACAGCATTTTTACATAGTGAATTAGAAGAAACAATTTTCATGGAACAGCCAAAAGGTTTTAATAACCACCATAATAACAAAGTTTGTATGCTAAAGAAAAGCATATACGGCTTGAAACAAGCAAGCCGTGTATGGAATTCTAAAATACATAAGGTATTATGTGCAAATGGATATGAGCAGAGCAAATGCGAGCCCTGTATTTATATAAAAAGGTCTGTTAAAGAGTTTGTCATAATAGCTCTATATGTTGATGATTTTTATGTATTCCATAACAATTGTATAGACAATGTTTTATCATTATTACTAAAACATTTTGAAATTCAACATATAGGAGAACTTAAGCATTGCTTAGGTATAAATGTAACTAGGCAAAAGGACCTTTTAATTTTAGATCAATCAGACTATATCAAACGTCTATTGGCTAAGTTTAAAATGAGTGAGTGTAAGCCTGTAACTACACCACTAGCTGTAAATTCCAAATTTGATAAGTCAGATGACGAATGTTTAGATGAAGATATCTATAAGTATAGACAGCTGTTAGGTTCTTTAATGTACTTATCCGTCTGTACTAGACCTGACATATCATATGCTTGTAGTCAACTTAGCCAATATAGTACATGCTTTGATATGGATCATTGGCGTGCTGCTAAACGTGTGTTAAGATATTTAGCAGGGACAGTAAATTATGGCCTTTATTTCTGTAAAGGAAATAATTTAAATGTAAGTGCCTATGCAGATGCAGATTGGGCCAATGATCTATGTGATCGCAAATCTTATACAGGTTTTGTCATTAAAATGGGTGGCAACGTTGTTAACTGGGAATCTAGAAAGCAACGTTGCATAGCTTTGTCTAGTACGGAAGCTGAGTATTTGGCAATCAGCGATGTGTGCAAAGATATCTGTTTTGTTAGAAGTTTCTTGTCAGAACTTGTTGACAAAACTTTGGATGTTGTAGTATACAATGACAGCCAGAGTGCTCAGAAATTGTTACTGGTAAAGGAATACTCACACAAAAGAACAAAACATATAGATTTGCGCTACCACTTTGTTAAAGACCTTGTACAAAAAGGTTTAATAAATGTAAAGTATTTACCAACAGACAAAATGGTAGCAGATGTGTTAACAAAACCATTGAGTAGTGTTAAACATAATAATTGTGTATCTGATTTGAATCTAATGTGTATTAACTAGCTGTTATGTGCATGTTTTTGATAGGGCTTTGCAGTTTTATATAAGTGTGTTTATTTCTCTGTATATATGTTATCTGCTCATCATGTTAGATATAGCCGTCTCTTAGTGGTAGAGTTGACTTTATCTGATGTAGAGCATAAGGAGGAGTGTTAGAAATATGTTATTTGTCTATGCTCTACCTCAGACTCTTTGACATAAGACACTATTGACATTGACAAGCCTCCTGTCAATCTTATATTTATCTTTCCTTATTTGACCGTCTTGTGTGTTTGTGCTGTCTCCATATTTAATATTTAAATATATGATGTAATAGATTATTTTATCAAGATATAACAATTTAATCCTTTGACGCTGATGTCTGTATATTTGTTTCGTGAAGAAATAAAACGACATAATAGTATCTCACACTTTTATTTCGATTCTCTTCTGTGAAGACACGTGGAATCCACTGCTGCAACCGACACTCTGTCTAACACTCCTCCACTGCCCTGGGTGCCTGATTCTTCAATACCTTTTGGAAAACTCCTATAACTCACTTTTATAAAGTTATATCTCATTATCTTAGTTTAATGCAGTAGAATATTCACTTGGAACACCTCACAATTTCCTATTTCTTTGTTTACAAAGTCAATCCGTCGTTGATCCGTCGCAAGAAAGTAACTTTTTTTTTTTATGATTGCTAAATGTGACGTAAATCCTACGTAAAACAAGAATGTTAGTGCTCAAAAAACACTTGGTGGTACGAATTGAGTGAATGATTTGTATCGCGACGTCACAAAACTGCTCAGGAAAACATTGTGTTGTTAAGCTTATTTTTGGGACGTGATGGTAGGATTTGTCGCAACAATAACATAATAATATTGCTTTAAGCAGTGGCAGTAACCCCCCAGGACTTTGAATTTTATATCTACAGATATAGATTTTATCTACACTAATATTATAAAGAGGAAAGATTTGTATTTATGTATTTTTGTATTTTTGTATGTAATAAACTCATAAAGTACTGGACCGATTTTAATAATTCTTTTTTCATTAGAAAGCTACATTATCACTGAGTAACATAGGCTATATTTAGTACTAGATTACTATAGAAATCTTTAGAAATTCCTATTAAAACCAACTGAAGGTGTAAAAAAATTAGCCATAAAATGTCATTCATCGCATACGCTGCGAAGAGTATTAATGATAGGACAAAAAAATGTTCGACAATATTATAGAATATATCAATATCTACAAAAAACTTCGCGAGACCATGTGTTTAACTATTGTAGTTACGTCACTATAACTACTTTTTTACATTTAACAACTTGATAGAAATGCCGATCAAAATCAGACCGTGCTATCCATACCATTTATAAATTTTTATCCAAATAAATAATTTAATATTCAAGACTGTCTCAATACCTGATGATTACTTTTTGAATTATTGAAATCGGACATTCCATTCAAAAGATATCATGAAATTAAAATAAAAATACATGCCGGCGCCGGCCGCCACTCAGCGCATATTAGAGTAACTAACTCTTCGTGAGAGGGGCAGTGCGGGAGAAGGGGGTGCACCATTATGAAAAATATCTGTACTTATTTATGTCTACCCGTGCGAAGCCGGGACGGGCCGCTAGTAAATGATAAATTCGTAAATTAAATTGTGTAAATTCGTAGAAAAGACTAGAAAAAGCAGTTGTCATAAATACGAATGTGTTTTTCTGTCTGTTGCCCGCGACTTCGCCTGTGTGGATTTAGGTTTTGAAAAATCCTTTGAAAAGAAAAGATTTTTTTTGAGAATAACTTCAATTATTCAATGTAAAGTGAAGTGATTTTAACCTATAATATATACGATCTTATCAACCTATGTCTGAATCAAACTTCGTGAAAGTCAGTTGAACATGATGGGCTGTGAAAGCGTAACAGATAGACAGATCGACACACAGACCACAGACGATTACAGTCCGGGTATCTTAAAATCAAGAGTGAAGAGGCATCTTCTAGACAAGCGCGTCCCAATCTTAGGCCTATTGCACATTATAAGAAAATTTCTTGTATATCTTGTGAAATGATAAGAAATTCAGCCGCAATGGTTGTTTTATGAGACCATACATATTACAAGATATTTTTTCTTGTGTCTGATCAGACACGCGTATACAAAATATTATGAGATATTACTTACAACTTGTAAGTAATCTACTAATATTATAAATGCGAAAGTTTGGATGGATGGATGTATGGATGTATGGATGTTTGTTACTCAATCACGCCCCAGTGGCTGAACGGATCTGGCTGAAATTTGGAACAGAGATAGATTATAGTCTGGAATAGCACATAGGCTACTTTTATACCGGAAAATTAAAGAGTTCCCGCGGGGACCAAAAAACCTCAAACCACGCAGACGAAGTCGCGGGCATTCGCTAATATCTCATATTTGTAACTAACAAGACACAAGAAATTTTCTTATAATGCGCAATAGGCCTTAGGACGCATCATCACTTTCCATCAGGTGTGATTGTGGCCAAGCGTAAGCCTATCAAATATAAATATTATAAATGCGAAAGTTTGGGTGGATGTATGGATGGATGTGTGGATGGATGGATGTATGGATGTTTGTTACTCAATCACGCCCCAACAGCTTAACGGATCTGGCTGAAATTTGGCACAGAGATAGATTATAGTCTGGATTGAATAGCACATAGACTATTTTTTACCGGAAAATGAAAGAGTTCCCGCGGGAAGCAAAAATCCTCAATCCACGCGTACGAAGTCGCGGGCATCAGCTAGTAACGAATAAAAAACCGGCCAAGTGCGAGTCGGACTCGCGCACCGAGGGTTCCGTACTCAAGAAGTAGGTATAATTACCTTTGTTAATGAACCGCAAAACTAACTTTATTTGTAGAGGTTTACTGTTAATATCAAAAAATTACGTTTGCTGTATGGGAGCCCCCCTTTAATATTTACTTTATTGATATTTAATTATTTATTTTGAAAGGTAATATACAAGTTAATATTCTGTGAAAATTTGAACCGTCTTAATATTGAGCAAAAAAATACGAAAAAAACACGTTTATTGTATGGGGACCCCCCTTAATATATATATTTTTTTTTTAATTTTTAGTATTTGTTGTTATAGCGGCAACGGAAATACATCATTTGTGAAAATTTCAGCTTTCTAGCTATCACGGTCTATGAGATACAGCCTGGAGACAGACAGACAGACAGACAGACAGACAGACAGACAGACAGACAGACAGACAGACAGACAGCGGAGTCTTAGTAATAGGGTCCCGTTTTTACCCTTTGGGTACGGAACCCTAAAAAGACATACTTTAACAGTTAAGTTAGTTTGGAAGTTTTGGTTGTATTCGATTGTAGTATTTACTGGAGGTTTCGCTTTTTTTTTTCGCTTTATTTTTCGCTTCTTCAACTAAATTTTCGCTTCACTTGCTATACATAGCTATAATTGTTGCTTTGTAGTGCAATTTTATTTTTGTGCAGCACAGGTATATTACGTGATATTTTTGTGAATAAATAAGATCTCGAGCAAAGATAGCAAAAAATACTGCTCAATTAAAAATTAACATAATTAGGTAACCTCTAGGTGCATCCATTCTTCATTAAGGAATGTTGCTTATGAAATTGGAAATCTAGATCAGTTTTGAGTGAATATCAATGCTGAAATCCATATCCACAATTCCATAATCCTTATAATATTATAAATGCAAAAGTTTGTCTGTCTGTCTGCTACGCTTCCACGGCTTAACTACTCGACCGATTTTGATGATGAAATTTGGTACAAGGATAGTTTACATCCCGGCGAAGGACATGGGCTATTTTTTATCCCGGAAAATTTAAGAATTCCCGCGGGAATAAAAACATCAATCCACGCGGACTAAGTCGCGGGCATCATCTAGTAATATTTATGAATACGTTACTTTGATGGGTAGAAGGCGTTACTTTGCGGAAGTCCATGATATTAAAGGAACACGAAACTTAATTCGCTATTATCCGCTTAAAATAATAATTATTGTAAGGTACTCGTATAATAAGTCTTAACATCTCCTGAGGGTGCTTTGGTGTCAGAGTGAAACGTACGAATGGGCGGTGCATCTTCAGTACTATTACCTATTCTGTGGCATCTTACTTGCTTTTTCTGCATATTTAGAAGCGGGAGGATGTGCAATGCATATCGCATGCTGCGATTCTGCTTTGTGCCACATAGATTTGTCTTTTTAGCGAATTATAGTGAACTAGCGACCCACCACGGCGCTTCGCACGGGTGCAATGCTGATACTATACTACTTTCACAGCAACTGCCTCGTTGGTCTAGTGGTTAGCATGTTCGACTGCTGCCGACGAGGTCCAGGGTTCGATTCCCGGGTCGGGCCATAGCAAGTATTGGGTTTTTCTGACAAGAAATTCTCAGTACTAGCCCGGAGTAAGGAAGTTGGCGGTGTTTCACCCCCGTGCCTCGGAGAGCACGTAAAGCCGTCGGTCCTGCGCCTGATCTCTCTCCGGTCGTGTCGGATTTTCCGTCCCATCGGGCTATGAGAGTAAAGGAACAGAGAGTGCACCTGTGTATGCGCACACACTTGTGCACTATAATATCTCCCGCGCAGATGGCTAATCTCTCTGGAGATAGGCCGCCGTGGCCGAAATTCGGTCGGGAGGACATATTATTATTATTATTACTTTCACAGCGTTTTTGTCATTAGTCAATACAAACATATTTTCTTTAGAGGTTAAATATAGTTATTGTAGGTTATCCCTAAGAGATAGACATATACGAATACAATCGCGGACCTTTTTGTAGACCTTTTTATGGTGTACAATACTGTAGTACATTAATTTGCTCTATCTCGTAGGATTGAGCCAGCGTTTGCAATGTAAGCGCAAAAAACTGTGTTTATTTACGACATCACATTAGAAACCTCTATAGCTATTTATGCAACTGTATCGTAATGAGGGTCATTTTAATTCGAGTGCTGTTTTTTGATACGAGGCTTGCCGAGTATCAAAATAGGATAGTACGAGAATTAAAATGACTAATTACGTAGGTACAGTTGCATACAAGATTTTATCTACGACAAGGACGTCTTTATAATTTTTTACTTTATAAATTAATAAAAAAGTCAAATCAATCAACTGCCAGAACCCAGAGCCGCTAAGCTATAGGTATCCTATTTATGAAGATAACCATATCTATGTACAGCTACGACTCATAACGATACAGCTCCCATACAACGAACTGTATCGTTATGAGAAGCAAACACGAAAGAGGGTTCAATTCGGTATAGTTGTCAAATTCGAAATTGGAACTTTTCGATGCTGGAGTAGATAAAAATTTTATCAGTGTTTCTGTACTATATTATGCACGTATTACACATAATATTATATACCTCCCTCTTGAATCACTCTATTAAAATAAAACCGCATCCAAATCCGTTGCGTAGTTTTAAAGATCTAAGCATACATAGGGACAGACAGACGGGAAGCGACTTCGTTTTATGCTATGTAGTGATGATGAAGCTTCTTGTTCCTTGATAGGTACCTACGACAATCTAAGTCACTGGTAATATTTAAAAAATCTGTTAAGACTTACTACCTATTTATCATCTTTATACGGATGACTATCTTTATATTTTTGTGTTGTGGTGTACAAAAGTTAGGACCAAAGTAGTAGTTGAGTACTATTTTTAATTAAAAAATACACTTACTAGTATGGAGTAAATGAAAGTGAATACGATTTTCAAGACGTAACAGCTATTATAGTGACTGATGTAACACCTTTTATTATTCCAGAATTCAGATCAATAAAAACCGTTGTGTCACCTAAGAATCTATTCAAGTAATTCTTACGTACGCTGATCAATTTTATTACAGCAAGTTGGGAAATCGTTACGGCTCAAAGTGATCGAAGCAAGGTCGCAATATTCAGAGCATTATAAAGCCTGTGGTGAGGTGCATTGGTGGTGTTGCTAGTTTGCATATTAGTAGGTACAATGTTAGTGGTTTTTCTGGTGATGGCCGCGACGGCAACCGCGGTGGAAAGGGACCCGGCGGCCCAGCAGATCATCATGTTCAAGGAGAAGACTTCGGTGAGTAGATTTCACATTCCTTTCAATTTATTCTACAGCTAGATAATAGATAATACTCGTGACTTCTATAGCGTGGATTAAGGTTTTTGATTCCCGCAGGAACTCTTTAATTTTCAGGATAAAATGTAGACTTTGTGTCAATTCAGATTATTAGCTATCTTCATTCGAAATTTCAACCGAATCAGTTCAGTCATTGTGGCGTTAAGAAGTAACAAACATTGGCTGTTACTACTTCTTAACGCCACACACAAACTTGCAAGCATATACGTAAACATCCAAACTGTATAATATTAGTAAGATAAGATAGATCATAAGCGCAACATCGACCGCGATAGTTTAGGTTTTTAAAATAACTCGTGGGAACTCTGACTTTCCAGAATAAAGTAGCATATTATGCCCTGCAATGTGTCCTATGCCATGCTATCTATAAACCAAATTTTGTCAAAATTAGTATGAATCGAAGTGCGTGAACACACAATACCTCGTGGGATGATGCAGATATAAGCAGACTAATACGTAAGGGATTATATTATTACCATAAAGGATTAAGATTCTGGAAATGGATTCATGAAAGGATGCTGGGAATTTAGGGCTGCTTATGCTAGGGCTTTGCACTTTATTGGACACATAAACAGAAAAAGTTTACTAGAAAAAAAAATTGCATGAACAGGCGGTCTTATGACTTACAGCGATCTCTGAAACACAGTGGTGAAAGGGGCTATTTGGGAGAGGAGAAATCATTAGGAATATTTGACCAAATAAAACGTAACCGAGGATCATTCACAATATAAAACATCAAACTTGAAGCTATGAATGTTATGTTCTTGAAAAATGTGTTTTAAATGTTTTAAAGTTTAAGTCTGTCGTAACTAATAACTATCTATTTTCAATGGCAGTTTCTACTAGCAAATCACGCACAGTTTCGCACAGTACATTACTTTTGTGGCATTTTAATAGCTTCTGCATAATTTATATCTGATATAGGTATTTCTTGTGCTTCTCAGTATCATGTTTTAAGAGTATCTACTTTTGTAACATTTTTGTTTTTGTATTGTTTTACTTTATCATTTTTTTCATTCTAGGGTCCAATTGGGATAATGACAACCAGCGCTGGAGCGCCCGTCCCTCACAGTGAAGCATTAAATACACTAAACACGAGGTTACTTAACAACGAATTTTTCATAGACACCATGACACATCTTGTCCGAGAGAGAATACCCGAACGCGTTGTTCACGCAAAAGCTGGCGGTGCTTTTGGATATTTTGAAGTAACGCACGACATTTCACATATTTGTAAAGCTAATATATTCAGCCAGGTTGGAAAGAAGACACCAGTTGCTGCCAGGTTTTCGCCAGTCATCGTAGAGAGAGGCGGTAGTGATACATCTCGAGATGCTAGAGGTTATGCTGTCAAGTTCTACACCGAAGAGGGAAATTTCGATATAGTAGGCTTCAGTACACCGATGTATGTATACAATGATCCACGTCTCTTTCCTACATTCGTGCGCGCGCAGAAGAAAAATCCAGCCACAAACCTTTTCGATGCCAATACTGTATGGGATTTCTTAACTCTGCAACCTGAGAGTATACACATGTTTTTACTAATTTTCGGTGATCGAGGTATTCCAGCTAGCTATAGAAATATGCCTGGTTTTGGGATTCATACATATCAAGTAGAAAATGATCATGGCGATATACATTTTGTCCGATTCCATTTCACACCAGACGCTGGAATTAAAAACTTAAGATCAGAGGAGGCCCGAAAAATTGGAGCAGAAGATGCGGATTATCTTACACGAGATTTGTATAAAGCTATTGGAAATGGTGACTTCCCTAGTTGGACAGTAAGCGTGCAGGTTTTATCATTTGATGATGTCAAAAACGCTCCATTCAATGTGTTCGATGTTACAAACACTATTCCTCTGAACGAATTTCCTTTAAAACAAGTGGGAAAAATGGTACTTAACAAAAATGCGATGAATTATTTTGCGGAAATAGAACAATTGGCATTTAGTCCAGCGAATTTAGTTCCCGGTATACTGGGGGGTCCAGATAAAGTCTTTGAAGCACGACGCTTAGCTTACAGAGATGCCCAGTATTATCGTCTGGGAGCAAACTTCCATAAAATTCCAGTGAACTGTCCTTTCCGCTCCCAAAGTATGCAAGTCTATAATAGAGATGGTAGACCTCCAGTTAAGGATAATGGAAGAGATATTCCAAATTATTTCCCAAACTCTTTTAATGGACCTGTTCCTTATGATGACAAAAATAGAATACCGCTAATTGAAATTACAGAACCAGAACCTAATAACTTCAAGCAAGCAACTGAATTGTATATGAATGAGATGACAAAAGAAGAACGGAGTAGGTTGGTTGAAAATGTACTTTACAGTTTATGTTCTGCTGCCAGTTTTCTTCAAGATAGAGCAGTTAAAATCTTTCACATAATCCATCCAGATCTAGGCAACCGAATAGAGCAGGGGTTACGGTCAAATAAAACTAAGCATTATCATGATACCTATCAGCAGTATTAGCGTAACTACCTAGTTAATTATAGGAAATCTTTAATTTATTGTAAATACTTAAAAATAATTATTTAAATATATTTTTTTTTAATTAAATTATTTGTTACCGTCAGGAATCAAGGGAAATTGTGAAACTTGCTATTTACTTATAATATTTATATCTACAGCAGTTACCAGTCTTCCTCATCAAATAAATATTATAAACTAGCTGATGCCCGCGACTTCGTACGCGTGGATCGAGGTTTTGTTGTTCCCGCGGGAACTCTTGAATTTTCCGGGATAAAAAGTAGCCTTTGTGTTAGTCCAGACTATAATCTATTTCGGTGCTAAATTTCATCCAGATCCGTTCAGCCGTTCTGGCGTGATTGAGTAACAAACATCCATTTGAGGTTTTTTGGTTTCCGCGGGAACTCCTTAATTTTCCGGGATAAAAAGTAGCCTATGTGCTATTCCAGACTATATTCTGTCTCTGTGCCAAATTTCAGCCAGATCCGTTCAGCCGTTGGCGCGTGATTGAGTAACAAACATCCATACATCCATACATCCATACATCCATACATCCATACATCCATCCAAACTTTCGCATTTATAATATTTATATTTGATTATTTGATTGATGCGAAAGTTTGGATGGATGTATGGATGTATGGATGTTTGTTACTCAATCACGCCCCAACAGCTGAACGGATCTGGCTGAAATTTGGCACAGAGATAGATTATAGTCTGGAATAGCATATAGGCTACTTTTTTACCGGAAAATTTAAGAGTTCCCGCGGGAACCAAAAAACTTCAAATGGATGTTTGTTACTCAATCACGCTAGAACGGTTGAACGGATCTGGATGAAATTTGGCACAGAGATAGATTATAGTCTGGACTAACACTTAAAGTACTTTTTATCCCGGAAAATTCAAGAGTTCCCGCGGGAACAACAAAACCTCGATCCACGCGTACGAAGTCGAGGGCATCAGCTAGTAGCTTGAATAAAAGGTACAATACTTTCCATTGATGTAGAATTTTACTTTCCTTCAAATCAAATATATATGCATATCCTAAGCAAAGTTCATCATATTCTTCAAACTTATTGAAATAAGCGTAATAATTATTTCAAGGACGAGCATCATCAAATTGCTTGCAACAAGGTTGACGAACGACATTGCTTCTCAAGAAAAAGTCATAAGAAAACATCAAAACAATACATCTGTTTGAATGCTTTTTTTATCCAGCACGGGGCTATTTGGTATTTTATCTTTTCTACATTGTCTTTTATGTCAAGGTTTCTAATTGATGTGGTTTCCATAATATTACCAATTCAACTGTCGCGGTACCTACGCGGACAAAGTTGCGGGCGACAACTAGCATTGCAATTTTGCACAAGAGTTTCAAATTTTTGATTGGAATTGAATTGTGAGGGGGAAATAGTAGTTCTTTGCTATATTATGTTGTTTTCTTTAAATAAGATTGATGTAGAATTTTAGTAACGTACTGTACCTACTCGAAAATGAGTAGATTTTTTTTAGAAATTCAACATCTTGGTAGATAAAATAGAGACGGTTACATTACTACAAAGGATTTCAAAATCACACCTAGCGTAAAATATTTGGGACGAAGGTTTTTATAAAAACTCGTTATTTAAAAAAAATTTCAAATCTTTTATTACATACAAAGGTACGGAACACAATCCCATAAATCATCTCGAACTTGAATAATTAACTTCGCTCGTCTTGGCGGGGTCACTCCCGTGACCCCAGATATAGCTCGATTAATTAAGCTATTACCTATAATAATAGCCCCGCAGGTAAGTAGCATGTAGATTGTAGATGAACAAATACCTAAATGAGGTTGGCTAAGCATAATCTATACCTACTCTATATTATATTTAATATTATAAATGCGAAAGTTTGGATGAATGGATGGATGGATATTTGTTACTCAATTACGCCACAACGGCTAAACGGATCTGGATGAAATTTCTGGAATAACAGATAGGCTACTTTTTATCCCGGAAAATTCAAAATTTCCTGCGGGAACCAAAAACCTCAATCCACGCAGACGAAGTCGCGGGCATTAGCTAGTACTATAATATAATCAAAGCTCTTTATAGCTCCAGGCAATATGCTGTGTTATAATAGGGTTAATAGGAAATCAAGACACGCGGAAGCGTGTCCAGCCAAAGTCCAAAAAAGAAAGAACTGGCAGCACCGTGTGTAATATTACACGAACCATTTGGAGCCACTTTTGACCCCCTCATAACTCAAAAACTATTACACTTAAACATGTCAAATTTGGCTCATATATTGAGACCCGCGAGATACGTATGTGCTCCAAATTTCATAAGCACACCTCAAATGGTTATTTAGATATAAACGTCCAAAAATCGTCATTTTTATGATCTACCTACGGATAGATCAAAACTCTGACACGGGGCATACTACCATCGCTTAAAGCCGTATTATTTTAATATTGTTGACGTTCATGTTGTAGTGTTATAATCATTATTTTAAGGACGTCAAAGTACGTGACATTCAACCGTTACTTTGAAATAATACTGCTTTAAGCGGTGGTAGTAACTCCCTCGTCCACTTCCTGCGGCAACTTGCATTACATTCTACGCATAGTGCATGCACAACTAAATAAAACAAGAGTTGTTAAGTAAAAAAAAACTCCTATTACATAAATCATACTGCAGGTCTTTGTTTAAATTCGTTATTTTGTGTTGTTAACTATTGAAAATGACACATAATTATTATTTTAATGTAAATAATAATGAATAATAATATAGTTGCATTAAAACCTTACCTTCGTATTCACGCATTTTGTGCAACGAAACGTCATTGACAGAAAAGAAGAAGAAACGTATTTGAAGTCGTCAGTTCAAGTTGTCAGTCATTGTGATTTTTAATCATTGTTTATAGTGGTTTTAGTGATATCGACTGTTTACCGTGCTTGTTTTCAATGTTTCACTAAAAACTTTTGCTATACTATAATATGGTTTCGATCTCGCCGACTTCGCGCTATATTCCATGGATGACCATTGTTTGCAATTTGGGTACGTTACGTTGAGGTGCATAAATTGTCACCTGAGTGTAAACAGGATGCTAAGACCTGTTGTTACCATGGGTGGGCTCACCATCGAAATGATATTGTTGCACCGGCAGCTTTCTTGATAATGTAACGACAGTGATTACCTATTTAATATGAAGATGAATAAATCAATGAACTAATAGAAAAGTCCTATTACAGTGTAAAGGATTATTTGAATGATAGCAAGGCATGGGTATGAATTGTTACAGCGGCTGATTATGTAACTGTTATATTGTATATATAATTTCAAATATTTGTGAGATGGTGATAATAAAACAAACACAGTTGAGTTTGTTGCGGGCTCTTCTCAGACCAGGGCACGTTTGGAACCCTCGTAGCTTTAGTTTTAAGATACCGTAGTTAGTTATCACCATCACGTCTTATGCTCTGTAAGCATGACGTTCAGAAGGTGTACTTTGTAGGTACCTATTTTGAATAAATATGTTTTGAGTTTGAGATTGTGTTCAATAATTTCTGTACAAAAAGAAATGATATCCCATCAAAAACATAAATGTAAAATGAGAGCCAAAATCCAAAATTGTGATATGTATATAATATATGCATTGGTTGTTGACTTCAGCGACAAAAGAAGTGAGATCTAAATGGGTGCCAAAGTTCAATGGTCAGTCCTGCAATTTATTTATAACAACATAAAATATTTTATAACAACTTAAAATATCATTTCTTCTTATAACTTAGGATAATATGTTGAAGACTAAGGCTTTGGCTTGGTTAGTTTTCATATACGAATTATAGCCTTCGCAAGTTGTAAAGCTGTAAGTTCTTATTTTATTCTTCCGAAAATTTGGCTTGCTAGTAGAAACTGTACTTTTAGGTACCTACTTAATAATAATTCGTATATGGAAACTAGCCAAGCCAAAGCCTTAGTCTTCAACATATTATCCTAAGTTATAAGAAGAAATGATATTTTAAGTTGTTATAAAATATTTTATGTTGTTATAAATAAATTGCAGGACTGACCATTGAACTTTGGCACCCATTTAGATCTCACTTCTTTTGTCGCTGAAGTCAACAACCAATGCATATATTATATACATATCACAATTTTGGATTTTGGCTCTCATTTTACATTTATGTTTTTGATGGGATGTCATATACTCAGAAAGAGGGAATGCATAGCAGATTTTTTTGACGACCTCCCTGCTGGTCTTATCAGCGGGAGTTCCCCGGGTTCGATCCTTGGCTGGGTCGATTTGAGAATTCATATTTTCTAAATTTTCATTGGTTCGGTGGGAGGCTTCGGCTGTGGCTTGTTACGACCCTCCCGCAAAGGCGTACCGTGCTACCAAGCAATTTAGCGTTCCGGTACAATGTCGTATATATAAACCGATAAGGGATTTGGGTTTTAAATATAATTGCAATACACCTAGGGTTAGTCGACTGCCACCTGAGTGAGTGGTCCGTCCAATTTATCTAGCCTGGTGGCCAAAATTGGAACTATTTTTTATGCCTGTTTAGTTTTTGTTTTTATTTTATTTTTCATATCCACTAGCGACGCTTTCACCGGGTCAGATAAGTTTGATGGACTTGTAGGCAGAAGGCTAACTTGTATTGGAATAAAAAAATATAGCAAATATGGGAAAGGTTGAAATAGCCAACATAATTTGTGCAGGCGCACGTTTCCACAATGTTTCCTAAAGTACCATAACGATACTTACAGTTGAAATTGAAGGCAAAAAAATCTAAAAGCAGGGATAGCCTAGTGATTTAGGTGTCCGACCTACTTCAGCCGGGGGTTCGTTCCGTTCGTATCCCCTTATAAAACTCAGGACCGCAATCCGCAGTCTTACATGCCAACTACTGGACTAACGAGGCAGTTAGGTCTATGAGGCATAGGAGATCCCGAGAAGACGGCAGCTCTACATCTTGCTGTTAAGCCTAAGAGAGGTGGGGAGATCACCTCCCCTGGGGATCGAACCCATAAAGGGCGTCTCATAAGAGAGACACCCCGGGAACTCCTTAGAAGTTAGAACCTAGACGGTTCTAACTTCTAAGGAGTTCCCGGGGCCCCTCATTATGAGCTGAGGACGGTCACCGAGGGGTTTTAGTGGGTAGAAATCCCACATAACCCGACCTATGTGGTCGGGTTACGGGTCTCTCTGGAAGATTTCTCCCCCATAAACAAAAAAAAAGTCTATGAAGAATGTCGCGAAAGGGCGTTACAATTGAGCGAGCTATCGATATCAGATGTCTTTTATATAGAAGTATATTATAGGTGTTAACTCTCATCAGCTTCTAGTGTTACACATATCGGGTCCAGCTTTCTAGAGAAAACTGAGCGTTTGCGGTGCGTTGAGCAACCTACCGGAAGACCTTGAGGAGTGTTACAATAAAAAGGTTTGCTATTCATTGATATTATTAGTTACTTTGATAACTAAGCCTTTGTTTTTGACTAGCTGATGCCCGCGACTTCGTCTGCTTGGATTGAGGCTTTTTGGTTACCGCGGGAATTCTTTAATTTTACGGGATAAGATGCCTATGTGTTATTCCAGACTATATTTTTATCTCTGTGCCTTTCATCCAGATAAGTTGAGCCGTTATGGCGTGATTAAGTAACAAACATCCATCCATCCATCCAAACTTGCGCATTTATAATATTAGTAGAAGTATAGACTAGCTTATGCCCGCGACTTAGTACGCGTGGACTACACAAATTACAAACCCCTATTTTACCCCCTTAGATGTTCAATTTACAAAAATCATTTCTAAGCGGATGTCTGTCATGGTTAGTAGCTATCAGCATGAGCCCGTTTCGTTTTGTGGTTTGAGCTGTGCGATTATAGATCAGTCAATCAGTTTATATAATACTAGATGATGCCCGCGACTTCGTCCGCGTGGATTAAGGGTTTTTCGATTCCCGCGAGAAGTGCTCAATTTTCCGGGATAAGTAGCCTTTGTCTTTACCCGGGATGCAACCTTCCTCCGTACCAAACTTCGTCAAAATCGGTTGAAAAGATGGGCGGGGAAAGCGTAGCAGACAGACAGACAGATAGACAGAGAGATAGGCAGACAGATAGACACACTTTCTAATATTAGTATGGATTTAGATTTAGATTAGCTCCCTGGCGCAGTGGTGACCGCTGCGCTCTTATAAGTGGAACGTCCTGGGTTCGATTTCCAGCAGGGGGATACAGAGATTCTCAATTATATATCGTTTAGAGGCAACCGTCAAGAAAATTTTTGTTAATTTTCCATTCCATACAAACACTAAGTATTACTTATCTCAGAGATGGGGTGTCCCCAGTTGGAATCATATTCAATAATGAATAGTGAATAATAATGAATAGTGAATAATGCCGTTAAAAAATGAAAGCCACTGACCTATATTTTACATATTTTGAGAGCGATTTTGGTCGGTAAATAGTTACCTAAACGTGAGGGTGTGCTATCGTACGAAACGCTTGGACATAAATCTTTCATAATTAGTCGAAAACTGTGTTGTTCTTTTATATTTATGTCATCATTACACGTAGTTAGGATATGAATTATGTCGTGCCCGGAGCAAAAGTCTTTTAACAGGCGGTAGAGAGTATAATTATTAAAATATTAGGAGTTTAGGGGGTATTTAACCTGAGCGGTAGAGGCGTAACTAGCTATAAGAAATCGGTTGTTAATTAGTCGAGATTTCGTCAATTAGCTAATAGGTATTATTATACTAACGTCTTAATAAAATAAATTGGGTGATTGGTGTGGTGCGTGGAAAATAGCGTCATATTTCACTCGTAACACTTTCGACAATTTCGACCACGGCAGCCAATTTTCACAGAGATTAGCCATCTACGAGAGAGATACAAAGTTACTTATACAAGTGTGTGTGTGCAAACACAGGTGCACTCTCTATATGCCCTTACTCACAGAACCCGATAGCACTGATAATCCGACACGACTGGAGAGAGATTGGGCGCAAGACCGACCCCTAGCAGGTTAGCCCGCTACTATCCTAAACTGTACCATCATTTACCTACCACCAACTAACTAACTTGTAGTGGATAAAAAAAGCGCTTTATGTGCTCTCCGAGGCACAGGAGTGAAACACCGCCAACTACCTAACTCCAGGCTATTACTGAGGAGATCTTGTCAGAACAGGTATACTAGTTATAATTATTGAGTACATGATTACGGCCCGACCCGGTAATCGAACCCGGGACCTCGTGATCCGCAGTCAACATGCACACCACTAGACCAACGAGGCAGTCACTAGTACTAAAAAACTAAGTTTGAGCTATAGGTATTACAGACAAAAGTTCTATGGAACTAGCAAGAGGCGTGCCAGCATCAGACAGTAAAGTATCGGTACACGATCTCCGAGTCTCTTAGCCAAGGCGCAACGCAAACAGGCGGAGTGGAATGGCACCGACGCACCGTTTTTTTTTAACCACTACAAGTCAGCCCTTGATTGCGTTCTCACCTGATGTTAAGTGACGATGCAGTCTAAGATGGTAGCGGGCTAACCTGTCAGGGGCATGGCAGTCATATTTAACCCAAACCCCTATTTGGTATAGACACGGCATCGTACCGGAACGCTAAATCGCTTGGCGACACGTCTTTACCGGGAGGGTGGTAACTAGCCATGGCCGAAGTCTCCCACCAGGCCAGACCGGGGAAAATTCAGAAATTATAAATTCCCAAATTGACCCTGCCGGGGATCGAACCCGGGCCCTCCGCACGTTAAGACAGCAGCGCTCAACACTGCGCCATGGAGGTCGTCAAATAAAACTTACTTTAAGTACCTATTTACTTTGGCATTTTATATGCATAGCAATTAGCGAGCAACCGAGCAGGCGATTTACCTGATGTTTTAAGTGATTATGCCGGTCATGAACATTTCCAGCACCAGAGGAACCGCCAATGTGTTGCCAGCTTTGTTTTTCGGTTTATCCACCCTTTGAATACTAAAACTACAATGATTATGGGTAATCATTGTAGTTTTGACGGAACAGCAGGTTGA
Organism: Erebia epiphron; assembly: GCA_963932025.1. Lineage (NCBI taxonomy): Eukaryota > Metazoa > Arthropoda > Insecta > Lepidoptera > Nymphalidae > Erebia > Erebia epiphron. The sequence goes on along the minus strand of OZ009952.1, from coordinate 13,005,501 downwards.
AACTAAGTAGTAAGTAAGCTGATATTCATGGCAGAAAAGTCGTTTGCGAGAGTGGAAAAAAATAGGCACTGACCGACAGGACAACATACTGATAATAAGCAAAAACACGAAAGTGTGTTGTTTGTCGGTTTGTCCTTCATGCACGCCGCAAAAGCCTCTGTTAGGGTGTGATTGAAGGAGCGACGTGATTTTTTGCCTGGATATAGCTGATGAGTGAGTACCTATAGAGTGACATAGGCTACTTTTTCTGCCGCCGCTCGCTACGCCTCGTCCACCGCAACTTCACTCGCCAATCCGGTGTGCGTTGACCATTAAACGGTGCTTAAAATATGTCTTCAGATATCTTAAAACTATTCCTATGCAAAATAAACAACGTTTGCCTTTCTAGTACCTAGTGGTAGGAAGAAATTCACGCGAAATATTAAAGGGTCAATAGTTATGCAATGATTGTAACAGTGCATCAAAAATATCAATATTCACACTATGTATGATCTTGTTTTAGGTCTTGAATTCGTCAACCGATAGACGTCCACTGCTGGGCATAGGTCTCTTGCAGGGACTTTTCACACGTTGCGGTCTGAATCGAGCGGTTCCATAAGCACGCTAAGTACTTACGTATTTTATAATCAACGCCGGCCCGTTTAATGTGTTGACCGAAAGGGTGTCAAATAACATTGGCCCACGCTGTCAGTGCAACTATATGTACCAGATTTTTATCTATATATATAAAAATGAATACCTATTTTCCTTGGTCACGGCATCACGCGTGAACGGCTGAACCAATTTCGCTAATTCTTTCTACCTATATATATAAAAATGAATCCCTATTTTCCTTGGTCACGGCATCACGCGTGAACGGCGGAACCAATTTCGCTAATTCTTTTTTTGTTGTATAGGTGAGGACTTGGAGAGTGATATAGGCTACTTTTTATCCCGGAAAATTAAGGAGTTCCCGCGGGAATAACAAAAAACTTAAATCACGCGGACGAAGTCGCGGGCATCAGCTAGTTACCTATAAAACCATTATTAGCACAACACCGTTCTGTAGCACAAGCACGATCACTGTGACAAATATCTCGCATCTTTAGAAAGCTTTGTCGATGAAAAATCCTCGACAAAGCGTTATAACACTGACTGTGATACTTAATGATTGGACACACAGGACGCGTACCACCGTTCTTGAGCTATATCATTGCCGCGCGACTCCGTACAATTAAGAGAAAATGAGAATGCAAACGCCCGTATCGCATGGGAAAGACTTTTCGTCATTTCGCGGTAGTTTGCGCAGCTCTATAGAAAAAAAGGTCCGTAGTGTTTGTCCTTACTCCTTATATCTACCAGAGAAAATAATGTTGAAATAGCTATTTATGCAACTGTATCGTAATGAGGGTCATTTTAATTCGAGTGCTGTTTTTTGATACGAGGCTTGCCGAGTATCAAAATAGGATAGTACGAGAATTAAAATGACTAATTACGTACAGTTGCATATAAGATTTTATCTACGACAAGGACGTCTTTATAATTTTTTACTTTATAAATTAATAAAAACCAAAAGTGCCAGAACCCAGAGCCGCTAAGCTATAGGTATCCTATTTATGAAGATAACCATATCGATACAGCTACGACTCATAACGATACAGCTCCCATACAACGAACTGTATCGTTATGAGAAGCAAACACGAAAGAGGGTTCAATTCGATATAGTTGTCAAATTCGAAATTGGAACTTTTCGATGCTGGAGTAGATAAAATAAATTAAAATCATCCTAATGTTTGTTTTTAAGTACACATCATCATTAAATTATACTTTTGGATCGCCCCTGTTATTAATACTTATTGCTTATTAGTTTGGCTATCGATTACAATCATATTTAAGTACTTTAAAGTACTTAAATTTGAGAAATATAGCTAATTAAACTAACAATGGTGTTTTAACTGAAAACAAAGGTCCACTAAACGATTTCACAGCCTTCCTGGAGCCTTAATCTGATCCAAACCTGAAATTAAAGTTCCTTAATTTTCCGGGATAAAACCTGCGTCCTTTCTCGACAAGCAACCTATCTCTGTACTAAATTTCATCAAAATGGGTCGAAAAGATAGGCCGTGAAAGCGCAGCAGACAGATATACCTACAGTCACACTTTTGCATTTATAATACTAGTACCTATAATAAAATTATAAGTATAGTCTGTTAATCATCATCATCATCATCATTATCACTACAGCCTATTAACGTCCCACTGCTGGGCACCGGCCTCCACTCTCATAGGAGAGCGGGAATTAGAGCTTAGACCCACCACGCTGCTCCAAAGCGGGTTGGCGGGCTTTAACGATTATTATCATGTTAAACTAGCGGCACGCTATGATGGCCGGTTTGACACCCGGTTTAATAAATAAATTTTGAGTCCTAAACCTAAAACTACATTCGATAAAATTTATGAATCTCTGCACATCACTATCGTCAATAAAGTAATACAATTATTTCCTTCAAAGTCGTTAGTCGTTATCAATTAATACGGAACTTCATGAGCGGACAAACGACAAACCGGCCATCATAGCGTGCCGCTAGTGTAGTGATAATAACCGGGACCGACGGCTTAACGTGAAACACCGCCAACTTCCAACTCCGAGCTGGCACTGAGAATTTCTTAATTGAAAAACCCAATACCTAACTTTTATGCCCGACCGGGAATCGAACCCAGGACCTCGTGATCCGCAGTCGACTATGCTAACCACTAGACCAACGAGGTAGTCTGTTAATACGGATACCTAATTAAAACACCCCAATATAGCAACAGAAAGGTAATACTTATATAAAATACCATTGTAAAAACTTAACTTTTGGAGCTTACAGCGAAAGGTCCCCTGTTAACATACCATAGGAAAACTCATTCAAGTTTTCGTCGCAATCATTACTGCGTTCCAAATACCTATATACAGGACTTAAGCCTTTATTTCCAGAGCCATAAGGTTCATAGATAAACCTAGTGTACACTTTTACTCTTAATTTATTTTACCACGCCATAACAATAGGCCATTTTGACCACATGTAGGTCTGTATAAGGTTCGAGTATTGGCTCTGTTCTATTTAGGTGAAAGCTGAGATGCAATTTTGGTTAAACATGTTTTAGGTAATATAAGGCTAAGGCTTTTGTTATAGTTTACGAAAACGATATCGAGGTCGATGGAGAGAGCTATGCTTGGGGTATCTTTACGTTATCAAATCAAAAATGAAGAGATCTATGGAAAAACTGATTTTTATTTTATAATTTTGTATGCTAGTAAAACAATGATACCTATAGGAAAAACAACAACAACCTAACATTAATCCATTCAGCTGACACATAATGCTACATTACGATTAAGTACCCACTATGTCAATAATGCAATAGTGACATTATGATATTTGCATAATTTTATTACCATCGCCGAGGTGCGGTTTGGATTTAGCGCTCATTTACTTCCTTATATGGACATAATTGCTCTATGGGTAAAGTATGGCGACAATTAGCCATGTATTAACCTGCGACTTGTCACACTTACCGCGACAGATAAAGAGAAATCTAGTCACGGTTCTGTGACAGTAATATAAATATGCTTGTGTAATTCTATTGCTCTACGACAGTGCCCGGAGAGTACATATAGCCGTAGGTCATCGATGTACAGGATGCTTTGGGGTAATGCTCAAGACGGGGTTAATTAGGAATTATCTACGATATTTACAAATTGCTAGTAAACCAGGTAATATTTTTTGATTATGGCAACATTATCACCACGATGTGACCACGACTTCTAGGATAGTGTGAAAATAACCTAAAATATTGCTCGGTTTAGTCATTTTGTAATTTTCGGAATTGCCCCAAAGCACCCTACACATAGTTTAAAATGAATCCGTCACTCGGTGTCGTTGTCGTCTCAACCAACAGACGTCCACTGCTAGACAAAGGTTTCCTGCATGGATCTCCACAGAACACGGTCTTGTAGTACTCTGTGGTCTTGTGCCGCTTACTCGCTTGAGATCGTCTGACCACCCAGTGGGAGGGTTTTTCCGTTGCTAGTTGGGAGCCCATGATGCCCGCGACTCCACCCGCGTAGATAAAGGTTTTTGACTCCCGCGGGAACTAGTATCGATACTAGGGCGATAAAAAGTATCCTATATCCTTCCTTTTTCCTATCTTTAAACCTTATAGGACAACCGCTATTCTATACCTATAATCATAATCTAACCAAAATTCTAAAAGGCTTGTTATGTCGGCATTCCACTCTCTTACTATAAAATTGACTATTTTCCTGTTACATAGATATAATAATTGAAATGCTTGTAATTGAATAATAGTCTTAGCCTGGCAATAATACGAGTGCACCGGAAGTGGTGGTAACAAGCTCGAGATGAAGTAACATCCCGTCTGCAACGAGGTTTCGGTTTATGTGGTACCATAAACCTTTTTATTTATTAACACTTTTTCCGTCATTGATTTGAAATTAATAGTTGTAGCACCAATACAATGTGACTTGTTGTCACATTGTAATCACTTCCGATTGCTCACCCTCCTATTACGGAAAGGCTGCATCAATCATTGCTACAATCTCAATTCCAAAATACATTTTAGATATACCTTTACACTAGTTTAAGAAATTCTCTAAAAGTATGTTTTTTCAAAAGTTTTTTTATAAAAGAAAAATGAAAAAGGAGCGTGGATTTGACTTGCTCCAGTAGTGCTTGGGACTGAGGTTAAATAGTTACTTATTTATCTAGGTACACATTAATTTACTTTTTATACTTACCTATCTGGTGTTCGAAAAGTGTACAGTTGAATAAAGTATACACATACCTCAGAGTACACATCCTACCTCAAGAACCTGAAACCCCCTTGCACCTAGAATGACTGAATATTGTACTGAAATATCTGTCAGCTTGGAGATCCCCCTTCTTGCTCCTGTTATCCCGCAATGTTGCTCTGTCTAGACGTCTCCGACATCATATTAGGTATTATGGCTACAAAGAAAGTATATGTCCATAGGTTGTGTGGCGGTATCTACTGACCACGTTGGCCTGCGAGCATGTTCGACTGCGGCTGACGAGGTCCCGGGTCGGGCCATCGTCGAGTCGAGCTATCCATTTAGGGTTATGCCCGATAATCGCCACGCTGGGCATGCGGGTTGCCGATCGCAGGGCTAGACTGCTTGCACTGTTGTCGCTGCTGCCCGACACCAGTCTGTGGCATTTGTCTAGTCTAGCTTGTTCGAAATGGGTATACCGCCATTTATCGGTCGTCAGAGCCTCGTTTGTAAATCAGCAGGGGGTACCACGAGCAGGTGAGGTTGACAGTTAGTCAACCTCACCTGCCTGCTGGGTCGGGCCATATAACTAGGTAATTACTGGGGTTTTCTGACAAAAACTCCTCAGGTCTAGCCCGGAGAAGTTGGCGGTGTTTCACCCTCGTGCCTATAAGAGCACGTCAAGCCGTCGGTCCTGCGCCTGATCTCACTCTGGTCGGGTCGGATTTTCTATTCCATAGGGCTATGAGAGTAAAGGAACAGAGAGTCTGTATTTGCGGACACAGTTTGTGTACTATAATATCTCCCACGCTGATAACTCTATTAATCTCTATGGAGATTGTTTGGTCGAAATTGGGTCGGGAGGACATTATTTTGCTAGTGTTGACCTGTAAAAATACTATAGAATAACTTAATTAGTACAGCGTGCACCACATCACACGCGCGTTACAAGATCTGGATTAGATTAATTACGATAGCGAGGCGACGTTGCTGTCACAATACGCTTTTATTATGCAATGGACGCACACAACGTTGGGTTGGTTGCACACCGGTCAAATGAAAACGGATGTGAATTTATTTTCATCGACCCCATGCCTACGGAGAAAATTGGAGTGCTTTTCAGGGTTTTTCGGATACATTGCCCGCAGAAACCCTGAAAAAAAAACCTGCTGAAATGGCCAGTTTTGGAGAAACTGCTGCTAACGGGCAAAGTGGAAGGAAAGACAAAAAATTAGCACCACACTCGGCACACCTGTCTACGTTATTTTGCACTATGCCGCAGACAGACCAAGACGGCGTAACATCGTGAAATGATGATGAATGATTTTATTTCACGTAGGACGACTTGTGTCACTTATGATACGTCAAGACTACCACCGGTTCGGAAAGTGATTCTGCTGAGAAGAGCCGGCAAGAAACTCAGCAGTTGCTCTTTTCTTATGAAGAAAAATGTTACATTAACTTAATTAGGTAAACAATAAAACACATACGTTACGTTACAGGTATATTGCACTGACTTGTGGGCTACTGGTTGCGAGGCCGGTTGCTTCCATGCAACTTAAAGAAAATATATTCCGTGGCAAAGATCACGACCCTCAGCAATGACGTTGACGATGCATGAAGGTCGACCTAGTAAGTTTAGTAGCCGAATTAATATTCATTCAGTATTCACACACCTGTGGAAAACATATATTATGGAGAACAATCAGGCATGCAGATTTCCTAACGAGGCTTTACCGTTAAGGCAAACAGGTTTTTTTTCTGGACTCTATCTCAGTATACCACAGTCCTATTCACGCAACTATTATGAAATGCCTCCTCAAACCAACAGACGTGCTCTCATCAATACACGACACAACGGATTTGTTCCGCTGATCATATTGTATGGGTTAATCACTGCAACATTGTTTGTACTGCGGCATGGTTGACCGAGTGGTATGTATGTGAGAACTTTCTTTGCGCCATGCCATATTTGCGAAGTGAGGCACAATCCATTTTCATCCATCTTAAATTCCATTTTGGGTAACAACACAAAACAGACCAGATCGTGGGTACAACAAGTACAATCTTTCATTGATTCACTCACTCAATTTAACCTACGAGCAATACTGGCTCACTGCTGAGCATGAGTCTCCACTCTCCTCTCAGAATGAGACGGGTTAGGCCATAGTACACCACGCTGGCCAAGATTAGATAAGGAGACTTCCCAGACCTTTGAGAACAATATAGAGAACTTTCAGGCCATATTTTTAAACGCACGTGGCTCAGAAGAGCTAGCGCTGCGTGCCCGGGGATCGAACCCGAATATGGGGCAGAAATCTTAACCAATGGGCTACACTACAAATAGACCCTGGAATAGTAGATTAATCATTTATTCAACATTAAAGACATTGCAGTGCCCCATGTTAATGCAATGTCATACGTTACGGGCGCCGGAGTAAATTCCAAGACAATATGAAGTCTATTTTAATTTAATTTAGAACAGAGATAGTTAGTATCCCGGGGAAGGACAATAGGCTACTTTTAATTCCGGAAGTTAAAGCGCGGACGAAGTCGCGGACGTCATCTAGTAAATTAGGTATAAAAGTGCGCGCGCCGACGTTTCGCGCTGATGTTTTGTCCTGTCCTGTCCGTAGTGTGTTTCCGCCCTTAAGATTCATTACTATTATACCAAATATCTATTATAAGTAGGTATACTTTCTTATTATGTATTATTTAATCTTTCATATCGTCATAGAATAAACACGGTCATAGACCTCCATTACAGCCTACAGCATGTCAGTTACTAACTAGGGTACCCAAAATTAACCCACTTGAGACATATTTCTATTTGCGGTTACAAGTGTCCATTGATTAAAGCGACGCTCTTTTGATCACCAAAGCTGGGAACATCAAAAATTACAAAAGCTATAAAAATTACGAAACTTAGAAGTATTCGTTTCTGAAAACCGCTCATTATTTCTTGTTGATAGTGAATTTAAAACCAAATATCCAGTCGTTTCAAAAAAAAGAAAACATTCAAGTCACAGGCATTATTCTCCAAAACAGAAAACAGTCTAACTTAATTCTGTAAATCACTATTTTCGTAATTACAAGCTATTAACTTTAACCTATGAGGCTTGGAAAAACAAAGTTTTTTGCTGGCAAAAGTGTGTCCCCTTAAGGAAAACTCCACCTGATTATTGATACTCCAATTGATTTCAGTACAATTAATCGCGTAACACGTCGTATCGCTCGCTATCGCTAAACGAATCTCCTCTGTCACAATACATCGATTCTCATTCATTAGATTGGCCATTGGTGTCAAAAGTTAAATAATTAAGCCGATAATGCCTTTTAAGGTTGAGTTTTGCTAAGCAACATAATATGAAAAGACATTAAATAACTTGCATCTTGTCTATACTCTAAAGCAATTTTCAAATTCAGATTTTAGTTGTACCTAATTACACAAATCTTAGTACGAAGATGTTCTATAAATTATTGCTTTCTAAAGATGTTACCAAATAAAAATTCTTTTCAAAAAACCGACTTCCAAAGCCACTTTAAAGTAAAAAAATATTTTGATTTCTACACACTATGTTGAAGTCGGGCGAGCCTGACGCGTCAACTTTGCCTATGTTTACTATACTTTACTTGGCTTTGGAAGTCGGTTTTTTGAATAGAATTTTTATTTTAAACTTTTTAGTGTAAGTACTTTAAATCCCCACGGCTTAGGACCCTGCAGCAGCAGAGTTTAGGAGTTGGGACTTGGGTTTAAGTATGAAGTCGTTGCTTGACACCTACAATATGAATTCACCATAAAAAAATCCTAAATCACTATTTTTAAGGATTTCTGTACCCTGCAGCATCAGGTTTGAGGAGTTGGGACTCAGAGTTGAGTCGTATACACGTGACTTGATACCTACTATATGAATTCACCATCAAAACTTCCTAACTCCCTAGTTTTGAGTCGTAGGTATACCTACAGCATCAGGATTGAGGATTTGGAATCAGAATTTTCTATGGGACCATCTCGCGAGTTTCTTCTAACCACTGAAAACATTTTCGAATCGGTTTGGAAATCACGGAGATATGCGGTAACACATATTTAAAAAAAAAAAAAACATACGCGCCGAATTGAGAACCTCCTCCTCTTTTGGAAGTCGGTTAAAAACTGTATCAACTTGACGTTGACGTATCAAAAAATTGAAAAAATTCAGACCGAAAATTCGAATTCCAGGTACTTCATGATAGCGCTTGACATCAGAACTGTTACACAATCAACACTGTCGACTCTGTGATAAATTAAAAAAAAATATCCTGCACCCATTTTTTTCAGGCATCAAACTGAACCGCTAAATTGCTTAGCGGTACGTCTTTGTCGGAAGTCGCTCACAATATTATAGGAATAATCCCACCTAATTATCCGGCCTGGTGGCCAAAATTGGTTAATTAGGGTTCCGTAGCCAAATTTGGCAAAAACGGAACCCTTATAGATTCGTCATGTCTGTCTGTCTGTCTGTCTGTCTGTCTGTCTGTCTGTCTGTCCGTCCGTATGTCACAGTTACTTTTTTCCGAAACTATAAGAGCTATACTGTTGAAACTTGGTAAGTAGATGTATTCTGTAAACCGCATTAAGATTTTCTTACAAAAATGAAAAAAAAAACAATGAATTTTGGGGGTTCCCCATACTTAGAACTGAAACTCAAAAATTTTTTTTTCATCTAACCCATATGTGTGGGGTATCTATGGATAGGTCTTCAAAAATGATATTAAGGTTTGTAGTATCATTTTTTTCTAAACTGAATAGTTTGCGCGAGAGACACTTCCAAAGTGGTAAAATGTGTGTCCCCCCCCCCGTAACTTCTAAAATAAGAGAATGATAAAACTAAAAAAAATATATGTTGTACATTACCATGCAAACTTCCACCGAAAATTGGTTTGAACGAGATCTAGTAAGTAGTTTTTTTTAATACGTCATAAATCGTAAACCGCAATTTACCTTTCATTCAATCAACTCAAATATTTAAAAAAAACATTTAATTTAAAACTTACTACAGGTTTGTACGGAACCCTCGGTGCGCGAGTCCGACTCGCACTTGGCCGGTTTTTTTTTTGAAAATAATGTTTAGCTTACACTAGGCGTTTTCAATCATTTAGTTCTATCATTCATGGATCTGTTTCATTCTTCGTCGCACATCCGTGTTGCAGAAACCTACCTTTAAATAAACAATAAACAGTTAAGTATTGTTAAGTCAGTACCGAATTTCGCGGTGACATAATGCAACGTAATCTTATGAGCTTATCATACGCTGTTTTGGATTGAATATCGTACTTCCTCTGTTTCACGTAATGGAGTTCCCATACGATGATTGCTTCAGTAGCTTTTCATTAGGGTTGGCACTAGAAAAAAATTACACATTTTCTTCATAATATTAATATTATAAATGTGAAAGTGTGTCTGTTTGTTGGTTTGTCCTTCAATCACGCCGCAACGGAGCAACGGATCGACGTCAATTTTAGCATGGGTATAGTTGAGGATCTGTAGAGTGATATAGGCTAAGTCAAAAAAGGACGTAACATTCTTAGACACCTGATGTCCTACATGTTATAAATAAATTGACTTTATATACTGCTTTCATTAAGTTACAGGAAATTAACTATAAAATAAAATAATTTTAAACTAATCCTTAAATATACCTACTAACAAAAGATAAAAATAAAAACCTAATCAAAAAGACCACCCCTGGTTGCCCCTGTGGGTTGTGCCTACTGATTTCTCGTAATGTGACACTTGCTAAGCCGATTGGGCAGTACTGAGGCCTAAAGACCTACCTTTCTGCCAGATACCACTACGTAGCAGACATTCAGCTCGCTTAGCAGGAATTAGGTGGATGTGGAAGGTGGAGGACCTCGTGTCCTCGTGTCCTCGTGTGTGGAGGTGATTCGCAGTTGAGTCCATATTCTGCAGACCGATTATGTAAAACTTGCATCAATCATTGTTACAGTCTAAATTGTATTGATTGGCTGAATTTATAGTATTTTTGCAGCGTCGATAGATTTTGGCCAATAGTGGAAGAATGTTAACCAATCAGAGATGATCGCGATCGTTACACCGTAGCTGTAATTTTTATACTATCGCCCTGCTGATACGAACTTATAGATTAGGTAGGTAGTTGTTATTTTTCTAAGAGTTCTCTAGTGTCAACCCTAGGTCAGAGTGGACGGTAAAGGTTCTTTCATATTTGTGAATCGTGTAAACGAGGTTATTGGAGCACGGCTTTGTGAATCAAAACAGATCGAAAGAGTGATAAACGCCGGCTTGTTTTAACATGAGTTATTGCATTTTAATTAACAAGAACGGGAGCTATCTCAGGGTATAATTAAATCTTTACAATTAAATGAATTAGTATATGCCTGTCATAGGGGAATGGGCTTTTAAACCATCAAAGTCAGAGGTTAGAGCTAAAATAAATAAATAGGCATTACTAAGAACTCACCTCAGTTTACGTGTAGGGGAGGTATCCCTAAAAATTTGTTTTTCATATTTTTTTAATTAACGGCGTGATTAATATGTATGGAAACCCATGCCAAATATACACTTTCTAACACTAAGAGCCTCTAATTAGCTTAGCCGCGGACAGACGTGGCGAAACTATAAGGGTTCCTTGTTGACCACGGAGCCCTAAATAGTGGGTAATTTTCGAGCTAAACTTAATAATTTATACAGTGTCGGAGGCTGGTTTTTAGGGTTCCGTACCCAAAGGGTAAAAACGGGACCCTATTACTAAGACTCCGCTGTCTGTCTGTCTGACTGTCTGTCTGTCTGTCTGTCTGTCTGTCTGTCTCCAGGCTGTATCTCATAGACCGTGATAGCTAGAAAGCTGAAATTTTCACAAATGATGTATTTCCGTTGCCGCTATAACAACAAATACTAAAAATTAAAAAAATATATATATTAAGGGGGGTCCCCATACAATAAACGTGTTTTTTTCGTATTTTTTTGCTCAATATTAAAAACGGTAACAGGTAGACGGTTCAAATTTTCACAGAATATTAACTTGTATATTACCTTTCAAAATAAATAATTAAATATCAATAAAGTAAATATTAAAGGGGGGCTCCCGTACAACAAACGTAATTTTTTGATATTAACAGTAAACCTCTACAAACAAAGTTAGTTTTGCGGTTCATTAACAAAGGTAATTATACCTACTTCTTGAGTACGGAACCCTCGGTGCGCGAGTCCGACTCGCACTTGGCCGGTTTTTTAGGGTTCCGTAGCCAAATTTGGCAAAAACGGAACCCTTATAGATTCGTCATGTCTGTCTGTCTGTCTGTCTGTGTGTCCGTCCGTATGTCACAGCCACTTTTTTCTGAAACTATAAGAACTATACTGTTGAAACTTGGTAAGTAGATGTATTCTGTGAACAGCATTAAGATTTTCTTACAAAAATAGAAAAAAAAACAATAAATTTTGGGGGTTCCCCATACTTAGAACTGAAACTCAAAATTTTTTTTTTCACCTAACCCATACGTGTGGGGTATCTATGGATAGGTCTTCAAAAATGATATTGAGGTTTGTAATATCATTTTTTTCTAAACTGAATAGTTTGCGCGAAAGACACTTCCAAAGTGGTAAAATGTGTGCCCCCCCCCCCCTCTGTAACTTCTAAAATAAGAGAATGATAAAACTAAAAAAAATATATGATGTACATTACCGTGCAAACTTCCACTGAAAATTGGTTTGAACGAGATCTAGTAAGTAGTTTTTTTTAAATACGTCATGAATCGTAAACCGCACTTTACCTTTCATTCAATCAACTCAAATGAGATAAATTTGGTACGAAGCAACTTCTTATAGCACAGTTAAAGGAAAAATTGCGAAAAGCATGAATTTTTAGTTACATCATATAATAAAAATATTTTTAATAATTTAAAACTTACTACAGGTTTGTACGGAACCCTTAGTGCGCGAGTCCGACTCGCACTTGGCCGTTTTATTATTATTATTATTAACGAGTCAACGGAAGTTTTCAAACGAACGAAGTCGCAGACAGCGTTTTGTGTTCTATAGGACTATTTTCATTTCCTACTCCAGTATGGATTATGATCCATACTAATATTAGGTATAAATGCGAAATTGTGTCTGTCGGTCAGCTACGCTGCCAGCTGCTACGCACAGCCATCTGTTCGACTCTGTCTGTATCCCAGGGAAGGACATAGGTTTCTTTTTATTCCGGCAATTTAAGAAGTTCCCGCGGGAAAAAAAAACCTTTATCCACGCGGACGAATTCGCGGGCATTATATAGTGCCAAAAAAATTACCTTCACGTTTCACTTTTAAGGTTCGATTTGGTACTATTTTTATTATTAGGCCTAGAGGGCCCAACTTTTCATCGATAAAATTGCCTCATACCCATAAATCTTATTAATTTCTGAACATAACGTACAAATCGAAGATAAAATCTCAATAAAAAGAAAATCAATTTCACTTTCATCGATCGATAAATCTTAATTAAGTTGTCCTTTTGTCTAATGTTTCTTATCTCACCGGTTACAAAGTTAATAGTAGTATAATAAGTTGAGATATACAAGTGTTTATAACAACCTTCTTCCGTCGGATGCTGAGCAGGGTAATCAAAATAAATCTATTAATAAGGTACCTTAGTTTGGTAATAAGGTGCAAGACACATTGTACACGCGAGTGTTTTTTTTTTAATAAATAGGAAGAGAGATAGAGTTTGATCCTACTAAAGAAAACTATGTTCTAAAAAAAAGTAAAAACATGTACTTATCGTTTATTTCTAAAAAGTTACCCTTACCTTGGCGTGTTTATTTTGAGAGCAAAAGATGTCTGAGATTAATTGCAACATTACAGCTCGTGAAATTTTTAAATTATGTTTTAAAGATGGACTTGACGTATTTATAGGATTCTTGGAGGGGATTGGGATGTTGCTTGTAGTATGTCAAAAATAAATTATTTTTTGTAATTATTAAATAGAGTACCTATCTTGCAAAAACGTAATATCCACATCAATTTTTAGTTTTATGCTTAACCATTATAACTATAGATTAAAGTAGGTAATTAAAGGGCGTCGAATTTTGTTGACGTCACAAGTGAGTATTTCATACAAAATCCCCTTTATAGCGCGCGTTGACGATTGAAAAAAGATGCTGATGCTGTAAATACGTATAGTGTAGTAGCTACCAAAGTCTTATGAGGTACCTATAGGTACTAAAATTCTTCATCAATGGTGCCAGCAGTCCGAATTACCATCTATAACCAGCATTATACCACTCATCAATCAATTACCACATATTAATAGATCCCTTTGTGACGTCAAACATGAATTTTCACTTACATTGAGTGGTAATACCTCTTTTCCTTACTATACAGCTTATTGCTTAATAGGTAATTCCAGGCTTGTAAACATTCTCTCTCATGATCATCGAAGTCGCGCAAAAGCTTCGGACAAGGAGGTATTATCTAATAACTAATTAATATCTAAAGCTTTCCTGAGAAAACTTCAAGTTACAAGAAAAGGCAAGTAATAGACGAAAACTTATTTGAATCTTTACTGAGGCATGAACAAATTATTATACTATGTTTAAATCGTGTCTTTTTCGTGGCGTCAAAAATTATACTTAGCTAATTATGAGTAGGCACGAGTAAGAAGATGATTTTGTCCGCGTGAAATAGGTCTTCAATTTAATGGGATAAAGTAGGTAGTCCGTGTCAAAATCCTATGCCAAAAATCACTTCGATCCAACACACTTTCGTATTTATTATGTTGGTAGGTCTCATCGTCCATATTATATTTAGTAAAAACACATACAAAAAATATTATAGTTAATGCAAAAGTTTGTCGATCTGTCTGGCTGTCTGTCTGCTACGCTTTCACGGTCCATCTTTTCAACCGATTTTGATATTTGGTATAGATATAGGTTGTATCCCGAGATAGGACAATTAGGAGTTCCGCGGTAATCAAAAAAACATTAATCCACGCGGACGAAGCCGCGGGCATCATCTAGTGAAAAATAAAATTTAAAACACTTAACAGGCATAAAAATTTGTTTCTATTTTAGCCACCAGCAGGGCGACCGCATATCTTTTGCATCAATCACCTCTGATGGTTAACACTCTTCCACTATTGGACGAAATACTTTGATGCAGCAAGAATACCATAAATTCAGCCAATCGGAGGTGATTGTGATGTATCAATGATTGATGCAAAAGATACGCGGTCGCCCTGCGGGTCAGATAAGTTGGACTATAAATATATAAAAGGAAAGCTGACTGACTCACTGATCTATCAACGCACATCTCAAACCACTGGACGGATTTCGATGATATTTGGCATACTTTATTTTCATCTTAGCTTTCATGACGTAGGCACCAGCTAAGAAAGGATTTTTGAAAATTCAACCCCTAAGACTTCGGAACTCTTAAATTTTCTGGGATAAAATATTTAATAGCCTATGTCCTTTCCCGGGATACAACCTATCCCTGTACCAAATTTCATCAAAATCGGTTGAACAGATGGGCCGTGAAAGCGTAGTAGCCAGGCAGACAGACAGACACACTTTCGCATTTATAATATTAAGTATGGAAATCTACTAGCGGCTCTGTCACCGGGTCAGATAAGTTTGTGGCACTATACATGTGTGTGCAAGCCTAACCAATCCGTCAAAAAAGTAAAAGTGAAACAATCAAGCAGCTCTATCATTGAAATGGGTTTCCGAACAACCCAAATGGCCTATCGTTTGTCCATTAATAATTATGGTGCAATGGTTAAGCCCGCGTTAGTGATCAAGTTTGATAATAGTAGGTAATAAGACAGCTCGCATTAGTTATTAGTTTATTACTTAGTAGCTAGGGGCGAAAACATACCTACTCTCTCTGCGTCGTATTCCACATAGCTGAATGATCCAAGGGGACCCAAAGTGCTTGAATGGCGGCTTCGTACCGGAAAGCGCAGCTTTGAAACTTAGACGACCTCTAAAGCTCGACACAAACGGGCCACCACCACAAGCCACCTGTGGCTAGCTACAAGCAGCAATCGACTGTATGTAAGTTGACCCAAAATAGCGGTCGTCCTCGCAGGAACATTGTACTACAGAGCCGAGCGGAACATGTGCGGGGAGCGAGGGACTCGCACCTCATACCGCACTTCGTTTGACACCCGAAATGTATTTCTGCGCAGAGTTCAACTTACGCCGCGGCTATTATAACATTATTTTTCATATTTTTTGTATAGACCCGCCGCGTACGTGTGGTCAGTGGCGGCCACGGCCACCGGCGACTGTCGCGCTAATAACACTAATGTTTCATTTGTGGCTGTGGTCGGTGGCCCGTTTGCGCCGAGCCTAATAGGTGGACGGATGATCTCAAGGCACTGTAAGGCGGTACAAGACCATGTCCTGTGGATATCCATGCAGGAGACCTTCGTCCATGCAGTGGTCTTCTGTTGGTTGAAACGTTTGTCTCAAAACAATATTGCATTGTAAGTAATTAAGTACCTACCTGTATAATAAGTTTACCTGTATATAAGTAGGTACTAGATAGATAGTTTTTAGGGTTCCGTTGTCAACCCTTATAGTTTCACCATGTCCGTCCGTCCGTCCGCGGTACTAAAAAGCTGTAATTTGGCATGGGTCTAGATACATATCAATCGCGCCGACAAAGTGGTAAAAAAAATTTTGAAAAAAAAAGCTCCTATAGCCTAAAGGGGGGATGGGATGAATATAGTTTATTTCTCGTCCATCCCATGGTGTAGGATGTCGTTGGATAGGTCGTTTAAAAATATTGTAATCGTGGGAAAACCATAAATTCCAAAAAATATATTTTTGGATTCGGGGATCCCTTTGCGAAATATGTAGTTTGAAAGTGGCCTAATATGTTCTTCTCCGGGATACAACCTATCCCTGTACCAAATGTCAATAAAATCGGTTGAACAGATGGGCCGTGAAAACGTAGCAGACAGACAGGCACACTTTCGCATTTATAATATTAGTATGGATTATTATGGATTGGTATGGATGTTAGTAATTACTTAATCTAAAATTCTTATTACAAAAGTAGGTAGTCAATGATACCGATATCGATATCGGTATCGACTATCGACATAGATATCCAAAGAATATAAAAGAAATTTTCGCTAAGTAAGTCGGGCTGGTATAACAAAGATAAGCAAAGTTGACGCATCAGACTCGCGGCTCGCCCGACTTCAACATAGTGGGTAGAAATCAAAATTATTTTGTACTTTACAGTGGCGTTGGAAGTCGGTTTTTAGGACAGAATTTTTATTTTTAGCTTTTTAGTGTCAGGGTTGAGGATTTGGAGTCAGAATTTTTTATGGGACCACCTCGAGAGCTTCCTCTAACGACTGATGGAAAAAAAATCAAATCGGTTCAGAAACCATGGAGATATGCACCGACATACATTAAAAAAAAGACGCGCAAATTGAGAACCTCCTCCTTTTTTGGAAGTCCGTTAATAACGAGTTTTATTATCAACAGACACACTTTCGCATTTCAATATTACGTTTAACATCCTTTTCAGCATTATGTAGTTCTTATTTTATTATCCTCTATTTAGAATACGTACCTACTTGTTAAATCATTTACTTCGTGTAGTAACAAGTAGAAATCACATAGGCGCAGTGAATGCCATATTTGACGCTGTTATTGCATCTCGACCTATTTCACCACTGGACACTATATAAATAACCATTTCCTTATCTAGGTAGGTATCGCTGGTTTCTTAAGTACGACCTAAAAGTCTAGAGACTGGTTAAAAGAGAACGATCAGCTCTATGATTTTTTAAAATCTCCGTAATCCGACATTAAAACTAGTTTATGTCCTGCCCGGGATGCAACCTATCTCTAACGAATTTCATCAAAATCGGTTGAAAAGACGTACTTTGAAGGCGTAGCAGACACACAGATGGACTGAAAGAGAGTTGGACACACTTTCGCATTTATAATATTACGTATGAATATGGATGACAAAACTTCGTTTGTATGGAGCGCGCTTCAAGTGACACTTCTACACATCCGGATCTTACGACTAACTACACAACACCCATATTTCCAAGCTCAAACAACCGACCAAACATTTCTATTTATTAATTACTACCATGTAACGATATTCGCATTATTAAAATACTAATTTGCCCCTTGTACAGCCTTCCGCAAACATTATATAATTATGTAATAGTTTGTCTTTCTGTCCGTCTACACAATGCAATCGTAAGAAGTCCGTACATAGTGCAAATAATAAAAAAGTGTTCTGTTAAAAGTTAATTACGTGTCTCGTTATTTTAAAGGTCTGTCAAAACATAGAGCGGAGCGGAAACGGGCAGCGTTTGCAGGACACAATGGAGAAGTTTACCATTTTTTTTAAATTTATTATGAAAATTAAGACAAAAAAAAAACAAAAATATGAAAGAATCATTAAAATATCTCAACAAATGAAAAAGTTATGGAACTTTAAAGTTGCGCTTGCAAGACGGGAGACGTGACGTCATAATTCCCTATCAACCGACTTTAAAAAGCCGAATAAAAGATATAAATGGACTTAAAACGTAACGTGTTGATGGATTTTTAAAAAAACAAGACTGATTTATTAGTTTTTATCTATAGGTATTTTACTTCAGTTGTGTTAAATATGATATTCACAACATCATGAAACTTCTCCATTTTGCCGCGTCGTAAGTCATCAGGACTTGAGGACTATACCCACGAAACAATTATGAACGGCTGCAACGGCAGACGTCCAATAAAAACGCGGCATTCGGCGCGCGGTAGTCGCATATCGTTGCCGCGTGATTTCTTAATATTTCTCATTGCTGAGGGTAGTGACTCGTGATCCCATTCCATTAATCACATAATGGCAGGGGTTTTGTTGGGATAACAATGCAGTGGGTTCCCTGGTCCTTCCGCATAACTATGTCAACTCTTAGGTTACTTATTAAACGATTTTATCAGATCTTAGTGATAATAACCGGGATCGACGGAAGAAACGAAGGCAGAATTCGGACTTCCAAATTCGGTCACCCATCGAGTTACTGGGTTAACGTTGCTTATGAATCCCAATCGACTGATATGCGTTGTCGCAACTATACTATACTATATATTATAGGCTACTCGTCCCCCAACATGTTTGGACACACCTTTACTTATTAACTGGAACAGTACCATTCCTTTAAAGTTTGATTTTTATGATATGAAGGATAGCTTTATATGATAAGTAAGATGTATGTAGAACAATAAAATCCATGTTAAATTAGTTATCCGCAGTATTTCATGTTATTTTACGTACTGATAAATCATTCAAGAAAATGAATTCGCAGGTTCTTCCAATTATTCTAAATCTTGAGCATTGAGTTAACTTGTAACTGCAAGTACTTAAGTAATATATAACACGCTCAATATATTTTAATGGAATTTATTAAGAATATCATCGGAAGTAGTTATAGAATTCCATTAAAATCTAACAATCATCGGAACTTATTGACATTTTGCTGTGAATCCAATCGTTTTAAAACTAATTGTATATCAAGTGTTTCAAACTAACGGACATGTGCGAAATGTACACCACAGGCGATTCAGCCAAATACTTTCGGCAGAATAAGTTTAAGCAACTTTAAAACTTATCCTTAACGTTAGAAAGGTATTTTTTGCGTGTAGTTTAATAAAATCATTTGAACCGCTTTGTTTTGAGCTAGGGATATAATATAATAATATATTATAGAATAGGTATAAGTGACTAGATGATGCCCGCGATTTCGTCCGCGTGGATTAAGTTTTTTCAATTCCCGCGGGAACTTCTTAATTTTCCGGGATAAAAAGTAGCCTATGTCCTTCCCCGGGTTGTAACTACCGCTACCAAATTTCATCAAAATCGGTTGAATAGATGGGCCGTGAAAGTCTAGCAGACAGACAGACACTTTCGCATTTATAATATAAGACGTATGGATTAAACCGTTGATTTTATTAGTCAGTGATAATGTCCGTTTGGTGGACGCGATTCCTTCCATTCCATTTTAAGGCTTGTCGGGAAATTAATGCGTAAAACTACACATTAAATATCTTATTATTTCGTAAAAAAACACTTCATTTCACTACAGCCACAGAGGTAGTATAGCCTATAGAGTGCGTGCTTGTAAGCAAGAACAGTAGGCACCGGTAGGAACATAGCATCGTTCCGTCAACAAGCTCTTTAGTCAAAGGAACGCTAGCGCTGAGAGCGCCCATCGCGAACTCGGGACCGAAATTCCGTTTTTAAACTGGAAAAAATGGTTAAATGTGGCATAGAAACATGCAAACATGATACTCGTTATCGTAGTAAACATAATTCCAACATCACATTTCACCGGTTAGTCATATTTTTTAAACTTTCATGTAAAATAGAAATACGTGTCGCGGGGGTGATACAGACGTGGGACGCAAGGTAACATAATACCGCCCGCACCGCCCCGCAACCCCGCTACGATAGCCGACTGTTCACCGAATCGAATAGTGATGTGATACATTCGACTCGGGCGCCGGCACAGATATCGCTGTTCCCTGGGATCACAACAGAGAAAATTGTTAACAAAATTTAAAAAAAGTTAGCGCCATAGGTTTTGAAATTTGTTATTGCTGATCCGATTTCGTTCAAATTACGATTCAATTTCGATTTAGGGTTCCATGAGATCATAAATTTTAAAAGTCAGCGCCAGATTGAAATTCTTTGTTAGTTGGGATTTTTTTTTTCATAATCGATATATTTTGGGTTTCCTTGAGATCACAAAAGAGGAAAATGTACAAAGACAGCGCCATATTCAATTTTTTTGTTACTAGGCCGATTTCATTCAAAATCGATATTTGGGGTTCCCTGATATCTTAAAAGAGGTAACTGTTACCAAAATTAAAAAAGGCCAGCGCCATATTGAAATTTTTTGTTATTGGGCCGATTTCGTTCAAAATCGATATTTAGGGTTCCCTGAGATCACAAAAGAGGTATCTGTTACCAAAATTAAAAAAGGCCAGCGCCATATTGAATTTTTTTGTTATTGGGCCGATTTCATTCAAAATCGATATTTAGGGTTCCCTGAGATCACAAAAGAGGTATCTGTTATCAAAATTGAAAAAGGCCAGCGCCATATTTAAATTCTTTGTTATTGGGCCGATTTCGTTCAAAATTGATATTTAGGGTTCCCTGAGATCACAAAAGAGGTATCTGTTATCAAAATTGAAAAAGGCCAGCGCCATATTTAAATTCTTTGTTATCGGGCCGATTTCGTTCAAAATCGATATATAGAGTTCCCTGAGATCACAAAAGAGGTATCTATTACCAAAATTAAAAAAGGCCAGCCGTAGTGAAATTTTTTTTTGTTACTCAAATTATGATGAGAAACTAAAGATACATATTATAGTTGTAATTTTATTAAGTGTTATCTGTTGATTAGGTGCGTAAGACTGGTTATTAATTTCAAACAATTTAATTTTTTGAAACATAATTATGGACAGAAACTAAAGATAAATATTAACGTACGTTATGAAAGAATTTATTTTCGATATTTTTATAGTAAAAGAATCAAAGAATCAAACTTATACTTTTATTTTATAATTGCACATTAAAACACAGGTTTGCACCTTTTCTTACATATTTTATGCATTCGATATACATCGGATATACATCAATCCATACTAATATTATAAATGCGAATGTGTGTCTGTCTGTCAGTTACGCCCAACTACTTAAGCGATTTTGATTAAATTTGATACCGAGACAGGTTATATACCGGGGAAGGACATAGGCTACTTTTTATCCCGGAAAAATGAAGAGTTCCCGCGGGAATAAAAAATCAATCCACGTGAACGAAGTCGCGGGCTTCAGACGAACGGACAGACAGAAAGACACACTTTCGCATTTATAATATTAGTATGGATATACGATCGATCATTAAAAAACATATCGGCTTAATCCGCGTGGAATAAGTTTTTTTTAATTCCCACGGAACCACTTTAATTTTCCGGGATAAATATCACTCTCCACGTCCTCAACTATACCCATGCAAATAATCACGTCTTGCGTTGCACTATTGAGGCGTGATTGAACAGACCAACAAACAAACACACTTTCACAATATTAGTATGATAGGGTACAAACAAACACAAACAATAGGTACCGTACCGTTCAGATGTATTTTATCGACTTCGCACTTGCAGCGCACTATTGCCCATCCCTATTTTTTACATATCTATAAATATTAGTAGCTATAGTTCACTTGCCTACGCCGCGCACAAGGAGTGCGGTGCGATAGTAGTACTCTTTACCTTATACTACCTCTATGACTACAGCCCATTGGCATTAACGTCCCACGGCTGGGCACAGGTCTCCAAAGTCATAGGAGAGAGGGAATTAGAGCTTAGACCCACCAGGCTGCTTCAATGCGGGTTGGCGGGCTTTAACGATTATTATCATGTTAGTGATAATAACCGGGACTGACGGTTTAGGTAACATGCTCTCCGAGGCACGGGGGTGAAACACCGCCAACTTCCTAACTTCGGGATAGTACTTACTGAGAAACTTTAATCAGAAAAACCCAATAAGTTAAATAGTTACGGCCCGACCCGGGGCTCGAACCCAGGACCTCGCCAGCCGCAGTAAAAAGCGCTTGAGGGCCACTCGGTCATTTTAGCATATCTCTATTCTAGCTCTCTACTATACTCTAATCTATTCTGTCGAAGGTATCAAAGCATCTATAAAATACTTAAATTCGAATTAAGTCTTACCTAAGTCAACTCTTGCAAGTTTTGTATCTGAAAAACTTGCAGAAATAGATATTAAAAAATAAAAATTACAGCATTTTCTGCAAGAATACTAATTGCAAGTGAACTCTTGGCCTAACGTAAAGCGTGAACAGGTGCGGAACTCATAATAAGTAGTTCAGAACATCGATTGAACATAAGTACTTGTCATTAGCAGAAAATGCTTTCTATGGCCATTCAATAATAATCAATGTAATAATCGTACATGTTGCATTAGGTATAATTATCGGTGTATTGATTAGATCGAACATAGTTTGTAATAATTATTTTTTGTTATTGTATTATGTAAGCCGTAGGTCGCTTAAAATATTTGGAACACGACGATATTTGATCCGACGACTTCCCTGGCGCAGTGGATGGTCTTATACCGCCAAGCCATTTAGCGTTCCGGTACGATGCCATGTAGAAACCGATTGGGGGTAGTTAGTTTAATATATCGTCGCTTTTCCTACGAAAGGACCTTTCTGACACTTTTGACGTAACTGCATTAAATACATCATAATAATGTACTTTTGATTCTCTGTCGATCTGTCTTATCGACTTTTTCATATCTTTTACCGTTTACTGGCTAGGACAATCGGTAAGTGTGGCGTATATGCTCATTTGCGAAAAGGAAATCATACTAAGTGGCGTATTTTATACTTAGGGCTATTAGAAAGATTTTTATTTAGTGATCAGCTAAATAAAAATCTATCAACTATGACGTAACTAAAAATACGTCATTCAGTGTGAACTAGACTATATTGAATAAAAATGGGGTTTTCACTTACGTCTGAATTTTGATTGCGACGGAATACCTTAGACATTAACTAATAGAGTTAAAAATTTATGTAAATTGTTGACAAAAAATGTATAAATCCTTGGGCAGTAAAAAAATCCAAAATAGTACGAATCCAAAAACTTTCAGTCAAAAAATGATTTAAAACTATCCTAATTATTATTATATATAAAGAAATAAAAAACAAATTATTTTGGATTAAATGTGATTTAATTATTCAGTAAAAAATACAGTCGTATCTCCTAAGTAATTAATTTTTCAGAAAAACAAAGTTCTTATGAAGTGGCGTAACTGTTTTAAATATTTTTACCTAAATGAATACGCACATTTAAATAAGACAATTCCTACTTGCAAAAAGGCCTTGATTCACAGATTATAAGAATATTTTTTTAATTTTAATATAGCTTTATTTGAGCAAGCTGTGGACAATATAGTTGAGCACGAAACCGAAAAACGCTTGCCCTGAACAATTAACTCGATGTCAGTTAGGTCCTTTCGTAGAAAAAGCGACGAATTATGTGCTATACACCCAAAGGTTAGCCCGCTACTATCTTAGACTACAACCACAGAATAGGTAATAGTACTACAACGTCTCTTACGAGTTTAGTTAACCACTTGTATTCTCCTAACCTGATTTTTTCCGATATAAAAAGTATAAATTGTTTATTGTAGGGAAATAAGTTTCTTGCTCTTTGGGTTAGGGATGATTTGCCATTGCCACACATGACTTTTTCATCTATATTGGTGTTGAATTTTAGTATATATTTAGTGATTGAAAAATTGATTTGTCATTATGTTAATATGAAGTACCTTGTTGTATTTTATTACCGAGTTAGTAATAACATTATGTAACAGTTCATTTGTTTTATACCATTTAATCTGATACCGCTGGTGGGCAAATTGCCCAAATCGTCGCATTATATCACTCTGGATATCGGTCCGCAATACAGCAATTCATTTTACATGTTCATTTTTGATTCGCTGATCGCTTGTTGTGTCGTTAGTTACCTACTATCCAAACTACTATCCAAAATAGTATTATCATAGAGATTTTTTTTTTGTTCAGAAAACTTACAGCTTCAACAAAAATGGATAGATAAATAAGGCCAATTACAAGTTTTCACAGATAGAATTTACATGGGATAAAAAATAGCACGCAAAAGTGGAAAGATAATAAATCTTATATAAAATTCTCGTGTCACAATGTTAGTTACCATACTCCTCCGAAATGAAATTCTTACTTGACCGATTTTTATAAAATTTAATGTGTATATTCTGTAGGTCTGAGAATCGGTCTAATATATTTTTTTACATACCTTCACGCGGAAGGAGTCGCGGGCATCAGCTAGTATTATGTATATGCTACATAATTAAAAAATAAAAAGCTTAAAGTTAGGAAGATGAATTAATACAAGAGAAGAACCAGAGTTAACTAATATTAGGGATAATTTAGAGATTATTGATTATTAAGATTAAGATTGCCAGTTTACTATGAGTTGTATAATATTGAACTAGTGGTTCGCCCCGAACTGAGACCTCGCGGCGCCATCTATTGACATCATTGTGAAGTTCTGTTGTAAATAATAGGCTCATTAAAAATTAAATAATTTCATTTCCATAAAATATTTATCTAATTTTAGTATTTGTTGTTCAAGTACAGGATCAAGTTTCTGGCTCAGCATTTCAGTAAATTTAGAGTTCAGAGGTCAAGTTTGGACGTTAGAAAATCTCCACTTTGAGAACTCCCCATTTCGTCAATTATAGGGACACTATTCCTAATTATCTTTAAAATGATATACCGCAACCATAAGTAACGCTATAAAAATATTTTCTTTATATTCGCTTCTATGAGAGCCCCCCTGAAATAAAGATTTTTATTACTTTTTAAGCCATATTCGGCGGGCGGCCATCGGTTTTTATATATAATATTTAAATTTGAAGTAATTACGCTCAGTAATTCAGAAGTTATAAGGCTCTGACAGACGGACGGACGGACGGACGGACAAGTGCAAATGCACTCAAGTAGACTCAGAGACCTTCGCTTCGCTCGGTCGACAATAAGTTGTATGTATTACTTTAGATAGTTAAAGCCTTAATCGTGTTTCAGTATAGCATCGTGGCCTGACTGCCTCGTTCGTCTAGTGAACTCTAGTGGTACCCATTCCCCTAATTGGTTTCTATACGGCCGGCATCGCACCGGAACGCTTTATCGCTTAGCGGCACGTTTTGGCTGGTAGGGTGTCAACTAGGCACGGCCGAAGCCTCCCACCAAACAAAGTAAAATCTAAGTTAGTAGGCAAAGCTCTCAACGTTCTAAATTCAAGTATCTGAAATGTAGGTTTCTGCATAATGAACAATATTGCCGACACATATTATTTCAAGAAAATAATGTCTTTTTGTTTGCTTTTAGAAGACCAATAAATAATTCATAAAATGCTGTGAAGTAAGAGAGAGTAGCAGGAAACGGAAACGAATTATACAGGTATGAGAAATTGTATGACAGTCTCTGCATTTTCCGCAAAAATGGGGTAATGCCATTGGTACGAGCAATCTCGCCGGCGACGCAAGAAAAATAGGTATCTTTGCAGTTTGCTTTTTTTATGTTTATAAAAATCTCATCTCAATTAAAGAGACTGGCATTCTTACAGTGCCTTCGCAATACATCATATCATACTATAATATTATAAATGTGGAAGTGTGTTTGTTTATTGGTTTGTTGGTTGGTCCTTCAATCACGCCGCAACGGAGCAACGGATCGAAGTGATTTTTGGTATGGGTATAGATGGGGACCTGGAGAGTGACACAGGCTCCTTTTTATTCCGGAAAATTAAGGAGCCTATAGTAGTCTATGTGTTATTCCAGACTATAATCTGTCTCTGTGCTAAATTTCGTGCAGATCCGTTTAGCCGTTCTTCCGTGATTGAGTAAACCATCCATCTATTCAAACTTTCGTATTTATAATTTCAGTATAGATATAGAAGAATAGATTACATAATGTATTTAGCTAGTAGTATTGAGAACAGCAGTGATTTAACTAATACAAGACTATAAATTTGTCGACTCATCAGAGTTACGTTTAGTAGGTACCTACGACCTATTTTTAGTAAGATGTCTCATCCTATTACCAAAGACAATATATAAATAATTAATCTATGCTATTACCGAAAGAAAATGCTATGAATCAGAGAAAAATCAGGGGAAAATCCCTAGTGACACATTCACTTTCGAGAGAAGTCTGATTACACATTAAGCCCTGTAGCTTTTCCTATTAGGTGTGGGTATAACGTACTTAAATACTACTTTTGTAAGGTTTAATAATTGTATCACAATTCTTGCGTTTAGTGGATAAATGCATGTATTACGTTGGTTTACAGTAAAAAACTGTTTTTTTAACCGACTTCCAAAAAAGAAGGAGGTTCTCAATACGGCGCGTATTTTTTTTTAACTGTAAACCAACAAAACAACAACAACAAGAAAAAAACGTTTAGAATTTGTACTTCCTAATGTGAAGAAAATTGGGCCATTAGTGATGAGTGGTGAAATACTGAAAATGGAGAACTCGGCTAGGCGCTCATATTATAGAGACAGATAGCAGGGAAACTCAGCGGCTTTGCTGTCAGGAAAATTAGACACTTGTAAGAGAGTTAAATATACGCGTTACTCAGTGTTTGGTAAATATTATACCTATTAGATATACAAAATGGATATGCCAAATGTAGGTAATATATAAATTATACCTAACAACTATAATAACTGGTGACCCAAGAGCTGGCGCTTATTTAGCCCAACGACTTAGCCTGGCCATTCAGAGAGGAAATATCGCCAGTAAAAACAAAAACTAAACAGGTACAAAATTAGTTTCAATATTGGCCAAATAAGTTTGTGGTATGACAAAATATTGCACAAAAGGTTTAACTTACAATTGCCAATTTAGAACGAAAAATCATCAGCATAATATCATGCAATATTGAAAGAAAAATATTGATTTTATCGATATTTCCTTAGCACCTGCTAAATGTCAAGTGGTGTACGTATTACCTGATCTTTATGAAAACACTTGCGCTCTTTTAAGTGGCACGTTTCGAAATATCATTAATGCTCTCAAACTCCAAATAATTACCTAGGTATTTTGGATATTAAAAAACATTTTGAAACATATTTTTAAAGTGTGGCTTTTACCTACTGTTATTTATTGGGTAAGCTATTTCTAGGATTAGCTTATGACCGCGGCTTTGTATGCGTGAATTTTGTAATAAGTATGAAAGGTAGTAAGTACCAAACAAACTTTTGCAAGTACTTGCTTACTTTTGAATAAGTGAATTTATCACTGTTTCGGAATGACATACCAACCGAGAAGGGCCAGCGGAACTCGGCGGTATGCTCTTCAGGCCGAATTCTTTTACTTAAACATTACAGTGATACGATGCTCGAAATCTATCAACGTTATCGAGATGTGCCAGTTCGTACTAAGTACTTACTCTACTGCAGAATTTTACTACTGCGTCAAAATTACTTGTTTTTAGTTAGTCCGAATCGGACAAATTTAAGTCCATTTAAAAAAAAAAAGTATTAATAAAAGTTAAAGTAAACTTTGTAATCAGCTTTCGGCTTTTTCCTAACAAGATACCTATTTGATTTGATTGATCTGTGTCGTTTAGTTTGACCGCCGATTTAAATGTAGGTATGTTATATCATAATGTTATTATCTATCAGTGGATATAAATTGCTACATGGTTATAGTATGACTTTGCAAATAAGTAAATACTAAGTAAGTATATATTACTATTAGTGACTCTATCAGATTTATTTTATAGAAACTGGATGATGTTTAAAAAACTTGAGTGATGTAGTTTTTTCTGATTTTTTAATGTTCAGGTACTTACCTATTAAGTTCTCAAGTAGTTAGGTTTGGTAAAGGAAAGCAAGGCCCAAGAACTGGTGGCAAATTTTGAGGAAGTGCTTGAAAAAGTTTATTTTGAGAAACAGTAAAAAACACAGAAATTGTTGCCAGTTGTACTTGTAGTCATGTAGTAGGTATACTATCTAGTTCATAGACCTTGAAGGTGTTATAAGCTTTGAAAATTGATGTATGTATGATCACTCCAACAGAGAAAAGCTTGTAAATATTACATCAATGGACTTAGAAAAGATATTTTTGGTATACTGTTTTTAATTCTTTTTGAGTTATCAGTTTATTTGAAAAGTCGAAAAAATATAGAGGAAGTTAGATTAATTAAACCAAACGAGGGTTATTTTTTACAATTTATTTTTAATTTATTATTTATTTAGCCGGAAGCTGATTGTAATGTTTATTTAAACATTTCTTTATAAGTACCTACTCATTAAAATCATAATATTATGTACAAATGGAACTCTGAAGCGCTCTTCTGTAAAGTTGCTGATTTTCAGATCAGACCTTGTTAGGTAATAGGAATAGGTGATACATATACATGAACCCTGAAAACGTTTCATTCCTTCTTTCATCGGTTTGTAGGACACTAATTATAACGACTAAGACTTGCATATAATTATTATATAACACTTTTTTGTACTCTGCTCTCGTTTGACCCAGTGACTTTACCGTGATTAATGTTATCAAAGCATACACCGCAGGTTACGACTTACGAGTCAATCTCATTAAAATTAAGTACACGCGATTTGATAATTCCTTATTGAAGTGAAGCAATGGTAGTAAGCCCCCAGGCTTACTACCATTGCTTAAAGCAATATTATTTTAAATTTTTTTCGACAAATCTTGTACCATATCGTCTCTAAAGTAAGGATTACAATTCTGACACACGAGCGTCAACAATCATATCATACTAATATTATAAACTAGACGATGCCCGCGACTTCCTCCGCGTGGTTTAAGTTTTTTTGATTCCCGTGGGAACTCCTTAATTTTCCGGGATAAAAAATAGCCTGTGTCACTCTCCAGGTCCTCAACTATACCCATGCCAAAAATCACGTCGATCCGTTGCCCCGTTGCGGCGTGATTGAAGGACAAACCAACAAACCAATAAACCAACAAACCAACAAACAAACTGACTTTCATAATATTATATAATATATAATAATATTAGTATGATGCGAAAGTGTGTTTGTTTGTTGGTTTGTCCTTCCATTACGCCGCAACGGAGCGACGTGATTTTTGCATGGGCACGTTGAGGACCTGGAAAGTGACATAGGCTACTTTTTATACCGGAAAATTATGGAGTTTCCATCAAAAAATTTTAAACTACGCGGATGAATACGCGGGCATCAGCTAGTAATGCTGTCGGTGTGCGGTGCGCCTAACAACCAATCCATATTCGATTCACAGTAGATTTGTAGCTTCTAACTCAATAAACGCGTAAGTTAGCCCGCATTCAACCAGTTTTCGCGTTTCATTCATACCCCTCACCTCAAACTCCCATTCCTGACCACCATTGATGCATGGTGTTGACGAAACCACAGTTTAACAACTATACAGTTAGATGGCGACTGCGATGGTTGGTAGCGGAGGTCAGAACACGTTCTCATATTATTGCAGAATCTACATATTGCTTATGGATTGTGGCTTGAAATATTAAGCAAAGCATGAAAAAAGGACTGGAAAATCCTATAAATAAAATGAATACAGCAAGACAATAATTATCGCAACTATATAGGTACGCGTTGCACAAGCTCGCAATTTTTTTGGGGTCAAATATACAGAGTGCCTAGGCAGAAATTCGGCAAGAAAAAAATGTATGGCCATGTAGTTTTTATCGTTTTATCCTTTAATACATATAATTGATATTTCTAACTGCAGAAGTGATAGAGTACTGAATAAATTTAAAAAAGCCAATATTTTGTTTTGATAATGCCACTGCACATGTATCGCTGATAATCGATTTCTTCAATCAATCAATTACAAACCACTAGCGCAACTGTAAAATTGCTAAATTGTGACGATAGGATAGAGATGCTGTAGGCTAGAGCGAGATAGGATTATTTGGCCTGTTTTTAACATTGAATGGACGATGGTTCTGAGAACAACCTGTTTAGGGACGGACGGACCAATCTGTTCTAATAATAAAAAATAAGCTTGACTTTTGAATCACTTCACAGTTCGCGTCGCAGATGAATGAATTGACTTCTACAGTGTGACATGGGTCTATTTACTATTAATTTGAATGGAAAGGATTTCAGCCTTAGTCAACCACGCTGGATTAGTGCGGATCAGCATCACGCGACGCTTAGACTGCAATGGTAAACTTTCCGGTGTGCAGGTTTCCTAACGCGAATGAAAACGAACGTTTCTGACACGATCCGCTAAGGTGTGGAACCACCCTCCCAGCACACGTGTTTCCTGCCACGTATAAATTAGATACGTTCAAGGCAAGAGCGAAAAGGCATCTTCTAGGCAAGCGCGCTCCAACCAAGACCTCATCATTGCTTTGCATGATTGCACTAAGCATGATTGTCGTAAAGCGCAAGCCTATCTCGAAAAAAAAACGTAACTCCTCAGAGGTCCGTTTAAGGCTCGGTATTCGAACCCCTCAACCTCTCGATTAGGAGGCCTAAGTATTAGCCACTAGGCTACTACCATACTACAATAGGCGTTGCGTTAAATATATAATTATGGTTTAATAGAGCACGGTACGCACATGCAAGTCGGTAAACGATATCTGTTCGTTTGTCAACGCACCCAACCTACCAAACCTGTTAGTCGACGTTACTCATAGGGCGACAAGGATTCAAGTATTTTTTTCATAAAATACCTAACTCAATACGTTTTAAAACTGCAGAATCATAGTCTCCTGAATAAAGCTGCTTATTTTGTTATTTTTTCGACATTTTGTATACTTTATGTGACAAATTTTGTAATTTTGGAAGATTAAGTACCATACAATAGCTGTCAAAACGTGTTATTCACGTCAAAAGGCCCGATGGCAGAAACGCCGGGTTATCCTTTTAACCCAGAGTAATAGTTGTCAAACAAACTTAACAGGCCAAAAATGGATCCAATTTGTATGGTGTTTAGTTTTTGTTTTTATTTTATTTTTAATAGATACAAGCGACGCTGACACCTGGTCAGATAAGTTTGTGGGACTATAGGTGCTACTTTGACAGCATTCGTATATAACTTCCCTCAAAAATTCAAATTTCTTCCTGGGTTAAACATAACCCGGCGCGGCATCTGCAAGCGGGCCTTATTCACTCAGGTAGGTGAATAATGCAACTTCTATATGCAAATGAAGAATTTAATGAACGTTATAAAGACTCATAGTAATTAAAAGTTATTGTAAATTAAAAAGTGGGGAGATGTCATGTGGCACCTAACTTAAGTGAAGCTGAATCTCTTATAATATGAGAAAATGATTCACTTATAATATGAGAATATGGGGCGCGAAAATATAAATACGCGCTGCACAGCCAATTTATTATTTCGTTCATTTTTAAAATTTAAGTTCCTATTGCATACGACGGTTAAGAAGCTTAGCTCGAAAAATAATTTCCTGTTTAATTTGGTGATTGGTCACCCTACATAAAATCAGGTGAAGGCAGTTTACCTTGCTTGTCTGTACGGGACGTTTCGCTGCTCACGTCACTGTGCCTGGACACTCCTTGTAATCTTAGTTGCCCACGATCTCATTAAAAAATTAGTGTTTTTTTTTATTCTTCTACAAGTTAGCCCTCGGGCGGATCTCACCTGGTGGTAAGGGATGACGCAGTCTAAGATGGTAGCGGGTTATCCTGTTTGGGGTATGCCGGTTAAAATTAAACCCATACCCCTATTTGGTTTCTATACAGCCGGTTGCCGGTAGGGTAGTAGGGTAATTTAGAATTTATAGATTCCTAAGCCGAATTCCACACTGCGACGCGAACCGCAACAGATCGCGGGGTGGCGTTGGCCGTATATTAGTTTGTAATTTTGTATACAAAATACGCGCAGTGCCACAGAACGCCTCTCCGTGCGTGGAATTAGTACGCAGCTCCGCAACTGCCTCTTGGCACGTCGCAGTGTGGATTTCGCCTAAATTGACACTGCCGGGGATTGATGATTGACGATCTCACCAAGATCACACGCTCGTAATAATAAACCGACATCAGCTAGAAACGGGTTCTCAAGTAGGTATATATATATTTATCCACTACAAGTTAGCCCTTAACTGCGATCTCACCTGATGGCAAGTCATGATGCAGTCTAAGATGGTAGCGGGCTAACCTGTTAGGAGCATAGCAGTTATATTAAGCCCATACACCTACTCGATTTCTACACGGCATCGTACCGGAACGCTAAATCACTTGACGGCACGTTTTTGCCGGTAGGGTGGTAACTAGCCACGGCCGAAGCCTCCCACCAGGCATATTATGTTATTTTACCATTTGAAGTCTGTTTTTAAATCCATAACATAAAATGGTCTGTGACTATGAGGTTTACGCGTTACGACAACAAGCCTACTTTCCCATAAGTACCTGATAGTACTCGAAAATATGATATAAGTACAACAGGTTTTATCATGACAATAACTTTGTCTGCTTTATACATAGGCAAGAAACTAGTGACACGGCTATCTGAAGCGATGAATAATGGCGGAAATATAAGTGACCCCACGGCGAAAGCGTTGTAAATGGATGACCTGGAGGAATACTATCCCGATATAAGTACACTACTATCTACTACTATAGGAGAAAGTAGATGAATGTATACAAATATTACGAATATTTATTGCATTTCTTGGAAAAAAAATACGATTTCAGTTAACGGCGAGCATCTTATTAAATGTTCGCATATTGTGATGGGCAACTACAGAACCCTACACTGCGCGTGGCCCGACACGCACTTGGCCGGATTTTCCCTTCATTTTATGGAAATGATCCCACGATAAGTTTAGTGGTATTCTTATTATTTTATTTAATGACTGTTTAAGGGCAAATAATAATTTGTTGTGGGGGCATACCTACCTACATCTCGTACCTGTGATTTTACTAAAGAACTTCTGAAGGTTTTGAGACCAACTAAATCCAACCCAGGGAGCAGGGCTATAATACCACTGCTTGCAAAAATAAAGCAAGCAAAATATATGAAAACAAAAAGATAACAATTTTCTATGCGCCATATTTTTTATGACATCTTATTATGTGCTATTAATGCGTGGAAATTCGACACTTTCCATACTTGTAATATTATAAATGCGAAATTGTGTCTGTCTGTCTGTCTCTTGTCCGGCCCATCTGCTCAACAGATTTTGTCGAAATTTGGTATATTAATATCTTGCATCCTGGGGGAGAAAATAGTCTACTTTTTATCCCGGAAATTTTAAGATTTCCCGCGGGAATCAAAAAACTTAATCCGCGCGGACGAAGTCGCGGGCATCATCTAGTTATTTATTGAAATGTAATGAGTAGTTTAGCAATTATGAGGGAAAACATGAACCGATAATCAAATAAGCACACACACGAAAAAGGTAAACACCATACCCTCCGTAGCTTGCAATGAGTCTTTGTTCTAAACAGCAATACCTATGTGTGTCGGTTGACAAAGGCCAAGGCACGAGTTGAACCCGCGACCGATACCCATGGGAAACGATAAGCCGTTACCATTGGCTCTCTTGTTCTCCAAGCCAACTATAGCTTGGCAAACTTATTTGTGAAGACCTCCTTGGCGCAATGGTAGGATCACAGCGCCTGTGTTCTTACTTTTTTTTATTGCAAGATAGGTTTGCGCTTGACGACAAAAGCAATGAGGAGGTCTAGGTTGGAGCGCGCTTGCCCAGAAAACGCCTATTCAAGCAAGAAACATGGTCACTGGAAGAGCGTACCGATTACCGAACCCTTTGGTAGTAGAAATGTGGAACAAAAGCGTGTACGACTTGATTGAACATCAACAGCGTAAGGATGACAATGCTCACGGTTTCTCGCAGTTCTGTGGTAAAATAGTGAACTTAGAATTGGCAGGTCCCGGATTTTTTTAAACAGCATCTGCTGAGTTTCTTGCTGGTTTTTCTCAGTAGAATCAGCTGATTCTACCGGATGCAACCGGTTAGGAAGCTTCCTAACCGGTTGCATAGTATTGGTTGTATGGTATCAAAGTGACACAAGTTGTCTTACGTGAAATCCATACTTTAATATTATAAATGCGAAAGTGTGAACGGGCTCGCCCTTAACATCTCGAAAACACAATATATACAATTTAACTTAGCTGGTCGAAATCGTCGACAGTTGTCTGTCACCATTCAAAGCCAAAAAATTCATCAGGTCAACATAGCAACCTTTTTAGGCTTCCAGGTGGATGACGGCATACGTTGGGATGCACACATTGATAAATTATGTGGCAAAATGTGCACATCTTGTTTCGCTCTAAAACGTGTAGCATCTACGCTATCAACGGAAGCAACTCGAGCGTGCTATTTTGCTTCGGTACAAAGCCTGTTGCAGTATGGGGTTGAAATATGGGGACGTGGTGCAGACTGGGAACGTGCATTTAGGCTTCAAAAGCGCGCAGTCCGAATACTAGCCCGCGTTCCGCAAGACACAGGAGTGTCTTGCGGAACGCGGGCTACAAAAAATAACATAACATACATATTAACCCTACCCAGCTTAATCATCTTCAATGTGGCCATGTATGTGTTACAACATAAGGATGAGTTTGCGGTTAGGGGAGATAAGCCGAATCCTAGTCGCCTGATGCCGAAATACCACCGGCTTGAGAAAACCTCAAGTACGGTTGCAGGAATGGGGCCTGATGTTTTTAATAGGATCCCCCTCAGCATAAAAAATGCGATTAATATTAATACATTAAAAAAAAAACTGAAGAGTTGGCTTGTCGAGGAGTCGTTCTACAGTTATAATGAGTTTTTACAAAGAAAAATTGAGTAATTTATATTTCATGTCGACTTCTGAATAATAGTACTAAGAATATTCTTTTCTTTTTTATTATTATATGATATATATTATTATTATTAAATGTGACTTTTTAATGATATAATTTAATCTGTATGAAGTATGCCTCTCTCATAGAGAGTTACATATTTGTTCCGTTTGCCGTGGAGACCCTGGGGCCATGGAGTCTTAGTGCCAAAAACTTTTTACGAGATCTTTCACCGCGGTTAATTGCCTCATCTGGTGACAGAAGGGCTGGCTCATTTTTTGCGCAAAGGATCAGCCTGGCTGTCCAGCGCGGAAATGCAGCCAGCATTCTTGCCACTATTCCACGCGGGCATGATTTATATAGTAATTAGGTTAGGCTAGCTAGCATTAAGTTCTATTGTATTATTTAATCTGTAATTGACATATTGTTATGTACCTATTTTAAAGTGAAAAAATTGTTCTTTTTGACGTGTAATCTCACTTACGAATAAATGACTATGACTATGACTATGACTATGTGTCTGTCTGTCTGTCTGTCTGTCTATCTGTCTGTCTGCTACGCTTTCACGGCCCACCTATTCAACCGATTTTGATGAAATTTGGTACAGGGATAGGTTGTATCCCGGGGAAGGACATAGGCTACTTTTTATCCCGGAAAATTCAAAGGTTCCCGCGGGAATCAAAAAATTTATCTGTTCAACCGATTTTAATGAAATTCGGTACAGGGGTAGGTTGAAGTCGCGGGAATCATCTAGTAAATAAATAATTTAAAATCGATTCCCGGTAGAATCA
Organism: Erebia epiphron; assembly: GCA_963932025.1. Lineage (NCBI taxonomy): Eukaryota > Metazoa > Arthropoda > Insecta > Lepidoptera > Nymphalidae > Erebia > Erebia epiphron. Next base: position 12,969,515 of record OZ009952.1, on the reverse strand, counting down.
AATTTGGAATTTTTGAATTTTCTCTGGTCTCGTCTGGTGTGAGGCTTCGGCCGTGGCTAGTTACCATCCTAGAGGCAAAGACGTGCCGTCAAGCGATTTAGCGTTCCATTGCGTTAACGTGTAGAAACCGATTATGTGTTTATCGCAACGAAGCGAATTAGGCAGACCAATAGTAGGGGCAATATTGTACAAAGTCCAAAGGCGCCTTGCCCTCAGTCTTGATACCATACTAATGTACTGGATTGTAACTTTGAGGTCTGAATTATGACGTACAGTCAACCTATATACCTTACAGGGAACCATGTCATTCTAAACGGCAAACAAAATCATTCTTAGCTCAGAGTCAATTTCTCATAGAACTTAGTTTGACAAGGTGGTAAAGTGTTATTATTTTAAGGCGAAACTTAGATATTAAGCGAAAGTCTCTACCATTGTCTTGTGTTGAAGTAAATTTGTATCTAAATGGGACATCGTGTGTAAAATTCGACCCGGTTGCGACGTACGTATGAATAATGTTGTTAGTGGAGGAAATGATAGCGAAAATGTAAAATAGCTTATGATTGTGCCGCTCTACAAGACGTGTAGAAAACATTATTGTTTGTTTGTAGGCTGTATTTTATGCTTTTACTTATCTCCAAAGGTATTAAGGGTAAGGCTATAAGGTGTTACGGATTGGCATGCTGTACGTAAGCTAGTTTGGCTAAGTTTTTGACGCTATCTTTAGTCGTATGGGGTAACCTTAGGCTGCATAATGTAGTAATGTTTGATTGCAGTCAGGTAGGTTAGTTTGACATGTCGACCTCTTTGGCGCTGTGGTCTTATTGTGGGAGGTTCCGGGTTCGATTCCGGGTAGGGCCAATTTGTGTATTTCTAATTTCTAAATTTTCGCTGGTCTGGTCTGGTGGGAGGCTTCTGCCGTGGCTAGTTCCAGTACGATGTTGTGAACAAACCGAAAAGATGTGTTAAATATAACTGCCAAACCTACCCCTAACAAGTTAACTCGCTACCATCTTATGCTGCATCATCACTTACCATCAAGTGAGATCACAGTCAAGGGCTTACTTGTAGTGGAATAAAGTCCTCCCTGCTGCAGTGGTTATCATTGTGGTATTTTGATCGACAGGGACAGGGTTTGATCCCCGGCAGTGCCAGTTCGCTAACGTTAACGCTTGCCTGTGACCTACTTTTAAAAGTGTAGCCGAGTCGGGCCAGCTAGGCGTAAAGTGTGTACTCATCACAACACTGCGACTTGTGAGATAAGATAGAGCTATTGTTTAGTAATAAACTCACAGTTTTAACTGGACACGTTGCGTTTCGACACGCCACGGGTCGTAACCGTGTGTCGCAACATAATTAACAGAACGAGAAACAAGTGACAGAAATTACCTGCAGTATAATACAAAAATTAAAAAAAATTGTGTGTGTCAGATCCGACGCACGACTTGAGTTTAATCATTACGAACGAAAAGTGTTACCATGGAAACATAAACATGTGTTACCATGGAAACGTAGTAAATAACGTAACGGAGAAAGTTTGATTTTACTCCTCATAAATTTTCATACCCTAGGCTCATATATGAAAATCGATTCTAGGAGGAGGTAAACTCCAATAAGTAATAAGTGATTGCGTCCGTATCTACATAGTCCAAATTCCACATACGCGTCCGAAGCGATTTGCTTCCTCATTTGTAATTCAAACCTCTAGGATATGGAACGCCCTTCCGGCTTACGTTTTCCTACTTTTAATATTGGAATCTTCAAATCGAATAGGCATCTTCTAGGCAAGTGCGCACTACCTTATAACACTGGTCTGGCTGCAATAAAACTTGCCAACAAATTAGCAAGTTTAGTTGAAGCCAAGCGTTAGTTTCTTTAAATGAAAAACTGGCCAAGTACGAGTCGGACTCGCGCACCGAGGGTTCCGTACAAACTTGTAGGTATATAAGTAAAAGTTAAGGTATTTTAATGCTAAATGAAATCTATAACATTAGTAAGTTTAAAATTATTAAAAATATTTTTAGTATTTGATGTAACTAAAGATTTATGCTTTTCGCAATTTTCCCTTTATCTGTGCTGTAAGAAGTTGCTTCGTACCAAATTTTTAGATTCTGAGTTCACGGGAAGTACCGTTGATTCCCTTGCGAGTGTGGAAAATTTGCAGCATAAACGGCTGTATCTTTTGATTGCGTTGGCTTAGAAGTTTGATTTTTTCACAGCTCCAAGGGACAGTAGACCTGAGTATTTGATATGAATTTCAGCTTGATACCTCCATGCGTTCCTGAGAACAAGGGTCTTGACAGACAGACGGACGGACAACGAAGTGATTCTATAAAAAAAGAAGTAAATTTTTATAATCAATATTCTATATGGTATATAAAAAAAAGTAATGAGTAAATGTCTATATATGACCTTAATCATCACCATGTCAAACTACGCCTGCCTACTACTGAGCAAGATTTTTCTCTCAGACATGGCGCAGATTGAAAGTGTGTCTGTCTTTCTGTCTGCTACGCTTTCACGGCCCATCTTTTCAACCGATTTTGAAGGGTACAGTGGCAGGTTGCATCCCGGGGAAGGATATAGGCTCCTTTTTATTTCGGAAAATGAGAGCTCCCGCGGGAATCAAAAACCTTGATCCACGAGGATGAATTCGCGGGATTCATCTAATTCTAGTAGTAGGTAATAAGTGGTTGGTAAAATGCTATATTCTAAACTAAGGATACTTAGCTAAAAAGTAATAATAGGTCAGTAGATTAATTGCCTTTAGTAAAGATCGATATTTATCGATACATACCTAAATGATTGATCGATAATATTAATTATTACATTTTCATCGTTAAAATAATCGAGGCCAGTCAACTTGCGCAAGAAATTAGCTTTTAGTTTGCAAATAAACTTTTGTACGTTCCAATTTTTTTCAGGGTTATTCTTTGAAGTGTCTAAATTACACTTTAACGTAATAATTGATTACCGTGCTCAGAGAGTTGTAATGGACTAGTCACTAGAGCATAGATAGATGATGTTGACTCCGTCAGTTTGTGTAGTCCCTTATAACAGTAATTTCATCTTATCTTACATCTTACTAATATTAGTAAAAATGCTATAATAATATTATTATAAATGCGAAAGTTTGGATGGACCCAAAAGGGTCCATCCAAACTTTCACTTTTTACCCTTGTTACCCTTGAAATTTGGCACAGAGGTAGATTATAGTCTGGAATAAAACATAGGCTTTTTATCCCGGAAAATCAGAGAGTTACCGCGGGAACCAAAAAACCTCAATTTACGCGGACGAATTCGCGGGCATCAGCTAGTAACAAATAAATTTATAACACCCAATATCAAATAGCGAGTCAACTACATGCCCTCATAATTCATCTGAACTATTATGGAATTGTTGCCAAGTTGTACTTTTGTTCTGTCCACAAAAGGATTACCTAATAAATTTGAACCCTAGATCTGGTTATAAACATTCTGAAAGGCGACCAGGACATTTAGCGTCATTATTTATGTCGGTATTATGTTATTTACACGAAATAATTTAAACCCCTACCATGAGTTTATTTTTGTATATCTGTGTTGAAATGCGAGTTGAGATCGAGTACTGTGATAGTAATAAATCATGTATGATAGTTTCATATACAATAAGTTTAGTAATAATCTACAATTAAATTTCAAATAGGTAATTGGTACTACAAAACAAGAATAGAAATTAGTTTTCAATCTATTAATCGACGATTCAAAAGCACTTGAATAAAACAGATTTGAGTTTGAGTTTTCCTAATTAGCTATGTACTTCTGGAAATCAGCAGTCCGTATAAAAACTGCCATGCATCTTTTGGTACGTTTTTAGGGTTCCGTACCCAAAGGGTAAAAACGGGACCCTATTACTAAGACTCCGCTGTCTGTCTGTCTGTCTGTCTGTCTGTCTGTCTCCAGGCTGTATCTCATAGACCGTGATAGCTAGAAAGCTGAAATTTTCACAAATGATGTATTTCCGTTGCCGCTATAACAACAAATACTAAAAATTAAAAAAATATATATATTAAGGGGGGTCCCCATACAATAAACGTGTTTTTTTCGTATTTTTTTGCTCAATATTAAAAACGGTAACAGGTAGACGGTTCAAATTTTCACAGAATATTAACTTGTATATTACCTTTCAAAATAAATAATTAAATATCAATAAAGTAAATATTAAAGGGGGGCTCCCATACAACAAACGTAATTTTTTGATATTAACAGTAAACCTCTACAAACAAAGTTAGTTTTGCGGTTCATTAACAAAGGTAATTATACCTACTTCTTGAGTACGGAACCCTCGGTGCGCGAGTCCGACTCGCACTTGGCCGATTTTTATCTTACACTACCGAAACCGAATAAAAGGATAAGCTGACTGGCTGATTAATGTTAAGACCGCTGGTCTTGAAACATTTGAATTTGTATGTATTGTTTCTCCATAGCATTGACGCCTCAACGACGACGACTAATTAAATATTTTCAAATATTCCACCCGAGGGAGGGAGGGCCTTTTACCTACCTCTTTAAAAGTCAAGAAAATTGAAACCGATGACTATCGAGTATACAATGAGAAAAGTGATAGCGAATTTCAATGAATGCAAATCCGTGGTAGCGCCTCAGCGTCCGGGTTATCAGCGGCTAAATGTTAATCGTGCGAACTGAGAGAAGGGACCGTGCGAATACTGGAACATTTCGTCATACCAGTGTTCCGTACCACCGGAATAAGCATTGTGATTCACTCATACTTACCTTAAGATTAGGTTATCTACCTCAACTGTCTACCTACTTCAAGCGTAGGGTTTTGCCACAGAATTGAGAACCCATTAGTATTCATTGGTTGTTTTCCGGCAGTCAAGAATAATTTGACTACATCGTGTTCTTTAAATGCGTCGTCGTTGAGTAAACTTAGGGTAGAAACATTCTGCGGACGGGATCGAACAAAACGTCCGCGCGTCGCATGCACATTTCGTCTTGCCGATGTAGTCTATGCAGCACCATAATTATACCTAAAAGGACTTTCGTAGTGTATTTTCGACCTTATTTACTTTAATGCAGAATACATCCGATCTCCCGGTATAGCCGTACCGTGTTTATGCCTTTATTTATTGACTAAATGATGCCCGCGACTTCGTCCGCGAGGAATTAAGGTGTTTTGATTCCTCTTTAATTTTCCGGGATAAAATGTAGCCACTTTTGGTTCAGTCATTGTGGTATGAAGGAGAAAGGTAGATATTTTTAAACTTTCACATGTATAACAATGTGTCATTTATTAAATCTTTCAATACTTAAATAACATTTATTAAGTTTATTTAAATAACATTAACTAAAATCTAAATTAAAAACTAAATATCACATGTATTATATTATATATATATATATATATATATATATATATATATATATATACATATATATATATAAATGAATCCCTATTCCCCTTGGTCACTGCATCACGCGTGGATGGCTGGACCAATTTCGCTAATTCTTTTTTTGTTGTGATTGTTTGGACCCCGGGATGGTTTATATACACAATTGGACCCGATAGGAGGCACTGCATACGGGTTCGAGGTTCAGGGCAGGACAAAGTCTGCCGGGCCTATTTATAACATTTTCGCAGTTAATAGATAGCAAATAAATACTTTAAAAAAAAATTCGTTGACTTTCATTTCCGTGGTAGAGCTATCACGAAATTAGATAAATCACGTAATGCCAAGCATAAATTATTGTATTAAACTGTTGATATTACTCGGTTTTTCCCATATTTATGAGTTTACCTGACTTACGAAAGTTTTCCTTCTTTATCCTCGAAATGACTTCAATTTACAAAGAAATGCGATTGCAATCCATTATCTGTCTATTGTAGAAGGAGAACTAATGATCAAGGAATAAAATTGGATTTAACAAAGGAAATACGAAATAACCGAACATTGCTTCCATTTTAAAGTTATATTTCTGAATTCTGAAGTCAGAAAAATTTCCGTAATATAAAAGTTCATCAAATTAGTTTGATATGTGTAAATTTGAATATTATTTAATTTTGTAAAAAACAGAAGGAAACACACTTGGCTTATTTTTTAAAAACTTTGCCTGAAATAATTTTCTTTTCTCATTTAATTTAAGTAACTGTAGGTAAGTTCTCTTTAAAGTTAAGGTTCATTAAAAAAAAGCAAAAGCTTCTTCATCAAACTTTTTCTTAGATTTCGCGGTTGCGTGCTTTTATCCTGAAAATAGCCTCATTTACTTTGAATGTAATTTAAACTCAAGGCTCTTCGGCAAAAACTAAGAAAGAATTTTTCAAAATTAGTTTGTCTTGAAAGCAAATTAAACAGGCTGATTGATGTTCAAAACCAGTGTGCATTTGTTTCGATGCCAAGAAAACAGCGGAACACAAAAGTTCAGCGGCCCCATAAAGGCCTCAAAAGCCTTCCTCGGGGACTCGCCTCGCCAGACGGCGCGAACAAAAAACCAATTTCATAAAACTATGCACCCGACTGCATACGCGGTCCACAACAATAAATGAGCAAACCCAGAACCTGATGCCTAGTGCTAATATTCTAGCCCGTTGATATCCTACAACCACCCATTCCCGTTTACAATCCAATGAAAGCTTTAATAGCATTAAGATCAAAGAAAAGCTATCTTAATAAAGCAGACGAAGCAATGTACAGCGCGCGAGGAAAACCACCATGGAAAAAATCTACAGTAGTACCGGAATCTGCAAGTTCGTCACTCACACAGAAGCAGTAGTGACGTCGGGAAGGCTTTGACTGCACTGTTCACTGGTAAGTGGTAACTGGTAACTGGTTACGCTTACGACGCGTCAGTCTGCACCGAGCCGTCGTTCGTGCTGCATGTATCGCGCGGCGCTCTTTCGCCTTCGATCGCGAAAAAAGTTTAACACACGAAACTTTCTTGAGACTTTCCTTTCAACCAATCACTGTTGAAGTGGAACTGTCTTGTTTTTGACCTTTTTGTCTGGTGACCTTTTCGTAAAACCGGAATTCGGGTAAATCTGTATCCCGAAGAACGGGTTTTGTACCCGGGTCGCAGGAGCGTGTTGTGATAACTTGATTTTCAGTGTTTTCTGTGTTGAGTGTGACCGGATTTTTTCATTGCCATTTCACTGGTCCGTTTGTACTGACTAGTCTCTGCCTCTTAAGGTCGGCTGCAGATAACTGTGCTGTCAAACTTATCAGTAAGTATAGAAACTTTTACGTTTAGAAGATCGAAAAGATTTCTGATAGATAGAGACTTTTGCAATATTTTAAACTGTAACTGAAATACTCAGTTTATTTTTAAATTGATATTTAATAATATTTTTTATAATTAAAAAAACTACAAGGATGTTTTAGATTTTTAAGGATTCAAAATGATGGATCTACGTTTTCGCCACTGATATTTTTTTCTAATTCCTAATAACTGCACTACGAAATATTCTTAGAAAAAGTTGCTCACGTTTTTTTAACTGATAACTGACCTTATTGAGTTATCTGTTTAAAGGACAATCAATTTTTTTTTTGAAAATGTGATTAATATGATAAATTCCACATAATATTACGATTTAAGATTCGGATAACAATACACAAAACGTAACTTATAATAATAATATCGTAAGTGTCCGTTACACAATAATATACAACATTACCCAACGCGCGGCTTTTAAGTTAAAAATTTAATTAGAAATACACAACAAAACACAATTTCCTATTGTACATTCGTTTCCGTACGTCGCGAATCTGAACGCCGAGTTATTTTATTGAGTAAGAAAATGCACAGACAATTTGTTGTATGACCAATTTATGGAATTTTAAAAAATCCATACAAACTTTAAAGGTAAACACTGACTGAAATGAATGAAAATGTACTTTATTATGACCAAATATAAATAAAGTAAACAAAAATAAAAAAAAGGAAAAAAAAGTACAATAGGCTAAGAAGTGATGTCTTCCAGGCAACCTAGAAAATTATAGAGTATAATCTATAATATTAAATCAATCAATTCAATAATGATTGATGTGATGAGTTGCTTGACTCAATCCAAACTCGATAATTTATTTCACGTAAGGCAACTGTGTGACTTGGTAAAAACTCCGCTCAAGTCGAATATTGGCGGTTTTTTAATGCAATTGGATAAAACTTCTCTTATCGCGTCAATTTGAGTTATGTTACATTTGAGACTTTACCTCGGTTCGGAAAACAGATTCTGCATCGAAGAGCCGCAAAGAACCTCATCTGTTCCTTTTTCAAAATATTAAAGTATACTTACAAAACGATATTGCTTTAGCAATATTCTCAAATATTTATTCTTATTTTATTGGGCTTTATTGTGGGCAACTGAAAGAACAACTGGCTAGGTACTTTGATGAAACTTCGTAATTAAGAAATTGATCAATTGTACTCTAAAAATCTTCATAAATAAAATCTTACTTACTCAAAAAATTTAAACTGCGATAGGTTTGAGTATCTACAATGCTATCTTATTCATCGGCCACATCTGAGACCGGTTTATCAGGGACTGTATAATTTGGGTATTTTTAGCCAAATTGCCAGACTGGTTATAATGTATTGTGGTAAAAACTGTACTCGCTATCTAAAATACAAAAATTATATGCTTGAACCACTGTTTCCAAAAGTTACAAGATGGGTGACATTGATGTTTATCCTTGCTCATGCTAACCGTGGTTCATTAATTTCTGAGAATATCAATGGACCATTAGATTGACGGGGGCAGGCGGCGGCGGCGGTGGTGGAATTTCTGAATATCCTTAATTTTTAAAAAAATCTAAATTTTCTGGACCAACTGTTTAGGCCGTATTTTGATATGAAGGAACGTCAGTTAATTTCTACTTTTATATGAATAGATGAGAAAGTAAAATAAGAGAATTAATATAATAACAATTTGGTAGCTGATAGAATGTCTTAGTAACTATACGGACATGATTGTTAAAAGTGAAAAAAAATTAATCGAGAATATGTAGGTCCCTATCACTTCAGCTTTGTCTAAAGATAAGATGAAAGCGAAAACAATTGAAAGATAAATTGAAGTTTGATCAGAAATCTTGTTTGGAATAATAGCGAAAGAGTAGATGTTTAATAAGTTGAAGGAATTTTTATTATCTGTCATCTCGCAAATCGTAATAAAAATGGACTAACTATGACTTATGTACATATATCAAAATTCCTACAAAAACGAAAAAGTTAGCTGTATTATATCATCCATGCAAGCAATTTATATGTAAAATGCAAAAACTCAAACGAGTTCGAAATGATTCTGACTTTTACGTAAAACTATTACTAGAATATTAATTTAAGTATGCGGTAAATTTTAACGCGGAGATGCAAATGCTACTTTTTCCATGCTAACAAGCAAAATTAATAATAATCAGTCCTTTATACAATCCGTTTAAAAAAAACATACAATTTTCGACAAATAACAACGTGTCTGTACCTACTCTGTATATCGAAATATAATATATCGAATAATAATAAGTTAAAGCTATTCAATGCTGACAATAACGAGAAATAAAATAAAAGACGCTCCTTGAAGAATGATTTAAAGACTAGACGATTAAACATCATTATTTCTTATTTAGTAATTAATATACTAACTAACTTAATTATAACACAAACAATTACACCAACAGAATATTTAGCACTGATTTAAATAAATGCTTTTTTTGAAGGCGGCCTTCCATAGATGATCAACGTCGCGATTTAATGACCAATCACATAAAACAAAGTTAGATTAACTTGAGCTCTAGTGTCGAATTTACAATATGTTGAACCTACAATACAGCTGAGATTCACGGCTATGTCTGACAGTTTATTTACTCAATAAAGCTTCTTCAGTCTAGACAGATTACATTGCTATAAAATGCAATCTTCAAAGAGCTTTAAAAGTAATTGAGTTCTAAAATGTAACAAACACGCATCCATACGAAACCAATCTGCATGCAAAGAAAAGGAGATACGACCTCGACCGTGCCGCATTTAAATCGAAAGTGCCATGTGTCCATTGGAAATCTATTTCCTATAGATGAGCGAAAATCAATTAAAAAAACATCTACTGAACGTTTTGTGATGACAAAAAAGTTGCGCGTCTGACTATTATTTTTTATCTGCAAGCAAAATTCACTTTCGACAAGTGTAAGTAATGTAGTTGCACTCTTTTTTTTTCTTAGAAAAATTACCTAATTCTTAGGATTGGCGCATACATTTAGTGTTGTATTCAAACGTCAGGTGTTGTGTTGATATTGTATTTGTCGAGACGCAATAGCGCTTTTGAAATCTTTAAAATAAGTCATTTGGCCTCAACACGTCCAATTTTTTTTTAAATTACAATAGGAAAATTTTACATTACTAAATCGTTTATGTATATTGGTATACATTATAATATGTAGCTATCATACAATTTATTTTAATAAGTATGAGAGAAAACAAGGCAAAAATAATAATGAAAATAAGGACGATCAAACTTTAAGTACTTTTATTTCAACTTTTTTTTTACAATTCAAACTTTGCTGCATATATTTAGCACTTAAGTGTAACAGTGTACATACGGATTTTATATACATTGCCAAGTGTTTGTGAACTTCGCTTCTTCTCGAAGTTTTTTTTAATTTTTTATTTGGCCTCGATCGCCTCAGTGTTTAATATCGGATTTGAGATTTAATTTCATAACTGTACTCAGTTTGCGAGTAGGCAGTGTTTTTGTGTAATGTAATTACTTAGTTCGGTTACAGTTTCCTAGCGTTATCAATTCGCATTTTATTTTCAACCGGAAGATGTGAACATTTTTGTACTCATTTCATGAACAATTACTTAACAAGAAGTTACAATTTGAATTAAATTGATTTTATTCCAGTTCAATTTTGGATGCGTGACCAAAAATTTGCCTATTTTTTAAGTCCTAGCTTCCTCCTCCTACACACAATCTTTACCTAATGGTCTAGAATCTAGAATCATTAAATATTGTGGTACCTGTTGACCTTGGCAATTCGTAGAAGTACCATTTGCATACTTGCTGTCAAAAACAACCTAAAATAAAAGGAAGAAGACATAAACATAAACTTAGAAAATGCCATGACGCCTTTGCATTTTATGCAAATTTGCCATGCTTTATTTTTAACGTGCAGCGCAATATCTGTTCTAAATTAATCTGCAACGATTTTCACTTTTTTTCTACTTTAAACAAGTTCGATAGTTAGGAGATACTTTCAGGGTTTTGTATAAATAATATTATTCCCGCGACTTCGTCTCTCGGAACTCTTGAATTTTCCGGAATAAAAAGTAGCATAAGTCCTTCCCCGGGATACAACCTATGCCTGTACCAAATTTCATCAAAATCAGTTGAACAGATGGGCCTTCATTTATTTTTTCATCCTTTTTAAACAAGATTTTGTCGAAATTGAATACAAAGATAGATTGCATACCGAAGAAGCATATAGGCTACATTTTAATCCGGAAAATCGAGGAGTTTCCATGGGATTTTTTCAAAAACCTAAATCCACGCGGACAAAGTCACAGGCATCTTATAGTGTAGGTACATATATAAGTTTAAACATACAATTATTACCCGCTCTCTTATAATTCTACAATGATATTGACGTAAAAAATATATACTTAGAAATCAGTCTTGCGTCTCCTTTTTCCGTTTCATTGAATTGCATCACAAAAAATGATATTGGATCAATTACAGAGCAAATCTTGACATGAATGAAGAGATTAGAGCAGCTTGACTCTTAAACAATAAATCTGAAAGCAATCGTTAGTATTTTGATTGATGAAATTCCAATTGGCAATGATGTAAATGCATTATATTTTATTGATTGCGTTTTGAGTACAATCAAAATATAATACACGTATTGTACTACAAATTTATTTGAACTCTGTAACCTTAGTCTGTAACACTAGTAATTCTTTCCATATATTTGCAGATATATAAGGTAAAATAATACTAATATTACTCGTAAAAGCGAAAGTGTGTTTGTTTGTCGGTTTGTCCTTCAATCAAGCCGCAACGGGGCAACGGATCGACGTGATTTTTGGCATGCGTATAGTTGAGGACCTGGGACATGAGTGGGATTTTTATCCTGGAAAATTAAGAAGTTCCCGCGGGAACAAAAAATAACTTAAACCACGCGAATGAAGTCGCGGGCATCAGCTAGTTCTAAAATAAGTACTCATCCTAACGACTAACCCATAGAATTAAAAAAAACTTAGTTAACGTATTTACTGAAAACACAGCTGAATTTTAGCAGAAAAACAGACGGACAGACAGACAAATACACTTTCAAAATTATAATATTGTTAATTAATTACTATAAGTATGGATTTTAATTTATGTTCTTATACGTGTAAAGGGACTAGTATGAATACGTCATCCTAAATTTAAGTACCATTTTAATGCCTAATAACACGTAATTAGCCACATGTTTCTTAAATACTTTGCAAAACACTTGTGTGCTTCCAATTTTGTCACTCGGCAATATTATCTCAGTTGCGACACTGTCGCATATCGGTGTCAAAACTCGAGATTTGTGTAAGTGTTGCCAATGTTTAATTTTGACAGTGTATTGATTGAAATCGTATGAGCTTTAAGCTTGCTTAACATAATCTAGAGAACGCTAAATAATATTATGCATAGTAATTTGAATTTCATATAGCTTTTACTTGGCTTTACCTGTGTCTAAACCAGGGTTTTCTTGGACTTCTTTTCATCAAGCGTTGACCAGTAGGAATTTAAATTTGACTCTCTGGAGATTCTGTCAAATATTCCGCTTTACTACAGCGTTTCCGACCGGTGTAACGACCTCCCTGGCGCAGTTTTGAGCGCTGTTGCCTTAACATGGGAGGTCCCGGGTTCGATACCTGGCAGGGTCAAATTGGAAATTTATAATTTCTGAATTTTCTCTGGTCTGTTCTGGTGGGAGGCTTTGGCCGTGGCTAGTTAATAACGCTTCACAAAAATGTGGCTCTAACAATACTACCGATATGCTTACGCTTTATTTCACAAAATAACACGTTAGTTTATTTCCAGCTTTAGACTAACTACATCATCATTTAGCTCACAGGTGAGAAAATAGTCGAGTGCCTGCAATTAAAACATCTGCGTGATTTCTGCGATCGCAACCGCGGGCAAAGGTTACTCAGATATTATTGAAACGTTGCACAAATTAGGTCAAACTCTTTCATAAGCACCAGCACAAAGATCGGAAGGCTTGAAACATTGCAAATGCATTAAACAGTATCTAATTGAGAAGGTCATGAGCAAGAACAATGGACTCACAAAAACTATGCGCCGTTACTAAGACGAAGGAAATTCTGGCGGTAGAGACGTAACCTATACAACTGATAAAAACTGTTTCTCCGTAACTATAAAATACTAAAATAATAATAAACTGATGACGAGGTTCTGGGTTCCATTCCCGAATTCGGATGTTTGGTATTGGATTTTTTCTGACATTAAATTTTCAGTAGGTTACCTGGAGCAAATAGTATTCTGTATCTGGAGTAAGGAAGTTGGTGTTTCATCGCCGTTGTGAACCTGGAAGAGCATCTGAAGCTGTGGGTCCTGCGCTTGATATGTCTCGTCATGTCCTTCCATCCTTTCTGGCTATGCGAGGAAGGGAACAGAGAGTGCATCTATGTTTGGGACTAAGGAAGGTCTCCCGCGCCGATGGCTAATCTCTGGTGAGATTGCCGTCTTCATTAATGTTTAATTTCACAATTTTTTTCTTGGAGATTAGTAGAGATTCAAAATCAATTTGTTAAAAACTAGCTGATGCCCGCGACTTCGTCCGCGTGAATTGAGGTTTTTTGGTTCCCGCGGGAACTCTTTAATTTTCCGGGGTAAAAAATGTTATTCCAGACCATGAAATATCTCTGCGCCAAATTTGATCCAAATCCGTTCAGCCGTTGGGGCGTGATTGAGTAACAAACATCCATCCATCCATCCATTCAAACTTTCGCATTTATAATATTAGTATAGATAACTTTTTTGAAGACCCTCCTATTTAATATAAATCGCTCTAAGGATATAATTATATGACCGGAAGTAATACGCATACGAAGGCAGGTTAGCTTTTTATACAAACCACTGTAACTACGCGTATTAAATATGTTATTTGCATGTTATAGAGAACGAGATGCAACAAGAAACTCTGCATCAAATTCCGGATATTGACACGATATATACCGGATATTACTATCTGATCTGATACACGTTGACTGTAATTATTAGAAATTACTCCTTTTTATAGATTTCCCAGTTTTCTGTATCAACTTACCAATCGATAGTCCTTACGTAACTATGTTTACTTACCTTTGTCTTATTTTCTTACTAATTATAAATTATTATATAACCATTTTTTTTAATTTATTCCAATCATCTCCAATTATTTTACTCAGGTATTACAGCGGCCATTCTGTCAACGCATAAAGCCATATTGTTTCATTATTGTTTGTACTTTTGGTTAAGGATTATAATCCTTATTTTAGGAACGTCATCAAACTGAAATTTTGAGTATTATTGCTTAGGTATTACTGTATAGCTTATAGACATACCATAATATAGGTAAATGTTAATTTCTTCAACTTCTAGCAATGCTAATAGGACAAGTAGAGATCAGCGTTGATTTGTTCTTTTACTTTCGTAAATTTAAGTATGTATTTATAAGTTTTCACATTAACCTGATTAGATGTTATAATTATATATAAGTAGGATTTGTTGTTTAAAAAACAAAGATGTGACCTAAATTGTTCAAGTATTTATGCATTTATGTTCAAACGCTCTTTGTATCGTCAATTCTCATGGCCGATGGATGGATGGAAATTTGTACTACTTCTACAAAGTTTACCGTTTGGCAAGTTTTATTATACAGGTTTGGTTCAGTAGATATCTAACGATGTTGACCGAAAATCAATAATATTGACTACTAGCGGATGCCCGCGACTTGGTTTCCGCGGGAACTCTTTAATTTTATTATAAATATAAATAATAAAAATCCTATGTGCTATTCCAGACTATAATCTATCTCTGTGCCAAATTTCAGCCAGATCCGTTCAGCCGTTGGGGCGTGATTGAGTAACATACATACATACATACATACATCGATCCAAACATTCGCATTTATAATAATTAAGTAAGATTTCGTAAACCCTATAATCGTCTATGTGCTATTTCAGACTATAATCTATCTCTGTGCCAAATTTCAGCCAGATCCGTTCAGCCGTTGGGGCGTGATTGAGTAACAAACATACATACATCCATACTTCCATCCAAACTTACGCATTTATAATATTAAGTAAGATTTCGTAAACACTATAATCGTCTCTATCACCGTAGTCAGTATGCATATTTATGCTGACTTTTTTTTTAGCTATTATAAAGTTCTTTGGAGTTTTATAAGTAGTATACAAACGAACAAGCCTGTTAACTGATGTTAAGTGTAATCACTTAACATGAATATTTTATGCAGTAACAGAGGATCCGTCAATGCGTTGCCGGTTTTAAAAAAAATGTTTATCTTCGAAGCCCTTGAATAGTCCATAATTCTAGTTTTCAGGGAACAGAACAGTTTTCATAAGTTCTTCAGTTGGGAGTATACTATAAAACATTACCGTAATTGAATGCTAGACAACGAAAACACCTATATCCTATCTTGTAAGGAAAGTCTTCTGGTATACATAAAATATTCGAAGCCAGAGTCGTTTCAACTAAAAATACACAAAATGTTACCTCCTCGTCATCGACAAGTCGGTCGTCAAAGTAAACCAACTAAAAACATAATTTGCGTACACACTTGCGCCAGCTTGCGAATGCATGACGAAGCAATTTGTCATAATTATTAGATACACAAGTACACATGTATGCCATAACTTGACGATGCTTTGCCAGTTACCATTATATAATACCGAAACCGTGACAGATCAAAAGCTACGTTTACAAACAGACGGTTGGAAGAGTAACCCGAAGACCTTTGTACCGAAGTACAATTTATTCATTTTATTTTGTAGGGTTTCCTGCAGATCAAATTTTGCTCTATCCATGCTCTATCTTTAACAAAACCTATGTTATGTGCAATTAAATACATAATAATTTGTCACTTTTTATAACGGCGAAGGAAAATATTGTAAGGAAACCGCCCGAGATCTCTTAATAATGTTCTTAATGGTGTGCGAAGTATGCCAATCGCACTTGGTATTTGTGGTGGATCTTGGTCAAACCTCTATTATTCTACGTAGAAATTTTTGCTTAGTCGTATACCAGCATATTATGTGTAGTGTATATTATATGGAACTGCTAATGATTCCCTAGGATACAAGATACAACCTATGTAACGAACTTCGTCATAATCGATAAAATAGACGGCCGGTGAAAATTCTAGTAAGTAATTCGTAAATAATGCCAGTCGGGCAACAATACCTACTTAAAAGCGATGTAAATTGAAACAAAACAGCAATAATCTCGCACATAATATGTCGGCGACAAGGCAAGTTGTCATAAGTTATAACTTGACGCATTACTCAATGAGCCAAGTGCTCAGTGCAAGAGATGTCATTTCAATAGAGTGTGCAATGTCCCACCCAAAGCCTCAACCTGATAACAAGGCTTCAAAATGGTGCATAAGAACACCAGTGATGTGTAAATTGGCGGCAATGCTAATTGCGTGATAATACGCTATCAACAATATCACTAATTTTATCAAATTTTTTATTAAATCATGTCAACTTCAGGTCAACTTGTGGCTCTTTTAATCTTTTGATTCAAGACAGTTGAGATCGCAGTCAAGGGCTAACTCGTTATGGATAGGTAAAAAAAGACTACTTACCATGTATAATTATTCATTTTTATTTGAGAAATAAATGTATGGTTTTTATCAAGTTTTTGTTACATATACTTATAAATTAATACGCACGTGCGTGCATAGTTAAATTATTATCAACCTAAGTATCAAAATTCAGCACTTTTTAACGTATGTATGAGATTCGTTCCTCTAATTCTCTAATTTTAGCTATGTGATATCTCTCGCGCTTTGTGCTAAGTGCACATAATAGGCACAAGGCCGACAATATATGATCTGATCGAATTCATAATATTATGCTAAGCTTTAGTTTTGCGTCGCATTCATGCTTCACTGTAAAGAGCATTTAAAAACAAACTTGTCCAACGTCCCTGAATTTTTTGCACACTTTTGCTACGTATTTGTTTCAAAAATAATGACTGAGTGCTTAGCAAAGACACTTGAGCCTACGTTTGTATATCATATTCGAGATTGGTGCTCAATTGTTTTCGATTGCATCACACAATGGTTATTTGTTACCTATGTTCACTAATATTTGTAGTTTTGTTTATAAAGTAGCCTGTACGCCTAGTCTCCCGTTCAGAAAGGTGTGTGTAAATTTTGACAATCTGCACTTCGTCAGCGTGGTGGAATATGGCCTGAATCCTTTTCATTCCGAGATAGTTTTTTATCTACTTTAAATTAGCCCTTGACTGCGATATCACCTGATGGTAAGTGATGATGCAGTCTAAGATGGTAGCGGGCTAACCTGTTAGGGGCATGGCAGTTAAATAGAACCCATACCCCTATTCGGTTTCTACACCGCATTGTACCGGAACGCTAAATCGCTTGGCGGCACTTCTTTGCTGGAAGGGTGGTAACTAGACAGGGCTGAAGCCTCCCAGACCAGGCTAGACCAGGGAAAATTCAGAAATTATAAATTCACAAATTGACCCTGCCGGGGTTCGAACCCGGGACGTCCGGACGTAAAGACAACAGCGCTCAACACGTTTCCGGGGTTTCGTGTACAATATATTATATTGAGCAAATTTTCTTCAAAATAGTAAACTCTATGCTACGACTATACTAGCCAATCAAATAAAAGACTGATAGACAGACATCAGTTGCATTGTTCAATACCTGATCAAATAGCACATCTATCAATCCTGTCAGAGTGCTATAGAAATGTTTGATCATTTCTAGGTCTTTATTAACTGATAGCGTGATTGATGGCTTCGAACTGAGTTCGAGTTAGTGCCGTTCGTTTTCTGAAATTTCTATTTAATGGTGAAAGTGTTAACTTTGTTACCTTTTATTATAATAATAGAATAGTATATTCTACGATCTTCTTCTTCGACGTTGTCCCTCCAAGGGGGTCCACTTTTGTATATTTAACCCATAGGGGGTTTGATTCTCTTAAGATACTCACTCCTATCTCCTTGCTATTCGTAGTAGCTCCTACAATTTTATTTTTGTAAGTAGGTATTACTGACTTTAATATATTTTTAGTGTTGAATTCTTACTGACTTTAGGACATCACTTCTATCTAAATCAAAATTTTATTTAACCTTAAATTTTTATTTGTTTCTTTTAAGTACAATAATTTGATATTTATTAACAGCGACATAACATCCATCAATTATTAAGTACAAATTAAATTTATGATGCCATGTCGCAATCCGAATTTTGAGAAAAATAAGCCTTCATTGAACCGATAACACCGGTTTATTTAATGACTTGAAACAATTTTAATATGAAATGTCATTTACGCTGTCGGTCCACACAATCGGCGTTGGTTTCACGGCCACCGGTGAGGCGGTTCACGAATTAGTCATCAATACGGCTGTTGACAAGGTGAACGTCTTCATAACGCCTCAGTATTGCATTATCTTCGCGTAACTTCGCCTAATTGATTTTAATAACCTTGAAGACAACTAGAATTCTATATTTCCGTGTTTTAAGATTATAGTGGCACGGATCTAATCGTAGGTATAGTCCGTCAAACTTATCTGGCCACAATTGGAACTAATTTTTATGCCTGTTTTAGTTTTTGTTTTTATTTTATTTTTCATATAAACTAGCGACGCTGTCACCGGGGTCAGACAAGTTTGACGGACTGCAAGAGATTTTGACATTCTCGACAACTAAAACCGATGGATGGATGATTTATAAAACAAAGTACTACTGCAACAAGTAAAAGTAAAAACAATACTTAGTAAAAAATATACCTAGTTATAAAAAAATCCGCGACCTTATTATTGGACGTGCGCATTGTAAAACCAAACACCGCTGCAATAACCAAAAGTAATCACAAAGTAAAAACAATACTCCAAGTTTGAAAACTCAAGCTTCACTCTTGAAAAATCACTCATAAAAAGCTTCCAAAATGTTTACGCACCAAATTATTCCAGTTTTCCGCGACCTTATTCCCAAGTAAAGTGAGTAAGTCTGGAAAGTGTTAATTGAGTTACCGCCCAAACCAGAACGTAAATTGCAACTTGGCAGCAATGCAACAATGGTATAGCTCACAATTAACGGTACCACGGCACATAATTAAAAGGAAATTAAGGCCAGAGGCGCATTTCACCCTGAGCCCATTCGCGAACTTCTTGGCCAAGAGAGTTTATCGATTTACACCCTAAAGGTCGGCCGATTGTAATTACTAATTTCGCGATAAGGTTGAGTTACGGTACTGTCTATTTTAAATACAAAATACTTCGAATAAGCGCGAGGCTATGCCAAAGTTATTGTCTTCAAAATTATACTGCCCCTGGTACGGAACATTGATGCAACTGTAAGTCTCCTTTTGATTGATACTTTTGGATAGAAGCAAGCGTTACTTTGCGGAAGTCCATCATAATGAAGGAACTAGAAGTAGAATTCGCTATAATCCGCGACAATAGGTAAATCTATGTGGTATAGTGTGTATCCCGCACTTATAGCCCGCGGTATTTACCACACCACATAAATCTTCCAAACTACTCTCAATGTACCTACGTTTCACTCCGACACCGGAGCATCTTCAGGAGATGTTGACTCGACAATACTCGATTGGAAAGCATACCTTTGCCCTTTTGGCTAAAATATGTACAATTCACACCAGCTTTAAGTTACTTTTGCGAGATTTTAACCTTTATTATTTACTCCAAGAAACATCAAATCAGTGTGTTTTTATCAAGTCTTCCGAAAAGATAATTTACGTATGGTAAAAAAAAACAAAGAATTGTTTAACTATACAACCAATTTATAACGGTAAGGCCTTATGTTGAAAAATAAAACACAGATAAGTTGCTTATAAGTATAAGGTTCGCATATGCTCGTTGAAATGATTGTCGAATTAAGTTTATGAAATTACAAAATGAACTTTAACCATACTCATGTCACAATTCGGAAACTGGCTAATTGCGATTCGGTAAGGGACTAACTACACTTATTCAGTTCAAGATGCATACACATTCGTTCAGCTTTCCACGTCTGTTCAACATAAAAAAGGAAAGACAAGCTAATAAGTCACCAAAATATAAAAATTAAAAAGGTTTTGTGGCAATCATTGGCATTCTTGCGCATAAAATGACGGTCTCCTGCGCTGTTCCGATTCGTTCAGCGTTCGTTCTTTCGCTTGAATTACTTTGAGTTTGAGTGACTTTTTAGTCATACTATATCAGCGGTGTACAGTATTTAAACGATGCTATACGAAAGTGTTTAGTTGCACGCTCCTGAAAAGATCCATGTCGAACAGTGGACCCCTGCAGGCCAATGGATTATATTTTTAACTGACTTCCAAAAAAGGAGGAGGTTCTCAATTCGGCGCGTATATATATATATTTAATGTATGTTACCGCATATCTCCGTGGTTTCCAAACCGATTTGAAAAATTTTTTTTCAGTGGTTAGAGGAAGCTCGCGAGATGTTTCCATAAAAAAATCTGACTCCAAATCCTCAATCCTGATGCTGTAGGTATACCTACGACTCAAAACTACTGAGTTAGGCAGTTTTGATGGTGAATTCATATAGTAGGTATCAAGTCACGTGTATACGATTCAACTCTGAGTCCCAACTCTTCAACCCTGATGCTGCAGGGTACAGAACTCCTTAAAAATAGCGATTTAGGTTTTTTTAATGGGGAATTCATATTGTAGGTGTTAAGCAACGACTTCATACCTAAAACCAAGTCCCAACTCCTCAACCCTGATGCTGCAGGGTACAGAACTCCATAAAAATAGTGATTTAGGATTTTTTCATGGGGAATTCATATTGTAGGTGTCAAGCAACGACTTCATACTTAAACCCAAGTCCCAACTCCTCAACTCTGATGCTGCAGGGTACTGCACTCCTTAACCGTGGGGATTAATACTACACCAAAAAGTAAAAAATAAAAATTCTTTCCAAAAAACCGACTTCCAAAGCCACTGTAAAGTAAAAAAATAATTTTGATTTCTACACACTATGTTGAAGTCGGGCGAGTATAACAAAGATAGGCAAAGTTGACGCGTCAGGCTCGCCCGACTTCAACATAGTGTATAGAAATCAAAATTATTTTTTACTTTACAGTGGCTTTGGAAGTCGGTTTTTTGGAAATAATTTTTATTACTATAGAATGGATTATGCTGTATAGACTCTACTGCCGCTTCCTTTTCACCGTAATACAAACCACCACCGGTTATTAGACGCGGAACTTAATAAGTGTAATTAAAATCGTCCAGCGATACGCGAATGGAGCTGAATAAATGTAGTTAGTCCCTAAGTCATTATAATTTCAAAAATTGACCCAATAATGTTTAAAAGACATGAGCAAGGTTGTACATTGAAACTATTCCAATACAATACTTATTGTTTTCACTTCGCGGTTAACAATGGATCTATCTTGATATGGACAAAACTTAAGATACTGCAATCAGGTACCTACGCTAGTCTACGCACATAAATTGAGACAACCAATTATTATATTTAAGCTGTTTTGTAAAAAGTTTAAAATTGCATGAACTAATATTGTTCTCCGATATATTTGAGTCCAATCAGTCGAAGCAATTTTATCTTACCAATAATTTAGAATCAAATTAAAAATACATTTTCTAAACTTTTAAACCTATTATGATAATTATTATTTTAATATTAAGTATTAGCGTTATGACTTATGACTACATCAGAAATGCTAATCGAAACCAGAGACCAAATTATCTAAGAAAATCGTAATTTTCCATACTTTATACTTTACTACCTGATGCCCGCGACTTCGTCCGCGTGGTTTAAGTATTTTGAATCCAGCGGGAACTCCTTAATTTTCCGGGATAAATGTAGCCTAAGTCACTCTCCAAGTCCTCAATTATACTCATGCCAAAAATCATGTTGATCCGTCCAAACAAACACACTTTCGCATTTATAATATTTATGATTAATATAATAAATGCGAAAGTTTGGATGGATGTTTATTATTCAATCACGCCAGCACGGCTGAACCGAACAGTATGAAATTTGGCACAGAGATAGGTTATAGGCTGAAATAACAACAGGTAAGCCTACCTGTTGTTATTTCAGCCTATAACCTTTTTATCGCGGAAAATTAAAGAGTTCCAATCCACGCAGACGAAGTCGCGGACATCAGCTAATCTTTGATATGTAACATACTCGAATAACGTGCTATAGGGATGATCCCGCGAATCCCGTACCTACAAGTTCTTTGATTTTCCGAGATAAAAAGTATCTTAGGTTGTCTGGGATCTATGCGCATGTGAAAATGACGTCAAATCGAAGCTCAGTTTCGGCGAGGTTAAACGACAAACGAACCAATAACATGGTAGTATGAAGGAAGTATGATTATTACTATTTTTTAATCAGATCCGAAAGGATAGTCGGAGTGAAATAAATGTACGTGGACAGTTATTTGGGAGATTTGTGTGTGCTGGCGGTGCATATTATCGCAAGCTGCTTGTTGTACCACAGATTTTCCTGTTTTGGCGGATTATAGCGAACTAGCGGACGCCCGTGACTTAGATCGCGTGGCTTACGTTTTTTAATTCCTACAGGCACTCCTTAATTTTCGGGGATAAAATAAATATGCCACTCTCCAGGTCCTCATCTATGCCCATGCAAGAAATCAAGCATGCAAGAAGTCGAACTGTTGCTCTGTTGCGGCGTGATTGAAAGACAAACTCTCTATTAAACGTCCTTGAGGATAAAATTTTCAAAAACTGTGAAATACGTATTTTTTATTTTAAACCAGAAACTCAAATACCAACTTTCATGGCTATAACTTGAAAAATGAAGGACTTTCATACAAACTTTCAACCCCCATTTTACGCCTTTAGGGGTAAAATTTTGAAAAACGGTGACACACAAATTTCTTTATTTTTTACCGAAAGCCAAAATACCAAGCTTCGTTGATATAACTTGAAAAATATCTTGAGAAAAGAAGGCCTTTCATCCCCTATTCACCCCTTTGGGGGTCAAATTTTCAAAAACTGTGAAACACGTATTTTTTATTGTTAACCTGCAGCTCATATACCAAGTTTTATGGCTATAACATTAGAAATGAAGGACTTTAACTTTCAACCCCTATTTTACCCCTTTGGGTGTAGAATTTTGAAAACCTGTGACAGACGTACTTCTTTATTATTTAACGAAAGCCGAAATATCAAGTTTCGTTGATATAACTTGAAAAATAACTTGAGAAAAGATGGTCTTTCATTCCAACTTTCATCCCCTATTTCACCCCTTTCGGGGTCGAATTTACAAAAAAAGAACCGGCCAAGTGCGAGTCGGACTCGCCCACCGAGGGTTCCGTACTCAAGAAGTAGGTATAATTACCTTTGTTAATGAACCGCAAAACTAACTTTGTTTGTAGAGGTTTACTGTTAATATCAAAAAATTACGTTTGTTGTATGGGAGCCCCCCTTTAATATTTACTTTATTGATATTTAATTATTTATTTTGAAAGGTAATATACAAGTTAATATTCTGTGAAAATTTGAACCGTCTACCTGTTACCGTTTTTAATATTGAGCAAAAAAATACGAAAAAAACACGTTTATTGTATGGGGACCCCCCTTAATATATATATTTTTTTAATTTTTAGTATTTGTTGTTATAGCGGCAACGGAAATACATCATTTGTGAAAATTTCAGCTTTCTAGCTATCACGGTCTATGAGATACAGCCTGGAGACAGACAGACAGACAGACAGACAGACAGACAGCGGAGTCTTAGTAATAGGGTCCCGTTTTTACCCTTTGGGTACGGAACCCTAAAAATGTGTAACACGTATTTCTTCATTTTTAACCCGCAGCTCATATACCAAGTTTTATGGTTATAACTTGAGAAATGAAGGTCTTTAACTTCCAACCCCTATTTTACCCTTTTGGGGGTAGAATTTTCAAAAACTGTGACAGACGTACTTTTTTATTTTTTAACGAAAGCCAAAATACCAAGTTTCGTTGATATAACTTGGAAAATATCTTAAGAAAAGAATATCTTTCATACCAACTTTCATCTCCTATTTCACCCCTTTGTGGGTCGAATTTTCAAAAACTGTGGAACACATATTTCTTTATTTTCAACCCGCAGCTCATATACCAAGTTTCATTGCATATAACTTGAAAAACGACGGACTTTCATACAAACTTTCAACCCCTATTTTACCCCTTTGGGGGTAGAATTTCGAAAAACCCTTTCTTAGTGGATACCTAGTCTTTATAAAGAACACACTCTCCAAATTTCATGTCTCTAGGACCAGTAGTTTAGGCTGTGCGTTGATATATAAGTCAGTCAGTCACTCAGTCAGTCAGGACTTTGAATTTTATACATATAGATTAAGCTTCATGTTCCTTGTTTAATCAAATCGGTAAAACTCTATAGACTACTTGATGGGATACGGTTAGTATAGTCCGTCAAACTTAAATGTCCCGGTGTTAGCGTCGCTAGTTTATATTAAAAAAAAACTAAACAGGCATAAAAATATGTTCCTATTTTGACCACCGCGCGGGTCAAATAAGTTTGTGGGACTGTATAAAAGTTGCGGCACTAGCCGTTTGAATTAGTTAAGTCACTGCGACGTAAGCGGTGGAGAAAACAAAAAAGTTTCACTTTCATTTCTCACTTGACGCGTTTTCAATATCAAGGTCGATTTTAGATTATTGTAGAAATTGAGATAAAATTGCTTTTTTTTGTTCTGATTGATGGTAGGTACTTTTGTAAGAGCGATCGTATCTTGTCTGTACTTGATGTTGTCTACTGTCCATGTAGGTACATTTCAGTACCGCGTCATTTCGTCTTGTCGTGCTAGTGTGTGCGGCTCCATATAAAAGTGTGTTACACCAACTCTTTGTTCCAAGTATTGCCAGATTTTCCACTTTATCTATAAACTTACATATTAGAATCCAGCCTTATAATTTCAATTGGTATTATTAAGTCAGAAATGGATAAAAGTGATTGCTATGTATAATCCAATTCCGTCCAAATAAAGGCTCGGTTGACTAGTCAATTGAGTCCAAATTTATCCGAAACCCACATCTAATTAAATTTAGCACCCAGTCAAATGGTCGGATTACGTTGCACTGTATGTTTAGTATGAGATTTTCATCGATGTGAGATTTTCACATCGCGCAACGTTGATAAAATTCGAGTGTCAGAATAACATCATAGTACTTAGTTGACATGGGGTAGACTAGTAGTTCAAGGGGGTTACTTCCATCGCTTAAAGCAGTATTGTTTCAAAATGACAGTTTTATGTCACGTTCCTTGATGTCCCTAAAATAAGCATTATAATTCAAAAACACAAACATCAACTATATTAAATTAATACAACTTAAGCGATGGTAGTATGCCCCCAGACGTCGGATATTCGTGTGGTCGGGAGAACGACCCTCCGACACGTACTTCTAGCTTTTATCAGTACTGTTATGTGCGTTTTATGAAATTAAGTATCACTTGCTGAAACTGTGAAGGAAAACATCATGAATAAACCTGTACGCCCGAGATTTCCTCGTAATTTTCTTAAAGGTGTGGGAAGTCTACCATACCCAGCATGGCCATAACCCATTCTGAGAAGTAACTTGTGCTCAGTAGAGGCCCATCAGCAATGGGTTGACATGATATTGACGATAATGAATTCGTCGATTTAAAGTCTTAAAATTAGTAGGTACCTAGTACCTACCACCGATTTCAATTTCACAAGGTCTCCGCTTGGAGTCCTGACTGTAGCAGACAAGACGAACTTGCTTAAAATAAGGTCCATTTTACATTTTCGACGTTCAAATTCTATCAAAATGGGTTAGATGTGAAATCTTATGCTAAGCCTACGGAAAGCAATAACGACGCATTGTATCGAAATATAACCATTAGTTCCGCACGGGTTTGCCTCAGCCTTCCTATTACTAATCACGTCAAATCAATAGCTTTCGCTGGCAACATCGAATTGGTTATAATCCAATAATGGTTTTAATTTTACCATTGCATTTCATTGTCTCATGCTAATAACGCAATGTATGCAGTAAACGAATGAAATAAATTGAATCATTGAATGATCTAATAAATTGGTACGAAGAGTATAGCATATTATACTGTTAAGTGATAGTTACAGCGCGTTCTATGTTAGTAGGATTACGAGGGCTGCGATGAGTACCTATGGATAATCATGGAAAAACTACTGGACGGATTTGGCTGAAATTTGGAATGGAGATAGATTATACCCTGTATTAGCACAGCTACTTAGCACTTTTTATCTCGGAAAATTAAAGAGTATCCGTGGAAATCAAAAAACCGTAATCCACGCGGACGAAGTCGCGAGCATCATCTAACCTAATCTAACTCCGAAAAGTTAGAGGTGCATAAGTACCTATCTGGAATCTGGACCCTGGACCCTTCAAATAAGACAGACGTCTTAAATATTACACTGCCACTGTTTTTCATTATAATAAGAATTGCAACGTTTCAAAATTATTTCCATGCTTTTCCAAAGCCAAACCATACGTCTTGTATAAGGAATTGCCCTAGGCATTTCAACTTATGGACTTAGGCAAGTAAAATTGCAGCCTGCCGCTGCATACACTGTTTTATTAATAAGCGGTTCAGAACTGTTACTTTTCAAATAAGACAGTGCATTTATTTGCGCTCTTGCCCGATAGGTACCCGATCCGGATTTAACTGTTTATGGGGAGAGATTGCCTCCACGGCTTTTAAGAGTAGATTTAGGGTCTCTCCATATCTAACGACGCGGAATCGGATTGAGTCAGTCCGAAAAAGCTTTAAGTCTAGATACTAATACACAAGGTATACAGGGCAAAAACACATTAAGGAGTAGGTATGGACGAAACAGAACAAAACATCGGATGGAGCTGCACATATATTAGCACGATTAGAAAATACGTTGTTTCGCGCTGACGTCCAACGTTTTCGTCGACGTCGTTCGCGCCGTTTTGGCTACCACGACGCGACGAGAAAACGGTGATCAGTCTATTTGTCCATCTCATCCGTACGATGCTGACAATAGTTGAATAGTTGCCGATATCGACATACTTTGACGTCGTCGTTTGAACATCTGTTAAGCCGTGCACTGCAAGACGAACGCCTCATTGCATTGCATAAGCATGGATCTCCATAGAACACGGTTGCCGCTTGCTTGCAGCGGCTTTCAGCTATTTAGTTGAGGTCATCATTCCACCTAGTGGTATATCTTCCAAAGCTGCACTTTCCTGTGAAAAGCCGCCATTCAAGCGCTTTGGGACACTAAATCGACAGCGGCATTACGTCGGCGTTTCGAATAGGTATATTTTTAAAAGCGACCGATCGGCGTTGATAAGCAACATGCGAGCGTGGTAACACTCTCTCGGTTTAAGCTTTAAGCCGATTCCGCGTCGGTAGATGTGGGGGGACCCTTATACGCAGATTAATATTGTGCCTGCTATTATCAATTCATTACGTTGTAGTGGGTAACTTTGTGGTCGGTATCAGACTTAATAATTTAATGTGTATTATTAAAGCGGTGAATTTGAATTGAAAGCGCGGATGTATAAATATTATCGACATTACTGTAATTACTTTGTTTACAATGTCATATTATTTTTTAAAGAAAAACTAAGTTTATCCACTTAATGGGTTACAAAATTAACTTAGACTAACGAACCTTCTTAGACTAACTAGAGTGAAGAAAGTTGATGTTTCTCATGATGGGGCTCTCTGTAACGTAAAGACTAAGTGGAATGAATTTCAAGAACTTTAACGGTATTTTTGAAAAACCGCCGTAGTAAGTGACGTGGAAGAGAGTCTATGCTCATTGCTCATAGTATTATAAATTATTAGAATATTAAAGAATACCTTTTTTTTTTTTTTTGGATTTATACAGCAGGGGAAATCCTCATGGACTACCGCACGGGTATAGTGCCGGACTCATACCGACTAAAACCCCTACTGTCTGCATGTTGACCGCGTACCTGCCTTTCAGCCTACAACACGGCAACACTTGCGCCTTTTTCACGACATTTTTATCTACGATTTTCGTCTTGCTCCTTTTCTCTGATTATTATTAGTTCAACATAGTTTGTTACTCCGGTCCAAATTATTTGGAACACCTGGTTAAAATAAATTCTGACGAAATAAGTACGGCGATAGTTTTCATTCCGAGGATGGTTAAAAGAACTGCGGGCCTAGACAAACGGCATTCGATTCGAAGCGATTCCATTTCTTCAATCGCTAACGCTTTAACGTAAGCGAAGTTCGTCTGCTAGACAAAGTTACCTGCGATTAGCGAACGCCTATTCCATTGGTCGTTTCGATAAAAAGTAACTTTTGTCTATGGTCTTTCGTTATGAAACGTCAAATTCGTGCGCCAAACTTTGAATGTTGTGTTGTTTGTGTTTGAGTGGTGTTTCTAGAGTGCGAACGTTGTAAATTAATTTAAAACTACATACATCCTCTTGTTGTTATTCAGACAAAATATCATATTTCTGGGTAAGTAACAAAGTGCTTTTGTGTGATAAAGTAACAGCTAAGATTTCAGCTAGGCAAATAAAGATTTAGAATACTTTTCCCCTGAATACAACAGACGAACTAATCTGGTGAAATGTTTTGTTTTCTCGCGTAGAAATGGAACCAAGAGCAAGGGCAAGTGGTGAGCAGTTTTCGGCTCTTTTGGAATTTATGGAAAGATAAAATATTTGTTCCATACGTATTAAAATGAAAAGTTAAATCCTACTCAGACGACCGAATGGCATTCATAATGTAAACAATGACGTGATTAACAATATCGTAGTTAAAGGGCTCTTTGTTAACTCATATTTCAGCCACGGTGACTTGTCTAAACCTCAGCCTGGTGCTCAAGGTCGCATCAGAGCCGATCGTTTGTGGCAGGAGTTAACAAATCTTCTCAATTCAATTGGCAGTGGGGTAAATAAGACTCCAGACAAATGGAAAAAGGTATGTATTGATATACTTTGAGCTTTGTACATATATTATATCATCTTCCATTTAAAATGTTTATTAGTTACTTATATTCACACTCTGCTTAAACTACCTATAACTTTAATTTAAGGTGTGGGCAGATTGGAAGTCAAAAACAAAAAAAAAGGCTTTGTTGATTCGTCGGCATGCCAGCGGCACTGGTGGTGGCCCTAATAGAGGGCAGGCTCTAACAGCTTTGGAGACAAGGTTGTTAGGAATTATTGGTGTGGTGGCGGTGGAGGGGCATGAGGAGATAGAAGAACAAGGATTTGATGTTAGTAAACAATTATTTTAATTGTATCAAAATATAAAAAATAATGGATGGATGTTGAATTAATACACAACACTGTAATAGTCATCCTCACTCTTCTCATAAAACTCATTCTGATTGTAGTACTTATCTATAAGTAGTAATATTATAAACTAGATGATGCCCGCAACTTTGTCCTCGTGGATTAAGGTTTATTGATTCCCGCGGGAACTCTTTAATTTTCCGGGATGAAAAGTAGCCTATGTCCTTCCCCGGGATACAAACTATCCCTATACTAAATTTCATCAAAATCGGTTAAACAGATGGGCTGTGAAAGCGTAGCAGACAGACAGACACACAGACAGACAC
Organism: Erebia epiphron; assembly: GCA_963932025.1. Lineage (NCBI taxonomy): Eukaryota > Metazoa > Arthropoda > Insecta > Lepidoptera > Nymphalidae > Erebia > Erebia epiphron. The sequence continues at coordinate 12,939,662 of OZ009952.1, read as the reverse complement.
ACTTACGCATATATAGTATTATTAAGTATGGATGCAAAGTTTGGATGGCTGTATGGATGTTTGTTACTCAATCACGCCCGAACGGCTGAACGGATTTAGATGAAATTTGGCACAGAGATAGATTATAGTCTGGAATAACACATAAGCTACTTTTTATCCCGGAAAATTAAGGAGTTCCTGCGGGAACCAAAAAACCTCAATGACGTAGTCGCGGGCATCAGCTAGTTATTATCTAGTAGGTACAAAACTTACAATATTACTAGCTGATGCCCGTGACTGCATGAAATACGTTTTTTACGCGTGACTGAAGGAAAAACCAACACATTTATAATATCAGTATGATAAATAAGCTTATTTTTATATTTTATCTTATATTTTTCAGGGACCCCCAGCTGCACCTGGAATCAATGATGGTGTTGAAGATGGTATGTGTTATGTATGGCATAATGTAAAGTTTTTTTTTTACGCCACTACAAGTTAGCCCTTGAATGCAATCTCACCTGATGATAAGTGATGATGCAGTCTATGATGGTAGCGGGCTAACCTGTTGTAGGCATGGCAGTTATATTGAACCCATACCCCCAATCGGTTTCTACACAGCATCACACCGGAACGCTAAATCGCTTGGCGTTACGTCTTTGCCGGTAGGGACCAACCTAGTTACCAAACTAGCCACGGCCGAAGGCTCCCACCAGGCCAGACCAGAGAAAATTCTGAATCGACCGTGCCGAGGATCGAACCCGGGACCTCCCACTAATAAGACCACAACGCTCACTGCGCCATGGAGGTCGTCAAATAATAGTCAATAATAAACTATTATTGACTCCTGTGTGTGGACTTAGGGGTTCACTCTAATATTTCAGAGATAAAAAAGGACTTTAGCTACATATAGCGGGATAAAAATAATCTGTTCAGACAAGACATTTTTTTTTTTCAATTACAAAAATTATTTTTAAATTTATTGAGTCATAATTAGGCAATTGAATTTCTACTGTATATTGATGAGATTCTATAACTGGATATTAATTTGGTTTACAGGAACGGACGTTATTCCATCGCAGCCGCCTTCATCACCACAACTTCCATTAATAATAATTCCCTCACCAGCACTTCCTACCAACAGCCAGGACCAGCCAACAGTTCCTGACGCTGACACCTACGTGCCGAGCATCACCCCTCCTCCTCATTCAACAGTACGACAACAGTCTGTTGCAACAACACCGCAGTCTTCGCCTCGCCGACGTGAGGGTGCGCGTCGAAGACGTACACTAACGCCGTTCGATCGAGCAGCTAGGGAGTTCGCGGCTATTGAACAGCGTCGCATTCAATTGGAGGAAAGACTGGTGATGAATGAAGGCCGAAGAATAGAGGCTGACATTAACAGAACGAACGTGTTGAATCGCTTTGCAGATATTGCAGAATCATTTCTTCAGCACTACCTGCAAAGTAGAGGTCGCACTGAAGAGTTGTAAGGATGCAGTCTAAGATGGAAACTGACTAACATGTAAAAGGATGGTAATTTAACCCCCAAACAAATTATTACCGGAACGCTAAATCGCTTGGAAGTACCTACTACGCCTTTGTTGGTCGGGCCGTGACTAGCCACGGCCGAAGCCTCCCACCGCCACAAATGATAGAGTTGATTTATGTAAATACTAGATAGAGTAGAACTGTATGAATGTGATAATTATATTTTTTTATTACATTTTTTTAATAAGTAAGTACATTTTTATAATACTGGTACTTTTGTTCCATTAAACAAAAAAATATTATGAAAATTACTTTTGCTTACTCATTATGTTTTGATACTTAAAATATTTTTGATTTTAGGGCAAAAATAATTGTTTTTTTTAATAAGTTATAATTTTTATAATAACACTGCCCCCTTATTTAAATTGTATTCATTGTTTTTTTACAGTTAACTTTTATTTTTATTCTTAAAAGAAATAAAAGTATTTTATTAAAGACTAACGGCCGGTTTCTGAATTGAGAATTTCAGGTTGAGTCTGTTTCAAAGACTACTTAAGGACTAATTAAGCAAATTTTTGTTTCTGAATTGATATTGGGCCGGTTTCTGAACTAAGCATTCAAGCAAAAACAGCAAGTTCCAACTCTCAAACCTTACACAATATCAATTCAGAAACAAAAATTTGCTTAATTAGTCTTTAAGTAGTCTTTGAGACAGACTCAACATAAAATTCTCAATTCAGATACCAGCTGTTAGTTAGAGCAAAATTTATTTGTGTCTCTTGGTTGCAAAATGAATAGTTGTAAGAAGTCTAAGATGGAAGCTGATTAACTTGTAAAAGAATCGTAATTTAATCCTCAAACAAATTACCGGAACGCTAAATAGCTTGGCAGTAGTCAGTATGCCTTTGTTGGTCGGGCCGTGACTAGCCACGGCCGAAACCTCCCACCGCCAGAACTGATAGAGCTCATTTATTTATTTACTTAAATAGAGTTGATCTGTATGAATGTGATAACTTTATTTTTTAATATATTTTTATAATAGTGTAATTTTACTTTAGTTCCATTGTACAAAAAATTAATGTAGATTACTCTTGCTTACTCATTATATTTTGATACTTATATATTTCTGATTTTAGGGCAAAAAGAATAGTTTTTTTACAAAGTTATAATGACTATAATATTACTGCACTCTAATTTGATTTGTATTCTGTGTTTTTTGTTATTTTTATTCTTAAAAGAAATAAAAGTATTATTGTATGCTAGATATTATATGCTATTTTATTGATAAGACTAGGTTAGAGCAAAATTTATTTGTGTCTGTTTTGGTAGCAAAATAAATAAAATAAACCTGTAAAACATTTTCTAATTTCTTTACTCATTACGACCATCATTCATGCCTCTGATACCACATAATTTTTTATATGATAAATAATTTAAATGATTAATATATATATATGCCTAAATCTATGAATCTATGTTTAAACTACTTTAAATAAAATATTATATTATATTTTTTAACCCTTTATAATCTACTTATTAAATGATTGAGCATTGCTCTTCCTTGGATTAGCTCTATTTGGCTGTTAACGTTGGAGCTAGTTGGTTGAGAGTAATAATCATTACCATCATTATGCATAGCAGATACATCAGTTGGTGCTGGTAACTGAGCTTTCAATGCAATATTGTGTAATACACAGCACGCAAGTGTTATCTTACTAGCTACACAAGGATGGTACTGCAGAACTCGGTCTTTGAGTAAACACCTCCAACGTGCCTTTAGCAATCCAAAGCAACGCTCAATGCAGTTCCGGGCTTGCACATGACGTGATGTATACAACTCTTCTCGAGACCCAGGCAAGGCATCTAATATGGGTGTCATCAGCCATGGCCGCTGTGGATAGCCAGAATCACCTGAAACCAATTAATAAAGTTAATGTTCAATTAAGTACATAATATAGTTTTTCTAAAGGAAGTAGCAACTAGCAAGTTTAATGTTATTGGAGGTTTTATAAATTTTACATGTAGGTACTGGCTACAACTAACTAGTAATAAAAAGGATATATTTATTTGTTACCTAGCAGCCAAACACGCTCCCCGCTTTGATGAAGAGTGCGCATGTAAGACTCTACTTCACTGGCAGACCATATGTAAGAATCATGCGAGGCTCCACCAAACTTAGAATTGACATTAATTATTTCTAAGTTGTGATTACACGCCTGTAAACATTAGATATATTAGGTATAACAAATTATATTGTAAAAGAGAAATTGGCTTAGGTAGGTTTTCTTTACTCACCATCTGAACATTTAAGGAGTGATATCCTTTTCTATTAAAGTATAGATGTTCATTTTCTGGCGGCTTTGCTATAGATATATGGGTGCAATCAATGCAGCCTATAACCCCTGGCAGATTATATCTCCTTTGAAACCTACAAAAAATTACATACAAAGTAAAAATTGTTATATGTCTTAATTGAGTAAAAATATTATAAATTCTCATCACTTGCTCAGTAAACATAGGATAATCAAGAAAATTCCACTTACTCTTCTTTGATTTGTGTGCGTTTCTGTGGCGTTTGAGGGAAAGCTATCCATTTTTTTATCACAGCATTGTGGTTGAGGGCGTCAACAACCTCTCTGATGCAACGGCTTGTTGTCCTTTGCGTCAAATGATGACTAACTCCCACAAGTCTTTGGTCAGACCCTGTCGCAAAAAAACTTAGAGCACAAAGCACCTAAAATACAGAAAATAAATTTTATAAGCGCTGTAGATAAAATTTACTCAAAACAACATAACAAAATATTTCACTAAATAGTAGGTAATCCAATCCTCAGTTATTTCTTACCTTTATTTCCAAGGGTATCTCTCGTGACCCTTTTAATGCAGTTGAAGCCCGTAATTGACGACAAAGTTTTTTAAAAATGTATTTACTAAGCCTAAAACGTTCTATAAATAGTAATTCTGGCATCTCGTCAATGCTTTCCAATTGTTGCCGGGAACGGTATCTTCTTTGGCGTCTAAGCCAAACACTTTCATTATGCGCTGCCCACAGTAAACGAAGCGTATGCATTTTATATTATTAGCACTTTGCACTACAAACAACCGACAAAGTTACAAAGTAATGCAAAAAGACAATTTAATTACAAATTAATTCAAGAAACGACTAAAAATATCAAAACAATCCACTCTACTTCACAACAATGGCGCTATTTGTTTCGTTTTCTACAGGGTATTGGCATTCGATAGAGTTTCCATCAAACGAATCGAAAAAATAACGATAACGCTTGTCAAAAATATCACTTGGCTAGCACTTGTCGACCCATCTCTATGGAATTAGTCGTTCGACATTGTCGATTCTATTGATGGAATCGATTTAAATTGACTTTGTCTAGCACATTTCGATTCGTTTATATTAGACCACGTGACGTTTCGATAGCTAATGTCAATCCCATACATTTTAAGACTTTTCTATTAGCGATAGCGCTAATAGAATGTCACTTTGTCTAGGCCCTCTGAATCTAGAGGGCGGATTTGCAGGCATAAAACTTGTATTTGTGTTTTCGGTTGTTTGAAATTGATTTATTTTAAGAACCTAATTCCACGCGGATGAAGTCGCGGGCAAACACTAGGTTCTATGTTGCCATAGATACTTGAAATCCATTATTGTCAGCTTTAGAATACTACAAGCACTTGCGGTTAGACACCCCCTTTAAAAGCTTCTTCGACTCGCTTATAGGGTTGCCCCTGCTTATAACGTTGGTAACTGACAGCTGTCAGGGCGATCCCACGTTGTGGCGCATCAATCTCTTAAGTAGCAACACTGGATCCACCCTTGCAAAAGTATGAATTAATAATACTGAGTAAAAGCTAAAATGGGTAACTGTAGGTTAAACCTATACGCCAAATGTTTATTGTTTACAGCTACCAAAATAATCTACATCTATATAATAAGCGAAATACCACTCACTACTGACTAATCACGATATAGTATTATCAGGAACTATAGAGCAGACAAACTTAGAATTTGGAAGGTAGCCTTCTGTGGCGTAGGCGTCAGCTAAGAAACGGTTTTGGGAATTCACCTCTAAGGGCGTGAAATGGGGATTGGAAGGTTGTATAAAAGTCCTATTCATGAAAATCGCCATTTTGGTAAACTATACTAATATTATAAATGCGACAGTTTGGATGGATGGATGGATGGATGCATGCATAGATGATTCTTACTCAACCACGCCGGAACGACTGAACGGATCTGGATGAAATTTGGCACAAAGATAGATTATAGTCTGGAATAAATCGTAGGCTTTTTATCCCGGAAAATTAAAGAGTTCCAGCGGGAACCAAAAAACCTCAATTCACGCGGACGAAGTTATCATCTAGTACTTAATACAAACTTATTCACCCATAAATAAAGATGTACTTACAAAGTTGATTTTAATGGTTTTAATAGAATTCATAATATCTAATAATAAAATGTAAAATATTAAAAGTGACGGCAAATGATCGTGCAGTCTGTCGGTGAACAATATCCGGTAGCTTTTCATACATTAGCCGTGACACTTTCATTTATTTGAGTAATGACCACGGCGAAACTATAACGTGCTCGAGATTAAAGAAATATTTAAATTGATTTAGAAAATGGTTCCGTACAGATAGGTGTCAAATTATTTTATTTAATATCAAAAAAATTCAAGCCAAAATAAAAACACCTGGCCTAATTGAAAACAATTATTGCAACAGTGAGAAATCTCCCAACGTTTTTTTAAATTTTCACCTCCCAAAAGCATATCCTTTAAAAAAAAAAGTTATTCTTCCCGATTTTCGAAGAAATATCAGTTTTCTGATTTGGTAGGTACCTAATCGGTAAAGAGAAAAAGGATGCAAATCGCAATTCCTATAATTTCAATTTTTTTTAAAGAATTACTTTCATAGCTATTTCAATTGGGAAGTCTGCCGATAGAATAAATTGTGACAGAAACTTTAAAAAAGCACTTTAACCACTAATATAGGAACCCTTATATTATAGTACTTACTCTAAAAACCAAAAAATACAGTTACAAAGTAAGTATTTGGATAAGTATTTCTTGGACCAGTTGCTAAGTAAGAAAAACTACACAAAGTTTATTTTGAAATTCAAGCAAGTGTTCCTCCCATTTCAATCTCAATTCTATTTTCAAATAAGGGTTTCGTAATCTGCTGAGTGTAATCTTTTAATGGATTCCCAAGAAAAAGTTTTCTTCAATTAAACTGGAGGATTTTAAGCTTGTTTTCCCATTTCGGTAAGTTTATTTTGGAGAGTTTCCTCTGAAAGGCCACAGGTTTTAAAAATAGGTGCCTCCAAAGATCGTGAAAAATTTAAGTATCAATTTTATCTATACTAATTATCATAAATGCGAAAGTTTGTATGGATGGATGTTTGTTACTCAATCACGCCTGAACGGCTGAACGGATCAGGATGAAATGTGGCACAGAGATAGATTATAGTCTGGAATAACACAAATAAGGTAAAAGAATAACACACATAGAATCCCGGAAAGTGAAAGAGTTCCCGCGGGAACCGAAAAACCTCAATCCACGCGGACGAAGTCGCGGGCATCAGCTAGTAATATAATATGAATAAGAGAATGAGATAAACAAACATCAATGTAGTAGGTAGGTAAAATTGGGATAGGATAATTAAGAAATTGAAAAATTAAGCGCGCTTACAAAACAAATGTTTTATTTTGCCAAATGTGGGTACAGAATATAGTAAGATGGAAATTAGATTATTGTGCCTGACACATTTTGCCAATTTGCTTGATCTTATCTGCACTTAAAGCTAATTTGGGTTCGGTTTTCTCTAAATAACACACTGCTGGTAAGCTACCGAAGTAAGTGATACATTATAATTATTTAAATCATATTTTAAGTATGAAAAAATTAATTTGTTATGACAAATTGTTAGTTATTATAGAAAAGCGGTGATAACTTAGCGGTTAAACCTCCTATTCGGGAGGTCGCGGGTTCTAATATTTAGGAGGTTCCTGCGTTTTGAGAAATCAAAATATCACTTGATTCAAACGGTGAAGGAAAACATCGTGCGGAAACCTACACGCCCTAGATTTCTTCATGATGTTCTCAAAGGTGTCTGCCAATTCACACTTGGCCAGAGTGGTGGACTATGGCCAAATCTTTCTCAATCCGAGAGAAGGGTAGGTATAGCTAATTGAGATTAATAATTGATAGCTTTTTTGCTTACTTGGCACATAAAGTCGCTACTTGGACAAATTAGCCACGGGACGCGTGATATCGGTCATAATATTCGCCTTAACCCTCTAGCCGCGAAGTGTGGTTGTTTCGCCATTAATTATGATATTGTGCTGTCATAATGATCGAACTTTTCATAAACTAGATAAAAATTCTTTAAAAAAAACCGACATCCAAAGCCACTGTAAAGTAAAAAAAAAAAATTTTGATTTCTACACACTATGTTGAAGTCGGGCGAGCCTGACGCGTCAACTTTGCGTATCTTTGTTATACTCGCCCGACTTCAACATAGTGTGTAGAAATCAAAATTTTTTTTTTTACTTTACAGTGGCTTTGGAAGTCGGTTTTCTGAAAATAATTTTTATTTTTGACTTTTTAGTGTAGTCTTCATCCCCACGGCTTAGGAGTTCTGCAGCATCAGGGTTGAGGAGTTGGGACTCAGAATTGAATCGTATACACGTGACTTGATACCTACTATATGAATTCACCATTAAAACTGCCTAACTCCCTAGTTTTGAGTCGTAGGTATACCTACAGCATCAGAATTGAGGATTTGGAGACAGATTTTTTTATGGGACCATCTCGCGAGCTTCCTCTAACCACTGAAAAAAAAAATTTTCAAATCGGTTTGGAAACCACGAAGATATGCGGTAACATACAATAAAAAAAAAAAATATATATATACGCGCCGAATTGAAAACCTCCTCCTTTTTTGGAAGTCGGTTAAAAAATGACAAGGCACTCTCTCCTCGTCCCGAAAAAGTTAGTCGAACGTGATTTCATACATTTTTCTTACGTTTCCTATCCCGTGTTTATTTCGTCAAAGAGCCGCGGTCATCATATCTTAGTTTTCATATTTTTCATGTATGATAACGTGATAAGAAATAACATACTAACTCAATCTTAAGTACGTACTGCTATTGTACATGCCTACCTACATCAGATCACGTAGGTGGCAAACTTTCTCGGTATTATAGCTAAGGCATTCATTATCAAGCTACTAAGTATGCTTTGGAAGCAGTTTTATATCATACCACACCAATATTACCTACTGTATCATTACTCCGTAGGTAGGCGGTTTATTTTACGTATGACCACCAACGCCGAATCAACCAATAACTAATTGATATAAGGCCACGATTACTCTCGTGAGTGTATAGATAAGTAGAGAACGTAAGTAACTTACATAACAAAAATTTGCATAAAATATTATGTGACTTATCTACAAGACTACATTTTGTAAGTCAACAATACGCGAGTATGGTACTTAAAAGTTAAAACTTTAAAGATTTTTAGCGCTAATTAAGTCTGAAACATCTATCTCTTTTGCTATAGGGAGCGTACTTATCAAATGTCTGATTTTCTCTATTATTAATTAAACTGTCTAGTTCTGGTTTGATCATTGTTGAAAGGACAAAAAAAACATATCATATTTTAAGATATATATAGCTTTAGCCTGTATACGGTGGAAACTTCGTTTATATTGAAGAAAACAGGTTTCGTTCTATGATTTAGGAATCTATATACGGAAAAAACCGGCCAAGTGCGAGTCGGACTCGCGCACCGAGGGTTCCGTACAAACCTGTAGTAAGTTTTAAATTAAATGTTTTTTTTAATTATTTGAGTTGATTGAATGAAAGGTAAATTGCGGTTTACGATTTATGACGTATTAAAAAAAAAACTACTTACTAGATCTCGTTCAAACCAATTTTCGGTGGAAGTTTGCATGGTAATGTACAACATATATTTTTTTTAGTTTTATCATTCTCTTATTTTAGAAGTTACGGGGGGGGGGGACACATTTTACCACTTTGGAAGTGTCTCTCGCGCAAACTATTCAGTTTAGAAAAAAATGATATTACAAACCTCAATATCATTTTTGAAGACCTATCCATAGATACCCCACACCTATGGGTTAGATGAAAAAAAAAGTTTTGAGTTTCAGTTCTAAGTATGGGAAACCCCCAAAATTTATTGTTTTTTTTCTATTTTTGTAAAAAAATCTTAATGCGGTTTACAGAATACATCTACTTACCAAGTTTCAATAGTATAGCTCTTATAGTTTCGGAAAAAAGTGGCTGTGACATACGGACGGACAGACAGACAGACAGACAGACAGACAGACAGACAGACAGACATGACGAATCTATAAGGGTTCCGTTTTTGCCAAATTTGGCTACGGAACCCTAAAAATGAAGACCCTTAAAAATCACGCACACCGAACTTGTTTTGGGCATTAAGATTAAAACAAAACAAAGTTCAACTGAGAAAAGCTGGACGCACTCACGCAACGCATTAGCTACCTACCGCATTTTCATACAATAGCATAGGCCGCATAGGGTGTACCAGATTTAATGGAAATTATAATTTAAGCTTACCAAAGCAGTATTAAGGACTTGCTTTAAATAATACTTTATCCTACGTGATCGACAAACGCGACAACGCGACTCGATACGACACAACGCGACAGTATCAAACAGTACCTACCTGGGGCCATACCACAGAATAGCCCTTCGCGTGGCATACTCGTACGTTTTTGCGTTGATAAGTTTATTTTCTTTGGAGTTGTATCGCGTCACGTTGCATTGCGTCGCTTTTATCGCTCGTCAAGGACAACGGGTCAGAAAAAATAATTCAAATTAAACCGGTCAGGCTTATCTTTTAAAATTGCCTCTGCCTACGTGAGTTCGTAAAATCATAAAACAATATCATTTTTAGCTGCTCTATTTCATTTGCCGGTATTATTTTATTTTTCCACTCGAAACTATTTGTGTATAGTGAAGTACCTATCAACTTCTGATAGAGATAGACAGTGGACAAACACGTGAAATTATCTTATCTATTTAGATAAGTTAACAGTCTTGCGGTGAAGCGATTGATCCATTTAATAACCATAATAAAGCATTTTGATATAATATATTACACTATGATTTAGAGTTATTCGGTAATTAAGTGTTTTATTATACTTAACTACACAGTAGAAAATCTATACTAATACTAGCGGACGCCCGCGACTTCCTTCGCGTGGCATAAGTTTTTTAATTCCCATAGGCATTCCTTAATTTTCCGGGAAGAACCCATAAAAAAAAACCCGTAGACCCGTTGCTCTGTTGCGGCGTGATTGAAGGACTATGTAACGTCCTTTGGGATAGAATTTATAAAAACTGTAAATTATGTATTTCATAATTTAAACCGGTAGCCCAAATATCAAGTTTCACGGCTATTTAACTTGAAAAACGCCGGCCTTTTACACCAACTTACAACCCCTATTTTACCCGTTTGGGGGTGGAATTTTGAAAAACTGTTACACACGTACTTCTTTATATTATACCGAAAGCCAAGTTTCGTTGTTATATAACTTGAAAAATATGTTGATAAATGAAGGACATTTATCCCCTATTTCACCCCTTTGGGGGTCAAATTTTAAAATAATGGGGAAAAACGTACTTCTGCATATCTAACTGAAAGCCCAAATGCTAAGTTTCATCACTATTACTTGAGAAATGAAGGACTTTCACACAAACTTTCAACCCCTATTTTACCCCTTTAGGGGTGGAATTTTGAAAAACTGTGCCACACGTACTTCTTTATTTATTACCTAAAACCAAAATACCAAGTTTCGTTGATACAACTCAAGAAATATCTTGAGAAATGAAAGACTTTCATATAAACTTTCATCCCCTATTTTACCCCTTCGGGGGTAGAATTTTCAAAAACTGTGAAACACGTATTTCTTTATTTTTTACCGATAACTCATAAACTAAGTTTCATGGATATAACTTGAGAAATGACGGACTTTCATACAAACTTTCAACCCCTATTTCACCTCCTTAGGGGTGGAATTTTGAAAAATCCTTCCTTAGTGAGCGCCTACGTTACAAAAGGAAGCTACTATCAAAATTTCAAGTCTCTAACCCTAGCGGTTGAGGCTGTGCGTTGATATATAAGTCAGTCAGTCAGTCAGGACTTTGAATTTTATATATATATAGATAGATTACAAATGAATGAACGAAAGTTTGTTACTCAATCACGGCCGAACGGCTGATCTTGAAATGAAAAGAGACGGTTCAGATTTGTATAGGGCGTAGGCCTGGTCTTGTACAAGTAGAAAAATGAGGGAAAATAAAATACTAGACCAGTTTTAATTGGTTAAATCTACGAATTCGTTGTAATTTCAGTGGCGAAATTATTTAATCTTTCCAAGCTAAGCAAAACTAAACATGAGTGGGTAACAATAGCGGATTTTTTGACGTTTTCAAAAGAAAAACGTTATTTTGACAGCGACTGTCAGAAATGATATTTACATTTCGCGTTTGCTGCCTTCTCTATGGTTGAAGGTTGCCATCTTGGAAAGGTATCGAAACCTTGAAATTCATTTTCTTTTAATCTCTTTTTTTACTTCACTGTTCTAAACTATTATATTTTTAATACAATCTATGTATTTTCCTCTATTCACGTTAGAGTGTACAAGAGTAGGCCTAAAATGAACCTTTTCCTTTGACACAGAGACAGATTATAGTCTGGAATAGCACACATAACTTTTCCCAGAAAATTAAAGAATAAATTAAAGCTTAAACCACGCGGACGAAGTCGCGTGCATCAGCTAGTAGGTATATAAACGAATTTTTGACATCATAATGGTAGCGTGCTAGTTGACTGGACTGAAATCAGAGCAGTTTTGTGGGACATTAATTATCTTAATGCATGATTACATAATATTATTATTAATGTTCGTTTTAAAGCTCTTATTATATCACCCAATTAATGTTAAAATGATATTTTCATCCCACCATCTCGGAAAGAGTATTTTTACTATTCGATATCTGAATGCAAAAGCCGTTATTCTCCTCTTGAGGATATAAAGTAAATTGAATTTAGAACATCGTGTGCACGTTTTTAATTTGTTAAAAACTCACACTCGTAACCTTCTTGGTGTACTTTTATCTTGTGTTTTTTTTGCATTTAGTCATTTCCTCGCTGAGGTGGGATGAAAAGTTACGTGTTGCACTCGAGTGAAAAGATTTTTCACCTCGTGCTCTTTTGATTCCCTCGCTAACGCTCAGGATTCTAATTTTTGAATCCTTCGCTTGCTCGGTCATCAAAATTGAGCACGCGGTTAAAAAACAACTTTTCACTCTTGTATAACAAATAACTATTTCAATGCACTACAAGTTATCCCTTGACTGCGATCGCAGGTGATGGTAAGTAATGATTGTAGCGGGCTAACCTGTTAGGAGCATGATAGTTGTATTAAACCCATACCCCTAATCGGTTTCTACACGGCATCGTACCTACTGGAACGCTAAATCGCTTGGCGGCACGTCTTTGCCGGTAGGGTGGTAACTAGCTACGGCCGAAGCCTCCCACCAATCCAGACAAGAGAAAATTCAGAAATTATAAATTTCCAAATTGACCCTGCCGGAAATCGAACCCGGGACCTCCGCACGTTAAGACAACAGCGCTCAACACTGCGCCAGGGAGGTCTCTAGATGGAATCACTAGACATTCAGATCTAGTAAACTGAACTGGTTTGTAACTATTAGGTACATCGCGCTGAAATTAGCTAAGATTTGTATGGAATTGTCAAGCGCTTGATCAATTCCATAAAAATGGTAGTTAACTTAAACGCGATCGAATAAGTGAAAAATCTCCCACTAGGCCTGCAAATCCAGCCGCATAATTAATTTTCATAGCCGGTCACTGAATTATTTTATATGTGTATTTCTATTACACCTACTTAGTGTATGAGCGTAAGATGAGGCGACCTCTACGCATCTATGGACGCGCTTACACGCAAACTGTAGTGAGGTAGATTCAGGTTTTGCAGCATTCTGTAAGGAACTATGGTGCTCAGCATTCCACTTCGTCATTTGGAAGTTATTATAAATAGATCCAGTAATAATTGTCAACGTTACATAATACCACATAACTCTTCCGCATGTTTATGTCGCTCAACTGTCATAAAAAAGGTAACAAGGTTATGTTATTTCTTGCACTGAGTGCCTATATTAACTTACCGTGCCACATTAGTGAAAAGATATAGGTGATATGACACAACATTTAAAAGAAAAGTGTCACAGACTATTTACTTTGCGTATAGCAGAACAAAAAAAGTTCAAAGTACGTAAGTGTGTGTGTAGTATCGTATAATGAGTATCGTATCGTAGTAAGTAACTTCCTTATCAGAAAATGATTTGTACGTCCAATTGTAGTTGAGCGGATATTTTCGCGAATCCAGTACCATTCTATTTCGATGGTTCCAAACATACATTTAAAAAAAAAAACAAAATGAAAATTCAAATGTTTTAATTTCTTTCAAATAAACTTTTAAAGGTGCTTTTGAATCTACCGCTACAAGAAACTCGGCGGTTGTCCTTATAAAATATGAAAATTACAATTATTATAAATATTGAGACACTTAGTTCCAAGCATTGCTGGAGCGAGTCAAATCCACGCTCTTTTAACGTTTACATACAGCATACTTTGAACGGACTTTTTTAATAAACAAAAAAGTTCAAAAGTTCAGATCCTTCAGTATTAGTTGCCTAGTAGGGATCACTCTCTCTTATATGTCAGTTTAGAGATAACAACCCTAAAGGCCAAGAGACTTGCTCCTAGTATAATCTATATAATCATTTGGACTGCCATAAATCTTTCAAATTATAGATGCATCTTAACATCACGTAAGATCGTGCTCAAAGGAACAATCCGCAAGAAAATACAAAATACCTAAAATTATATAATATCGTTTAAGCGATGTCTACATAGCAGGTACGAAATTTAAATACAAACTGTGCCTCATATTTCATAACCGGGCTCACACAACCGCGAGCTAGACTAAGCCCTAATAAAGCGCTGTCAACTGTCAAACTGACAACTGTAAAAACGAAATGCACCGCAGTGCCCCTAGTGCGATTTGCATGCATCTCGAAAACGTTGGTACAACGTCGTACATTCAAACACTGCTGATTTGTACTGTATTCACGACAGCGGTAGGAAAGGACAATGCATTGGATATGACGCCCTAACGACTGGGTAATTAAATGACACCAAATAACACCGGCTTGCAGATCTTTGCATACTTCGTCAAACGAGCCATGCCTACCCGATTTGCGTGAAACGGAGCAAGATAGAAAAGAGTGGCAGGTTTTAGTATCAGTAAGAGAGCCTCTTTCGGTCATTGGGTCAGCGTAGTACCTAAGTAGTAACTAATATTAAATAACCCCGGACAGACCACTTGAAACGGCTATTTCAAAATCCAGACATACAAAGGGCTGAAACCGTATTATGTATAGCCAAAGCTTGTGAAGGAAGAAGCTTAAGCCCAGGAAAGCTCTGCCACAACACCTATACCCCGACGAATTTCGGTACCCCCCGACGAAGGCAGACTCAGGGCCTTAGGTCTTTTAGGTACATTTTTCAATACTCGATATCTATGAACGTTGTCGAGATGTCGAAACTTGTACTGAGGGTACAGAACAGTACACTGTACAGTACTTGCGTGCACAATGTCTAACGAGAAGGGCTTCGCGGCTTTCTGCGATATGCAAAGTATAAGGGAAACGCTAATCTAGTGTATGGTGCAAGACATAGGCGATGAAGTATTATGATGCTCCTAGATATATAATTTTACTGAAAAGTACAGAATATGCAATAGTTGGGACCTCCGTTTACGTTAGACGTGGAGACGTTAATGTCAAAAGTTGCTCGAATGGAAATCGAATGGAAGTTATCGAAAAGGCAGAGGGAAAAGAGATTCAGCTTAACATAAAAAGTATATGGTACACGAGTGAAGAGGCCTTACTCCTGCAGTTAGCAATGGACTATGTCAGGCTGTAGACAGTGACGTTCACAGAGTTCGAAGATGGGGTAGGGTTGGTCATAATACCTATTTACTAGCTGTATTATGCAAAATGAGCATTGACGTATTTCCATTTGGGTAAGCAGTGCTTTTACGCCTCTATGAACTGCACGTCATTGGCTGTAGACGATGACGACGAATGATTTTAGAAACGTCAAGGTACATGACATCAAACTGTCATTTTGAGTAATATTTAAGTGTTGGTATTATGGTCCCTGAATTTTAATAAACACACTCACGACAATTTATACATTAAAAAAGTTTAGTTCCGCACATTCAAGCGATTGTAACGTATTTGTTTTGTTCCTTACACCACCACCCCACTACACTATGCTCTAGGCTTTGTTGATGTACTGTCCTCTTACTTTCACCGCGGTATCACTCAAATCTCCCATCTCATTAGAATACGGCTCCCGGCTACATGTTCTATGTTCTAAACCTATTTGTTTTGCACGAAATACTAGAATATCACAACGGGAAAACATTGTAGGGAAACCGGAACGTTTGAGAGTTCACTATAATGTTCTCAAAGGTGAAGTCTGCCAGTCTGCGTGGTGGACTATAGCCTGAAACCTTTTCATTTTGAGAGGAGACCCTTGCTAAGTTATGGCCAGCGATGGGTCGAGATGAGCATGATATGATAATGATTATAATTTGAAGCCTTATAACTAACTAAGGGATTATTGGTACTTAACTTATACTTATGTACCAATAATCCCTTTTCTCACATTCAATTTATTTTTCACGATGCAAGTTCTCACATTTCTATCCTCTGCCTCTCTTCTTCTTCCATTAGTCTTTCACGCAGGACTATTTTTTCGGTAGCTACGAGTACCTTGTGGTGTTATTTTTGTCATTACTGATGCCTCTTTTTACAATTTTACTAGAGGTAGAGCAGTCTAAAGGTAGCATTGCAATAGTTATTTGGGTAGGGTAACAAACAGGTAAACGAGCATACTGTTGCATTAGTACTGTTAGTAAAATGGAATTAAATATAGAAGTCAATTAGTTCTTAGCACATGAATCTGTCAAAGGTATGTGTTTGCTAATAAATAAATCTATTTCAAGGACTTTCTCGCGTAAGTAACGATGCGGTAACCAACGGGACTAGGTAAAACTTGTTACTGGTTGCATTAAGATTATTGCTTGGAAATTGTGTGTAATGTTTATATGTCTGTCAAGTATCGACTGGCATAGTATCTAGTATATGGCGCCATAACTACTCTGGTGACACTGGCATAGTGCGTATTTAAAAGCTAGACACATTTTGGCCAATTCTGTATAACACAATCTTTAAACTAAACTAAAATGACAGTTTTGAATCTAGTTTTATCCCTTTCCGCAGGGAGTAGTATGAAGGGTTAGCAATATTTTTAACGCTGTCATTTTAGTTTAGTTTAGAGATTGTGCGCAAAAGAATCAGTCCCACTGTAATGTTGTCAGAAACTCGTTTCCGAATTTTCCAGCAAGGAGAAGTTTTTAATTCTCTAAGTAAAGAATGTTCTGTATGTCCACAATGTCCTACATGTATTAAAAAAAATAGTATTGAGTATTCAGGAATACGTATTTTTTGTCTCACATACACAAATTCTGCACACATGCCTTTTCTCAAACTCAAAGCTAAAAAAAAATAAAAAATACTTAACCTAAAAAAACTAGCTTGGCTACTAACAAGTAAACACAACACTTCCAAATAACTATGTAACCACAGAATATTATGAATATCAAAATATAATACACTAGCTGATGACCGCGACTTTGTACTTTGTAATCACGTCGATCCGTTCCTCTGTTGCGGCATGATTAAAGAACAAACCAACAAACAAACACACTTGCATTTGTATGATAAGTGAAGTGTAACTTGTAAGATATTTGTATGATAAGTGATAACTCAAGTACAAGTAAAACGCGGAATGTTTTATCTCGAAAAATAGGCATTCCTCCGCTATATTTTTCCTAACATTTTTTCAGTTAAGTACAGACTTTAATTATAGTCCATCTACGTATACTCGTAGTAATATGTAGGATATTACATAAGATTTAAGATCTATGAAGACGCAAGATGGTTCGACTTATTTGATCAGTTTTAAAGATTCGCTTCGGTCACTATTTTGGCATTAAAGTCATTACACTACATTAGCTACATGTCTTGTATTGGCATCTTCAAAAGATGTTCCATTAATCTCCAATCATAGTCGAAGAGCCGTACATCCTTTCTTGATAACAATCTTCCATCCATACATTCTGTATAAGGCTTCGATAAATATGTAGGTACTAGATGGGCCCTTTCATAGAAAAAAGTTAGGCGTCCGACTTGAAGGGCATGCCCCTCACCTTTATAAGCCTGTCCTTGTCCCCGCCATAGTGCTGTACCGAGACGAGTGCTGTCCCCGTGCTGAGACTATATGGCGTTAGTAAAATAAGTCCACATTCTTTGTTTGACAGGGCTCGTCTATGTAAATTGAGGTCGTTGGTATTAGGTCTTAAATTTGTAAGGATCCGATGGAAGGCTACGGTGGCCGTAACACAGGTTCTCCTAGAACGGGTGCTAAAGCACTCCTTTTAGTGACCACCTTTTCCATTATTACCTATATATTTTGCTAATTGGAGTATGTAATGTACACTTTCTGGGTAATAAAGATATCACAAACTAAAGACGATAGTAAAAATTATTCTTTCAACATAGTTGAAATACTTACTTAAATATTATAATTCATATTATATTATATTAGTAAGTATAATTTTTATAATTAGCTATATTATATATAATTTATATGTTTATTATTGGTTTATGTATTAGTACCTATGTAGTTATTTGAAAGTACATTATAGATCCACCTGCAGTCTATTTTCCCTTAATATTTTCTCCTTTTCCTTAGGCTTTTTCCAATTTTTATCTTTGTTATTTTTACTTGTGGTGGTACAACTAAATTGAATAATAATAATTATTATTAACAAAGTAAATATTATACAATACATTTCTTACAGAGTAAGTTTTAAAGGCAAAAATTTGTACAGGTTTATTTGATTAATGCCCGTTACATAAATAATTTTATTAGTTAAAATTATAATGCCTTGGGTAACCTATAGTTTTTAGGACCTATGTTTGTCAT
The DNA here is from genome assembly GCA_963932025.1 of Erebia epiphron. Lineage (NCBI taxonomy): Eukaryota > Metazoa > Arthropoda > Insecta > Lepidoptera > Nymphalidae > Erebia > Erebia epiphron. Next base: position 12,920,972 of record OZ009952.1, on the reverse strand, counting down.
CTTTAAACTTTTAACGTACAATAACCTAATAATGGTGTTCCCTAAAATTGTTGGTGATAACTACTCGTTAGTAACGGACATAAAAATATTTTTTTAATAGCCACGCATATATCACTGGTTTTGCATTTTTTTCTTAGAAATTTTGATAAAAAAAGTTGTACAGTTGTTATGAAAATGAACTGTTATAGCGTGGATTTATGGTCAATGTTTTAATTTTGTTGAATAGAGAAAATATCTATTTGAATTAAAAACAAATAGATAGATAGAGTAGATATAAAAGCCCTCGGAAATACAAAAGGTTTAATTTGTTTTTTTTTTTGCCATAATACAGACTTTAATAACGCAAGCTCTTGGATTTTAATGCGTCAAATGATCTTGAAAAGACCATTAATCGCCGGTCACGAGGGTCAGTATGGCGATTATACCATATTTGGACGAGATCCTGCCGCTATTCTAAAACGAAACAACATTAGGTTGACGCAACTCAACTTAGCCACATACTTCTAATGTTATACTTACCTTGAGAATTAGTTGCGGAAATGAACTAGGTAAACACACTGGATTATAAAAAATAATTCTCTTTTAATAATTTAATTCTGATAATTCTACTTAATAAATTTTTTTTCAACGCGTCAGAGGGTTTTTTAAATTATGTAATGTATTAACTGAGTACAGTTGTTAAATTTTGTAAACGCGGCTATGTTTTTTGGGCCATTTTTTATTTCCGAGTACTTACGCCCACTCTCTTACAAACACCCATCTTCAGTCTTCGTCAAACAGATGCCCTTTTCCTGCTAGCTGCCAGCCCAGCTGGATACTTGAGACAGTTTGTTTGTCGATTTTGTTCCTACCTAAGTGGATCGAACCAAGGTATCTAGTTACATTCCTGCAGTCCAGGGGGGCTACTACCATTGCTTAAAGCAGTATTATTTCAAAATGACAGTTTCATGACACGTACCTGACGTCCCTAAAATAAGGATCATAACTCTAAAACACGAACGTCAACAATATTAAAACAATACGACTTTAAGTGATAGTAGTATGTCCCCTGTATAATTTCGGGGATTACATCCTTGGATGAAACAAACATTAATACGTCCAAGCTGACATCTCATTCGAGTCGTCGCCAAGCACATCATATGCACATCCATAAGTCTTTTGCCTATATCTGTGGACTCTTGTATAATTGTGTTTACAACTCGTTTAATAACTAACACAGAATACGGATAAAACTGTATAAATAACTTTCAACCGCTCAGAATTGGAAAACCTTGTACTTTTTGTACAGATTTCGTTGAAACGACGGAACAGTTTCGGTCGGTTATTGTCATCTGATGAATGAACGTATACTGGGGTTTACTTTGCAACGGAACACGGAAGAAAAAGTGAATGCTTACCGTTGACGACTTCATTTTGAATCCGGTGCAAAGGGGGCATACTACACTTATAGCCGTTTTATTTTAATACTGTGTGACATTCGTGTTTTAAAATTGAAATCCTTATTTTAGGGACGTCAAGGTCCGAGACATAAAGCTGTCATTTTAAAATAATACTGCTCTAAGCTATGGTAGTAACCCGCCAAATCCTGATGGTTAACTATAAGTTAGTCTTACTAGCGTTAAATAGTCAAGGTAGAGATTTTTGATATATTTTTTTTGGGTATACGGAAATCCACGAGCTACTTATCTTATCCACTTTGGCTAAGCACTAGCTAAAAAGGGCATGCTGCCACAATCTTGGTTACATTGCCTCGTTGCGATGGAATCTATGAGGTTTTAGATATAATTTAGTCTTTGGTTGCAGAAAATTAAGAATTAAGAAAATTATTATTTAATAAAAAAAATTAATTAAGAAGGTAAGCACGAAATTATATAGTTCCCAAAAATTTTACAATCTCTGGACCGGTAATTGATCGAAATGTTCTTCTTAGGAAGAATAGCCAGCTAAAAACTCTTAACCCGAGAGCCCAGTTATTCATGGAGATGAAAAATTTTACATGTACTTAGTTCAAGAGTTCAAAACCATCTCATGCATCTAAAGTAAAACAACCTTCTCTATTCTATTTATATTTTATCTATTAGTCATACATCAAGGTTAACCAACCCGTATTATGTCACACCACAAATAAGAACGTATTGACATTTTAACAACAAATTTTGTCAATAGCCTCGACTGTATGGTTATAAAAACATTAAATATTTACTCTATTTATTACAAAGTTTACTTTAAATGTTTGTGTTTTGTTAGCTGCACCTAAGTTTATTTTAATTAACAATTCAATTCAAATGTTCATATCTAACTATCCTTGAAGTTCTAGTGTTTTTATATACAATCTTCCAACCTTCCATGAATCCAGATTCATGAATACAGGTGTTTTTTTTTTTTTATGTGTGTTTTGCTAGGAATCCTCCGACATGGTTAACGGAGACCTTATATAGCTTAACACGGCTTTTTTTTTTACCTTATTCTGTTATAATTGTCATGAAACAGGTTCTTTTTTTTACTGTGGTCATGAGTACTATTTTAGCCTTACATTTTGTTTCTTATAATATTTTGACTTATATTTATATGCATATCTAATATATTACTTAATAATATATTATATACATAATTTTTTACTTAATACAATTAGAAAGAAGAAAGAAAGAAAAATCATTTATTCACCTTGTGCCTCGTACATAAAATCAAACTTTATAATTAGGCTATGGCTTTTGCACCCACATGGCACAAGATGAAAAGGTCCCGACTCAGCATTAATGCTGCAGGTTTTGAAAACAAAACCTGAGCGCTGGTATTCTGCCGGAACCCAAACGAGTGACACGCACGAGCTCGACAGTCTTCGCAGCCGTCTGCAGTAACGGGATATAAGTGTGCTAAAAATGGAGTAAAATAAAATATGTAATTTGCGCAACTTATTGTGTAAAACTAAATATTAGAGATATAGCGATTTAAAGATAAAAAATAAAATAAAATAAAATAAAATAGATTAATATGTATAATAAAATATAATAGGCATATTATGTGAGTACATATAGCAGCTTCAAACCACCAAGCTAAATAACCTGGACCTAGTTGAAGTTTGTTGTTTTTGATCGTCTAAAAGTTTCTTTTTTAATGTGCTCTTAAACGCGGGAACTGAGCTTAGATTCCTCAGCGGAGGAGGAATATTATTCCAGCATTTAGTAGCCAGATATCGAAAACTTCCACGAAAAGCTGCTGATTTATGGCGTGGCCAAGTCAGCCTATTTAGTGGCCCTCGAGCATTAAAAGCTGGCGTATGCCAAGATAACCTATTATAAAGATAATCTGGCGTTTTGTTCTTGATAATACCAAACAAAAGTGTGCTGAAATGCAGTTTAATACGCGACTTCATATTGAGTATATTAGCATCATTTAAATAGGGAGTCACATGGGTACGGGGAGGAATATAGTAGCAGAATCTAGCACACGCGTTCTGGACTCTTTGAATAAGTCGCATGGAACGTTGGAGTAAGCATGGACCATAAACACCAATGCAATAATTCAGCTTAGATAATATAAGTGTCTCGCACAACTTAGTTCTCAGATCGGTATCGATGTAATTTCTTATGTTGTATAAAATTCTAAGTCGATAGAAACAGTAACGGGCCACTTCTTGTACATAATTTTCAAAATGAAGTTTCGCATCTATAGTAAGTCCCAAATTTCGTGCTTCGTAAACTCGTTCTATGGCAGCTCCATTTATATTTATTTTGACCGTATCAAAGCCAACGTCTAACACTTGCTTTTTGGTTCCCAGAATCAGAAATTTCGATTTCGAAGGATTTAAAACTAATGAGTTTTTCGATGACCATTGACTAATTCGCTCTAAGTCATTGTTAATTAATTCTAAAGCACAGTTAACATCCTCAGGCAAAAAAGACGTATAGATTTGTAGATCATCAATTATTTATCTTAGTTCTATTTATCAAAGTTATCATGGCCTTCAATATACTATTTCACTACTATCGAGTCTTATTTCTATCTAATGTTTTATTTACTACATATGTGCAGAATTTTAAGAACCTATTTCTAATTTTACTATTTACATTTTTTCATTTTACATAATAATTTCAGGGATAGACTGTAGGGTTAAATTTACTTTTATACTTTGCTGTAGGTCTTCTCGCGCTCTTCCATATGCAGGACATTCTACAATAGCATGTAAAGCTGTCTCTTCCTGGCCTGGGTCACAGACACAAGCTGGGCTATCCTTGCATTTAAATTTGTAAAGATAGGCGGCAAAACCTCCATGTCCTGTCATTGCCTGAACCAAAACTGGTGTTAGGTTTATTTGCTTTACAAATATATATGCCAGTTCTACGGTAGGAAAATATACTTTTGTTGTGCTCGCCGTTTCACCTTCCATATATTTTTTGTTCCAAAGTTTTATTGTGTCCTTTCTTATAATTCTCTTAACATAGGAGACTGGACACTTGTCATAATCAGCTCTCATTCTTAATTTTTTAGCTGCTTCTTTGGCTAACATGTCTGCTCTCTCATTGCCCTGCACCCCGACATAGGCTCGTATCCAAAACAATTTTATAACTTTACCTATTTCTTCTAATTTTATCAAATTATTTTTTATAGCGAAACCTAATGGATGAAAAACCTGCATATTGCCTAGTAATTCCAAAGATGATCTCGAGTCACTGAATATATTCACTCGATTTTCCGTTGTTTCAAGGGCATATTCCGTAGCTTGATAAAGAGCGTACAGCTCCGCCTGAAAAACTGTACAGTTAGCCTCGAGACGAAACTTTTTATAATACGTTTCCTCCCTATCTTTCCAACAGGGCAGAGCTGCACCCACTCCATCTTCTGTCTTACTTCCATCTGTGTATATAATCATTCCCATTATTTCATGTATGATACAATAGGCATGATGACTGATTTTGAAAAATGGTCAGATTATGTTCGGATGTATCTACTATTTCGAAAAAGTATCTCATTTCAGCAGAAAAATAAGGTTTAGTCGATAAAATTGGCATTTGAAATTTAAATTTTAAAATTCACGCCAAAACGTTCTGCGCTGTCATGGCGTCGTTTGTGACGTCACTATTGTTTTTACCAATGTACTCTGTGCAGTGTGCAGTAAACAATAGTGTGATTCTCAAAGCTAGAAAACAAACAATTGTGACGTCATTCACTTCTTGGTGTTTTGTCCAATATGGCGGATTGCTGTATTTTATAGTTTTATTCAATCAAAATAAATAGCAATCTCACTCGAAATAGAAAAAAAATACGTTTTTTATAATCCATGAATCCTATTTCATTAAATAAAATCATAATTTCATTGATTCTTGGTTACTGTCATCATGCCTATTGTTGTTTCTTCCATTTCTTCTAAACACGTAAATTCAATTTTAGGCTCTTTAGCGGGGTGCGGGGCAAAAAGGAAGCAGACTCTGTCTTCAATTTCCTTATTAGGTACTAATAACTGCAGTTTCCCTCTTTTTGCCTCATATAGCTGCGCTGCTTCTCTAATTCTTGTGTCCAGTGGAATGAGTCCGGCAAGCACTACAGCTGCATTAAAAGATACTGTGCGATAGGACTTACATATCTTTTGAGCAAATCCTCTTTGTACAGCCTTTAAGTTCTTTTGTGTTGTAATCTTTTCTGCTGCCGGTGCCCATACGCTAGACGAGTACATAATTATCGGCTCAATTACTGCTTTGTATATCGTTCTGAGAATACAGGTGTTACATATATTTGTTACTTTTGAGTAACAAAATATGTAACACCTGTAACACAACTGTATAACATAAGTGCTCAGAGTCACTCAGCGGACGATAGAGAGAGTTAGCTGGAAGTTTCTCAATGTTATCAAATCAGTGAGCATAAATCATAATTAAATGATTACTGTTGACCCTCCTGTTTCAAAATGATAACCCTTGTTTTAAGGATGTCATATGAAACTGATATTTTTAAATAATACTGCTTTAGGACACGGTAATATACCCCCAAGAATGAGAAGATCCGTAGAAGAACTAGCCTAACTGATACAGGTAGTTCGACGGGTTGCAACCCGAAATCAAATTTAAGCTTTATAAAAAGGTTCTTAAGGTATATTTTACTTAAAAGGTGAAGTGTTTTGACTCTCAAATTCTACCAGCGTTAGTGAGGTGTATAACTTATAATATACTAAGCCTACAAAACACGCGGTTGCATCGATGTGTTTCGAATAACGCCATAACGATATCGAATAATCACCGCGCGAGATTTATGAACAACAAATATTTCTTGCAAGTCAGTACTTTATACCATGACGTGACAACACTACAGTAATCCGTAAGAAGTTGGGCTTCCGCGGGGAAACCAACAACCGATAAATTAACTTTCAACAAAGCAAAAGCTTACGTATATATTCAAAACACCTTGTTAGACCTAGCTAACTGCAGTCAACTATTACTACCACTGTTGCCACAATAATAACTATTAGGCTAAGAGCTAGTGGATGCATTTACGAAGAAGATAGATCAATACGTTATTGAAGGCAAGATGGAGAATACAAGATTGTTAACTTAAAACTACATTTGCAAAGATGTCCTTATTGCTTGCAGATAAATCTCCACGCTTTGCAATCTAGTCTATCCAAATTTAAATAAATTGAGTATATGGAAAAGAGCATTTAAAATTTTTCCCAAATTTTCCAATTTTATAGGAAACTAGCTGATGCCCGTGACTTCGTCCGCGTAGTTTAAGTTTTTAAAATACCCCCGGGAACTCCTTAATTTTCCGGGACAAAAAGTAGCCTATGTCACTTTCCAGGTCCTCAACTATACCCATGACAAAAATTACGTCGATCCGTTACTCCGTTGCGGCGTGATTGAAGGACAAACCAACAAACCAACAAACAAACACACTTTCGCATTTATAATATTAGTATGACTATTTAAATATTTCTTTCCCTAAAAACCTTATTTGGACCACGAACAAATATTTAAAAAAAACATGAGCCAAATCGGTACTGCCATTCTCTATTATATGCGCTTACAGACGAACATCATAACTTATTTCGTCATTATAATTTAATAAACGAGTAAACATATCACGATATTTTAACGTTTAAACTATCGTGAGAGATATTCGTTATAAATATACATAACCCGGATACACTCACTACGGGTTCGAAACTAGTCAGGCACTTTACACACACACACAACAGACACAGACACACAGAGACAGAGGTTTGGGACAGACAGACCCAATAATATCATTATGAATTGGTATAAATTAAAAAATCGATTACCAGCTCTTGTACTATATCAGAAATGGTAGTTCTCATTGCAATGAACAATAGCCAGTAATTGGCGTAGTCACATCTATCGCAACTCCGCAACGGTCCCGTATTTGGAAAAGTCAAACGTGTTTTATTTGACCCCGGGACCTCTGTGAACTTCGGACCTTATTTACCCGCCTAGGGTTGACACTCGCCTGAATTTTTGTAACAATACTGTTTGTTACTAACTGTTGCCCGCGTCTTAGTTTGTGGGGAAATGATTAATTAAAACTATTTTTCTATTTTTGTGAAAAGAGTTACCTATGTTTTTTTATCCCTCTACAAGTTAGCCCTAGACTGCGATCTGACCTGATGGAAAGTGATTATGCAGTCTAAGATGGTAGCGAGCTAACCTATTTAGGGGAACGGCAGTTATATTTAACCTATACCCCTAATCGACATTTTTACACGGTGTGGCGTCGTACGGGAACGCTGAATCGGTCTTTGCTGATAGGGTGGTAACTAGCCACGGCCGAAGCCTTCCACCAGGCCAGACCAGGGAAAATTCAGTAATTATAATTTCCCAAATTGACCCTGCCGGGAACGGAACACGGGACATCCGCACGTTAAGAGAACAGCGCTCAAAACTGCGCCAGGGGGGTCGTTAAGTGTTCTATCTACATTCGTAATAGAAAATAAAACAAATTACGCTGGCGCGCCGTGTCCCATAAGGGTATAAAGGGGTATGGAGGGGTATAAACCCTATCAACCCAGCCGCCGACCTTGACAGCAATCGGCCATATCTCATTTAACCGCACACCCCCGTGAGCGTTCGCTAGGATTATGTTCAGGACCCTTTATACTTGAGGGATGCGACACGATAGTCGGTTATTCAATATAAAATTCATATTCATGGTGATAATAAAGATAAGAAAAAACCTGGCTGAGTTTGTTGTGGGCTCTTCTCAGATCAGTGCGCGTTTATAACCCTTGTAGCTTTATTTTAAGATATAGTCGTCACGTCTATAGGTACATTATAAAAAAGACGTTAAAAAAGTGGTGGCAAAATTGGAACTAATTTTTATGCCTGTTTAGCTTTTGTTTTTTTATTTTTATTTTATTTATTCATATAAGTATATTAGCGAAGCCTTCACCAGGTCAGATAAATTTGTGGGACTATAATGTACCAATTTCAATAAATATACTTGAATTTGACTTATAGACGGGTTATACGCGGGCATAGATTAAACACGAACTGATAATTATGCCTCGTTCATCCAATAATAAATTGAATTATAGGTTTATTTCGCTCGGATTTTTGGGTAAAATTTTATAAACACTAGCTCAAAGGAAACACTAACAAAACAAACATTAGCGTAGCTGGTAAAACTACAGAACAATCGTAAATTAATTCTGATTTGTTTATCTGATCACTCGAATATAGGTAACAATAGGGTCCCAGTGTCAATGTCACATTCATAACGTTAATTTGCATTGCATTTTGTTAATCAATTTGTTTAAGAAGACATCATATTGCGCAATCCGTCAAGATAGTGACGCGTCATGAATTATTCAGAGGTACCCTAAAATGTACGTCAGTAAATATATATTTTGCTTTGAATATTCATTATATTAAACGAACTGCTACCGGTTTAAACGAGCTAGCTAATTAAAAAATGTGACAGTAACCTACCTACACGAAGTATTATCACATAATGTTGTGGTCTAGGTCAGGGATGGTGAACTTCTGTCCGAGTCTTGGCATGGACAGAACCTAGAATAAAATATTATGTGAAATAAATAATTTAATTACTTAATGTGGTTGCAATAAATAAAATTCCGATTAAAGGAATACCGTCTCTAATTTATTTTTTTATTTCGTTTGTTTTTTTGATAAATAGCTATCTCAGAAATAGTACGACATATTATATAGGTTTTTTGAGAATTCCATGGGAACTCTTACAATGTAGGTAGCCTTCGGGATGCAAGTTACGTCTGTACCAAATTTCGTCAAAATCGGTGTAATACGTTGTAATAATTGGATGGTGAAAAGGTATCAGGCAGATATAGATACACTTTCGCGTTTATAATGTTAGTATGGATTTAGATTAAAATACGTAGTTTGGTTCCAGTCGTTAAGACCTAGGAAGTATTTATCCCATCCTATAATCTGTTATGCAATTTTTGCGGAGGAGGTCGAGTCTTATTGCAGCCATTATAAAAAGTTTAAGACAGATTGTTCTTAATAAAGATTACCGTAAAAGGCTGACAATGTCACGTCACAAAGGAAATAATTCGTTAAAATGTTGCCATATACGTAAATGTAGCATTTTAGGTTGATATGACTCAGATCGATTATGTATGAGTCAACTAAGCTTTAAGATAAAGGAATTTTAATTAATTTTTTGATTTACGAATACCGCGTTCATAACTGCAATCATATACGATTTAATATGTGATTAAGATTAGCGTTCTTTGACGTTCATTAATTAATAAGTAGGTATGCTATGCATAATGCATACGTTCAATTTTTTTTTCCTAAAACTGTCTAAAACTCACAATATTCAACGAGGTATCACTCAGGATGCTTATCAAAATTTCTGGTTTCTTGTTCTACTAATAAATAAAATAATGTTCTACTACGCAATCCTATAAAATCAGAAAAATAGCAATTGGAAAGCTTTCAAACTTAAATTTCCGCTTAGTCGTGCACTTATTTCCTAGGGATAAACTTTATGGGGGTCGTATAAACCCTGAATTTAGGTGTCTAGTCTCCTAAAATATAATGCAGGCTCCAGCAAAGACAGCCGGGTGCCTGAATGTGCAATTTGCCTTGGTAAAATAGACTCAGCCGTGTGGTGTAAAGATGCCTTTTCACTTAGGGCTGTCCCATTCCATTTTAATAAAATTTTCGTACGGTGCCAGTTTTTTTTGTTATCTTCTTCTTCTTTAACATATAAAATTCTTGTGTCACAATGTTAGTTACCCTACTCCTTCGAAACGACTTGACCGATTTTTATGAAATTTAATGTTATTGTGATGCTTTGGCCAAGTTTTTATAATTAATTGTTTACATTAAATCTCTCGTGAAACCGCTACACGTTGTGACCATTCGCTCGTGGAAGTTTTAAAGAGAGTACAAACATATTTTAAAAGTAAGTAATTTTAATTTTTTGCCCACTTCTGGAATTATGCTTACATTCAGTAGGTCTGAGAATCGGCTACTATCTATTTTTCATACATCCACGCGAACGGAGTCGCGGGCATCAGCTAGTATTTCAAAAATGTGTCTCGTGATAAAACTTAAGTGATTGACACCACCCATTATCATCTTAAACAAAATATGAAATGCATTATCGGTTTGTAAGTGATTTGTTTATTTGCGCTTTGAATAATAAAATATATTTACAAAACCAATTATTTAATATGTACTTGGGTGTAGAAGAAACAATAATACACATAAATAAGTTTATGCTAAGCCAAAAAATATTTATATTCCTTAAAGTACCGCTATTTTAACTCCAAATAGAAATTCTTATTAAAATTCTATGCTAACATCGATATTAAAAGCGTTCGCTTTTTTATGCTGATTTTATCGGTCCTATAATACTATTAAACCTGCCGTACAGTGTGAAGACGCCATTTCAGTCTGTAGTAGTGTTATCTCGTTTTACCTCTTACATGCGTTGAACAAAAGTTTATATAAAAGTATTTGAATGTATCTTTCTATGTATTACACATAAGTATTACAACAGCCTAGAAATATTCCTTAAAAAACTAAATTATTCTCAATTACTGTTTCTTACACTTGACTGCAAAAAAATGTCTAGACAAGAAACACCATATAGGCTCTTTATATAAGCTCTGAATTCAGCTGTCTGACTCTAGTCGTTTAAAATTCAACGCAGATGCTCCTAGATTAAAGAGAACTCAATTTCATACTGCGGGATTTTATACAGCTAATCTTTCCCGCTAGAATTAAAAAATAAATAACTATTTAAGTTTATTTGACACTACGTCTTTTTTAATTTTAGTAAAAATTAATACGTAATACACGTGAATTCGTGGATCGGACGACGTGTATTAAGGTTTTTTTTCCGGCTTAATACTGTCATTACTCGGGATGCATCATGCAACCAATCTCTGTCATCAAAATCAGCTGAGCAGTTGGGCGTAGCAGAGTAGTAGATAGACAGACAGATAGACATTTCGCATTTATATTATACATATGGGCGTATAATGATGAAACATGTTCCTTACTGCTAAATTCTCTATTAATTTCATGCAGTGGGAAAATTCTTCCAGACGTTGTAATTAGCAGCTATAAAGCCAATATTTAGGTGTCTGGGCACGGTAGTTGAGAGAGCAATCCAGGTCTTTACCGGGACAAAACCAGACGTGCGGTGTAAAGATACCATTACTGTTAGGGCTGCAGTGCTCTAAAGTATTTCTAGTTAATTAAGTGTATGAAATGGTAAGTGCTGTTACCAATTACTATTGTTGGATTATTAATGCAGGTTTCTACAATGTTGCGCCAACCCTGAGGTAAAAAGATCTCATAACTGTTAGGGTTGAACTTCAAGAGTTCTTAAACTAATAATGTGTGCAAGATCTTCTAAGAAATTAAGTTATCTTTAAGAAGAGTTCTTATTAGCATTATTGCATTCATTAGCTTCCAAGTTTTTTTTGATATTTCAGCTCTATTTACAAAGAATTAACTAGTTTATTACAATCGTTGTTAGTTTGAAAAATTAATTGTATAATTTATCATCGGAATTCATTAAAATAAAACTGATCTAATTACAAGAGTACTTACGTGGAGTAGAGAAGCTATTGGATAGAGAAATGAAATACTTAATAAATTCGTCAAAACAATTCCTGTGTTCCTAAAATATATTTTATGTTATTTTGAAATGAAAATAATACCAGTAAATATCCAGATTGCATTATTAAAATAAACGACTGAATTTGCAACGTAAAAGCCAGTAGAAATATTCAGAATCAAAACTCCGCCTGTTCTAAATCTAATAACAGCTGCTTTAGGATTCCTCTCGCGCCTCCATCGTTAGCAACCCTAGCGCGGGTGGTGTGTGCGTTGCAGACGCGGGAAGCGATCGATACCCCCGTCTGCACGCGCCCGCACTGCGGCCTGACCTTGTACTGTGTATAGCACGCTTATGTATGCAATTTACCGATTCTTTTAATTAGCACTAATAACACAGACCGCGAATCCATGCTTGAGTACTATACTAATATACAAATTTTTGTATATCCATACTAATATTATAAATGCGAAAGTCTGTCTGTCTGCTTTCACGGCCCATAGCACCAGGAAACGCCCATCCGTTCAACCGAAGTGGATTAAATTTGCTACAAGGATAGTTTGTATTCCGGGGAAGGACAGGCTATTTTTTATCCCGGAAAATTAAGGAAGTCGCGAGCATCATCTAGATTCTAGTATATTATGATAAGTATAAATGATGTTGATTTAATCTTAAATTTCATTGTCATCATCATTACAACCCATTGCCGGCTCATTACTGAGCACGTGCATTCTCCTCTCGGATTGTTTTTTTTGTATTCTTTAATTTAATAGTAAATTTAATTTAATACTAAATAGTCAATTTATTTGATTGTCATTAGCTTTGATTTTGTAAAAACTAAGTAATAGGAGGTTTGACTATTGAAATAGAACAGGACCAATTGTATCAAATTTATAATTGTTCGTACAATATTCGTTGATATGTCAATAAATAAAATAAAATATTATGAATACGAAAGTTTGTCTCAGTGTCTGTCTGTCGGTCTATTTGTCTGTCTGCTACGCTTTCACGGCCCGATTCAACGCGCGTTCACCCGACTTTTACGCAACCTGTCTACAGACACAGGTTCCATCCCGGGGAAGACCATAGGCTACATTCTTCTATCACGGAAAGTAAAAGTTCATTGGTTGGTTTAGTAAGGTGTACCCTACTTAGTAGGGTCTTATTACTTCCATGCATAAAGGTAATAAGAATTTTATTATTCCAGTATGGGGCAATGTCTTTTAATTATCGAAAAAACTGTTTCAAAATTAGTAAGTAGTTGACATTTTTTTTATCTTGACGATAAATTCAGTATTTTATGAAGGTAGAAGCGTTTACATTACAATACAAATCGCGCATTTAATTTATAAATTTTAATTAAGTATAATTGCTGTGTTTTTGTGGTCGATGCCGAAATGTCTGTGATATAATACAATTATTACCATACTGCCGTGACGAAGTAGGGCAGGCGAAGCAATTGAGACTTAAGTGCAGTGTTTATTTTATTTCGATCTCGTAAACTCAGGTGCGTGAAAAAAGAAGGGACTTTTTAAATGTAGGTTTGTGTATCAGGTAAGTAGGTTTCTGATAAGAGTAAGGCCCTGTGCCCATAGACGGCATATTATAGGAGACTAGCTGATGCCCGCCACTTCGTCCGCGTGGTTTTAGTCTTTGATTCCCGCGGGAACTCCTTAATTTTCAGGGATAAAAAGTAGCCTGTGTCACTCTCCAGGTCCTCGACTATACCTATGCCAAAAATCACGTTGATCCGTTACTCCGTTGTAAATTGATGTAAGGATAAACCAACAAACCCATAAAGCAAAACCAAAGTACAGTTATCTCTTAGTTTTGCACGGGATTTTCATGCGTCAAATAGATAAATAACTTAGTAGTATGACAGTAAAATTTAAACTTCTATGATTATTATCATTGTAGGTAGGTACAAAACACTTTAGGCACTTGCTTTGTAGGCATTGAAATGTCAATTTTAGTGTCGTACTATTAAGTTATATTTCTTTTCGTCGCGGGAAAAATCCACTGTCGTGCCGTTCCGTCTATGAGCGCAGTTTCTAAGGGTGAAAACACACATGGTCATTTACCATGCAGAAAAAGCGAATCCATTCTAAGGACTGTGATATCACCCTAAGCATTAGAAGAATAATGGTATTATACTAATATTAACTAATATTATAAATGCGAAAGTGTGTTTGTTTGTTGGTTTATTGGTTTGTTGGTTTGTCCTTCAATCACGCTGCAACGGAGCAACGGATTTACGTGATTTTTGCATGGATATATACTTAGTTGAGAACCTGGAGAGTGACATAGGCTTTTTATCCCGGAAAATTAAAGAGTTCCCGAGGAAATGAAAAGAACTTAAGCCACGCGGCCGAAGTCGCGGGCATCAGCTAGTCATATATAAAACAATCCTTGTAGTGGATAAAAAATAAATAAAAATACATGGGTTCCTTCCCGCGACTGTATCTTCAGATAGGATCGATGTGAAGTGTTTGTCATAAAAACACTCCACGGGCCTAACTCCTAGTCTAAAATGGTCAGTAGGCTGACTCGCTTCCTCGAACCAAATAGGCCAAGAGCCACATACCTCTTATGCAGAATAGACAAACATAACATAGACTAGTTCTCATATGGGGGTCACGTACAGGAAACTAGATAGCTTGTCTGGTAGGTGGGTGCACCATGGGTGGGAATGTTATGCAATTATAAGTCGTATTGTGTGGCCCGTAAGGATATTCTATGGAAATGTTTGTAATGTGATATTTCGGCTAGGTACATCCTACAAATAGACTAGTTTGAAGTTGCTTATTACAAAATTATGAAAATCTGTTGGGGTATAAAAAAGGCTACCAGTACACTTAGTCGCAGTCTTTACATTGCAAATTTTGATTCGATCACGTTAGTGTCATTTTTTGAATACATCTTTGGATACAATTCAACGAACGCAGTCCGACGCATTTCACAGAAAATGGTGGAAGCTTAATTGTTATAATTTGTACTGATATTCCTATACTAAAAATTTACACGGTTTCATCAATACCTATTCTGACTAATCATACATATTTTATATGTATATTGTCTGTGAGCTGAATCTTAAGAAAAAGAATACGCCAACTATGATCTATGTAAATCGGCCTCGACTTTTACATTCCTTCAGCTAAAATTACTTAGAATGGCAAATACGTAAGTAGGTACTAAACAGTCTATTACACTTCCTTCGAGTTGTAACCAAACGTTCCCTTAAAGAGATGTATGTACTATGTAAAGACCATGGCAATGACAAGTGTTTATTTGAAACAATGGTCGGTCGCGCACCGCCGGCTTTGATGTGCGACCTTCGAGGACACTTCCGCCGCCTCGTGTCTCGCGCCTCGCGTGACTGATGTGATGTGACATCTAATTATGTGCACCTTTGCAGCTCAGTTGTAACCTTATTATTTACTAGCTGATGTCCGCGACTTTGTACGCGTGGATTGAGGTTCTTTGGTTCCCGCGGGAACTCTTTCATTTTCCGGGATAAATTCCAGACTATAATCTATCTCTGTGCCAAATTTCATCCAGATCCGTTCAGCCGTTGGGGCGTGATTGAGTAACAAACATCCATCTATACATACATCCATCCATCCAAACTTTCGCATTTATAATATTTATTTGATTGAATCCGCGTCAATCATTGTTATACTTGTCTGACGACCTCCGTGGCGCAGTGTGCAGCGCTGTTGCCTTAACGTGCGGAGGTCCCGGGTTCGATGCCCGGCAGGGTCAATTTGGGAATTAATAATTTCTGAATTTTCCCTGGTCTGGCCTGGTGGGAGGCTTCGGCCGTGGCTAGTTACCACCCTACCGGCAGAGACGTGCCGCCAAGAGATTTAGCGTTCCAGTACGATGCCGTGTAGAAACCGAATAGGGGTATGGGTTTAATATAACTGCCATGCCCCTAACAAGTAAGCCTGCTACCATCTTAGACTGCATCATCACTTACCATCAGGTGAGATCGCAGACAAGGGCTAACTTGTAGAGTATAAAAAAAACAAAAAAAATTGGAAGAATTAACCACGGGACGCGTGATATCGGCCATATTCGCGTTACCCCTCTAGCCACCAACTGCAGTTTCGCCAATAACTATGACAATATTGTGTTGTCGCATGCTGCAGGTGAAAGACACGCACTGTACTACACAGATTTGACTATTGTAGCGTATTATAGCGAATTAAACTTCTAGTTAATTCATTATCATACATTTTTCTTACGTTTCCTATCCCGTGTTTATTTCATCCAAGTTGTTATATTAGGTGTATATAATAAGTGTAAACTCTCGATTAATCATTAATCATTAATCATATCCTTTTATTTAATATTAAAAGTTAACATATTATTATTTTACACCCGCCATAATTAATCACACGGCTTTCGTGAACCATAAAGTGATATTTATGTGATAATTTTTATTATTATGTTTATTTTACATAGAACATAATTACTATTTTGAGAACCATAGAGGTAATAATACCTTGTATACAGACTAGCTTCAATTTTCGTCTATCAATTCTTATACAATCTCATTAATTGTGATTGGCTAATTAAATTACTGGTTTTCGCCTTCAGTAGTAATATTAGAAACTGTTAACCAATCAAACCTCACAGGTACACTACACAAATTACCAATTACTATTCACAAAAGTTTAAATCCTTTCTTATTATGTACCAACGTAATGCCCTGAGAATTATATCAGAATCATAGGATTTATGCAGCTCTTAGAAAACTTATTTTAATATAAATTATTGTAAAACTTTTATTTATCAAAATAAAATAACCAGCTTTCTTTATGATGGCTGGAAAACATCAAAAACTTGATTGGACAATTATTAAACCTTTCAATCATAAAAAAATATTTAGTATCCAATTTTGCATTATTAGTCATATTTGGCAGCGATAAATTACTACAAAAAGTTATTAAAAATCAATATTTTATTGATAACAAGCTTACAATTTGATTGCTTCTTTCATCGCCTTTCCGCTCCATATTTTCATATTTTTTATATAATAATAATCATTAAGTAGTTATTTCTCACAATCAAATCCGTGAATTTATTTGCGATTCGTTTTGTTAAATTTTTCCCACGGCATGCATACGTTCACTTTGATTAAGGGACAGTTTACATTAACCGAGTGCTCTGCCAAGACGTCAAGAGTCTACTTGAGTACGAATTCACTTAAATTATAAGTAAGAACTAGGAACCTAAGCATATGGCCTAGGTAGAATAAATGAGATGCCGCCAAGTTCATCCGCTCAATATACTTGCGTAATGTAAATATGGCCTAAGATTCACGTGTAAGGTAAATACTTGCATCTTACTTCTTACTCTTACTAATATTATAAATGCGAAAGTTTGGATGGATGTATGGATGGATGGATGTATAGATGTTTGTTACTCAATCACGCGCCAACTGGCGAACGGATCTGGCTGAAATTTGGCACAGAGATAGATTATAGTCTGGAATAGCACATAGGCTATTTATCCCGGAAAATTAAGGAGTTTCCGCGGGAACCAAAAAACCTCAATCCACGCGGACGTAGTCGCGGGCATCAGCTAGTAATGTAAATATGGCCTAAGATTCATGTGTAAGGTAATATTACTAGGTTACACTTGAAAGATAACGGTTGGAAACACAGGTTACATTGTTTTTTTATTGTTTTTATATAGCGTTAATTTTTATCACGCGTACCGTAGTGATGTTGTTCTGGTAATTTTGAGGATTTTGGAACGCGATCCAACAATAACCTCGATACTTCTAATTTTTTTTTTAAATAATAATAATTTTAATACCTCGATTGCTGAACGGTTTTATTAAAAATATGGAATCCAAATCTGAATAGTACCGATGGAAGATTCAGTAATAACACATATTGAGGCAATATTTTGCTTCCATCTAGAACACGATTATCGAATCTGGTAAGTAAGAAGTTACGGTACTTTTCATGGAAAACATTTCCTATGGAAATTAATTAAGTTAATTGCTTTATAATATTTTTGGAACTGTTTAAATACTCTATACCTACGTATTGTAGTTTAATAAATACCGAAATTTAAAATTAAAATCTCCGCCCCACGCCCTCCACCCCACAGCGGGGACATCCTAGTATTAGCGTTTTGTAACGCAAGGAATTTTGGCTTTACATTGATATGTCAGTTAATTAAATTTCCTCTTTACCGTAATTGCTAAGGCTTAGTTATTAGGTTCAATAGTTTCGCTATTAAGCTAGACCTAAACTATTTCATGAAATAAAACAGGTCTAGCCACCTACGATTGAATCTAGCAGATCAGGTGGTCGGCATAGTTTGTCAATATCACTCCTACGCGTAGTTCTGGAATTTACTTCACTATGGGCTATACCAATACATAAAGTATTTTCTATTGGAAGGCTTCTGCAGTGGCTAGTTACCATCCTACCGGCAAAAACGTACCATCAAGCGATGTCGCGTAGAAACCGATTAGGCCAGGGATACGAGCTTAATATAACTGCCATACATCTGCATCATCGCTTACCACCAGGTAAAACATTAGTCGTTAACTTGGAATAAAACAAAAAAAAATACTGGCTAATTTTATCGAATAGACGATTTTATTTATCTAAAAATTATTCTCAATTATCAACCCATTGCAGCTAAGAACGGGTCTTCTCTCAGAATGAAAAGGGTCATAGTTCACCACGCTAGGGCTATCCAGTTTGGTACCGACTATATTATGTGTAAATTACAGTATATTATGTGTAAATTCCATTAGGTCGGATTATTTTCTTCTAGGTAGGTAAGTATGTCAACCTTAAAACTTTCTTAACGAAAGGGAGCTTTACTAAGTGGGGTATGAGGTTTCTCTCATAGGTATATTTTCACACTAGAGTTACCGAGAAATGGCTTCCATGATATTTAAAGTCTATACATATTACATACCGTCATTAACAAGACCAATAAAAGCTCTGACAGTGCGCAGGTATAGTATGTGCCACTAATGTACCTAAACTTTTCAGTAAGTAAATAAAAATAAATAAATAAAATAAAATGAACCTATATTGCGGCGCTAGTACAGTTTTTCATCCTAAAATATAACACTTAAATTAATCTTTGTAGATTTGCTCTGCGTGTCCTTTGACTTAATAGGCCTCCTGTAAATTTTTCCAAACGTTTCTATTATTGGCTAATCTTGTTCACATACTACCAAACAAGTTCCTTATATAACTACTTCATTTCATTCATCGGATAAGGCAAAAAAAAATACTCGAAACTTAAAAGACTTCCGTGGGAATTTCGAAAAATCTATAGCCATTAGATATTCGTTATCTAAATTATAAAGCGAACCTTTGATCAAAATTTCAGCTTTCTAAGTCCAAAGTCCATTAATTGTAATACATAACTATAATACTGTAATGTTTTAAAATTATCAATAAATTGTAAAGGTTTAGGTTGAGCTTTAATGAGTCGGTCAGTGAGTGAATAAATTATTAGTAAGTTAGGACTTATCTATTTACACGACTGTGTTCAGTTCAGTTCAGGTTCAATTACTTATGTATGTATGTGAAATTATTTCTCCATAACTTCTAAACGCCTGAATAAATTTGGATGTATAGGGTATAGTTCCTCCCGAGAGACGCTGGCACTGATATAACACTGTGTTATTGCATGATGATGATAGAAGATAAAAATAATGGTAGAGTCTGAAAACGTCCGGGACGTCGGGAATTCCTAGGGATCGCCGGAAGAACAGCACACCACTTAAGTCATGCTTAAGGTACGCTGAGGCAATGCCCTTTTTGGGATTATACGTGGCACAGATTGAAAAGTTAAGTTAGTTTAGTTCTAGTTTTTAATATTATGTTTTTGAAATTTTTGTTCTTTGTTTTTGTGTTATCCCAAACAAGTATAGATTTTATTTATTTATTCATTTAAAACAGGAAACTAAAGTAGGCGAGATTATGTATCTTGAGATTCTCTGAGAAGAGTAAAGGCTTTGCCTAGTGGGCCACCAAGCCTCAAGAGTCATATGCGGAAATTAAGCCTTTTGTTTCTGTTGCACGAGGAAAAGAAGTATTTCCCGAAGCTGGAATATTAGAGATACTGCGTTAGGGAGGGACGACTTCCCTAGCGCAGTGGTGAGCACTGTGGTCTTATGGTGGGAGGTCTCGGATTCGATTCCCGGCAGGGTCAATTTCGGAATTTATAATTTCTGAATTTTCTATAGTCTGGTCTGGCGGGAGGCTTCGGCCATGGCTAGTTACCACCGGCAAAGACGTGCCGCCAAGCTAGTAGAAAGTAGAAACCGATTAGGGTCGTGGGATTAATATAACTGTTGTAGGTACTTCTAACGGTTTAGCTCCCTACCATATTAGACTGCATCATCCCTTACCGTCCAGGTGAGATTGCAGCCAAGGGCTAACTGAGTATTAGTGGATAAAAAAAGAATACCAATTTTTCTTCAGCAAGTCTTAAATAACGTAACGTTAATATTTCTGGTTTTTGGATAACCCAACTTTTAAAAAATAAAAGAGATAATAATTTTTTGATAACTTATAAAAAAATACCTACCTACCTTAATGTTAAAGTAACATAGAAAGTTTGCGTCAAACCATCCTATACCTTACCAAATAGAAGCTTTTGTAACTATTATAAGTGTTGAACAAACAGCAATATCATAATTTAACACACTGTATTCGGCGTTGCAATAAGCTCGCTACAATAGTGTATGCAGGAGTCGCAAACTTATAAATTTTTTACTTACCTTAACAATAGCCAAGCCTAAACCAGCGATCCTAAATGGCTAACGCTTGGAATTTATGACAAATCTATATTATGTAATCGGTTGATAGGTTTTTTAGTTAATTTTGAGGTACGTATTTTTTTTGTAGTGGTGTGCTTTGCTTCGACGAATAACAATGAGATTGATTAAACATATGTCATTCTCCAGGAAAGAACCTATCTCTATACGAATTTCATGAAAATCGGTCCAATAAATGGGCCGTGAAAGCGTAGCATTCAGACAAATACACAGAAACTCTTTCGCATATAGACAATGTCTGTAATGGATTATTTCGGCCGTTAATGGTTGGTACTTATTGTTAAATGTAGTCCGGAGCAAATGTTTAGCAGCCCTGGTAGGCTTTGTGCAGTATATATTGCTATATACTGCACAAAGGTAGCTGCTGCTAATCCCCCGAGCCGGGCGTAACTGACGCAACTTCCGGTTGAATGTCAAGTTCAAAAGATTTACGGACGTGATTAGATCCTTTGCGGCGCTTTGTTTCAGTGTTATGATCGGATCAAATTTAAACGATGTTTTGTTCCTATTCTTTGACTGAAAATTAACACAAATATGGAACTAAAAAATATTATAAATGCGAAAGTTTGGATGGATGTTTGTTATTCAATCACACCAGAACGCCTGAACGGATCTCGATGAAATTTGGTACAGTTGATTATAGTCTGGAATAATACATAGGCTACTTTATATCCTGAAAAATTTGAGAGTTCCTGCAGGAACTAACCGCTAGTATGGAACTAAAATGTACGCGCCTGCTATTCTATAGGTATTCTAGTGTTCATACAGAAACACTTCTATTAGTAGATATGAATTATCGTCACTAAGTCTGCATTAAAATCAAGGTTGAATAGATTAAACTACCTACTGTTAATCCTAGTTTCCAGGAATCTTTGTGAGGCTGTCACGGCCGGTGTCGGAAACTTATCGCCGGCCTCGCGACACTATCTACAGCTACGAATTTACAACTAGAACCCACTAAACGGTATAGTGAAATATTACTTAAAATGCAGTTAAGAGCTTCCTGATCTGTACGTAACATGAAATTTTGTAAGCCATGTCACAGAATAGGCAATAGGTAGCCTTATCTCTGAAATAAACCTATCTAGCGCAGTGGTGAACGCTGCGGTAGCGGTTTTGACAACTGGGAGGCCTCGAGTTCGATTCCCATCAGGGTCAATTAGGGAATTTATAATTTGCCAATTTTCTCTGGTCTGGTCTGATCGGAGGCTTCGCTTGGCGGCACATCTTTGCCAGTAGGGTGAAAACAGGGCAGCGCCAAAGTCTCACACCAGACCGGACCAGAATTTGGCCATGCCTTGGATCGAACCCGGGACCTCTCACTGGCAATAGCGCTCACTATTGCACCTATTGTCAAGGTCGTTACTCGTCTACCATTTTTTGTCGATCGACATGTGTCTAGCTTGACAGCTTAACATTTGAAGTGAAATAATAAATCTTCCAAGGCTCTTATCATCAGCGATCAGCCTAGAAAGCACCGATCACTTTCTCTGAACATCTTTATGGTGTGTTGTGGGCAAAAAGTGAGGAAAGTTGCGCCGTGTCTAGAAACTAGGCAACGTTAACACATTAACATTATAATATTATTGTGTATTTATAATGTGATGGAAACGAAAATAAGCGAGTGTCTTTGAGTTGACCGGCAAAATTTTACCATTATCAGTGCGAAAATGTGCTTGTTTGTTGGTTTTACTTCAATCATGCCGCAACAGAGCAAGCAGCAATATATCTACGCAATTTTTGCAGGGATATAGTTAAAGACCAGGAAAGTTTTAGACTAATTTTTGTCCCAGCAAATCATTTTGAAAACAAAAACTTGTTATAAGTTATTGTATAATAAGTTTGCATTTTGGCCAGTCATAATCAATTCTATATCATCATATAGCTTTCGCTTATAATGTTGGTATTTTTAAATCAAGGGTGAATATGCATCTTATAGACTAGCGCGGTCCTTAGGCTTCATCACTATTTGCCAGCAAGTCTGATTACAGTCAAGCCCTAGTCTACAAATTTAAAAAAAATGCATTTTGTCTTTAAAAATTTTTGTTGCAATGAACAGGAAATCGAACCCCGATTATAGCACTTGTACTGAACCAGTAAACTTTGTAAATAAAGCTTAAACCACCTGTTATCAAAGCTACATCATTAGAAGCTACCTCGTAATGTAAGTATTTCTAAAGAGCCTAATAAAACCTACACCCACTGGATTACCGACTTCCTGAAGGTCTACAATTTTCTAACACCTAATAACATAGAGTTGTCATAAGTGATAACTACTAGAGCAGCAGGGTACCTACTCGTACGTACTTAGCTTAAAATGCACTGATAAACAGTACGTGTACAAGTTTACCATTCAAGCTTTTTGTCAGATTTTGCGCTCATATGCTTTTCTCTCTCTGTAGAGTTTTTCTTACTATTGAGGGACTTTACCTTCTTCCATTAATCACAAAATAGTAGAATTATTGATATTATGATGTCCATTTTATTTTACATAGCTAGTTGCATTATGATGCAACTCATACCTTGATTACTTGTAAAAGTTTATTTGAATAAAAAACCTGTGAATTATTTATTACGAAGTTCAATATCAGTCATCGCTAAAGAAAAACGACTATAAAGTGGGATGATGCTTACGTCTCTACTTTTTTGACGTTAAATGAATGAGGATTGCTACTCCATGTACCAACTCAATGCCCAATAAGATTTGTTTCCTGAACGAGACGATACAATCGGTGATGCAAAAACCAACACTCGTAATGTAGAGGTTACACAACGCCAGAATTGGTTATGATGCCGTTATAATAGGCGGCAATAGGCGGTTCTAGTGTGGAACGACCTTAATTCCCAAAATGGAGTACCGCAATTTGTTGGCGAGCACGCGATGCCGAAAAATTATGCTTTGAATGTGCTATGATAACGGTGAATCCGTACGCGATAGTGTCTGTCTGTTTCATTGTTGGTTGTATTTTATCCTCGTGCCTCGGGGAGCACGTAAAGCCTGGTCCTGCGCCTAATCTCTTCCGGTTGTGTTGGATTTTCCGTCCCATCAGGGGCCATACAGCAATACATAAGCAAAATTACTCAAAATAACAGTTTGATGTCACTTACCTAGACGTATAATAAAAGGATTATAATTCTAAAACACGAAAGTCAACAACAATGAAACATTATGTCAGTATGGCCTCAGATAACAAAGCAAGATATAAGAGTAACTAGCTTATGCCCGCGACTACGTCCGCGTGGATTGAGGTTTTTTGGTTCCCGCGGGAACTCCTTAATTTTCCGGGATAAAAAGTAGCCATGACTATTATTAGCCAAGTATTCCAGACTATATTCTATCTCTGTGCCAAATTTCAGCCAGATCCGTTCAGCTGTTGGCGCGTGATTGAGTAACAAACATCCATACATCCATACATCCATCCATCCATCCATCCAAACTTTCGCATTTATAATATTCATTTGATACAATGCACCCGTGTTTGCGCACACACTTGTGCACTTATAATATCTCCCGCGCAGGTGGATAATCTCTGGAAATTGGCCACCTTCGCTGAAGTTGGGTCCATAGGATTGACTAAAATATTAACAACGTACGATATACTATATATTATAAACTAGCGGACGCCCGCGACTTCGTCCGCGTGACATAAGTTTTTTAATTCCCACAGGCACTCCTTACTTTTCCGGTATAAAAATAAGCCTATGTCATACCCATGAAAAAAATCACGCCGATCCGTTGCTCTGTTGCGGTGTGATTGAAGGACAAAGTCCCTATTTGACTTTCTTGGGGATAGAAAGGAGGTCGGCGAGCTCCCATATAGTATTTGACCCAAACTTGAGGTTCACGTTCACGCATCAAACTTCTCATACTTTTTATACTAAACCAGACTAACAAAAAAGTTCATGAAAGTCAATCAAATAAAGTTGGGAGAAAAAAGATATTCGTAGTAATAGTTAAAAGTGAGGCTAGATTTCTATTTCATGGTTTTTAAGCCAGATGACCATTTAATAGCTTTGAAAGATCTATCAGGCACTGCAGATTAACATTATCTGACTATGTACCAAATAGTCATACGCTTTCCTACCTACATAAAAACAAGTTACCTACCTGCTGGGTACATTAAACCTACGTAATTCATAACGCGGCCAGTAAGTATATTATGACATACAAATTGATGGTTGTTATAGTATTCTTATTGTTTGAAAAGGGGGGTTAACCCTAACGCTTTTATGCATCGCTACTTTTGGGCGTTAGTCGCATTTACAACGCGCGACAGAAGCAATTCAATAGCGATACAATCGCGTCGCGAAGCGTGAGCATTTCAGGTGACATCGGGTAAAAGAAGAGCGAGGGGTGCCGGCAGGTACTACAGCGCGGGACTGTATCGATAATGCATCGCGTTTGAATTAAATTAACGTTTTTAATTAATTACAATTACGTATTTATTAATTAATTAATATCGCATACTTTATACGCTGACACCCTGTCTATATCTCTTTCTCTGTCTACGTACTCCCGCCATTGCATTAACCGAATGACACCAACTATTAAAAAAGTTATATATGAATATTTTCATTGTGATGATTAAACAGGAGTATAAGTGTTCTGTGTGATTAAACTATTAATAACATAATATGTACCTACATTATAAAGTTAGACTGATATTATTTTGTGAAGACTGCTATATACATAACTGGTTTTGTTGTTAAATATGAGTACTTACTATAACTAAACTAAGACTAAAACCAAAAATAAATGTGTATTAACTCTAATGAGAACGGTATAAATAATTATAGGTAAACTATAAAACCCTTTTTATTTCAATCCTACCTACGAAGATGCAATGATAATAATAATTGTCCTAACAGAGAGTTGGATTGAAGTACAAATATGTATCGAAAAAAGTATTTTGTAACAAATAAAATACACTTAGTTTCTTTAAATGCTAACTCGAGTTGTGAAACTCGAATTCAATTCCGAGTTACCTGAATTTCAACTCGAGTTAACGTGTTTTTTCCGAGTTGGCACATCTCTACCACGGTCCACGAATGACATTTGATTGAGTTGACAGTAATTGACATATGACACGTTAGTTTCTACTCTTATACTCTGGTATCTATACTCCGTATTGCTATTAGAACGACTTTTTTATTGTTTCGTAATTATTTTTATTTTTGATCCCCATCTTCTAAAAATTTGGTGTTTACACAGAAAAATACATTGAAATATATTAAAAAATATTAAATGATTTCTGAATCTGAATGGTTTTTAAATTAGCTGGGTCAGACTTCGCCGATCTCCTTTTATAAATTGTGAAATCCGTATTTCATCCTTTTTAACCGGAAACCCAAATACCAAGATTCATGGCTATAGCTTGAAAAACGACGGAATTTCATAAAACTTTCAACCCCTATTTAATCCCTTTGGGGGTGGAATTTTTAAAAATTGTTACACACGTCCTTCTTATTTTTTTACCGAAAACCAAAATACCAAGTTTAGTAGATATAACTTGAAAAATAACTTGTAAAATAAAAGACTTTCATACAAACTTTCACCCCCTATTTCAGCCTTTTGGGGGTAGAATTTTCAAAAATGGTGAAACACGTATTTCTTCATTTCGAACCGATAGCTCAAATATCAAATTTCATGGATATAACTTGAAAAATGACGGACTTTCATACAAACTTTCAACCCCTATTTTACCCCTTTGGGGGTGGAATTTCGAAAAATCCTTTCTTAGTGGATACCTACTCTTCACAAATAACACACCCTCTAAATTTCATGTCTCTAGGACCAGCGGTTTAGGCTGTGCGTTGATATATAAGTCAGTCAGTCAGTCAGGACTTTGAATTTTATATGTATAGAAGATGATCACAATAATATTCCATTTCATAGGGACAAGTTCAAAATTAATTAGATTCGAGATTGTTTGTTTCTTAAGCAAGTTAATTAATTATTAAACTTATTAATAACTCGCTGATGCCCGCGAATTCGTCCGCGTGGTATTAGTTTTATTGATTCCCACGGGAACTCCTTAATTTTCCGGAAAAATAAGCCTATCTCACTCTCCAGGTCCTCAACTATGCCCATGCAAAAAATCATGTCGATCCGTTGCTCCGTTGCGGCGTGATTGAAGAACAAACCAACAAACAAACTGACTTTCGCATTTATAATATTGGTATTATTGTATTGTTTGCATTGAAACGTATTCTATTCCGTGTTCAAGTACCTATCGAGGCCTTGAAACTATTTGCCATATTGTCAGGAATTCCCATTAATTTAATATGGCATCCTAATAAGGGACTTAATTTAAAAATTCCATCGTAAGTTATACCTAATTTCCTACACAGATTTATTCCTATTTAGGAGTCGACCTTCGTTAAACTAATTATATATAGCTATAAGTAGTAGGTAATTACTAATTAGTGTTACTTATTTTTATGTGTAAAGTTAACCTGTCTCTGATTCGTATTCCTCATTGCTGAGGGTCGTGACCCCTTTCCATTAATAGCGTAGTGGCAGAGATTTTCTTGGGATAATAATGCAGTGGGTTCCTAGGTCCTTTCGCATACAACTCGACTAAGAGTACTATTTAAACTTTTAGGTTTCTTATGATTATTATTATGATTATTATATCATTATTATCAGATGTTAGTGATAATAAACCGGGACCGCGCGACGGCTTAACGTGCTCTCCGAGCCACGGAGGTGCAGATAACTTATTTCTGTAGAGATTTGCCCTCGTGATATATATCACTGGATGAATTGGTTCAAAGATCCGTTCCTGCTTTATTCATTTTTCAATTATACATATTACTATAGAGATCATACAAAATCTTAACTTCCTAAAACCAGCGTTATTAGCTGTAAGTACGTTAATCTGTCAGTTTCTCCATTTATATAAATAGATTGTAATCTCTTCAATTAAAAAATCAATCTGCTAACCCCAAAAGCCGAACTTTTAATTACGTTTTTACGCACCACCACTCAAGCGTTTAAATACTGGCTTTACTAACCCAGATACGAACTTGTTTTATTTTTAAAAACATTGTTTATCACAATTTCGAATTGCTATGGAATTGAAGCCAAATACAGATTAAAAATTACCAATCAAACCTTAAAATTAAAATAACTTTGAACGGAAAAGTTACATTCGTAACAAATTTTATTCATTCATTGATGGCTGCATAATATACTTAATTGAAAACTTGTGACACTATTTACAATTACGAAATTAAGCATTTTGTATGTACTTAATTGTGCACTGCCCTATAAGATAATCTTTTTAAATTGTATTTGTATGGCATATATAGATAGGTAGGTACTAAATATATTCTTAATTTAATAAAAAATATTAATTAATTTAATAAAAATAGTAGTATAAATTTTTTTAATAATTTGATTTAATGGTGCTGTTTATTATTAAAATAATCCATACTAATATTATAAATGCGAAAGTGTGTCTGCTACGGCCCATCTGTTCAAACGATTTTGATGAATTTTGGTATAGGGATCGTTTGTGTCCCGGGGAAGGACATATCCAGGAAAATTAAAGAGATAAAATAAAGCTGTAAATTAGCAAAATTGTTATTTTATATCAGTTAAATTGCTGTTTGTCACATCTGGTTTCTAAAATAGGTTACAAAATTTTAATTAGAGACATTTAAGGCGTTCTGGTGCAATGTAATGGAATATTTATAATTTACATAATTTGATAATAAACGTGCATTTCCACTTTAAGCAAAATATCTTACCGCCGAAGTAAATCAACAAAAGTTATGTAACTCGATTCAGACAGCATTGTACCAAAGTCCATAACATGCGCGTTTACCTTTAAACTTAAACTAAACCTTAAACTGTTTCTCAAAAGTTTCATTTTGTTTGATGACAATATTCTCAAAGGGATGCAAAGTGAGCTATTATCCGATTATGGAAATGTGTTTTCCTAGTGTCTATTCATACATGCCACGTGAAAATTACAACACAACGGGAAGATGTTTCCAGGCAATGGTCGGGTATGTAAACGGTCTGAACTCACAGCTATATATTGCTAAGAATGGTACTGGTTCTGTTGTGGTCGCGTTGAGGTTGGTATAGACCACATGCTAATGACGACTACTGAACGCGAATGCAAATTGCATTGCACTGGTTTATGAAAAAACGTTTTTTAACTATTTTGTCATTTATTATGTTTTAACTGTGGTCGTGGCACATCTGAATAAGCCCTAAGCATATATTATTATTAGCGCGCGTAGTGATACGCGCGATTAGTCCGCGTGTATTAAGTTTTTTCATTCCCACCGGAACTCTTTGATTTTCCCCGGGATACCATCTATCCCTGTACAAAATTTCTGCAAAATCAGTTAAGCAGATGAGACGTGAAAGCGTAGCAGACAGACGGATGGAAAGACAGACAGACAAATATTTTTCGCATATTAAGTATGGATTTGAAACACAGAAATTATGTCGCTTTACATAATTATTCGCCTTTCGCTATTATTTGCTTTTCCATTTGAATTCTATACATGGCCTTATTTGGATAGGTTAATGTTGTTTCAATTATTTCCTTATGTGTCCGTTAAATAGATATTTATATTCAATGCATCTTAGCCCAAGACGCGTTAAGCTAATTAATATTATAACTAACAACTTTTTGTTCACATTATCTCGCTATCAAATCGGTATCTGGTTTTTAATTTTGACTTAATTTTATTTCTATGTAAAACGAGGTTGTATTTTTATAATTTAGTTCCTATCCTCTTATTTTTTTAATTTAAAACAATTATAAATTCTAATACATTGCATAATGTCCATTAAGGTGTATCAAATACCTGATCGGGTTTATCAGTCAGTACACCGGTATTCCTTGTGTTCGCTCATTATATATATTATACTAATTTCACACTCTTATTTTAACCGACTTCCAAAAAAGGAGGAGGTTCAATTCGGCGCGTTTTTTTTTTAATGTATCTCGGTGCATATCTCCGTGGTTTATGAACCGATCTGATTTTTTTTATCAGTCGTTAGAGGAAGCTCTCGAGGTGGTCCCATAAAAAAGTTTGACTCCAAATGCTCAACCCTGACACAACAAAGATAAAAATAAAAATTATTTCCAAAAAACCGACTTCCAAAGCCACTGTAAGGAAAAAAATATTTTGATTTCTACACACTATGTTGAAGTCGGGCAGGTATAACAAGGATATGCAAAGTTGACGCATCAGGCTCGTCCGACTTCAACATAGTGTGTAGAAATCAAAAATTGTTTTTACTTTACAGTGGCTTTGGAAGTCGGTTTTTTGGAAAGAATTTTTTAATTCAGTAGTGTTAACGTAGTGGTTTATGACTGAGATATAATTTAATAGTGAGATATCTATAACATTAAATGAGGGTAGTTCAAGATAAAAATTTATAAATTCGTACAATTCAAAATTTAACTGTCAAATATTATTTTGAATTTATTTATTTTTTCTTTTGCAATAAATTAAAGCCAGTCTTTTTTAAATTTTATATTATCTTTAGATCAGTATAATATTTTTGTAATACATATTATATTAAATCTTAAATTCACAAAATCACTACACAAATTATTTACCCTAATTTTTAGTTTGTCTCGTTGCTTGATACCGGATTTCGTATTTTTTGCTGTACCTACTATATGTATTAATGTAGCGATAAGCACAATCTTCACGCACGGTACCTCAGAATCGCCTGAGGATTTTTGTAAATTTATCACAGAAAATTGAGTTTTAAGTCTACGGAGATAAAGTAATCATTACCCAATGGTAACAACTGACAAATCCCTAATGATCGTTGTTGACAATTGACAAGCCCTTAAATTGTAAGACGACGATGACGGAAATTATTAAACCAATTATCTTCTATTACTTAACTTTGATATACAGCCGCGTCGGTAGGTAATTACTATGCGTTGGCACTTGAACTATCATTTTTCTATAATCGTAATTTTATGCAAACAAATGCGCGAATTGCCACAGTATGGCTATTAGCGATCTCTTAGGATTCAAAGGGTTTCGCTTACTTGTAAGTTTACCATACCGTCAAAAATCTATACAACGTTACAGTATTCTATTATCTTAACTAATATTATAAATGCGAAAGTTTGGATGGATGGATGGATGATATAACTCAATCAACGGCTGAACGGATGTGGATGAAATTTGGTACTGAGATAGATTATAGGCTATTTTTTATTCCGGAAAATTAAACAGTTCCCGCGGGAAACAAAAAACATCCATCCACGCGGACGAAGTCGCAGGTCGCGGGAAGGAGCAGTTAGGACGCAGTTGAAGTTGTGCTTCATGATGTTATAAAATTATTTTTTAATAGGGGTGAAAGTTAATTTGCAAGCAGATATACCTAGATAAAATACTGACCGGCTGGTTTTCACTTTCAATAACTAGTAAACAGCAATTCAATAGGATAAATAAGTACCCATGAGCTGCCTACCTAACTTGTGACATGACCGCCCATCCGTCATAGAAAGTTATTGAAGAAGAACACACAAGAAGGCTATAGATGATCAGTGATACTCGTGCGAAGCCAGGGCGGGTCACTAATTATCTTATACTAACTGATTTTACTGGTTTTAGTTTTTGATTCCCGCGGGCACTCCTTAATTTTCCGGGATAAAAAGTAGAAGTGAAGCCTACGTAACTCTCCAGGTCCTCAACTATACCCATGCCAAACATCACGTCGTTCCGTTGCTCCGTTGCGGCGTGATTGAAGGACAAACCAAACCAATAAACAAACACACTTTCGCATTTATAAAGTATAGATTTGCATGTAGTTTTGTAGACCACCTAAGAAAACTCTTTTAAAAATTATTTTCGAGCGAAACCGCGGTGGATCAACTTGTAGTCCAACACAGTAGATGGCAACCTTAATGTTTCATTATGCTGAAACTGTCATGTCAAGGGCTGATGGCCAATCACTTTAGTCTCGCATTGTCTATTCGTAAAAGATTTTACAGTATTTAACACACTAGAAGGACTGCGAAAATAGGAGAAGGTGACTTTAGAAACACCACTATTTGCTTAAAATTATAGACGATTGGATTGTTTTGTATTTTGATTTACCGTTGAATTGGATAACATTATTGCGAAAATCGACCGAAACGGGTAATCGTTTTGTGATTCACAAATTAAAAGTAATTAAAAGTCCATTAGTTCGCTGAATCGGGTTACATTATTAAAATACAAAATATTTACTAATTAGTTAATTGTATTTTAATCATTTATGTTAAATTTCTTTATTACTTTTAAATATAATAGTTGACTGCAACTACTACTGACTGACTACTGATCGCTAGAGACAGAAAATTATGAAAAAGTTGGAGGAGGCTTTCACCGCTGAAAGCAGTCAGCAATCAGTAATATTATAAATGCGAAAGTTTGGATGGATGTATGGATGTATTTATTTATTTATTTATTTATTTATTTATTATTATTAACGGATGTATGGATGGATGTATGGATGTTTGTTACTCAATCACGCCCCAACGGCTGAACGGATCTGACTGAAAGGCATAGAGATAGATTATAGTCTGGAATAGCACATAGGCTACTTTTTATCCCGGAAAATTAAAGAGTTCCCGCGGGAACCAAAAAACCTCAAACTACTCAGACGCTTGTAGTTAAATAAGTTAGGCTAAGTATGTACAAATATCGGGAAAAGCAAAATAAAGCTATTTTCTATTTTTATTTATCATAGTTGACTGCTAAGGGTAAAGGAATATAATAATTTATTTGTTAAGTCCCGTTAAGAATATTCTGCAGAGCGCGGTGCAAAGCAAGTCGCGTAAACGCATTTCAGCGAAGTTTAACTTACTTTCAAAGAAGATTATAATAAAAACAAACACTTCAGTAAACATAATAACTAATAGTCTTAGCAGATATAATGTGGCATATCCAAAGCGTTGCATAATTTGCTGCGATAGCGAATAAATTGTAGCCATACAGTTTATTGATTCAGGTGTCCCCCGTAATACTGACAAATGAAATAATAACTTCTCAGAGTCCAGTGTCCACCTCCGATGGTTACGTAAGTGTCCATAAACCACGACCGTCTTGTTTCGGGCTTTGAGAATAAATAGTGCGAATTTAGTAAGCAAATTGGTTTGGTCATAGTTATTTGTCTTCATAGAAAACACAAAGTTTTTGGTATATAATATTGATCCATACATTTTGTTTGAGACAAATTAGGATTTTTACAAAATAAATCCGTGTTATAAAATATAAAATAGGAGTAGGTAAAGTACGGTCAATGAAAAAGGAAATTTTGTCGGTTATGAGGTTTTTATTTTGACTACCTTATATATTTTCAGAAACAAAAAAAATACGCGCCGAATTGAGAACCTCCTTCTTTTTTGGAAGTCGGTTAAAAATAAAAATTAATATGATAGAAATAAATTGCAATATGTATAGACAAATAGATTAACTATTGTAGTGCACAATTTATCTAATTTAAATAAAATTCAAAGTCCTGACTTATATATCAACGCACAGCCTAAACCGCTGGTCCTAAAGACATGAAATTTGGAGGGTGTGTTCTTTGTAAAGAGTAGGTATCCACTAAGAAAGAATTTTTCGAAATTCCACCCCCAAAGGGGTAAAATAGGGGTTGAATGTTTGTATGAAAGTCCGTCATTTTTGAAGTTATATCCATACTACTTGGTATTTGAGCTACCGATTCAAAATGAAGAAATACGTGTTTCGCTATTTTTGAAAATTCTTCCCCCAAAGGGCTCAAATAGGGGATGAAAGTTTGTATGAAAGTCTTTTATTTTACAAGTTATATCTACAAAACTTGGTATTTTGGTTTTCGGTAAAATATAAGAAGGACGTGTGAAACAATTTTTAAAAAATCCACCCCCAAAGGGATTAAATAGGGGTTGAAAGTTTTATGAAACTCCGTATTTTTTTAAGCTATAGCCATGAAACTTGGTATTTGGGCGTTCGGTTAAAAAGGATGAAAATTCACAATTTTTGAAATTGCTATCCCCTAGAAAGTCAAATAGGGAGTTTGTCCTTCAACAGAGCAACGGATCGGCGTGATTTTTGGCATGGGTATATTGGGTATAGTTGAGTACCTGGAGAGTGACATAGGCTTATTTTCATCCCGGAAAAGTAAGTAGTGCCTGTGGGAATTGAAAAACTTATGCCGAGCGGACAAAGTCGCGGGCGTCCGCTAGTTTTTCTATAAACGTCAAATTCATTAGGTTTTAACTTTTAACTGCAATTAAATACATTAAACTGTTTCCAGATTAAGTAATAATAAACAATAGTAATGAATTAGAGCAATAGAGTAAGCTAATGAAATGACAGTAAAATGTACATTTCTATATCTATTTGCTAATAATGTGGGCCTAATAAAATGGGTAATCAACGTTTATATAAACACGTCAAATATAATTATAGGGTTGCCAACCGAACTAAGTGTAATAGTTTTGTACTATATTTGTGTTCTGTGTACTATAGTATACTGTTGAAGAAATACATAGTATGCAAAATACTATATTTCAATTAAATGCATATACCTACGAGTATCATCTCAATCGCAATTATAAGAAGTTAAAAAAAAATACAAAGAATTGTCTGAAATTTATTGAAACTGGAATCCATATAAATGTCATAAATACAAAAGTTATCATTTAACGGTCCATTTGTATAATATTTCGCACAGAAATACGAAAAGCTTCCAACCCGGGGACTAAGGGACATGGGCTAAGTTATATTCGGTTAATTCGTTCAATCATTTTAAGAATAATAAGATTTTCTAAATTTCTATTATTCTATGTACAGTAAAGCAATAAATGTACTTTTTTCTAACACAAAATTATTTCGCATTTCAAATACAAAATTTTACTTACAAATTCTTAATGGCATATTCTGTAAAATACTAGGTATACTCTGCTTAAAGTGTTGGCAACCCTATATGATTGTCTCGCAGTCGGATGAAAACCACCAGATTCCTATCGCATTTAAATGTGGTCGGATAACTCGAAGCCCACTCTCTGTATTTCAATTTCTCTATTCCACCTTTATGTAAGGGCAGGTGCTATTTCTAAATTGCGAGAAGTTATTTCCATATATCACCTAAGTCTTAACAATAACAAACTAAGCTAAACAAATGGCTTTGTTAAAATTCGCGATACTTTAGGTTTGATGTGGCAACAAACAATTAATGTTGAAAGCCGGCGCCATACATGTACAGCGTTGAATAAATAAAATGGATAAGTAATAAAGTAGCATTACTTCAATGAATAGGTAATGGTACTACTACAGAATCAAAATAATAGTTTTCCTACATCCACAATATTTTTGAACGACCTATCTAACAATACGCCATACCATTGGATAGATAAGAAAAAAAACCATCCACACCTTACGTGTAGGGGAGGTACCTTAATTTTTTTTTCCACAATTTTATTTTACCACTTTGTCAGCGTTCGATGCCAAATTGCAACTTTCTAATAGTAACAGCCTTTGAGCTAAGCCACGGACAGAAGGACGGACGGCCGTCTCGCCATGTGCGGACATAGCGAAACTATACACATAAGGGTACCTTGTTGACTAGGAACCCTAAAAAGAGAAAAGTCCTAACTCAGTCACTGACTCATTAATGCCCGGGCCAAACTCTTCTAAAACGAAAAATTTTGCCCAGAGGCCAGAATACATTATAACACAGCCCCGAGGCTGAATTTTTCGAAATTTCCACGGGAACTTAGCCACGGGCGGTTGTTAATTCTCCCACTAAAATTAAAAATTAAAATAAGTACACTAGATCATCACGAATTCCATTCATTCAGCCAATCACAGAAATCACTGGGTTGTGATACCTAATAAAATTATTATCACAACGTTCGTGATATTTTCTTTTTTTTTCGTAGAAATAATTTATAGAGTCCTAAAAGGTTCCGATTTTAATGTGTATTTGGATGACTGGCTTTCGTGCTATATTCTTTTTTTCGTAGATATAGAATCCTAAACCAAGGTGGCTGACCGATTTTAATTTGGATTTCTGATAAAGACTGGTCCTCATTGTATGTTGTCGTATTGTTTCAGAGCATGCCGCCGCCCGCCTAAGGCATGAGCGGCCGCGGAGCGGGGGGGCAGCGCTGCCAGCTGATCCTGCAGCGTTGCCTCGCGATCCACCTCTCCAAGCCGGGCAACGCGCCAGATGACTTCTGGATGTACGACTCTGGGTATCTACTGTTCCAGGTAAGGCAGCTTTTTAATAAACTAGATGATGTCCGCTACTTCGCGTGAATAGGTCTTTTCCGGCGGGGACTCCTTAATTCCTGGATAAAAGTAGCCGGTATACAAACTATCCCTATACTAAATTTCATCAAAATTGGTTGAACAGATGGACCATGAAAGCGTAGCAGATCAGATAGACAGACACACAGACAGACGGACTGAAACACTTTCGCATTTATAATATTAGTATGGATTATGACTGAGGGTCCGAAATCCCGCCATGTGCAGTCTGAAAGAAAGACGTAATATCACACCACGAAGGGAATGGCTAGGGCGGTTTCAGACTAGCGTATTTTTTGCAAGAATAAGCTCGCATGAGCTTATGCGCGTACACACGTGCCACATTTTGCGCTTCAAAAACCGAACTCGTGAACACGCGTTTTTTTCGGCTTGTTCACTCAGACCGGGACCCGTTTGAACCTTGTGAAGAGTTATTATTTTTACTTATAACTTAGTATACTTGCATACCTAGAACAATAAATTATTCAAACAAATAATGCTAGGAATAAGATGGTCTAAACTGTACACCCTGTACCCTATAATCTTTTAACTATAACCAAACAACTTCATAAATACTACTACTTTTTTTAAAACAAACTGTAGGGAACTACCTTAGGGTAACGTTAGACCCTTATAACACAGAATAGGTTGATCATACATCGTAGAAATTCACAAAAAATTTTGGCGTTGCATCTTAAAATACTTGGCTAATAAAGTTGCCAATGACACAAATTCCACAATGTAGCATTGTATCAAAATATTGATCTGTGTTAGCTGCATCATTATTTTCTCACCAAAATCGCAAAAAATATCTCACCGTTACAGTTCATAATGAGAAAAATTCACACGATATCATCAACAAAATTTAAGACAGATGAAAAGGGAAAACATTAATTATTTTAATATCATAAAGAGTCACTTGCGATCCAATTCTTAAATAACACTTTCGTTTTTCAATGCGTGAGAATTTGCAGCGACCGGACGTAGATGTGATGAAGACTTAAATCATAACTGTCCATGGCTTTTACTTCATAGTAATTTAAAAATATAATAAAAAAATCCTTCTTATCTCTGGCTTCGTCATGGACTATATTGTATTAATATAAAGCTAGGCCACACAATATAAACATGTTGGTTTGTCGGTTAGGTTGGGTAGAGCTTACCCGTTGTCCTACATGAGCGACAAACGCGACACCGCGACTAGATACGACGCGACGCGACAGTATCGAACAGTAGCTGACCGTCGCGTTGCTTCTGTCGTTCACCCGGGACAACGGGTTAGTTAGCTCGTTTATTGAATCTAAAAGAAATAACTCAGTGTTGTAAACTATTATAGTTGAATTTTTATCACTGTATGCTTGCCGATTGATATAGCCGCTACAGTATAACGATTGCAATCACCTCTGATTGACTCTTTCGCTATTGGCCAAAATCGAAATAATATCATGATTTCAGCCAATCATAACAACTGCGTTTATAGCAATGTTTTTTGCAGATTTTCCGTAATAAGACCATAATTTACCATCGACAATCTACTCGCTTCTGCTGTTGGACAAAAAGTGTCTTTTAAATGTCGTTTTCCCACAAAAGTACAACTGTTCAAGGGGCGGATAAATAATTTCCGTAAAAGCCTGCTATGATTTTAATTAAAAACAGTTTTTAAGCTATTGCATAGCTTCTATCGCGGGCCTTGAGGGTGGAGACCGAATCCAGAAATTCCGTAACGAAATTGAAAACCTAACAACACAAGTAGTCATAGCAACCAAAGTGTTAGGTAAGTTGATAAAAAATGCTATGCAATCGCTTTACCGCGGCAGTCTCCGAGTGCCACACGTCTTTTTTTTTTCAAAAGAACAACCACCGAGAGTCTTGCTGGTTCATCTCAGTAGGAACTACATTCCGAATCAGTGGTAGATTCACTCGACTATTACAAGAGTACCAGTTTGGCGAGATTTATATTTTGTAAAAAAATGTTGTATCCATTTGAAATAAATAAATTAAAAAAAAAAAAACTTGTACTATACTTGAATAAAAAATATTTGATTTGATTCAGCTTCAGCTCGTTGTAGGTAGAAAACAAAGCGCAGATGTGAGCAATCACTACCTAAACCCTAAAAGTAAACAAAAAGATCTACCGCGTGGCGCTTACGGCTTATCTGTTATGACTGCCGGCGTCTTGGCGTCGACGCTGAATAAACATTTCCAGAATGGCCCCCCACACATGTAGTGATCTGATTACTACTTAGAACGGGCTTCTGATATGAAGTGACAAAGTTTCTTCCTTTTTACAACGAATGCTGATACAGTTTTAATGTTATGATTCCCGCCCAACAAACAATATCGTATCGTTCATAATTCGAATACGAGAGGAATCCATATTAATATTATATATGCGAAAGTGTGTCTGTCTGTCTGTCTGCTACGCTTTCGCGGTCCATCAATTCAACCGATTTTGATGAAATTTATTTGGTATAGGGATTGTTTTTATCCCGGGGAAGAACAGGCTACTTTTATCCCGAATAAGTAAGGAGTTACCGCGGGAATCAAAAAAAGTTAATCCACGCGGACGAAGTCGCGGGCATCAGCTAGTAAGAATTAATATGTATTAAGTAACTGTACGCAGATGATTGCAAGACGACATTAAACCATTCAATAGACTATTTTTGAAGATACTTCAAACCATAATTATTTTCCATCCATAGTCAATTGTATGCACTTCTAAGGGCTAATCCGGTCTATAATATTAGCTATTACACTTAGAATATGACCTGAATAAGTCACAAGTGCATAGGAGTTGCAATATAAATCGAGTGTACCAAATAACTAATTTAGCTTACCATGTGTGGTCTAAGTGAAAAGATACATTTCAAGTTTTACGTTAGGTCTTATTAATAAATAATATGTTTTGTTAATGTTTAAAAATCTTTTGGTTGTAATGTTGAAAACTTGTAAACTGAAAGCACAAAACGGTCTTTGATTCCATGTGTGTCAATTTCCTTTTGGGTGTACAATAATTTATTTTTGATAAACAGCTCAAAATTGAATTTGATTAACAATTTTGTTTTGCCCAAATTGATTTGATACAGAACTATCTCGCTTCAGAATACAACTTAAATTATGGTGTTTGCCTATTGTTTTGCCCAAATTAAAGTTCTTGTCATGTATAATATTTTGTCGAAACACTTTATGCAATGATTCTGAAAATAGAAAGAGTTACTTATTTAAAGATTTCATGAGGTATACTGCCAACGTTTAAAATTATATTGTTTCATTATTATTAATTTTCGTGATTTAGAATTATAATCCTTATTTTAGGAACGTCAAGGTACGTGACATCAAACTGTCATTTTGAGTCATATTGCTTACGTATTGCTTAAAGCGATTGCATGTATTACGTAAAACTTGACAGTTTTTGAACGCTTACTGTTTCTAACCTACAATAGAATCCATAGAACTCCTCATGCAATCTAAAACCGCCTTGCTCGGCGACAAAGTTAACACAAATGTTCAATTGGACGTCAATTAAATTGAATTGTTCATTAGACAGTAAAGTTTAATTTTAAACGATTTTTAATTGTATATCCAGTGAGCGTTATTCTTTCACAATTAAGAGCATAGTGATGTATAATTGGCACACTTAAAAATACTTAAAAGAAAGAATTTTTGATCGCTATCACCAATGAAAATTGCACTTGTATCGTTCTTTTGATTGATTTCTAACTAGATGCCCGCAACATTCAGAATCTCGCGGAAACTTTTTGATTTCCCGCTATTAAAAAAAATTCAAATCGGTTCAGAAACCTCGGAGAAACCAGTGTACAATGTACCTACACTCATTAAAAAAATAGGCATCGAATCGAAAGCCTCCTCCTTTTTTGGAAGTTAAAAAATAGCGAACGTCCGTCCCCAGAGTGCCATATCTCTCTGTACGAAATTTCTTTCGCATTCATAATATCTGGCACCCAAGATAGGGGTCCGCCTAGTTTAGGGGTCAGGAATTCATTGTTATTGTTAGGAATACATTAGTTGATTTCAATAATAAAGTTTTCTATTTTTATTATATTTCTCTAACTAAACTAATATTATAAGGCGGAAAGATTTGTTTGTTTGTTTGGTTGTCCCTTCGAAAATTGCAATAATGTGAATTAAGTCGGAAAAATTCACCTAATTTAACTTTTTACGCTAAACCTCTATTCGTCTATTAAATTCAGACTGTCTTTTATGTCATATTTGTCAAGACACTTTTATTTCTTATTTGTCAAGACAATCATAATAAATAATAATATCTAACTGCTGTAGACAGACTCCGAAAAGCCTAAAAGAGTCTCATCTTAGTTGTTAGTTCTAAACATACTTCCCAAGCGAGGGCAGCGAAAATACGTCATATTGGAGACCCAAGTGCCTAGCGTTCACAGCGGCTTAAATTTGAGAACGTATGGTGGAGTTGTTCGTCTCAGTGCCGACTGACCATTATTGGGTATGGACTATTTTGATCAAGTGCTACCCGTGCGAAGCCGGGGCGGACCGCTAGTATTTTATTAAAATTTATTAGAAAGACTTATTTATATTAAAGCTAGGTACAGAAAACATATAGATGAATACATACAAAAGAAAATTAAAGCTAAATAAAAGTTTTCACCGAATGGATAGTATGGATTCTGTGATAATAATACAAAATGCAACGCAATGTTAATAATTGCTATGTTCCTACTCGTAATATAGGTAAAGGGTTCGCGATTGACCTCTGAGGATACACTCAACTTTCTACGCGGTAGCGTTGGTGCCCTCACGTAACATTACTTAAACTTTACTCGGCTTCTGCAGCTCAATAATACAAATGTTATGATATTTGAGCGGAATGTCTAGCAATAAGTGGAGAAAATTACCATTATTCCTCTCCCTTTATTCAAGCCTTTGGCCTTTCGTTTTATCATTTAGCGTTCCGGTACGATAACGTGTAGTGACCGAATAGTGGTACGGGTTTTAATATACCTGCTACACCCCTAACAGGTTAGCCCGCTACAATTTTAGACTAAATCATCACTTACCATCAGGTGAGATCGCAGTCAAGGGCTACCTTGTAGTGGAATAAAATAATAGCTAGAAGGGTTTTTAGCCAATTTGTAGTAAACCTTATGTTATTAGGTATTAATGCAAAAGTTTATCTCCCTGTCTGTCTGCTAGTGATAGTAAGTAAATACGTTACTACAATTTAATTTTAAATTTCAGAATGATATAAAACATACTTTTTCCAAATTATTCGAAATTTCGAAATATTTATAATTTCTGAATTTCCCTGGTCTGGCCTGGTGGGAGGCTTCGGCCGTGGCTAGTTACCACCCTACCGGCAAAGACGTACCGCCAAGTGATTTAGCGTTCCGGTACGATGCCGTGTAGAAACTGAATAGGGGTACGGGTTTAATATAACTGCCATGCCCCTAACAGATTAGCCCGCTACCATCTTAGACTGCATCATCATTTACCATCAGGTGAGATCGCAGTCAAGGGCTAACTTATAGTGGATGAGCTGATGCCCGCGACTTCGTCCGCGTGGTTTAAGTTTTTTGTTATTCCCGCGGGAACTCCTTAATTTTCCGGGATAAAAAGTCTCACTCTCCAGGTCCTCAACTATACCCATGCCAAAAATCACGTCAATCCGTTGCTCCGTTGCGGCGTGATTGAAGGACAAACCAACAAACCAACAAACCAACAAACAAAGTGACTTTCGCATTTATAATATTAAGTATGATAAAAAAAACAGCGTTGCTGAACTCACATCATAATGCAAGTGATCTTCTAATCTTCTTAAAGGTGTGTCCATACATAAAGCGGCAAATCCTGCGCGGCTGCCGCGCGCTGATTCCATGCTGTTATTGGAAGTCTGCCGCATATTATATTCGTGGTTATACTCCTCAAGTCCTTACTAGGAGCCGGTAGAATTGTGTCTTGCAAACACCACGTGTTAAGACGCAACGCCCACCTGCAGAGAAAAGTGGAGCCGTGCATTTATTTATACGTAGACCAAAAGGTAATAAAATATAAAATATCTATCATATATTATCTCCAATAATAAGTTACTAGGAACTCAACACTGAATGTTTTCGCTCATAAACGTCCGGATTCAGTCTGCAGGCGAAATTACAACTGGACAAAGATGAGATCGGACAAACAAAGCCTTTCATCCGCAGCATTGTTTGACGCGAATTGAAAATAACCGAACCGCTTTTTATTTCATTTGATACCACTTTTATATTATATATTAATGTCTTTCGAGATTTGCTTTATTTGTGAAAGATAAATTATATTTTATAGTCTGTTGACAACCATTGTTTCTTTTTACCCGACTGCGGAACGCACAGGGTTATGTGTTCATCAGTCTATATATGTTTGTATGTTCCTTGCAGGACAGCTACAGCTTAAACGCGTGGACCGATTTTGATGATTCTTGCACCAGTTTGTGCCGAATATATCATTAGAGTGTCACTGTGGAAGCCAAATTTGAGAAAAAACAAAATGGCGCCTTCTAGAAGCCATAATGTAACAAATTAAAAAATAAAAGTCGATAGACTATGGCAAGTGGGGTATCTATGAAAAGGTCTTGCAAAATCATAGTTAGGTTTCCTTGATCATTTTCTCATTTTAACGATCATTTAGGATTTACGAGGTTTCAAAGGTGGTATTCCTTTGTGACACATTACCGAAAAAACGGCTGAACCGATTTTGATAGTAATTGCACTAATAGATTTGTTTTAGTCTTCCGAGTGTCACAACGGAGGCCGAATTTGAGAAAAACAAAATGGCGTCGACTGGAAGCCAATTGATAAATGAAAGTCGATGGGCTATAAGCAAGTGGGGTATCGTTAGATAGGTCTTTTAAAATCACACCTATGTTCCTTAAACCATTTTTCCGTTTAAATGATAATTTAGGATTTACGAGGTTTCAAAGGAAATGTTTAAAGTTCCTACTCATATCATCTATATCTATCAAACTAAGTGAATTATCTCAAAAACCACTCAACCGATTTTAAAACGTATATCACTTATAGAAAGCTACATTATTAATAAGTAAAATAGGCTATATTTTATTTCCAAACAAATTAGAGATCCTTACGAAAATTGCAATAATGTTAGTTAAGTTAAATGCTAAAAAGTTTGGTGCTACCACAGAATAGATAATAATTGATGCTACTTCGAGCAGATAAAACGTCGCCTGTTTACTGTAAATGCTAAAAAGTTTGAAATAAAAAAGTAATTTAAAAAGAACAAAAAACCCGACTGCTTGGATACCAAAAAGTATAAACCAAGACATGAATTTAAGTATTTCATTATTATCAATTTAAATCGTATAATATTAATAAAATTTATTAAGGCGCAGTCGCACGTTAAGGTATATTGGACGTGCGACTGCGCCTTGATAAATTTTATTAATATTATACGATTTAAATTGATAATAATGAAATACTTCAATTCATGTCTTGGTTTATACTTTTTGGTATCCAAGCAGTCGGGTTTTTTGTTCTTTTTAAATTACTTTTTTTTTTCTCGTCAATATTGCTGTCGATGGGCTAGATTCTGATTTGGGGCAACAATATCGTGACTTTGTGGTACGCTATTTTTTCGCCTAAAATACCTACTATTTGTTTATCTTCGATGTTTTACTTCATCACTACAGAGTACAGATAATCAGTGAAATAGAACAAGGGGCCCAGTGGGAGACCTTTATAAGAACGCGTCTACTAATATATAGCCCGTCAAACTTTTGACCAGTGGCCAATATTGGCACAATTTTTTATGCCTGATAAGTTTTTTTATTTTTTTTATTTTTAATAGAATACTAGCGACGCTGACACCGGCTCAGATAAGTTTGACAGAATATAACTAAGTACGATTAGTATGGATTTTTTTTTTGGATTTTTTAAACTTCTTCTTTGATTACTTTGGTGACCAGCCGCA
Source organism: Erebia epiphron (assembly GCA_963932025.1). Lineage (NCBI taxonomy): Eukaryota > Metazoa > Arthropoda > Insecta > Lepidoptera > Nymphalidae > Erebia > Erebia epiphron. The sequence continues at coordinate 12,876,847 of OZ009952.1, read as the reverse complement.
ATTACGGACATGGAATCTCGGATCTTATGTGGCTCTCAGAATGAGATGGGTTAAGCCATTGTCCACCACGGTTACAAGGTTTGAGAACATTGTGGAGAGCTTTCAGGTTCCCTCTGCACAATGTTTTCCTTCACCATTTAAGCTTACACAAGCTGATACCCGCCACTTCGTCCGTGTGGTTTTTCGGGATAAAAAGTAACCTGTGTTATTCCAGACTACAATCTATAATCTCTGTGCCAAATTTCATCCAGATCCATTCAGCCGCTCTGGCGTGATTGAGTAACAAACATCCATCCATACACACATCCATCCATCCAATCTTTCGCATTTATAATATTAGTAGGTATAAATAGTATACATTAAGTTGCTTAAAGCAAACATAACTCAAAATTAACTAGTAAGTATTTAAGGACCCCTGAATAGGAAGCCGAAGTTTTAACCACTAAGTTATCAGTATTAAGGTTTACCAACTTATAATTATTAGGGGAGGTACCATACCGTGTAATTCAATTGAACTGCCGTCAAGGTCGGTGGTCGTCGTTTTACTGCAGTTTCGTAACTGATCACTAAGTTGATCAAATGATCACCCACCGTAACTGCCCAGTGTCCAATATGGCTGATGGAAATTTCGAAAAATAAATGTTTCTTACTGATTATCAATAGGATCTTCTAAAAGACCAAACATTCACACTTCTGTTAGTTTTAAGTTTGATAATCATTTAAAAATATCGATAAAAGAAAAAAAGTGTTGAAATTTGATGACGTCCCAGCTCTGTCTTGCATACAAACTTCTATACTAGAAGCGCGTTTCTAGGTTTGATAAAGCGTTTTCCTCAACTCATTCAGAGTTGAGGAAAATTTGAAATAGTCTTTATTGTTGAGGTAAACCTCCTTGACTAGAAAAATAATGTTACATTTTAGCCTGGTGGGGGTTTCAGCCATAGCTAGTTACCACCCTACTAGTAGGGTGGTGGTGGTGGTAGGGTGGGTCTTTGCTAGCAAAGACGTGCCGCAAGCAATTTAGCATTCCGGTAGGATGCCGTTTAGAAACCATTTTGAAATCGATTGATGATACCGATGTTACCTAACAGATAAGCCCTGTTAGGTAACAGGACTGCATCATCACTTAACACCAAAAAAAATTTTGAAAAGATAGATAGAACTTGGTATCTAATCCTAAAGAAGTATTTAATGACCACGCAGCACTCTGATAAAATAACATGCCATAAACAAGTCATTTCCGCCTCATTTTAATTATAGATTTTTTTAGAGGGTTCTCTACACTCGTAAAACGTGAAACTTTTACTAGTTTATTATGATAGCGGCCACAAAGTGGGGAGTTGGTCGTCCAATGCCGAAATGTTTACGTCTACTGCAATACCCTCCTTTGTTCTTTAACCAACTGTGTCGAAAAGGTAAATAAAAATTTCAGACGTTTCTTTAGCATCTCTCATCCTACTTACTTTACTTGCTCAATCTCTATTTGAGCTCCGTACAAAAACGTTAAGAGTTTGCTCGAATCCTCCGTGCCCCGGAGAGCACGTCGGTCCCAAGTATTATGACTAACATCTGGCAATAATCGTTACAAAAACCTAAGAGCTTAAATACTCTTAGTCGAGTCGTAAGCGAAAGGACGTGGGAACTAGGAACCTACCGCATTATTATCCCAAGAAAACTCCTACCATTATGTGATCAATGGAAAGGGGACATAGCCCTCAGTAATGAGGAATACGACGCAGAAGGAGACCCAAAGGATGTCAACGGGACCCGTCCGTCTGTCTATCATCGGACTGTATCTCATGAACCTTGGGAGCACAGTGGAATACCTAGACGAGAAAACATGCCCACTTTACGTATAGGGGAGGTACCCTAAAATTATTATTTTACCACTTGGTCGGCGTGATGAATAACTATAGGTACCCATGCCAAATTACAGCTTTCTAGTTCTAAGGGTCTCTGAGCAAAACCACGGACAGGCGGACGGACTGTCAGACGGACATGGCCAAAACTATATGGGTTCCTTGATGACTGCGGAACCCTAAAAAAGGTTGGAATTGGTTGTATGCAAAAAACTAAAGACTTAAAACGTTGTTAACTTTTTAATCCAACAGTGGAATCATACAATCAAAAGTCGAACGTATAACTTGCAAGGAAGATAAACAGAGAATTTCTGAATACGTAAAAACCTTTCATTTTGCAGCATAATAAGTATAATTTTTATTCAATAGCGTATAAATTCCGATAGCGATCTCGTTCGAGCTCATGCAAAGCAATGTTAAGTTTAATTTGTCACAGTTTAAAGTAACTCAGGCGTACTTTATGCGGCATTGTGTAAATGCACTTATATTGGTATGCGATTGACTCTAGCAATTTTATCGCTTTCCATTACTTAGATTCCAATTGATAGTCCGTGAGAACTTTCTGCGAACTATTTTTAAGAGTATATGATTCTGGAGAGGTTGTATTTTTCGTTGATCAATCTGAATGTTTTTCTCTATCTTATTCTCTCTTTGCGTCGTATTCTCCATTGCTGAGGACCCCACGACGTGACCCCATTCCATTAATCACATAATGGCAGGGGTTTTCTTGGGATAATAATGCGGTGGGTTCCCTGGTCCTATAGCATTCAACTCGACTAAGAGTAATATTTCAACTCTTAGGTTACGAACGATTACAGATGTTAGTGATAATAATCGGGACCGACGGCTTAACGTGCTCTCCGAGGCACACGAGGCAAACGAAAAGGTCAAATTTGGACTTCAAAATTCGGTCACCCATCCAGTTACCGACTTGGGTCGTTGCGTGACAATCGCAATCGACTGATATACGTTGTCGCAACTAGGCCACTCGTCCGTCTATCTTCTAACTTCGTCTATTATCTCTCTTAATATATATAAATCTCGTGTCACAATGTTTGTCCTCAATGGACTCCTAAACCACTTAACCGATTATAATAAAATTCGCACACCATGTGCAGTTCGATCCAACTTGAGAGATAGGATAGTTTAAATCTTAAAAAAACATCAATTCACGCGGACGAAGTCGCGGGCATCATCTAGTATTCTTATATAGTTTAAAATGAATTTTTGGATACCTTTGGCGATTTATTATTGGATAAAATAATTACCAAGGTCACGACTATCTAGATGCTACTCGTTGTAGGGAAGGTCGGCGTAAAATTAAATTACCAGCTTTCTAAATTCACTCTTAAATTTTCGAATCCACCTTTTTTATCCTTCAGAAGGATCCTTATGTAACGAAGAGCCGATAATTCTCTTTTCCAAATATTTCCTAGTACTTTTTGGTAGGATTTGATAAAAAAACTCTTTAAAAAAATCGATTTTTTTTGAGAGTTTGTTTTGTGAGGGTGTTCAGATCCATTTTAACTTATTATTATTAATATTTAACTAAAACAAAGGTCTGCACGTCATCCTACCTTAAAGTTGCTAGGTACATTATATAATAATTAATTTCTGTATTACGGCTATTCACGTCACATTGTAAAAATGAACACTATATAATATTACATAGAAGACTGTAGAAAAATCCACTTTCACAGGCCTATTTGACTCACACGTTAGAATAGAGATTATCATCTATAAATCCGAGATCGTTTAAAAGATTGCACGTTGCATAAGCGATGATAACCCACAGGTGTTCATTATCTAGTAGCCTGGGGCGGAATGATGGTTTAAGGGCTTTTCATTATCCGTGAGATGATAGTGTTTTTGCACTATAATTACAATAGTTAACATGTTTAAGAGTAAAAGTGTTAAGGTACGTGTAAAGATTTACATATAGACTGAAATGGCACTTAATCTATACTAATATTATAAATGCGAAAGTGTCTATTTTTCTATTTGTGTCTATCTGCTACGCTTTAACGGCCCATGTTTTCAACAGATTTTCACTTTCATCCCAGGGAATGACCTACTTAGGCTATAACTTTTTATCCCGGAAACTTAAAAGTTACTGCGGGAATAACAAAAAAAAGTTCAATAAGTACTTATAGTTGATTCGTCCCCAGCTTCGCAAGAATGGACTGCATAAAATATATTGTATCAATTATACCAACACTAGATGATGCCCGCGACTTCGTCCGCGTGGTTTAAGTTTGTTGATTCCGTCGGGAACTCCTTAATTTTCCGGGACAAAAAGTAGCCTATGTCGCTCTTTAGGTCCACAACTGTACCCATACCAAAAATTACTTTGATCCGTTGCCGCAATGGCGGCGTGATTGATGGACAAACCAACAAACAAACACACTTTCGCATTTATAATATTACCTAGTATGATAAATATAAATATATGATGATTTTTCTAGTAAAAAAGTTCTCAACATAATAGCGACGAGTTAACCGAACCTTCCAGCGGTTTAGCCCTAAGCCAATTAAGAAATTATAAATCCTCAAATTGACCTACCCAAATTGAATCCGGCAGCTTTTATAATACTCTTGCGTCGTTCATCAAAACTAGATAGGCAAATCATCAAACATTTGATGTACTTGCACAACAATTATACGATTCGTTACCGTTTTCACTTAATCTAATTGTACTTATTGATTCGATAATAGAAAACGTAAATATATCCGTTACGTAAATAAGCCCTTTCTATTTAGGAGTTAGGGAAACAGGTAGTTTATAACTATAAACTTTCTTCAGAGTGATGTTAAATTGATCCCTCTTAGTAGTTAGTAGTAGTAACCAACCAAGAGTTATTAGTTACATTTCGGTCATAAATCTGAAATGGTTGCGATCTGCTTTACTTCTATACTGCTTTAAGTTCTAACCCCACTTGAGATGCAAGGAGCGATGCGGCACGTAGCGGCAAATATTAATATTTTTTATGAGTTTGTAGGTACGAGGCTTCGTCGCGGAGTGCATTTCCACGACCTCATACAAAGAATACTTGCCGCGCCGCGCCTCACCTTTGTAGTGGGGCTAAACCTTAATTTTAAAAATTCCTGTTAAGTTGATCATAATTTTGGTAAACATTATGATGAAGAACGAAAATCATCAACAATTTGCTCAAAATCAGTTCAATCCCTGCAGAACTTAGCGAATATTATACTGAGCTTTATCGCTGTAGGTACTAGATGATGCCCGCGACTTCATCCGCGTGGATTGATGTTTTTTGATTCCCGCGGGAACTCTTTAATTTTCCGGTACAAAAAGTAGCCCATGTCCTTCCCCGGGATGCAACCTATCCTTGTACCAAGTTTCATCAAAATCAGTTGAGTAGTTGGGCCGTAAAAGCGTAGCAGACAGACAGACAGACAGATAGACAGACGGACAGACAGACAGACAGACACACTTTCGCATTTACAATATTAGTATAGAAGTAAAGATAAATGAAAAATATTGGGCGTATAACTTTGATTTTGCCTATCAAAAATCTTATTTTGCTGTAAGTACCTATATGTATTTTGTAAGATTTCAATATGCAAATCACGCCTGATATCCAATGAAATTGCATTCATATTGAATCATCTATAGAAAAGAAAGTCATTCTTACCAAAATAAGAGAGAATGCACCTCCAAGTTCATTGCCGTTCAGTAAGCACTTTTTCTTTAACGTAATTACAGATATTAACCTAAGCCATTACGGTTGTGATTCAATGAAAATCTTCCCATACTATAGGTCTATGTAATCAAGCATAGAGGCTATCAGCGTAATTATACTACCAATGTTACTTAAGTCATCAATGGTTAAACCTATAACGACTATCATTTATAGAACACTAGATGATGCCCGCGACTTCGTCCGCGTGGAATAAGTTTATGATTCCAGCGGGAACTCCTTAATTTTCCGGGATAAAAAGTATCCTATTTCACTCTCCAGGTCCTTCACTATACCCATTTCGAAAATCACGTCGATCCGTTGCTCCGTTGCAACGTGATTGCAGGACAAACCAACAAATCAACACACAAACACACTTTTGCATATATAATATTAAGTATGCATATTATTTTCCCGTTCAAGAGTTCCCGTTTGTCCATATATATTGAAGATCTATCACAGTCTTCTGTCTCATTCACTCACTCACTTGTCATACTATGAGATAAAAAAACTGTCAGTTTTTTTTATTTTTTGCATACAAACCTTGCCCTGACAATAACGAACAAAAAAAATGAATTATAAAATTTGGAAGTTATGCGCTCATATACATGTCGGCGATTCATTTTTATTTATATGTGTAGATTGGTTTTGAACGGCATGCTAAACCACTTTTTGAACTTTCTTATCATATTATAACATCCTTTATGAACGGATGGTTCTCAAATAGCTATTTGACATAATAACAATGTCAGTCATGATTATTCTTAGTAAAATAATACTGACCCAAATTCTGTATACTATAAAAAAGTCAGTTATAATATTTGGTCGTAACACCCATTGTTGATGTATATTATGAAGCGAAAGTTATCTATAAGCAATGTACCATTGAGGATTAATTCATTATGGCGTGAAATTAATACTCTAAGTTTTGTACATAGTAGAATAGTAACAATCAATTGAAAGAATGCAATGAAAAGAAAACATTCCTAAAATTGGGCATTGTGAAACACCAAACGCAACTTTACCCTATGATTTTGTAATAGTTTGTTCATTAGATGGTATAATATCTTTTGATTAGTAAGATTGGTAAAGCTCATAAACTATGATATAATGCTATTACAATATATATCAGATTCTATAGTAAAATTTGAAGTAAATCTGGAGTACGTACTATATGCTTGCGAGCTGTGAACTTGGATGAAATAAACACGCGATAGGAAGACACACGTAGGAAAAATGTATGAAATCTCGTTAGATTAACTTTTGCGGGGTGTCTTGTCATGCCTTGTCATTTTTCTGCCCAATAAAATTATTGTCACTAATGTATGAAAAAGTCGATCACTATGACAAAACATTAATAGGCATGATGACAGTAACCAAGAATGAATGAAATTATGAATTTATCTAATGAAATAGGATTGATGGATTTTAAAAAACGTATTTATCTTTTTATTAATTCGAGTGCGAGATTGCTATTTATTTTGATAAAATAAAACTATAAAATACAGAAATCCGCCATATTGGATAAAACACCAAGAAGCGAACGACGTCACAATTGTTTGTTTTCGAGCTTTGACAATCACACTATTGTTTACTGCACACTGCACAGAGTAGGTACATTGGTAAAAACAATAGTGACGTCACAAACGACGCCATGACACCACCGAATGTTTTGGCGTGAATTTTAAAATTTAAATTTCAAATGCCAATTTTATATACCGAACCTTATTTTTCTGCAGAAATAAGATATTTTTTCGAAATAGTATATACATTCGAACATAATCTGACCATTTTTCAAAATCAGTCATCATGCCATTACCTAACGGCGAAACTGCCCAGTACGCGGCTAGAGGGGTAAGGTAAGGCGAATATGACCGATATCACGCGTTCCGGTTAATCGTCCAAGAAGTCTCATCATTCCAAAAACTTTGGACCTGTTAAGAATGCTATGACGTATTTACATGACAAACTGGACGGACAGTACAGTATCATAATATTGTGAATATACTAGTTGAAACATGCAATATAGTTTAATCAATGCTTTATGAATACCAACCGAAAGCTAATCGATGAAAACATCTCGGAAATATAAAATTTTGATGACCTCCCAGGCGCAGTGTTTAGCGCTGTTGTCATAACGTGCGAAGGGCCCGAGTTCAATCCCTGGCAGAGACAATTTAGAATTTTCTAATTTCTGAATTTTCCCTAGTCTGGCCTTGGTGGAGGCTTCGGCTGTGGCTAGTTACCAGTTACCACCCTGCCGGCAAAGACGTGCCGCCAAGCGATTTAGCGTTTCGGAACGATGCCGTGTAGAGACCGATTGAGGGTATGGGTAAAATATAACTGCCATGCCCCTAAGAGGTTTACACGCTACCATCCTATACTGCATCATATGAGATCGCAGTCAAGGGCTATAGCTTGTAGTAGATAAATAAATAAAAAACATGTCACCCTAACTACTTAAAGTTCACACTAGTCGGTGGTTCACGCATATGTACAAACAATGACATTTAAACGTTACGAAGCTCAGATGTAATGACATGAAACATTTGTGAACATAAGTGAGAGCATAATACTATGTCAGACATAACACATAATATAACATATTGTCATTGTCACTACATGTATTGTTGCTAGACATGTGAAGCGAAAGTTCATCAAGTGACTATTTATTATAAGAGAAAAGGCAAGAATGCCACATTGTAAAATATATCGGTAAATTGAAAGTTGTTTGATCCAAAATGAAAATAGATTAGGCGTGACAACAACGCAAAGGTTATTGAGTAACGGATATTAGTATTTGTATAAATTGAGTACTTTGCATACACTTATTATGGTATTCGCAGAGGCTTTACGCCGACATATTTAACAAAAGCTCCAAAACAAATACATAGGCGCCCGGTACTACAACTGTACTTACATAATATTCTGTGCCGGTATATAATTTTGCATACAAATTTGGCATACATGCACATGCGTGACATGCATGATAGATAGCGATTATGACGTAGATATCCGCTAATAAAGGATTTTTATTAGCATTTTTATTTGAAATTTATATTATTATAGCTTTGAAATTTGTATGAAAATCGAATCTTATGTGAGCGAAGCTGTACGCAAAAGTGCGGCCGTTAAGCTGAAGCAAAAACTTTATGTTCATTATCAAATCTAAGTACCCACAGTATTCATTTTTATAAAGTAAACATAAACAACTGAATTAAACTATAAATAGCAATAACAACCGCAAATAAATTCAGGAAAAACTAACACCGACAACATATTAGTTCCAATAAAAAGCGTACAGACAAAAAGCTAATGATGCGGTCACAACGTGAGAACCTCGTATGCTTTGCCGGTAATCGGTATGATAGAAAGCTATTAGATTATCTAGTGTAACATGAGCTTTACCGCCTTTGCGGTCGCATGTAGGGAAATGATTTAATAACACATTTCCGCGTGTTCCGTAATACAAGATATTATTATGTTAAATGATCTTTCTTGTAATAATATTTTAGCTTTCATCGTATCGGGAAGATCCTCGCAAGAAACAATATGATATTATGTACAACAGTGGACATGTATCATGTATGCATGTAGTGATTGCGATACTAGATCATAGAGATGTCTTTATGATCAAGTACAATCACTCAAATTAAACGATAGATAATGCTATTATGGTTTAATTTCAGTAATTTTCGTAAAAAAGCTCGAGGATTACATATTATTATGGTTTTTTCAAAACATAGGTTTTCACACTAAATCTACATTAGGTAAGTAGGTATGTTTAGTATACCTATCTTTTAAAAAAAACAGAGCAACTGCTGAGTTTCTTGCCCTAACTCTTCTCAGTATAGTCTTTTGTTTATTTTGCCTCTTTTCAGTAGATTCATTCTCTTTTAGAGACTTTTTGAAACAGCCTCGACTTAATCATAAGAGATACAAGTTGTCCTACATGAAAAAAAAGTCATTTCATAATAAGCTAGGAAAAGCTCCATGAAGGACGCGCCTCCACAAATTACCGAGTACGATACATCGCAACAATTAATGACTCTCGGTGAAATTGGCTCGAATTTAACTTTGCAAAGTATGATCGTGCCGAAGCTATCCGCGTACCGAGTTGCTACAGACTACACTACACGCTTCAATAAAACTTTACCAGACAGGGCGCCGACCTGACACTGCCATTTTATACTCTTTCATGTGAAAAGTTTTATGTGGTTTACACATCCGGAACAGTAAATCCATCCATACTATCCATACCCATAATATAACATTATAAATGCGAAAGTGTGTCTGTCTGTCTGTCTGCTACGCTTTCACGGTCCATGTATTCAACCGATTTTGATGAAATTTTGTATAGCTGTAGGTTACGTCCCGGGGAAGAACATATAGGCTGGAAAATTAAGGAGTTCCCCCGGGGAATGACAAAAAAAACTTAATCCACGCGGACGAAGTCGCGTGCATCATTTAGTGGAAAAATAAAAGCTACTTATTAGGAAAATCAATCATACAATAACTAATATTCCTTTATCATATACACTTATTGACATCCAATAACTTGATATCAAACATGATGGTGATAATCAGTTCCGGTATCATAAAACTAAAGTTAAGAGGGTTCCAAACGCGCCCTGGTCTGAGAAGAGCCCACAATAAAATCAGCCGGTTTTTTTAAATTAAGTATCACCATCTCACAAAATATGATTTGATTTGAGATATTTTGTGAGATGGTGTTTGAGATTCATTGAAATAAGAATTTTCATTGAGTTTACGTTTTACATTAACTTTTACAAGCGTTTTACCGACTTTAACTAAATTTGATACAGAAATCACTTGCATCCTAAGGCTTCTTTTTATTCCGCAAAATCCAACGCTCACAAATTTGTTATGATTCCAAGCATTTAGGTTTAAAAAAATTCTAAATCTTCGAGAACGAAATCGCAGATAATTATGATCCAATTAATAACATGACGTACAACTTTGCCTATTACGAATAGCCAAGATTAATGTAAGGGTTTTCACAGGTGCATTATACATGAATACGCCATGTTTAACATACGCTTGCTTCCGTGAAGCGTTGAAGAGTTGATGACGTTTGACCTGCGCCCCGCCATGTCAGATGTCTAACCTATTCTGTGCTCTAGCCTCGCGTTGACACCATATTACCAGATATTACTCGGGTTAGACCATGAAACTATACCGTTTTACTTCGATTTTAGACACACAGGATATATCTGCCTTTTTTTATCCACAAAAGCAAGCTCTTGACTGCAAATTAGTCCCATACCCCTAATCGGTTACAATACGGCATCGTATCGGAAATCTCTTGGCGGCACGTCTTTGCCGGTAGGGTGGTAACTAGCCTCGGCCGAAGCTTCCCAGACCAGGGCAAATTCTGAAATTATAAATTCCCAAATTGACCCTGCCGGGGATCGAACCCGAGACCTCCGCACGTTAAGACAACAGCGCTCAATAGGTACTGCGCCACGGAGGTCGTCAGAAATGGAATGGATGTATGGAAAATCCGTTTGTGTGTCACATTTTTTTTAAATATTAGACATTATTGCATTCACATACTTCTTACGTAGAAATTATTGTAATCTTGCAAAAAATCACGAATTGTACCACTAGGAAACAGTAATGTTATAATGTACAGTCACGATTGTTATTCAAGTAATTGTAATAATTAGGTAAGTTACATAAATACATTATTTAATTTAAATGTTACGTTCCTCTGTAGGAAATTACGAAGGTTATTAGTTTTCGTAGAACGATGTTGATTATCCTAAGGCTCAAGGCACATTGATGAAGTCACAGATGAAAAGTCGAAGCAACAGTGACGAATCTTGAAAATTCACCTCGGAAGTGCTAATCATATTACTTATGCGCTTTTAATGCATCAGGCGATTACCAGTGATAGTTACAATGTAATTTATTTCATTATAATTCATAATTGTTACATATTTATAACCACAGTAACCTGTCTAAAACGTTGCAGAAAGTCTCTTAGCTGCACGTTGATGCTGCGACAGTGTGTCCTGACTCTTGAGCCTCAAAAACGTATAGCTTTTAAAAAATAAGTCCATGCTTATTAAAAATAATAATTTTGTAAGGAAGTAAATATAATGCTATTCTATATTCTATAACTAAAATAATTATTTCATAATACGGAATGTATTATGAAATAATTATTTTTATACAATATATAAAAGTTATTGATTAATTAACTAGTAAATTATTATCTCAGCTAATGCATTATACTTAATTGACAAGTGACACTTTTCTAGTTAATATATTCATCTAGTTAATAATAAGAATTTATTCTTAAAGTTCTTATTAATAACTAGATGATGCCCGCGACTTCGTCCGCGTGGATTAGGTTTTATTAAACTCCTTAATTATCCAGGATAAAATGTAGGTATGTCCTTCCACGAGATACAACCTATCACTATAAGTACCGAATTTCATCGAAACCGGAAAAGATGGACCGTGAAAGCGTAGCAGATAGATAGACAGACAGCCACACTTTCGCATGTATAATATTAGTATGTATTTTATAGCAGGGTTAACACTGAACAAGGCCTCGCAAGACCGCTTTGTGAGACGCGAAGGTGGATGTGCCTTGAATGATACAACCGAGTTGATTCCACTGTCAAGGGCTCGTTTTAATAAACCGACATCAGCTAAGAATGTATGGACAATGTATGGTCAGATTTAAGGACTAGACAGACGGACTGGCATAGGACTGCACGCAAACTGACGACTGCAAAATTGTAGTTTTGTAGCAGTTTTTGCGCGGTTGGCATTACTGCATCGAAACTAAAATAAACTGACTGCGCAGTCCGCTTACAGTTCAAATGGGAATGAACAAGCTGCTGTGCAGTTCTATTGCAGTTATGCCAACTGCAGAAGAACTGCTTCAAAATTAGTATTTGGCAGTCGGCATGCGATCCTAATTCAAACCGTCTGTCTATAAACTTAACCTAACTTAATAGACCGATATTATTTTAAGAACGTGGTCTTAGTTAGTGATGAATTTTATAAATATTAACAAACCGATATCAATTGTTAATATGAGCATAGATAGCGATCTATAACGTAACGATAACTTGGTTTGTCGATAATTTGAGTGGTGATGGACGCAGTCCGCTGACTGCGTCCATCAACACTCAAGTTATCGGCAAAAGCGAGGCAACTGCCTGTAGTGTTTGGACCCTGCTAATATGTTTCCTGTTTTTATTCGGTGTGATTATTATTTATACTTCCCGAAGTCATTAATTATTAGGTACATATAAAACTACCCATGCTTTGACAAACAAGGTATGGTAATGTTATGTTTCTTATTAAACTTCGATTGCTCACAAATCTATTGATGTTATCAGTGGATTTGGTCCGGAACTGTAACTGATAAATTAATACGATGACCTTATATTGTAAAGTGAACTGAGACAGTCGAATCTGTAATGCCAAGTAAGTGTAAGTATCGGCTTAGTACTTTAAAATGATTCTGAACTTTAGCCAATGACCTTTATTTATCCGATAACTATAACCTTTATTAGGTAGAAATATTCAAAGTTATAGTGCACCCTAAAATAAATAAATAGAAGTGAAAACGAATAATTAAAATATTTTTTTTAAAAGTTAAAACTAAGTCTAATGGCTTCAAGTTTAATTGAGAATGTGGTATACTTATATTTAAGACCTTTTGTCTTCGTAACAACGCGAGCATGATGGGACAGCGAGGTCACGGTGTCGGTGTCGGTGACGCGTATCCACAAGTTTACGCCCTACCAAAAAGTGCTCAACGCGGCTAAAGAAGAGTGCTACAATAAATAAAACCGGCCAAGTGCGAGTCGTACTGGCGCACCGAGGGTTCCGTACTCAAGAAGTAGGTATAATTACCTTTGTTAATGAACCGCAAAACTAACTTTGTTTGTAGAGGTTTACTGTTAATATCAAAAAATTACGTTTGTTGTATGGGAGCCCCCCTTTAATATTTACTTTATTGATATTTAATTATTTATTTTGAAAGGTAATATACAAGTTAATATTCTGTGAAAATTTGAACCGTCTACCTGTTACCGTTTTTAATATTGAGCAAAAAAATACGAAAAAAAACACGTTTATTGTATGGGGACCCCCCTTAATATATATATTTTTTTAATTTTTAGTATTTGTTGTTATAGCGGCAACGGAAATACATCATTTGTGAAAATTTCAGCTTTCTAGCTATCACGGTCTATGAGATACAGCCTGGAGACAGACAGACAGACAGACAGACAGACAGACAGACAGACAGACAGACAGACAGACAGACAGACAGACAGACAGCGGAGTCTTAGTAATAGGGTCCCGTTTTTACCCTTTGGGTACGGAACCCTAAAAATAGGTTTCGTCGTACTAGTTTCGCCTGAAGAGTTTTCTACCTACTTATAATGTAGGTGTGTCAAGCCTACATTATGGAAAACACCCCATCGATCAAAAATCAACAAATCGGCAATCGATTTTAATTTTGATATAAATAAATAATAAATAAACTATAACCATAACTATACCCATGCAAAAAATCACGTCTATCCGTTGCTCTGTTGCGTCGTGATTGAAGGACAAACCAACAAACAAACACACTTTCGCATTTATAATATTAGTACGATACATCCAGGCGTAACTATAAAAAACCTTGGAGAAATTCGAGCAATTTTTCAAGTAGTTAGAGAGAATAAAATTAGCATTCCCACACCATAAACCATTGCACCATGGTTGTACAGTACCACAACGTGGGGTACTTGAATTCTTGTTTCTTATCCTGTCTAAAATCTAGAAAAAACAAAGTGCTTAAAAGAGGGCTTACTCCAAATCGCTTAAATCCGTATTGTTATAATATTGTTTACATTTATGTTTTAGAATTATAATCCTTATTTTGGGGAAGTCAAGGTACGTGACATAAAACTGTCATTTTGAAGTAATACTGCTTTAAGCGATGGTAGTAACCCCCAGTGCGGATGTTCTCACGCGAACGTTAACTTGAAATGTGTTATTTGATCGTCCTTAACTCATTGTCTAGACAGACTTCGTTTTAGTTTGTTTCTTGAACCGACATTGAAAAATGGGAAGATTGCTCATACATTTTTTAATTTACTACAAGTTAGCCCTTGACTGCTATCTCTCTTGGTGGTAAGTGACGCTACAGTTTAAACTAGTATGGCGCATGGATGCGCGCGGCCCGCTGAAGCGGACCGCGTAGCAGACCGCGCGGCCCACTGTCTACTTACTTCCTCTCCTCCTATCCTAGTGTTTACTGCTTACGTGTTCTGAAGTAAACAACACACTGCTATGCTAGCGAGCACAGTGGAAGCGCCAGTGTGCCAAGCGTCCGACAGACGTAAAAAAAATTCTCATAAGAAAACATAAAACAGAGACCCCCCTAAAAATCTAAAAGGGCCTTTAAATGTAAAAAAACTTTCCAGACATGCATGCAGTGTAAGAGACCGTTGAAGTAAAAACACAAAGAAACCTTCCTAAGTTGATTAGTATCAATATCATACCGCTGACGATCGGGTACCTTTGGGTGCCATGTAATTTCGCCATCTTGGCTTTCCTAACGGCAAACCGACAATTCTTGTAAAACAAACATATCAAAGTCATGCATATTTCCTACTTCCACTCTTCCATCTAGTATACTTTCTGAAATAGCCACCTATGAAATTTTGGCCGTGCTCCTCACCCATCTTTCAAACCCGCGATCATCATCGCTCACCAAAAGTATATTTTTTTCTCAAGTAAACAACACACTGCTATGCTGGCGAACACAGTGGAAGCGCCAGCGTGCCAAGCGACCCGAAAGACGTAAAAATAATTCTCATAAGAAAACATAAAACAGAGACCCCCTAAGAATCTAAAAGGGCCTTTAAATGTAAAAAACTTTCCAGACATGCATACAGATTAATATCAATATCATACCGCTGACGATCGGGTACCTTTGGGTGCCATTGAACTTCGCCATCTTGGCTTTGCTAATGGCAAACCGACAATTCTTCCATACAGAACAAATCTTGCAAAAAGCCATATCCAAGTCATGCATATTTCCTACTTCCACTCTTCTATCTAGTATACTTTCTGAAATAGACCCCTATGAAATTTTGGCCATGCTCTTCACCCATCTTTCAAACCGTCGATGATGACATTGCTCTCCATAAGTAGGTATATTTTTTTCTCCGAAAAATTATGGAGAGTTCTTCTTTAAAAACAAATTTTGAAAAGGAACCGCATCAAGTCTTGCATAGTTCTACACTAAATTGGAGCCTCTTCAATATTCGCCATACATTTTCTATGGAAAAATAAATTCCGCCATCTTGAATTTTTTTCCTGTTGATCAAGTAGACCTACATTTCCTGATCATCTTTTGCCAGAAAACCACTCTTCCATCTTTTATACTCTCCGAGATAGACACCGACGAAATTTGTATGGCGGCCATCTTAAATCCGCCATTTTGAATTTTTTTTCAGCTCACTGTCAATTGGATGAAGTTTCGAGTGACATTTGGTCGAGCACCCCCCACCTATCTTCAATACCCTGGCTGTGCTCTTCATCCGTCTTCGAAATCCTCAATCATCAGCTCTCTCCGTATTTTTCCTCTTCATGAATTTTTCCCCTCTATACGAAATGGTCAGTGAAAAAAATTTTTTCATACAAAATTGTTCAGGAGAGGTGATCAATCAATGAATCAGCACGAGCAGCTATATATATATTAATGTCTTCTGCCCTCAGGTTGCCTTGAATTAAGCGATAAGGCCGGCTGTTGTGACATATCTATGTTTTGTCATTTTATTAATTTTTATAGGTAGCGGGCTAACGGGCTAATGAGCGGAATGACAGCTATATTATAGCCTTTTGGTTGCTACACGGCATCATATTAGAACCCTAAATCGCTTGGTGGCACGTTTTTGCAGGTGGGGTGGTAACTAGCCACGGCCGAACTTTCCACCAGACCAGACTTCGCGGTCACCCGGATCACTCGTTCTTAACCGACAGTAATCCCTATTTTAAAAATAAAACTCCCCAAATCAAAAGGTCAATGTACTCTTAAAAGTATTCTAAAATAATCGCTAAAACTAAAAAGGTACCTAGTTACCTACATATCGACCCGCATTGGACTAATTCATGTACTAAATATTAACGGTAAAGTTATATTCACACTGTAACGGCGAATCGCAAGTTTATTAAAACTCAAAACTAAAAGAAATAGATACTTATATTGTGCTGTTATTTTAAATACCAAGAAACAGCTGCGTAGTTTGCCAGTCTACTGCGTGACAAAGGACGCACTCTTAAAAGTCATAAAGTTTATCATACTCAAAGTACTAGTAAAAACTCTAACCTTAAACATGTAGGTACTATATACCTACTCGTAAAATTACGTTGTGGGTACAAATCTATTGTTATAATTTTGCCATATTCTGTGAAGAATGGGAAAACATAACCGTGCGGTACTTCGCCGTGTGAAAATGCCCTTATAAAGCTCAAATAACGGTTTGGTACGCAATTAGCAAAAACGCGCAAAAAAACTGGTGCCATTGTTTTATGAGGTACCTCCCAAAGCCGTTATGCCTTAGTACCTACTATGTAACAGGTTAGTCATATTATTACGTGGGTGATAATAACGTATGCTTTGGTGATGAGTATTATTATTCTAAAGGTCATTTTTAATGATGCGTTTCCAATTTAACTATACAAAGTTCATGTGCTCTTAATAGGGTAATTAGAATAGGTTTTTTATGTTTACACTTCCACTTAGTGGGCTAAAATTCATTGTTAATCTGTTACCGAAGAGTGCAAGTAGATTAGATACACACCGTTTTCGAGAAATAGGATATTAAAGAGCTATTTTAAAAGATGAGCATGCAAGAGAAAAAGTGTACCTACTATCTCAGAGGAAAGCTCATCAAAGAAATCACTGAAAAAATAGGTTATTGCCAAGGTAATCACTAATTAAGTAGCTTAGGTAGGTACATCAAAATATGAAAATGGTAACATTCATTACAATCCCTAGACACATTTAATAAAGTTGTTTACAATGCGTAATACATTACTGATAGATACTGAGTTATTATAACGTTGCCTCGGTGGTTCTATGCCAAGCAGATCGGCGGCATCGAAAGGTGGGTAGTAAATCCTTGTTACCTGCTAATTGGTGATGTCGGTTTGCTCAGAGATACAGGCCCATCTTTCCCACTGAGCACTCTGGGCATGTGCGCAGGGCCTCGCGATCGATGGGGGCCCCCTAGTTACTGCCAGATCACCAACCGATATATAACCGATATTCATTAACGATAATAACTATACACTTATATTACGTTCGACATAGTACCACACATACCCCAATTTTTATACCCCAATTTTTATACCCCAAATCAGATTTTAAATTGATCTTGAATTTTTTTTAGAGTTACCGTTTTAAATAACATTTGAATCAATCTAAAATATTGCTTATCTACTCTTTATGCATGTTTTAACAAAATAGACAGAGATTATTTTGTTAAAACAGGAATATGCCTTTTCATAGGGGCCCCATTATACTAATGTGCCCAGGGCCTCCAATATGGTTAAAGACGGCCCTGCGGAGATATACTTCCCGGCAATATTGAAACACAAAACCGCTTAACAATACAGTCCACTAAATCTTAATTCTTCATTCTTCATTCTTCATTCATACAACCAATCTAGTAAATCTCACGTGAAATTCGTGAAACTATTCCACGTGCCTAAAATTTTATTTAGTTTTTTCCTCAACGGTATACGTTGCAATCGCATACTCTTAATTGCGTAACAAAGTAACCACAATCCTTTGAACCTTGGCACGATCTTTTTATCATCGTACAGGTCGTAATTGTACTCATTTCCTTATTATTTAGTTAATGATAAACTCGAATTGTACAAAATATTATGATATCTTAAAACCACGACAGTAAAATATTATACATCAATGACCACGACGGGTGTTTTTCGTTCACTCTTCGTTTGAATATGGGTATGGTTTTATAGATATTATGTAAACATTTTTTTTTTTGTTTTTCGACTGCCTCGTTGGTCTAGTGGTTAGCATAGTCGACTGCGGATCACGAGGTCCTGGGTTCGATTCCCGGTCGGGCATAAAAGTTAGGTATTGGGTTTTTCAATTAAGAAATTCTCAGTGCCAGCCCGGAGTTGGAAGTTGGCGGTGTGTCACCCCCGTGCCTCGGAGAGCACGTTAAGCCGTCGGTCCCGGTTGTTATCACTAACATGATAATAATCGTTAAAGCCCGCCAACCCGCATTGGAGCAGCGTGGTGGGTCTAAGCTCTAATTCCCGCTCTCCTATGAGAGTGGAGGCCTGTGCCCAGCAGTGGGACGTTAATAGGCTGTAGTGATGATGATGATGATGAAACATTTTCAGTGCGTTATATTATATACGCTCGCGTGCGTGTTAAAAATGGTCTAAGGTATAGGTATTAATATGTCAAAACGATTGGAGCAGGCATCTAAAAAAATCTGAATCTGTTGATTATTTTATCCCATATTCTTTCATAGTTATTTGCCTGAAAAAAGTATACGGTAAATAGTTTCACCATAACCGCATTATTGCCATAAATAGAGAGATAAGAACAAACCGAACTGTCAAAAATTGATTTGACACGCAACTCAAAGCAATATGGAAAAAAAGTGTTGCAAATTGTTAACCAAAACTGTACTTATCTATATCGCAATAGAGTTTAGTTTTCCAAGATAAATAATTGCTTCACGTGCTTTTCTCGTTAATATTTCCGAGATCATTCGCAAACAATTACCGACCTTACACTTTCCACTCACAATACAATTTCACTAAATTATATCAAGCAATAAGTCACGACCCATCTAATAATACAGGCCATTGCATTATGACGTTTAATTTTAAGATAATAAAGGTGCAAATCTGAATGGCAGTTCTGACTTCATGTTTGTATGATCAGGCGGGGTCTGCACTCTGCACGCAAATTCCGAAAGGTTGATTGATGAGTATTTTGGATTAGAATGTTACATGAGGGTAAAACATATAAGACTAATATTAAAACCGGAAAAAGGACGCGAATCGTCGACGTTGGAGGGAAACCACGTTTTATTCTGTCGCATAGTGCGCGCTCTAATTTAAAAATAAATGACGTAAACTTTAGGATAACAGACAAACTCGATTTTGACGCAGAATAGATACTTACTTAATTTTAATGAAATTTTCTAAGTACAAAGTTAGCTTCCAAGTTGCATCTCTGAAACGGACATAGACTAATTTTATTCCTGTACCTAATAGAGTTCTAAGGTAAATAATTAAGTTATAATATGCACTCTATTGTCGTTTGTTTTAGTGATCTTTAACGTAAGCTCCTACGCCTCTTCTGCTTGAGGTCGTAACATATTAATTTCATTGGTTTGAGGTAAGGTCGTATCCCGGGGTTACGTAGGCTATATAGAAATCAATAAACTTACGCCATGCGGACCAAGTCGCGGGCATCATCAAGTTTGTAAATATGCTTTTATACAAGCTTAAACAAGAATATATTTTTCTTTTCTTATTCTGTTATTGGTAACTGCCCGTTGTGCAACGAGCCTTCATTTTACTTGCGATTTGGTTAGTGGCGACTGGCGTGGCGGTGTGATGGAATTACATAGAATATTTTGTAAAGAAATTTTATTACCCTAATAAAACTTCATCCTACCTACCGGAACGTTAAATCTCACGTTATTAAACAGCATTTTCAATATGAATTAGCATGCAATATGCCAAAAACCAAATTTTTTACACACATACGGACAATAGTCAATACTAAGCGATTAGCACGGGGTTACTGCATGCATGTGAATTCCTAACAATACCTCGTTATTTACCCGATTCCTAGTAGAACGGGAGCTGGTGGGAAGATTAACGAGGTAAGTACCTCGTTAAAACAAAAACAAAAAGTAACAAAAAAGTGCACAAAACAAAAATAAATAAGTATTAAAACAAAAATAAATAAGTATTTAATGGTGGAAATTAATCGCCCATCTATGTGATTTGCCGATAATAATATGTTACATAGACATGTTATTTTTCCAAAGTTGTTGGAAACCACTACAATTTTTTTTATCAAAAAACAATGTTGCTAAGCAACTTATCGACAGATTACAGACAAAGTGATTATCAATTTCGGTCGTTATTTGATAAACCATCGTAATACTACTACTAGGGGCCCAATTGGTGTACAAGAAGGAAGAATAAAAAAGATTCTGACTGAGTACCTAATTGAAAACTTTAACTTGACTTTTTTTAAACTTTTGAACTATTTCCTATATTTGTATGCAATAAAGTAAGTAATAAATAAATAAAACTTTCTTCGTTTCTCCGACCTCGACTATCCGACCAGATCTCAGACTATTATACATTTACCTAAGTCTGCTTGGTTTTGTCCCGTTTAAGATTACTTCTTGATTACTAAATGTCTGTAAAACATGTGTAGATATTGTGTATTTATTTTACTGTTTAATGGCGATTGTTCTGAGTTGCATTGAAATGTTACCGCACGTATTACCTACCAACGGTTGTCACCATCAAATCTTAGAATCCGCCGTGTTACAAATTACAATAATTAAGTTTTAGGTAGGTCTCCTAAAAATCTGTGATCTTACAGAATTTTCAGAAAATATTTGCGTTATTTTAAGTTAACTATTAAAAAGCAATGAATGAAATACATTAAATAAGTATTCGCTTGTCTAAAGTGTGGGATTTGAAGTTTCCAAAATACATTTTTTATTTACTTTGATGCTTCTTGTCTTACGAACTTTCGAACTTTAATTCGTTAACGAATAAACTTTTTACACAGCTGTCTTTACTATGCCCGCAACTATTATTATAAGTTAAATGTATTTTTTCTTTTTACAAATAACATTAAAATCTAATCGAATTTACGTACCACTTTATACAGGATTTATATATAATTATGCAGTTAGTGAGTTAATGTTATTTTACTTGTCCACATAATACTAGTATTTAAGTAATAGATTTAAGAGGAATGTGCAGCCCCCAGACAAGACGACAAGCCTTAAGGGGAGCTAAGAAACAATGCAAATGTAAATTTCTTTGTTAATAAATAAATAAATTGGAAATTGGAGTCGAAAATACTGCGTTCTAACGAACCTAATCTGTGATTTGTAGCCCATTTTTTACTGGGTTCAATAATTTTACAGGCATTTAGTTATTAAAATGAAATCTTAAAAGTATAACAGACATAGCTAACTAGATAAAGTCTGAAATCTGGTAGATGTTTAAGCTTTACACTATGCAAATGACTACTGGAATATAATATTTATGGAATCTTACCCTGAAGTCCCTCCCCCTTTAACAACCACCGTCAATGATGTATGCAAATTATGAAAATCGTTCATTACATTGATAATATCAATCACTCAGCAACTTGTCTTAATAGAAGATTTTTATCAAAACAACTTTATAGGATTTGCATAGATAATGTCCTATAAATATGCAGACAATCCGTTACATTAATTAATGGCGAAAACACACTAGGGACAGGACAGGACAAAACATCTGCGCAAAACCCGCGTCATATTATGAGAAACACCTTACAGAATTAATTTAAAAATAAATAAATGTAACTTTAAGGGAATAAGGGAAACTTCTCTACATAATCCTAAAAAAATGTATTCTTCAACTTTAAAAAAAAAACCGGCCAAGTGCGAGTCGGACTCGCGCACCGAGGGTTCCGTACAAACCTGTAGTAAGTTTTAAATTATTAAAAATATTTATATTTTAAATATTTGAGTTGATTGAATGAAAGGTAAATTGCGGTTTACGATTTATGACGTATTAAAAAAAACTACTAACTAGATCTCGTTCAAACCAATTTTCGGTGGAAGTTTGCATGGTAATGTACGTCATATATTTTTTTTAGTTTTATCATTCTCTTATTTTAGAAGTTACAGGGGGGGGGGGGGGGACACATTTTACCACTTTGGAAGTGTCTCTCGCGCAAACTATTCAGTTTAGTAAAAAATGATATTACAAACCTCAATATCATTTTTGAAGACCTATCCATAGATAGGTATGGTTATACCCATACCCCACACGTATGGGTTAGATGAAAAAAATTTTTTTGAGTTTCAGTTCTAAGTATGGGAACCCCCAAAATTTATTGTTTTTTTTTCTATTTTTGTAAGAAAATCTTAATGCGGTTCACAGAATACATCTACTTACCAAGTTTCAACAGTATAGTTCTTATAGTTTCGGAAAAAGTGGCTGTGACATACGGACGGACAGACAGACAGACAGATATGACGAATCTGTAAGGGTTCTGTTTTTGCCAAATTTGGCTACGGAACCCTAAAAAGTAATATATTAATAACGTGTTTTTTGTTACAGTCCAAACTCATAACTAGTCAATACCAACTTCAACTTTAAATTAATATACCAAAAAACGGACTTGCTCTTCACACTTACCTCTTAATCTTTTTACCTTTTGTTTATTGTTTCTGTTTTAACTGTGTGAAATAAAGAGTTTATCTATCTATCTATCAGTGTTTTAAGAAAGCAGTAGGAGCAGTAGTCGAACGACAAGCAGTCCGTCGCACCCGCGCGTCTCCTGGAATAATGTTTTTTTTTGTTTGTTTTTTATTTTGTATGCAAAGGAAGAAATAATCAGAATTTTTGAAAGTTGTACAACAAAAGCAGTTCAGTATTACGTGCAGAAACCATTAAGAGGTTATAATTATTATGTCCGTAGTGTGTTTTCGCCCTAAGTCACTGTTTATCTCTATACATTTATTAATCTGTGTAAATACAGCTGTGCATGTAAATAAACCATTTAAGAAATTAATAATTACTTGATGAATAAAATTATATTAGCGAGATACTTTGCCTAAAGAAAATAGGAATACAGCTCTCTACTTCCAATCAACCGGTTTCTATAATCTGAGAAATACAAAATAT
Source organism: Erebia epiphron (assembly GCA_963932025.1). Lineage (NCBI taxonomy): Eukaryota > Metazoa > Arthropoda > Insecta > Lepidoptera > Nymphalidae > Erebia > Erebia epiphron. The sequence continues at coordinate 12,853,302 of OZ009952.1, read as the reverse complement.
ATGAAAAATTATGGAATATATCTGCATAATATAGTCCAACCAAAATCCAACCCACTTGCCGAGTGGAAATTTGCTGCCTGAGTTTAATACAACTTCCGGCTTCCGTTTTGCCTTCCACTTTTAATACCTATATTAGTTTGAAGTGCGTACCATATAATCAAGCTCTAATGCCCGAATAGGAGTCCTAAGTCTTAAGCATCAGGCTTGACTATGTAAATTTAAAGTTAATATTATTAATGTGTAAGTGTGTCTTTCTGTCTGTCTATCTGTTTTCATGGCCCAACTGTTAAATCTACTTTTGAAAAAAGGTACAAGAAGAAGAAGGACACATACTATTTTTTACCTCGGAAAATCCAGAAGTACCACCGGGAATTTTCGAAATGAAGGAATTTAGAAGGATGAAGTCGCAGGTGTCATCTAGTTTTTATTAATAAACCCTTTTTTTGTTCGCAGGTAATTCACAAGAATCATTCTTTAAAGACAACGTATAAATCTACCGTGAATCGTAAGTATAAATCAATGAAAATCGATAAAACATAGGTTTTTCTCATAACACGTCAACTTTCTACCAGCTTCTAAGTTCTATCATACATCATTACACAAATTGATTGCTATTTAAAAGAAAGTCGTATTTTAATAAAGTATTATATTATAAATCTTTTTTTCTCATTTCACATTGTAAGATTTTGAAATTTTTTCTCAACTAGATTTAATACATTTAATTTTGTTTAAGAAATGTGGTTTCATCCATCCTCAATTTCACATATACGTCTTACTCTATACTTATATCTGTCACCGTAAAATTGAAAAAACCGTTAGATTGCAATCTAACTAGCGAGATTGTAAACTGTCGACAGATTACAATTTAACGTATTATTTTTCGGTAGATTGTAATCTGTTAGCTATATTAACACTTTATAATTAATTAGGATTTATCGGGCACTACCTGATTATTTGTGTCGTAACCTAACCTAATCTAACCTACATGAAAGAGACAAGGAAACGTAAATACAAACAACGAATATTTTAAAAATTGACACTCAGAGCATTGAACGGTTCACAATCTGTCGACTGTTTACAATATCGCTAGTTAGATTACAATCTAACGGTTTTTGCAATTTTACGGTGACATATCTATTCAACTGAATTTAATTTCGTCTCTGTATACCTAACTCTAATTTTGCGAAACACCAAAATCTAAAGCAGCCGCCACTCTCCAATAATTCTACGCACGAAGTACTCAATACATTATAATTAAAGCTATTTAGACTATAGTATTAAAAAAAACATTATGTGCGCGTCAATCAAAACAATATGAACAGAGCATTATTTAAAATGGCCTGTTGAAATATTCATTAAATGCTTATTATTACGATTGTGTAACACCCAGAGCCACTTTTCACAAGGGGCTCAGGGTGTTCTGTTGTTATTTTAAATTAATAAACGTAACATAGAGGCCAAAGCATTATAACGTTTTTTTTAAATAATTCAATTGCTCCACTGGGCCTAGGTATAACTAATTGATAAAAACTTTCGACGTAATCATTATATGTGTCTCTTTTTTCTCATTGATGCTTTTTAGGGTTCCGTAGCCAAATTTGGCAAAAACGGAACCCTTATAGATTCGTCATGTCTGTCTGTCTGTCTGTCTGTCTGTCTGTCTGTCTGTCTGTCTGTCTGTCTGTCTGTCTGTCTGTCTGTCTGTCTGTCTGTCTGTCTGTCTGTCTGTCCGTCCGTATGTCACAGCCACTTTTTTCCGAAACTATAAGAGCTATACTGTTCAAACTTGGTAAGTAGATGTATTCTGTAAACCGCATTAAGATTTTCTTACAAAAATAGAAAAAAAACAATAAATTTTGGGGGTTCCCCATACTTAGAACTGAAACTCAAAAATTTTTTTTTCATCTAACCCATAGGTGTGGGGTATCTATGGATAGGTCTTCAAAAATGATATTGAGGTTTGTAATATCATTTTTTTCTTAACTGAATAGTTTGCGCGAGAGACAGAGAGACACTTCCAAAGTGGTAAAATGTGTGTCCCCCCCCCCGTAACTTCTAAAATAAGAGAATGATAAAACTAAAAAAAATATATGTTGTACATTACCATGCAAACTTCCACCGGAAATTGGTTTGAACGAGATCTAGTAAGTAGTTTTTTTTAATACGTCATAAATCGTAAACCGCAATTTACCTTTCATTCAATCAACTCAAATATTAAAAAAAAACATTTAATTTAAAACTTACTACAGGTTTGTACGGAACCCTCGGTGCGCGTGTCCGACTCGCACTTGGCCGGTTTTTTAGAAGTATTGCAAAGTCAATCTTTATTTTCAAATTTGGTAATTAACATTCTAAATTAAAAATCAAAATACCCTTTAGTATGCCTACCTACCAAATTGCTACCTGCTCTTAGACTAGAAGTATATTATAATAATACCATTGTCTATTGCAAAAGATAGAAATCGTACTTTATCATTTGTATAATGCCCAAAATAAAATATTTGATAGTTTATTTAGTTCTTGCAAAATTGGGTTCTTGCGCAAAGTAGATAATTAGTAGCTAGTACGCACAAATATTTTTTCTATTATATCTGGTAGTTAGTTCTAGTTAGGCATACAGTTTTCTCTTAATTGCTCTTGTTTACTTTTTAACTAAAAGCTGTACTTATTTCTGTATCGTTATTGTTCGTTATTACCTGTATTTATTAACTATTTGAGCGTTAAAACTTGGACTTTGTTTTTCTAACTTTTTTCTTTTTATACAATACTCACTAGCTGCGTCGTCCCGGCTTCGCACATGTGCGCTTACCTATTCTATAGATTGATCGGTTGATACTTTATAACTTGCACTCTGTACTTTGTAAAGATGAACCTATGTCGTGAAATGCTCTTACAAATAAAAGCGCTCATTAAAGATTTTCACCTACTTCCTCGGCTAGCGCCTCGTCCTTTTAAAATCACTTGGGAAGTCCTTGGCTTCGCCTCGTCCCTCCAAAAATTCCGTGAATTGCTTTATTTCCGGCCTGGGCAGTAATGTACTATTAAGTGAAAGTTTAGACGCAGCAATTTTTACAAAATAACCTTTTAAGAGTGGGCTTATTTGCAAATTCCAGATTTAAGTTTTTTTTAAAATAAAAGCATGTACTTATTACTTTAATTAAAATATCGAATCTTTTGGATCACGTACCTTATTGAGAACAAAGTAGTTAACGAAATTGTAACCAATAAAAACAAATGCGATGCATAATCGTTAATACGGCCATCGACCTTTCGCCCGCACTTTATCAGATCAAGGACAAACAACTTACTCTACCTTTCTACATATGGGTCTTGCAAAACTGCATACGGGTAAAGAAGATCCTTTGATACCACAACTGTTTACACGAAACTCCGACTTGATGTGAAGAAAATAAGCTCTTAAATTGTTTCTAAATAATATTGGTAAAGGTTATTTTTGGATGCTGTCCACAAGGTATGCGATGAAAATATTTGCTGCATTTTAGTGCATGTCAGATTCATTGTGATTTTTTGGTCTCATGGGCAGTTACAGACACCGGGCAGGCGCCATTTCAGCCTTGTGTGATCGTTTAAACTTTTTTTAGTAGCCGTGACTTCGTCCGCATGGATTTTGGTGCGTTTAAATCGGTAGATAGGTAGATAACCATAACTGAAATACCAAATCTAATCAGATATCAGTTTTCAAAAAAATATGCGCTAGAATCATAACTCTTTTATATTGTTACTAGCTTATGCCCGCGACTACGTCCGCGTGGATTGAGGTTTTTTGGTTCCCGCGGGAACTCCTGAATTTTCCGGGATAAAAAGTAGCCTATGTGCTATTCCAGACTATATTCTATCTCTGTGCCAAATTTTAGCCAGATCCGTTCAGCCGTTGGCGCGTGATTGAGTAACAAACATCCATACATCCATACATCCATCCATCCAAACTTTCGCATTTATAATATTTATTTGATTTGATTGATTTGATGCCAAAATACCAAGTTTCGTTCATATAACTTGAGAAATATCTTGAGAAATGAAGGACTTTCATATAAACTTTCATCCCCTATTTCACCCCTTCGCGGGGAGAATTTTCAAAAATCCTTTCTTAGTGAGCGCCTACGTCACAAAAGGAAGCTACTGTCAAAATTTCAAGTCTCTAACCCTAGCGGTTTAGGCTGTGCGTTGATATATAAGTCAGTCAGTCAGTCAGGACTTTGAATTTTATATATATAGAAGAAAACAGTGGATCGAAGACCATACAAAATTGCTTACTACTTGCCCCACCTACACTAAAATGACTGAAACTGAAAAGCTCGAAGTTACTTACCGTCTCCCATCACGCCACTGTCACCCCACACCATTGCTCTTTCGAGACGTGTCCGTTGGATGACTGGCAGAAATAGTGTGCAGCAGAGTGTCGTTTTAATACTACCGCAGTGACCTTGAAGATAATAATTTATGTAAATATAATTAATAGATCCAAGCAGTTACTTGGAGACCTGTTAGACTTGGCATTTACATCGTAACGTGATAAATCGCACGTCTTTCGGGGGCGACTTACCTATTGGGCAAACGCCACTATTGTTTCGATCTGATTAGCTGTTACAAATAAGTTAGGCAAAAAGAATTCTAGGCGTGTAACAGTGGACAGGTTTAAATTAAATGCGTGAGTTAGATGGATTTGCGTGTGAAATAGATACGAAGGAATAGATAGTGGACTCCAATATTGAAAACAATATTTACTTACTTATTGCTTGAGTGGATTATTTAAAAACATTTTCATTTAACATATTAATATGCATGATATTCGACATAGGTATTATTGTTAAATAGATTCTAAATTAATGATCGAAAGATCATGAAATTCTATTGTTAAACTTCCAAATTTATAAATCAATTTTCAAAAACGGACATGGAGAAATCGTTAAGTATTAAGGAATCTATGTTGATTTTTATATCAAAGCAATTTGATTCTATGAAAAATCAATTAGGTACAGCTACGAACAAACCCAAACGACGAAGGACAAATTCTACTGAGAAACAAGTCTGGGAAAAAAGTTGACAATGGTTTATTTAAATTCACTAATTCAAGGAAGCTGGAACGTGACACGGACAAATTTGCAAATATCCACCGTAGCATTACAGTGGTATTACATGTAATACGTCATAATGCACCGAGGACAGCCCGTGATAGAAAGCGCGGGGCCAGTCACGACGCGGAGCGAGAAAATCGCGCAATAAATTGCTGAGGATAATTGCATATAATAGAGCGAACTGTGACATCATTATAACTCCTTTTGTAATACTAGACGAAGTGTGGAAGCCCGTGTGAACTTTTAAGGCTTTTACCTCGAAAATGATTTCAAATGACGGGGCTAGTATGTGGATATAGACGTGGAAATAAGAATAGAAGAGGAAAAATCATGGATCAATACGATTTCAAATTTTGCAAGTAGGTTTTCTGTGCAAAACGTTGGCTGCTATCGAGAATTTATGAAATTCCACCGAGGGAATGTGATAGAAAACACAGGAGGAGGAAGGCAGAGAAAGAGAAGACTAAAAAAAGATTATTTGATATGGTGTTTATACCAATAAAGAGGGTTGAAAAGGAGGACTGGGAAAATACAAAAATGGAAGAAATTTTAAAAGAAGTTGAGTGAAGTAACACAAATTTATGTGGGAAGATAAGATCAAACATGGCTGGCTTGCGCAACACTGCCTGATTTAGTGTGTGACGCTGTCACTTTTCGATAAGTTTATTCAGGGGTTGACATGAAAAGCACAGGTAAACTTAAACAGATTTTAAATTTTTAGTCCTTTTTTAATTCTTACGCAAGTACAACTATTTATTACAAATGTACACACATGCATTACAATGTTTCAACAAATATGAAAGAACGAGATGAGCAGTAACTTTTACGGGCACTGGATACATTACAGAATCGATTAAAATATCGATTCAGTTCCTAGCGCAGATCGTTATCGTTAAAGAAACCGAGCAATATTAATGAGAATAGAGATATCTATTGCTCTAGCAATACCAATTGAAGATGAATAGTTTTATTTTTAAAACGTGCACTGCAGTGTGCAGGATAACCTGTTAAGTACATTCGTATGAATGTTCTCTCGAGACGATTATAAATTTTTCATCTGTAATTTGTATGAAAGTTTTCTCTCGTATAGCACGGAACCAATAATGGCACCGACACAATAAATAATTTAGACATTAATTCCGTTTTAGGATATGTTATTTATGGGATAATATGCCTTTGTTCTTTTTCCTGATACGATATTCACAGTTAAAATTGACTACGTAACTCCGTAAGTAATGAATAACAACAGAAAACAGTAGGTATTATAAATCTGTGGTTCATAGAGAGCTATCTCTAAAGTCAAAATTGATTCATGCATTTCATTATACCAGTTACTAGAATAATATTACCTCCTTTGCCGTAAAACCTTCCTACACATTGATGTAGAATTTCCCCAAGTCTCTGTCATAAAACTATGCCTTAATAAAAATAGCTTTCAGTAGCACTTATTAAAAATACCTTCAAAATTTCATTCACGTAATAAAATAGCGAAGAACACACACAGTCTACTTTCAAAATTAACCTTTTGTGTACCCCGGGGCGGCCGCTGTAATAATGCGCAATGCAATGAGGATGTGGTGTGGATTTTAATACAGTTTAAAGGCTGAAACAAACAAAGCGCTTTACGGCAGCTCCATAGTAGGACGTCGCATCCAGCGTGTGTACAACAGTGCTCTCAGTGTCTGTGTTCGTCTTTAGGACATAAGCAAGCTCTGTTGCAAATAATATCAAAATCAGTTAAAACTAATAGGTCCGGGAAATGTAGCAGAAAGATATACTTTCGAATTCATAACATTACAATGGGATATCGAATCATATTTACGTATGTAAGAAATGAAGCGTGATGGAGAAGGCGAGTAACGGCTGCAACTTCAATGTGGATCCACAATATAAACATTTTTATATAGTTGATTATATATTTTAACTTCTTGGTGTCTAGCTATACACGTTTACAGCATCTCTTGGCGGTTACAGTAAAGCACCAAGCTGTGAGGATGCAGTGTCGACTTTAATCTGTAAAAATAGAACGCGGGTCAGCGGTGGGTCCTTCGCGGTTCCTAGAAGATTTAAAACAAAAAGATACGTATGAAGATTGGAACTACATTCCTGAAAAATGTAAATACATGTGCCCTCGGCGTCAGAGGCGACGTCATCGTTCACGCATAGATATTTAGGCCATGTCCTTACAGTCCGTTACGCGTTATTTCTGTCCAAGCTTTAAATTATTATAAGACGGATTGAGATTATAACTACAGGAAGATTTATACGTTCAAAGTGCAAGTTACGTAAATGACACAAAGAGGCTACTCATTTGACAATGATATATTTTACGTTGAAGAAGTGTTGGTTATAATTTATGATATTATCAATTATTCTAAGTGCACCAGATGATTCTTTTAATGCACGACTTATACTTTACTGTAAGAACTGTAGTGAATCATCACCTATCCATAAATATTAGTTCTGCGTAATTAAGCGCACGGCAACACTTGTATTTTTTTACTTGGATGCGTTCCAAGTGAGCTTGTATGGATTTGGGTTGGACGGAGTATTGCAGGAAAACATGCCACAATCTATTACGTAGCTTGAAAGGACGATGTTTTTGTGTAAACAGGTCACGTAAGAACTTTTAAAAAATTCTAAAAGAAACAATGCTATAATAGTTTTGATGCTATGAGCAGCTTATATGGAATTGTATCTAAGTATAGTAAAAGAAAAAGTGAGTAAAAACGTGTGCAGTTTCGCATATAATATTTGCTTGCTAGCTGACTTTTATAGGCTCAGGTTTTCATAAAACACCAAATAATCAAGGCGCAATATTTTAATAACAACGGCTTCGGCCGTGGCTACCACCCTACCGGCAAAGACGTACTGCCAAGCGATTCAGCGTTCTAGTACGATGCCGTGTAGAAACCGACTAAGGGTATGGGTTTAATATAACTGCCATACCACTATCAGGTTAGCCCACTACCATCTTAGACTACATCGTCATTTACCAACAAGTGAGATCGCAGTCAAGGGCTAAGTTGTGGAATAATAATAAACCAAAAACTCCATCTTAGCTAAACTCGAGTACGTAGTACGTACGTAGTTCTACGGATTTTCACGTGTGTGTGTGTGTAAACATATACTTATATGCTTATAACTTAAAGCTTAAAGATAAGAAAGCGTTTTCCGCATAATTAAACATTTTAACGAATCATTTTGTTTCACTTTTATCATAATTTCCGCACTAACACCAATTTAGTATTGCTTAACTGGAGGGTGCTGAAGTCGACAGCTTGACGGCACTTGAGTAGCAGCGTTAATTATAATTCGAGCCTCGGCGAAATGTCTCTTAAGCCGTTACGTGCCCAGAGCGCCATTCAGCTAATACAAAGAGAACAAAGTAGTAAAATGAAAAAATTTTACCGCATTGTTGAATCAACATCTCCAAGGATTTTTTCCTCTACAAGTTTGCCCTTGATTGCGATCTCATCTAAATGGTAAGTGATGATGCAGATTAAGATGGTAGCAGGCTGACCTGTTAGGGGCATGCCGGTTATTAACCCATACCCCTAATCGGTTTCCACACGACATCGTACCGGAACGCTAAATCGCTTGACGGCATGTCTTTGCCGGTAGGTACTCGTAGTCTTTGAACAAATTACAGATTTTAGGGTACCTATAAGTGAAATGATATAACAAAGTCACATTGCGCATAATTATTTTCTCCCTTTTTTCCAAAAAAGTAAGCGGATCTACTAGTATGCCTACATAAAGCCGGGTCCGCTACGCCTTGTTACGAACAAAATATTGTTTTGCTAACACGTTAGTGAAACATAATTTTATAACAGGCCGTCCACTGCGATTTTCGAGTAGGTTTAGATTATTTTTGTTAGTAACATATTTTTTTTTTAATTTATTGATCAATCATAAAAACACCATCCTAAAAACCACAGAGTACTTTGTCTATATAGCTAAAAACTTTGACGTAGCGAGGATCATAGAGTAAGATCATACCGCTTATCTAAACCGAAAAACAAAGAGATTTGACGAGTTGTGCCTCTGGCGAGCACAGATACGAAATGAATTAAAGTTCCCCCCGGCCCCCCCGCAGGCGAACGCGGGGATGTTTTCCATCCGAGGCGGCAAACAAAAACACATTCAAAACAGTTAGGCCACGCCCCCAAATAGCATGACCTTGGTTATAATAACACGTTTGTGTTAGCAAAACACGATAACAAGGCGCAGCGGACCCGGCTTAAGAAAATCTTTCCGTACGACAACTTCAAGTAACTTTTTTCTCAACTCATTACCAATTAAGCGCATTTCGCCGTACCTAAACGTTAAGTATAGGGGTTAACTTTAAGGCTGAATTTTATGGGCGGCGCGGTGGCGGATACGCGTTCGCGATACGCTTGTACCATACATTTTGTATGAAATCTTTTCAGTGGCGAGCGGAAAACATTTCGGATTAGGGGAATGGGAGATTTGACGAGTTGTGCCTCTGGCGAGCACAGATACGAAATGAATTAAAGTTCCCCCCGGCCCCCCCGCAGGCGAACGCGGGGATGTTTTCCATCCGAGGCGGCAAACAAAAACACATTCAAAACAGTTAGGCCACGCCCCCAAATAGCATGACCTTGGTTATAATAACACGTTTGTGTTAGCAAAACACGATAACAAGGCGCAGCGGACCCGGCTTAAGAAAATCTTTCCGTACGACAACTTCAAGTAACTTTTTTCTCAACTCATTACCAATTAAGCGCATTTCGCCGTACCTAAACGTTAAGTATAGGGGTTAACTTTAAGGCTGAATTTTATGGGCGGCGCGGTGGCGGATACGCGTTCGCGATACGCTTGTACCATACATTTTGTATGAAATCTTTTCAGTGGCGAGCGGAAAACATTTCGGATTAGGGGAATGGGTTTAATGTATCATAGGTTAGCCCGCTACCATCCTAGACTGCATCATCACTTCCTATTCTAAGATGAGATCGCAGTCAAGGGATAACTTGTAGAGGATAAAAAATGAAATCGCGGCACTGCTTTGTATAGATCTAGCCCCACTTGAGATGCACGGAGCGGCTCGGCCCGTAGCGGCAAATATTATTTGTATTTGTACGGGGTCGCGTCTCGCAGTGCATCTCCGTGCCGCGTCGCTTGTGTGGGCCCAGCTCCATACAACCTCATACAAAGAGCACTTACCGCTACGTGCCGCGCCTATAGTGGGGCTAGACCTTTATATTCCGCTTCCGCTCACCGCTGTCCAACAAAAATGCAGCCATAGATCTCCTTGCCAGCCTCCCCTCTAAGCGCCTGACTTGTCAAATTTTGTAATAATTACCGAGGGAAGCAACATTGGGGTAATGCCTTTTCTTCTCGAACTAGAAAAGGGGCCGTTTACCCATAGGAAAATCTTTTCGAAATCATCCACCCGTGAATTATGATAAAATTTGATTTATAATAAAACTAGACCCGCCCGCAACTTCGCTCACGTGGAAATTTTCTTTTAAAAATCTAGTATAATTCCTTGTCTAAATTATAATATGGTAACCTGCAAGAAAGTGTTTGGGCTGAGTGTTAATTAATTAACGTTTAATTTTGTTTTAATCAATTTGAATGCTTTAATAACGTCAGAGTTGTTGACGTTGACTGTTGATGAGTCAGTCAGTCATTGGACTATTCTATCAGTGAGATTGGTCTATTCCACCTTGTATGAGACTAAATAAGAACAGAATACTACGTAACGAACGTTTCTCAATAATGTTTTTAAATGTGTGTGAAGTCTGACGATTCGTACATGACGAATATGGTGGACTAGTACCTATAGTCTGTTAGTAGAGATGAGCTTTTTTTTCAACTTAATTAACGTCTGATCACGTAATCTGTAATTCAACCAATTGATGATGGGAATATCAAGAAACTTGTTATCTTTCAATACTCTCATCACTTTTGGTCAATTGGCAGTTAAGATGACATGAGCAGACGTTAATGAAGTTGAAAAAAAGCTCATCTCTATTGCAACAGACCATAACATAATATGGCTCAGTCCTTGTGATTCTAAGAGGAGATCCGTACTTCGTTCAGATCATCTCAACCCATGGTCAGACGGCCACAAATATGTACACTAAAATAATGGTATGAAATCTTAATTTGCAGAATAATATTGAACTCGTAGAAGTGGGCTAAAGCTTAGCAAACACTGTAATACGCGTTCGGTCAAAGTTCAAAATAAGACAGAGTGCGTTATCTTGATTTAAGACTTTATTGCCGCAGTAATAAAACTTGAGAAACTTCTGAAACTTAGTATACCACGATGCTATAAAGTTGATGATGATATTATGAAGTACAAAAAGACCGTACCGTGAAAGACGTTTAATAACAGTTGTAACGATGTAGTAAAAGTTCTGAAAGCTATAAATGTTTTATTTGTTGACTGGGTGGGCCCGGCTTAGCTCAAGTTAGTTTCTGAATATCCTTCTCAGTGAAATCTTCACTATATGGAAACAGCTGAACGACGGAGAGACGGTATCTGGATCAATAACTGACTCGTTGGTCTAGACTCTAGTGGTTAGCATGTTCCACTGCAGCTGCCAATCTCCAGAGAGATTAGCCATCTGCGCGCGAGATATTAAAGTGCACAAGTGAGTGCGCAAACACAGGTGCACTCTCTATTTCTTAACTCTTATAGCCCGATACGATCGGAGAGAGATCAGGCGCAGGACCGACGACTTTACGTGTTCTCCGACGATTTTACAAATTCTCGGTACTAAACCGGAGTTAGGAAGTTGGGGGTGAAACACCGCCAACTTCCTAACTCCGGTTTAGTACCGAGAATTTCTAGTCAGAAAACCCCAATACTTGTTATGGCCTGACCCGGGACTTGAACCCGGGACCTAGTCGGTAACAGTCGAACATGCTAACCACTAGACCAACCAGGCAGTTTCTTTTATCCACTATCCAACCAATGGTCCATGTTCCTATCACTTCAAGTTGGGCCAGACACAAAGTTTTCCATTTTACCGACCCGTCCGGTTGTGAGCTTGTAGAAAAACTTGCCACAAAACAGCAGTTAGCATTAAAATCAGGTTACCGTCGGATTGTTGACGCGTGCCAGTCCAGACTCAGTGGTTGTTGAAACTGGCTTCAAACATAATGCATCACTATCATGTATGGAGGAAACTTACCTTGATCATAATCGAGATACATTTCTTTTATCATAAACTCGTTCCAGAAAGTATATTTTCTAACAAGAGTCTATTAAAAAAGTTGTTATAGCCTGAATGGGTATGACGACCTTACTATGTTGTATGGTTGGCTGTGGCCTTGTAAATAAATAAATACATATGTGTATACTGTACAGAGAAAGGTTTTTAAGTCTTGTTGGCAAGCGCGCTCCAACCTAGACCTCAACATAGGCGTGAATCGTGATTACTGTCACGCGTAAGCCTATTTTGCTATAAGAAAATTATCATCAAACACATTGCTATACGTTGGTCATAATTCATATAGGTACATAGTATTCTGTGATTTAATGCCGCACTCAAATCCCAAATTTTTTTTAAGGGTCCTCCTTAGTATAGATTTTGTGTTGTAATCTAACGATTACTACCCTAACCTACAACTTAGTATTAACTAAGGAGTTCCTTAAGTAATTATTAAGCGACTCTGAGTGCGATGTTACGTACTTTGACGTTCCTAAAATGAGGATTATAATTCTAAAACACGAAAGACAACCTTTATGAAAGAAGCTTTAAGCGAACAAGGCTTTAAGCATTGGTAGTATAGCTCCAGAACATCCGCTACCGTTCTTTCTGTCAATGTTACATTTCTCATTGAAGGTTGTAACTTGTAACCCCTTTCCGTTTCCATTAATAATTAAAGTAGGCGTTTCTTTAACTAAATCTTGCGGTGGGCGGAGGAGGTTAGATAATAGTTATGCTTTCAGTTTCATTATTATACTCTGCATTAATTAGAGAACATGTTAAGTACCAATAAAAATAAGTATACAAACTCACTTTCAACCAATATCTGTGCCTCAAATAATACTTTCCTTACTATTTATAATACGGGTGGGTAGAAAACATGTAGCTAGTGAAAAGTCGTTTGTTATAAAGGTAGGTACCTCGCGCCTACTGCAAAGAAAGTAAAACTAAGTGAAGTAGCTCCATTAGCAAGCATGTGTCAACTTTATATCAGCTGACTTTGTACTTGATTTTTTATTGCCATGCATGATTGCAGGTCAAGTAAGAGTGAACTTTCAGAGATTTATGTAAAGGATGATTTATTTACCTTAGTTTATTTTAAAGATATGGCTGTACATCAATCCTTTACTCTTAATTTCATAAATTTCAAGGAATACGGAAACTCTAGATGGAATAGAAGACTATCCACCTTTAACCACAGACAATGCTGAAATGCCTTAAATGATACATTTACAGTTTCACCAACTTATCAGGCCCGGTGGCCAAAACTAGAACTAATTTTTATGCCTGTTTAGTTTTTGTTTTTAATTTATTTTTAATATTTACTAGCGACGCTGTCACTCGGTCAGATAAGATAGTGGGACTATACTAACTGTAATATTATTAAATTGTAGACAAATTGGGTTGAACTGTAACATTGTAATATTCAAACCATAATAGGTATAAGTAAGTACTTACTAGTAACCATATCTAGGAGGCACTTATAACTTTCACAAGTCAAACCTAAGATTAAATTAAACAAATTTCTCTTAACTTGAAACTTTTAAAGGTATAGTTGAATCTTAGATTTATACAAACAAAATTCTCTTATGAAATTTTTAAGCCATAGTCGAGGTAATGCTTACGGGGAATGAGCTTGAGAAGCAACGTAAGTATTATGAGCCTGGCATGGACTCCAAATTGCAGTCGAAGTCAATTAAACTTTTTGCCAATTTGATGGGCAGAAAACTTACTTTTCGTTTACTTTTAACATTGCATTACATCCTTAAGTAACAACTAACAACTTCTGGTAGGTAATTAGAAATATGTGTACACTTTCGTTAGTAGAGTTTATTTTTTCTCTATACCAGTAACGGTAGTTTTATTGCCAGCGAATGCAGTGAAAGTGTTTGTTATTTTACTGAAGGTGTTAAGAACAGGTTACTAGTTGACGTCTGTCACTTTTTACTGGCTTTATCTCTGACATTACTGCTGCTACTTTTTCCCAGTATTAAAATATGTTTTGCAGTTGGGTATAACCCATTTTTGAAAGGTTTTGAGATGGAGACAGGCAGTTTAAATTTTGCAATAATTAATACTTTATACGATTATTTAACGCTTGACTGCAATAGTGTTTAAGTAATGTTTTAGGCATTTTTCGTAAAAGACTCAGATTTCAGAAAAGCTTGGTTAAATGATTTATATGCAACTAGCTGATGCCCGCAACTTCGTCCGCGTGAAATAAGTTTTTTTTAATTCCCACGGGAACTCCCTAATTATACGGGTTAATGTATAGCCTCACTATACACACTCACAAATATAGCTTTCTATAGGTGCCAGAATTTTCAAAATCGGTTCAGTAGATCCAGTATAGATGATACAATACGATACCTTCTTCTAGGGAAAAAGAGTGCTTGTTTTATAATTATAGACTTCATAAATATTTAAGTAGGTAAGTACCTATTTATTTTAGCAGCCATCGGTCCTGCACCTGATCTCTCTCCGTTCGTGTCGGATTTTCCGTCCCATCGGGCTATGAGTGTAATAGAACAGAGGGTGCACCTCTGGATGCGCATACATTTGTGCACTATAATATCTCCCGCGCAGATGACTAATCTCTTTGGAGATTGGCCGCCGTGGCCGAAATTTGATCGACATTTTTTTTTTCAGAATTCTGTTAGTCAATCACGATAGAGATTACTGTCAACACTGTTTCTTTATTATTAGGTACATTTCTATCTGTAACATCAGCTCCTTGTATTTCTAAAGGAGTAGGATACTCAAGATATTTTGCTGTTCCCTGCTAAACGAGAAAAAAAAAGTATTTGGGGTAAGGAACACGTATCAAAGGGTGCATTAGTCTCGTTGCTGGGTTTGACGTGTGGGGGATATCCCCGTTTCAAAACCAGTTTATTTGGAACTCCAATTTTTCCGTCCTGCTATTTATGGAAGCTACAGCTGTCGCGATTTATATGGGTTGTCAAAAACAGGAGTGATTTTCGTGGCCTGTATGAAATATTATGTGGAAATTCGTCCGCGTAGAACAAGTTTTTTTATTCCTGCGGGAATTCCTTGTTATTCTGGGAATTAGCTTATGTCACTCTCCAGGTCCTCAACTATGCAAAAAATCACGTCGATCCCTTGCTCCATTGCGGCGTGATTGAATGACAAACTAACAAACCAACAAACAAAAACGTATTCTCATTTTTAATATTATATTAGTATGATTCAAACCTTACCTGAAATCTATTTTTAAGTCATAATAATATACAAAATTTTATACTAAGGAGTATGACTCTGATTGCGGCAGTTAGTTACTTTAATAATTATTTTATCTTCTATCGTCTTATACTTAAGGCGAAGGTTTATTAAACTCGAGGCGTTATTTGTTTGATGGCAGCCACTTTAACGTCTATTGGACGGTGTGCAAACACGGAGAGCTCATTATATACTGGGGTGTCGGGGAAATATTTACCAGCCTCTTCGAGTTCGAGAGACATCGCATAGGGCTTAACTGGATAAGATTTTGTTTATGAGTCTCGATGAAAAATGCGGAAAGGAATTACAAAAAACTTTTGAACGCATACATTTTTGTTTATTTTGTGGATTTAAGGCAGAATTTGCAAATACAAAGATATTGCACAGATACGTATATTTTTTGATGCATTAAATAGGTCAGTCACCCCTTGACTGCTATCACGTTTGGCGGCACGTCTTTGCCGGTAGGGTGGTAAGGTAACTAGCCAACCACCAGACCAGACCCTAGAAAATTCAAAAAATTATAAATTCCCTAATTAACACTGCCATTGGACCTCGCGCTTCCAAGACAAAGTCACTGTCACAGCGTCAAGGTAGGTTTATTAAGATAAATTAAAAAAAACCGGCCAAGTGCGAATCGGACTCGCGCACCAAGGGTTCCGTGCAAACATGTAGTAAGTTTTAAATTATTAAAAAACTACTTACTAGATCTCGTTCAAACCAATTTTCGGTGGAAGTTTGCATGGTAATGTACATCATATATTTTTTTTAATTTTATCATTCTCTTATTTTAGAAGTTACAGGGGGGGGGGACACACATTTTACCACTTTGGAAGTGTCTCTCGCGCAAACTATCCAGTTTTGAAAAAAATGATATTACAAACCTCAATATCATTTTTGAAGACCTATCCATAGATACCCCACACGTGTGGGTTAGATGAAAAAAAAAATTTTGAGTTTCAGTTCTAAGTATGGGGAACCCCCAAATTTTTTTTTTTTTTCTATTTTTATAAGAAAATCTTAATGCGGTTCACAAAATACATCTACTTACCAAGTTTCAACAGTATAGTTCTTATAGTTTCGGAAATAAGTGGCTGTGACATACGGACGGACAGACAGACATGACGAATCTATAAGGGTTCCGTTTTTGCCAAATTTGGCTACGGAACCCTAAAAACTGAGGCTTATCCAGTATATTCTATAGCAACATTCCTTGCTTCTACTTAAGGGATCGGCCGTAGGGCTACATAATTTCGTTAGCTCCTCTAGTGGGCAGCCCTGACTTATCAGTTGCCTGTTTCAATCAATACCACCTGTTTACTCTGCACTGCAGATACATCATACAACCAGTACTGTACTGTACAAAAAAACAAAGATAACGATGGAGCAATGTCTTTTCAAAAGTACTTGTTCACAATAATTGTAGCATTATATTGTGCAAACGTTATCTCACCCCTCTTTTGAACTGCTAGTTTCTAAAAAGATAGAAACTGCCAACTCCTAAAACTTCTAGTAGTTATAAAAATGCAAGTAAAGCAGAATTTTATCCGAAGAATAATTTCAAAAGTGGGCTAAAGAGGATCCTCGGATCATAATAAATCGAAAATATGCGATATATTTTATGTGAATTTGTTTAAATAAAAACTCCCTCAAATGACAAAAAAAATTGAACTATGCAAGAAAAATGACAGTTTTCATTTGGATACATCTACAAAATTACTGTAGACATTTTACTCACAGTCCAGTCCAGTAAATTATTGTACCATTTAATCACATTAAAAGCTTTTAACCTAATGTTAAATTATCAAAAGGTACAAAAGTATTCAAATTATCGTTTTATATCGATAAGTCGTGAACATTGCCACCTTTAAACTGTCAAATGTCATCCACTTTTATTTTAGTATTTTTCTCTCACGAATGCCTAAAACGCAGGTCTATACCTACCTATCTCAGGGAAAGTTGGTTTTCTGTATGTCTATGTACCTATACCTATCCTATTTCGCTTTGTAACTACAATTTAGAAAATTATAAAATATTAATTATAAAATTTTCTTTTAAAATGCAGAAGATAAAGTGCTTATGTTTCTTTGAAGCAATAAACATTTTTTTAAAATTATTATTGTTATTATTTATTATTACATGCGATAATCTATAAAATTAAAACTCTCATTCTGATTTTACACAGGATTTTGTAAATACGTGGCGAGACAGGTAGAAATTAAATGAATGGACTAAGAAGTGGTACCTACAGAAATAAAAACAGTTTTTAAATTGAGAAATTATTGTAAATTACCATTTATCAATTAACGGATGTGTTTTGCCGCTCTATAGTCTATAATTATTTTAAATTAAAAGTAAAAGCTGCCGTCTATGTCTCGTTGACGATGAACGATGGCTCGCAGAGCAAACATCGATTGATGCAATAACCCGTAATCGAGCCAATCTCCGCTCATTCCGGACGATTGGACGACCGTACTATATAACGAAAACTACTAAAAAAGCCGTATGGTGTCATTGGACAGTAAGAGCTTAAGTTCTTTTCGGTATTCTATTAAAAAAAACACATAATTGGCAGGTTTTCCACTCCAGGGCCCCGCGTTTAATCCTGGTAGGATTATATAGAAGAAGAACAAATTAAAAGCTAGAGAACCATTGATAGAGAAACTATGGGAAGGGATTAATATCACTAAAAATAGTTGAGGATAGGGAAACAGGATAACTTTCATAGTAAAACATTTTACATTTAACAGATTAATCTCTAGATTTAAAATCCATACTTCCGTACTAATATTATAAATGCGAGTCTGTCTGCTACACTTTCATCGCAACGCATCTATTCATTGTTAAAACTTTTTAATGGTAAAGTCTTAAAAATGCATTCTCATCAATAAAATAAATCACTATAGCCATTTCGTTTTAAAACGTGCAATTTTACATGTAGCATTCGTGAGCTTCTCAGTTTGCAGTAATCGAATGAGTCCTCTAAATTTCCCAATTCCCCCAATAGCCCTATACGTCACAGACAAAAGTAGCGACTGGCAGTTAAAGGCGCCGACTTGCGAAATTACTCCCCTAATAAATTGTCTCGAATAGACAACCAACTGAATGTTCGGTGAAATGAGAATAGTCTATTTGGATATACTTTTTTATGTTCACTACGAGTTAGCCCTTGACTGCGATCTCACCTGATGGTAAGTGATGATGCATCTAAGATGGTAGGGGGGTAACCTGTCACGGGCAGGTTAAACCCGTACCCCTAATCGGTTTCTACACGGCATCGCACCGAAAAGCTAAATCGCTTGGCGGCAAGTCTTTGTCGGTAGGGTGATAACTTACTAACTAGCCACGGCCGAAGCCTCTCACCATACAAACTCCTTTTTAGCCTGTTATTGGCTTACTAATATTATAAATGCGAAAGTTTGGATGTTTGTATGGCTGTTTGTTACTCAATCACGCCCCAACGGCTAAAACGGATCTAGCTGAAATTTGGCACAGAGATAGATTATAGTCTGGAATAGCAAATAGGCTACTTTTTATCCCGGAAAATTAAACAGTTCTCGCGGGAACCAAGAATCTCAAACCACGCGGACGAAGTCGTGGGCATCAGTTAGTAAAAAATAAAACCTAATTATACCACAGTCAGTCATCTCGTTGTTTACAAAAGCACCTATTTAATCTGTGGCAATTGACATAACAAAATATAACAGCACTTAACAGTACCCTCTCGCGTGGCAATAAAATCTGCCACAAGTAGGTCATTCACCGCGGTGTGGTGTTACATACGCTATTGTATCATCAATAATGGCTTCTTAAACGATCCTCCACATATATCACAATGAAATTGTGCGACACTTTTTTCCGCGAGTAATGGAGAATGTATGATCCATTTATGGTTTACTTTGTGATGTTTATTCTTTACAATTACTATCAATGATAAAATTGTACTTACAAACATTTTGTAAATATTACAATCTATACTAATAAACTCGCCGGCATATTTAGCGGAACATAAAAAAAGGTCCATTATTAAAAAAATATGGTTTTATTTTAAAATCTACTTACTACACTTCTTTTGTTATTTAAAGTTTCATTTTTTTTTACTTAAAATAAGATCACATTAAGAACAGATTTTGCGAGTAAAGGCTATTTGTGAAAAATGGTACCTACATTTTTGAACTTTTCATGTAACCGGGAAAAGTGTAATTTAATATTAAAATAACAATTAATTAAATTTGAAACATGGTGATTAATATTGCGTATTTCCTCCACGTGCTCTTATTAAAGTTTCTACCCGTCTAGGCATACTGAGAATGATGTTATCGATGGTCTCCTGGGATAGTCTCCGCCATTCTTCAACTACGGCGATTCGCAGTTAACCCACGTTGGCAGGAGCTGGAATTCTGGACTTAACTTTTCTTTTCAGCAAGTCCCAAACGTGCTCTATTGGGTTCATATCCGGTCATCTCCGGTGAGTGATATTCATATCATTAAGATAAGCTTGAGTTACCCGAGCGGTATGCGGCCGAGCATTATCCTGCATAAAAACAAAATCGTCACCGATATATGGTTCAAACGGTACGACAATTTCTTCTAAAACTCTGATGTAGCGGTCTGCAGTCAGACTCCCTCTGTTAATCACTACCAAGTCTGTGCGAGCTCCCAAACAAATGCCCGCCAAAACCATTATTGATCCACCACCATAAGCAACTGTAGTTTCAAAATTTGTCTGAATGTATCGTTCTCCTTTGCGTCTGTATATTCTTTGCCTGCCGTCAATTTGATTTTAGAGAATACTGCACTCATCACTAAACAATACCTTACTCCATTGGTCTGCGTTCCAAAGTCGATGTTCCTGAGCAAAAGTTAACCTGTTTCTACGATGATTTACCTCGAGCCTTGGAGCCTTGGCGGGCACAAATGAACCCAAACCAGCTTCTTCGAGCCTTCTTTGTACCGTACGCTCACTTACGGTTACACCCCGCACTGCTTCTAACTCATGTCGGGCTTGGACGGCCATCAAACGGGGGTTCCTACGTTCACGAAGCCGAATGAAACGATCATCCCTACTCGAAGTGCGTCTTTTTCTGCCTTGTCCTGCTCTTCTCACATAAGGTTCTCTATTCTCTACCGGTCTCCCTGAACCGTTGGATACTGCGATGGATCGTTGAAACTGGTCGACGAAGATCTCTGGATATCACTCTGTAGGTTTGACCATTTCTTCGCATTTCGAGTGCCCTGGCAATCTCTGTTGGGGCTAAGTCAGGCATAATTCAGTCATCAAATCCAGAAAGATACGCGATTTAAAAAAAAATAACAAAAAACAGTATTTCAATGAAATTTTAAATCAAACTCAGAAGGAAGAAATACTCGAAGTTCGCTCCAGATAAGGTGTATTTGAATAAAATTAAAACAATAGCATAAAATGTGATGTTCAGTTGTTTTCTTAATTTGAAAATATTTCTTTTGAAATTAAATGACGTATAAACCAACCAGCAACCTTATATGATACTGATATCAAACCTTTTTTTATGTTCCGCTAAATATGCCGGCGAGTGTATTATAAATGCGAAAGTTTAGATGGATGGATGGATGGATGTTTGTTACTCAATCACGCCAGAACGGCTGAACGGCTCTGAATGATGAAACAGTACAGAGATAGATTATAGTCTGGAATAACATATAAGCTGCTTTTTATCCCGGAAAATTAAACAGTACCCGCGGGAACCAAAAAAACCTTAATCCACGCGGACGAAGTCGCGGGCATCAGCTAGTGAAACTTAAAGCTAGCCAGCCTGACCTGATTTTCATCTCGGAAAATAAAGGAGTTCTCACGAAATTAATAAAACTCAAATCATGTGGACGAAGTTGCGGGCATCAGCTCGTGAAACTTAAAGCTAGCTAGCCTGATTTTCATCTAGGAAAATTTAGGAGTTCTCGCAAGATTAATAAAAAACTCAAACTACGTGGACGAAGTCGCGGACATCAGCAAGTCATTTAATATTGAAAGTCCTAACAGTAATATATTAACTATCATTTTATTAGCAAATACTTGGACACAATATAAATCAAATCACTAATGTTAACACGTCTATAAATCACGGGGCTCTAGTAATCCTGTTCTCGATCACTATCAATGAAATTAATGAACATATCGGACTGACGTGCGATCAATACTGGCTCATTGCAATACTATTTGTCTGCCCGTGACATGAATATGTCTTAAGGTGATCTTATGTGTATGAAATAATCACCCTGTCACCATAAATCCTATTTTACATACTAGAGGATGCCCGCGACTATGTCCGCGTGGATTAAGCTTTTTAATTATCGGGGATCTCCTCAATTTTCCGGGATAAAAAGCCTATGTTACGTCAGGGTTTATGAAGCAAAGTTCACTCCTTTCTGATTCGAACCGCTACGTTATGAAACGCCCTTCCGGCTTCCGTATTTCCATCCGCATCTTCAAATCAAGACAGAGTTCGAACCTGGGACCTCCCACATATTAGACCTCCACGCTCACCACTGCACCAGGCAAGTCGTCAACGACCTATGATTTTTCCTGTATGAGGAAATCATTTTCCTGGGAACTACCTAGTACATTTCGTGCAAAATGCACATAGAAAATCCTTGCCATAGTTTTTTTTTTTCAATATGAACGGTGCTTCTTGCAATTCGTTTGATATCTACTGTGCAATCTTGGAGGCAAGCCACACAGCTTTTCACAGTGCGCCGTTCAATAATTGTACTTAGCTATAGCCGATATCTTACCAGAATATCTACTGGTAGTATTAGTGCTTACATGCCTAATAGTACTAATTTAAAGCTAATTCATGGTTGATTTACTAAGAATTAAATTAACCTGTGAGCACCTATAACTAATAATCTCTACCTATGCCTATCAACCGTATTATGTAGAAATTATCCACTGCGTTACATCTTATAGACTGGAATCCACACAATGCGCGACGGAAATGTGTCCAACGCGGCTCTTAGGTGATAGAGGCAAATATACGAAAACCCTGCCCTACCGCAAAGCCGTACCGTCAAGCATCATTGCGCTTTAGTATGGTGCTGCGTTGAATCCGATAAACATTGGGTTTTATAACAACTGTCATAACTCTTTCAAGTGGGTCTGCTTCCATCTTAGACTGCATCACCACTTGCGAATCATCAACATCATCAATCAATTTCATCATCAAAAAATAGTCAATTCATACCCACTGCTGCAAAAATGTACTACCGCTCGCCTCACAGCCAGATATAAGTTGTGGCGGTTAGCGATACACGACAAAAATAAGCTCTTGAGTGCAATGGTGACTGCGTGGCAGTAAAGCAGTATAACGCGCTGTGGCGCGGATTTTGTGTGAACATACCTTTAGATTACACAATTGGCCTCTGACCCGCTGTAGCCAATACAGAATACCTTATAAATTATATCGATAGGAAACACTTACGGTATCTCATTATGTTGTCATGGCACTCAGGCGAATCAACGTTTTGCCTGCTACCTGATTGGAGTCATCGATTTATTAATAACATTAGAAAACATGTTCATACTTAATTATATTAATTGATTTGCTACCTAACAATAATTATCATATTTTGAACTAGCTGATGCCCGCGACTTCGTCCACGTGGAATAAGTTTTTTCAATTCCCACGGGAAATCCTTAATTTTCCGGGATGAGAATTATGTCTATGTCACTCTCCAGTTCCTCAACTATACCCATGCCAAACATCACGTCGATCCGTTTCTCTGTAGCAGCGTGATTGAAGGACAAACCAACAAACCAACACACTTTCGCATTTACAATATTAAGTATAATTATTATCTGCAGAAGATTAAGAACGAATTCATCGTCATCGCCGACCAGTGTTGCCAACTCTGAAATCTAGCAGGTGGTAGAATTCTCCTGAAAATACGGTAGATTTCCCGAAATTATGTTGTTGACAAGTGGTTTTTACATTTGAAATACCGTAGGATTACCTTGTATAATTAGTAGTAAGTTAGGTGTCAGAATTGAAAAAAAACTCATATTTTTAATCAGAATCAGACAATATAATTGTTTCGATATTTTTTTAAATAAGTATCGATATTATGTTTTTGTATCATAGCGCAAGTGGGATTAAAATCAATACAATTTTTTCCGTCCCCCGGTGTATGGCCTGCTGCGTTAATATATTACAAATCAAATAGAATCAATAGATCAAATAGAACACAACACGAGAAACTCTTGCCTAATGTTAAGTACTTAGTTTGAAATTTGAATGAATGTGATACAAATAAACTAGGTAAATTAAAAAGTTCTAAGTATCCATATAAATTCAAATACATACAGCAATCGAACTACACCTACCGAATTCGTTCGCGTAATATCTCCGAGCTGATACCGCGCTTTTTGGGGGACTTCCCGAAAATAAACATTGTTGTCGTTAGAATAAAATGAAAACACACTAACGTAAAAAAATATTTTAATTAATTTCATATATTATTTAACATAATTATGACGTCTTTATGTTAAAATCCAAATTACGGTGTTTTTTGCTCCGTAATTATAATCCTACCGTAGGTAGTAAATTTAAGTTGGTTACGGTGTTTTTACGGTAATTACGGTGCAGTTGGCAACACTGTCGCCGACCCAGTAGTCCCAGTACTTGAGGATGGGTGTCCTCATATTATGTATAATGAGAGGATTTTATGCCATAATCCACCCCGTTGCCACACCTAGGTTTAGTATGGAGAACTCTCGGGTATCTAGGCTACTTCACAGCTAATGCAAGTGTGTATTAATAATTTCATAAATCGTACATGACTGTGAAAATTTTGAGGTGCATGCCCTGGATTCGATCCCGGAATTGGAGGCTATCGGAATCACCACGGATAGATCACAATAACTTATTTAAATTACTGTACCCAAGGATTTAAAGTAAACGAAAACTGTAAGTTCAACAAAAAGTGATTTCAGCTTTGTTATTTTCACTTGTTGTGTAGGCGTTAATTCAAAAACACTGGCTAAGTGCGTGTCGAGCCAGGCGCAGTGTAGGGATCCGTAGTTGCCAGTTACATTTTATAAGTACTCGTTTACATGTAAAGCCTACTTGGCTGTGATAATTTTCTTTTTAATTTCCTTATTTAAACTCCTCCTGTTTAGCACTTTAAAGCTAAATATTTCGGAAACGGATACCTGAATCGGAAAATGGTGTTCCCACCATATTTTTGGACATAGACAGACACTTACACGGACGGATGGACATGGCGAAACTATAAGGGATCCTTGTTGATTACGGAACCCTAAAAATGGACTCTACCTGAACTCTTACGCATTATCTAATAAAAGAAGTATCGTAAATGGTAAAGTACTGGCTGTTTATACCTTATAAGCTAACATATACAGGGCATACCAAACGGAAACACTTTCGTTTTCATTTATCATAGAAATAGGTTTATATTGACCAAAAATAACGCGACCAGTTTCGGTCGCGTAACAATTCTATATTGGTTGCTAATAAAATTAAATGCCCAATTTGTATTTTTATATCTATGTAACGGATATCGTTATACAATCAGAATCCAGACGAATATTATAAATGCGTAAGTGTGTCTGTCTGTCTGCTAACGCTTTCACGGCTCATCCTTCCAACCGATTTTGATGAAATTTAATGTAGAGGTAGATTGTATGCCGAGGAAGGACATCGGCTACTTTTTATCCCGGAAAATTAAGTAAGTAAGTTCCCGTGGGAATAAAAATCTTAATCCACGCAGACGACGTCGCGGGCACCATCTAGTTGAATAATAAGAATATTCTCAGATTATCCTTAACCTTACTTTAATATTATAAATGGGAAAGTGAGTTTGTTTGTATGTTTGTTCCGCTTTCACGCCGTAACTACTGAACCGATTTGGCTGAAATTTGGAACATAGATAGCTTATAACCTGGATTAAAACATAGGCTACTTTTTATCCCGGAAAATTAAGGAGTTCCCGCGGGAACCAAAAAACCTAAATCCACGCGGACGTAGTCGCGGGCATCAGCTAGTTAAAAATAATTCTCACTAATAAAAATGATTAAAAATAGGTACTCTGTCCCTTTCCATCTATACGAGAGGAGAAAGAGAGACTGTCACGTTCAATGTTTCCAGCCCAGCGCCCCATAAAGAACTAAAGAACAGTCGGGTTAAATTCTAGCTTAAGTCCAGCTCAAAAAAACACACCACAGAAGAACTCCCTGGCGCAGTGGTGATTTCTGTGGTTACTGATCATGTGGTCGGTTCGGAGTTCGATTCCTTGCAAGGGCACTTTGGGAATTTATATTTTAAATTTGTCTCAGGTCTGGTGCGTCGGAGGCCTCGGCCGCGGCTCTGAATACTCCCCAAAGCCAGATACCAGCAAAGCCATTCTGTAAGATGCTGCATAGAAGCTGATTAGGGGTATACGTTTAATATTATTATTACTTCCACAGTTCCAACCGACGATGCACTTCAGCAATCCGATAAAACCGGAGAGAGATCAGGCACATAGACAATAAAATACTTATTGATAATTTTTGCATGAGTCCGTATGTACATGCAATAATTGTATGGTACACATTATTGTATAACTTTCATAATAATTGTTATTATCGCTAATAACTCTACGTATGTGTCAATAACAGGATTTTACTCAATCAAAGAATTATAAAGTAATCAAAGTCAATTATTAAAGTCTTTAACCACTGTATGGTCAAGTTATTTTGACAGGTTCCAGTTAGTTCTTGCTTCCATTGATAGATTTTCAATGGGATCACTTTCTATTCATTCAAACTTGTACTTGTATGAATGAACGTATCTACGTACTACTTTTATAGATATATTTTGTTTGATTTGCTTTTCACCGGATGCTTCCAAGTTGTAATGTAAAATGAATAAGATGATGTGATGCAAAGACTTCATAATTACCTACTCTTACTTTATTAGTTTTTATGTAATTATGTAAAATAGGCTTTCAAATAATCATGTCTGTCATGATGAGGTTTAGCTTTGGTTACGTTTGCTTAAAAAACCTACTAATACTTGCCTTGAAATCTATTAAATATATATATTTAATGAGAGATATATTATACTTTGACTTTCGTTGGAAACCATTAGTGTGGGCTTTTTATAGAGAATCTTAAGAAATTTCCGAATCAAATGGGCATAGGACATTCACCGCTTTTTCTTGTGTGTTCTTTTAAATGTTTTATTTATGCAAAAGTTGACTCTTCAAACTTCGATCGTAGACGGTAGATAATAAGTACTGAAAGGCAAAAGGCATACATGATTGTACTACCGAGTATGTAGTTTTCGGGTATAAATATCACCATTCACCATCGATTCCCATAGCGCACTGTGTGCAATTTTACACCTCAACAATGATACCGATTGTATGCAAAATGCTTTGGTATTGTTCGAATTTTTTTCACACGATGTACCTACTTACGAATATCCATATACTGTTAAAATATGCGTCCTTCAGATCTCACCGACTAGTCGGAACCTTTTCTTACTCAGTGCTGTGTGGAATAATTGAAACGAAAAAAGAAACTGTCGTACCAGAAATGTACGAAAAATGTTAAAAGTTTTTTTCATCAACTTTTTCCGATAAGACCCTATAATGCAGTCTAAAATGGAAGAGTATAGGCCACCCATGCACCTTATCATGGATTTAATTAAAAAGATAAAATGTATATGTGCAACCAATTTCCAAAATAGCAAAAAGGAAATATTAGGAAGTTACCTGCAGTAACAAAGAGTAGGTACCTATTGCTTCAACCGAGCGTGCCATCAGTATTACATAACATAATTTATATTAGTTGTTGTGCCACTGCCAATGTGTTAAAAGTCAAAATAGGTTCAAATGGCTGACATTTACAATGACCATGTAGGCTTAGTACATGCAAATCTCGAAAACGCTGATAGATTATTTCTAGTTATGCTCGTAGGTGCATCGTAGTATATAATAATAAAGTCGTAATAATTACATTCAGTAATACAGTTTTTTGTGCAAAATTACAGCTTCGTGCGCTGGCTGTAGACGTATTGACACATTTCTTTGCCAGCAATAAACGTGATTTTACTAACTTTATCATGTATCTCTCTCTGCGTCGTATTCCTCATTGCTGAGGGTCAAGAACCCATTCCATTAATCACATAATGGCAGGGGTTTTCTTGGGATAGTAATGCGATGGGTTCCCGGGGTCCTTCCGCTCTTATCATTTATAGTTAGGAATAATATACCTCTCTGTTATCAAATTTATGTTAAGGTTCTTCAGACCTTTACCTAGAAATTGGTAGTAGTCAAATAACACGATTTGGTCCTTGTAAAACATGTAAAAAATTGAAAATGTTTTGTGATAACCGAAATCTATCAGCGTTGTCGAGACAATATTATGAAAACTCGTACTAGAAGGGTCCAGTAAGCATGATTAAGATTTACGAGTAAGCATTGGTTACTCTCACAGATTTGAGTTTATTGCTATTTCAATTTTGAAAGCACACAATAGAGATTTATCGATGCTTTGGTACTATGGTTCTTAAATTTAATTTACGTTCAATTGAATAATCATTTCATTTAATTTTATTGTTTGTTCTACGTTTCCGTCCACTTATTTACGACAATCACCCACCCAGTTTCATATTATTATAATGAAAGTTATGGGCAAGTTAAATGAATAGTTTACTGACTAAACGCGCGGTTTACATTATGCCAGCGACTGGATCCTATGTAAGTTCATCAAATAAGTAAGTAAGACTTTATTCTTAGTCAGTTGCTCGTTTTGTTAACTTTACGTTCTATTAGACGATACCCGCTATTTCGTCCGCGTGGATTAAATTTTTTATTCATTTTTATTAAGATAAGTAGCCTATGGCCTTCCCCGGGATGTCACCTATTTCTATACGAAATTTCATCAAAATTTGTTGAAAGGATGGCCTTTAAAGCGTAGCAGACAGACAGAATATTAGTATATGGATGTTATTTAGCCTTAACTTATTAAGACGCGAGTCTTCGCTGCGCCAATATACGAAACAGAGACAATTTGGTAGCGTTTCGGTTCGCGGTGACCACTTCCCAATATGACCACTTCCTTTTTGACCATTTCCCGGTACGATCACTACCCGGTTAGCATCGATTGGACCGTCTCAAAGTCATAGTCAGTTGAAGCAAACTTTTACAAGTGACTTCGAATCTTCAAATGAATACTGGTTCTGAATCCCATTCAAGAAAAAAATAACATGATATTCATTTATTTATTAAGAAAAAATAAAAAATCCAATCTAATATTTTTTATTCAAGTAGACTTTTTACAAGTGCTTTTGAATAGTCGAATCTACCACTTGTTCTACCACTTGCCGGAAATGATAGTATAAATTGTTTTATTTAATTCCCTCGAGTATTTAGTTAAATGGTGTGTTAAAAATTTAATTTATTATTTCTTTGGCAAATCCAAATTGCTTCTTGCCTTCCATCGCAAAAAAAATTAAGCCAAGAATTAATTGTTTCGAAAATCTCGTCATGAGCTTCCGTTCTCACACTTTTTTGCAGCCCTACTATAAAGTAGAGCTTTGTAA
Organism: Erebia epiphron; assembly: GCA_963932025.1. NCBI lineage: Eukaryota > Metazoa > Arthropoda > Insecta > Lepidoptera > Nymphalidae > Erebia > Erebia epiphron. Next base: position 12,824,196 of record OZ009952.1, on the reverse strand, counting down.
GAACTAAGAAACAATAATAGCTTGCATGATTATGCCTACATGCTGCAATAAGAAAATAATGAAGCGCAACCCTGGAGTGGCAGCCACTCTCACGGGAACGGCCGTCAGCCGTGACGCGCACAATATGTGTGCGCATACCATGATGCCATGAGTTTGTGTTTTTTTTTTAAATTTATAGACTAGCGCTTGGCTGCAATCAGACTTGCTAGAAGTAGTAATGCAGCCTAAGCCACGTTATAAGGAAAATAAGACGGTAGTGCCTATACCTATAACTTTTCGGCGTTATGTGCGTTTTAATCCAACGGCTCCGAGTTACTTACCCACTGTAGATCATCCATCCACCTAATGGCGGTTCATTGGGCATTGGGATAACGCTGGGCTTTTCGGTGCGAGTTTACCATTCAAGCCTTGGGACCCCAACGCCTATCGGCCGACCGTCCATCGGCCAGCCGACATAAGACTTACGAGACCGAGTTCGGCGAAGGTCCATACAGGAGTCCTTCGTCCAGTAGTGGACGGTTGAGTCGACTACGACGCCGACGAGTAACTAGTAAAGCGTTCATAAAATTAAGTGTTAGAAAATATTTTCGTACGTGAGCCCGATCTCTAGTTATCTTTAGATCAAACCAACAACCTACATATCAAACTTTCAGCTTCTACTAAATACCTCGGAATTTCCCACAAGTGCCGCGGCTATTACGTTCGGGTAGAAGTGGCGAAATCCCAAGATGTGACCGATAACGAACCGCCTTCGTTTCCGAGTTCCACGCTTAATTAATTGAATTGTTTATTGTATTGTAATTAGCTGTACGCACACAACTACGCGTGTTAAACAAAAATTGTATGGAAAATTAAAACGAGTCATTATAATAAAGAATTACATGTTTTTTAAGAGATTTCATTCATAAAACATGTGTAATTGTTATTTAAATGTTCAGGTTCCTTGCCGAGCTTTTATTATATTAAATTAAATGCCTAACAATTGTTGATGATTATCAACACTTGTTAACAAGTATTGGATTATCATAAGTTCGTAGTTTACACTTATAGTAAAATCCTCTTTACCAAATTTCGGTCAGGACGGCCAATCTTCACAGCAGTTTGAAAATTCTTGTTCTGGGCTACTAGTGCGATATCATCAGCGTATATGAACTTTATCGCTGTTGTAGCCGGTAGGTCGTGGATGTAAATGTTAAATAGTGTTGGAGCCAGCACTGAACCATGTGGTAGGCCATTTTTAGGATTCTTCCTTTTACTCTTGCAGTACCCCAAGAAAACTTCAAATTCTATGTTAGTGAGAGATACTGATACTGACACTGATACTGTTTATGGTAATTTTCACTTTATATCCGTCTGTCTGTCCGTAACCATTTTACGGCACATATTATAACTGATTTTTACGAAAGTTCAGAGAGGATTGCATTAGGATAGTCTTACCTAATCTACGTTTTATTCCGAAATTGAAAGATTTTCTGCAGGATTTTTAAAAAAAAACTCACGCAGACGCATTCGCATGCATTATCTCGTAATAGGTAATATTCTATAGAAGTTTCTTTTAAGTTAAACATTTTATAAATGAAAGCTTATAAGCTTGTTTTTGCACAATCGCTCAAATCTTATTTAATCCTCGTTATCTTAAACAAACAGGTATCTAGTATGTAGAGTGTAGTTATGTACTAGTTACATTGCGTTAAAATGAAGTCATAAGCCATAACGTACTGCGAATGCTTACCACAAAACTACAAAAAGTACCTTAGGATTGGACACGTTTAAAGTCACTCAAGCACACATAAGTTACACCAATCTTTAAATATTTTACGCAATTTTCGCACTTAACGAAACAATAAAACAGATCAGAATTCCTTGTGATTTCTCACTAAACAGTGTGCTGTCAAGTATTATAACTTGATGTCGTATAAGTATACCTCGAATTTGGATGATGTCATGGTTTATAAGCATTTCTTAGTTGTTACTGTGGTCATAAGGTCGTTCACATAACCATAATGTTCAAACACGGTAATATTTTGCCTCGGTAAAGATCAGAATAACGGCAATGTATAATTTGGGTTGTTTAAGCCCCGTGCTCATTTGCATTAATGCTAAGTTAGCGATAAAGTTTGCAAGTGTTTTATGTTAATTTTATCACCCGTTCAATTTTAGCAGATATACCTACTATTTCTATTATAAAAGCTATTCAAGTCGAAATAACTCGTACATAATACCTGCTCGATAATTTAATATAAAAAAATTCTTTTTTAAACAACCGACTCTAAACTCCCGCGCCATCTTTACAACAACAAGCACACGCTATACAAAGTACTTATTTTATTGTTGAAATTTTAAAAACCGCTCGACCGATTTCGATAAAATTATATGGGACCACATAGGAAGTATGCCCTTTCAAATAAAACAAGAATCATCCAAATCGGTCCACCCAGTCAAAAGTTCTGAGGTAACAAACATAAAAATAAAAAATAAATAAAAAAAAATTACAGTCGAATTGAGAACCTCCTCCTTTTTTTGAAAAGTGAGCTTACAATCTACGCTTAAAGCTCTAGCCCAACTTGAGATACATGGAGCGCGGCGGTACGTATCGGCAAATCTATACTAATATTATAAATGCGAAAGTTTGGATGGATGGATAGATAGATATAGGGATGGGTGGATATATGTTACTCATTTATGACAGCACGGCTGAACGGATCTGGATGAAATTTATCACAGAGATAGATTATAGTCTGGAATAACACATAAAGGCTTTTTATCCCGGAAAATTAAAGAGTTCCCGCGGGAACCAAAAAACCGCAATCCACGGGAACGAAGACGCGGGCATCAGCTAGTATAACATATATGTATGAATTTGTACGGGGTCGCGTCGCGCAGTGCATCTGTGTGCTGCGTCGCCTAGTTCCATACAATCTTAGAGAAAGAATACCTACTTGCCGCTACGTGCCGCGCGGGTATCGCGCCTATTTAGTGGGGCTAGACCTTAAAGCAGTATTATTTTTTTATTGATGCCGCTCTTGTTTCAGAAATATATTAGAACTAGCTGATACCAGCGACTTCGTCCGCGTGGATTGAGGAGTTTTAGTTCCCGCGGGAACTCTTTAATTTTCCGGGATAAAAAGTACCCTATTATTTAATCCGGACTTCTAACTTTACGTCTGCAAAATTTCAAAGCAATCGGTTCAGTAGTTACGGCGTGAAAGCGGAACAAACATACAAACAAACTCACTTTCCCATTTATAATATTAGTAAGGATAAGGACAGTCTTTATTTTAGGGACGTCAAGGTACGTCATATAAATCTATAATTTTATGCGGCAGTAGTAATATGCTCCTGAATGCATTCGGGCCTCGAGTTTAAACGGTGAGAAAGCTCCATTCCGTCATCCATTATAAATATAACTAGAAATTAATCGTGAGATAGATGCCAGACTCGTCATTTTGCAGCCGTGCGAGGGATTATTACTTAAGTACCTATTATAAAAGAAGGAATTATTGAGCTCCCTAAAATAATAGAAAAATAGTGCACAATCTCTAAACTAAACTTAAATGACAGCATTAAAAATATTGCTAACCTTTTCATAATACTCCCTGCGGAAAGGGACATAACTAGATTTAAAGCTGTCATTTTAGTTTAGTTTAGAGATTGTGCTACACAGAATCAGCCCCAATACCCTGTAAGCACTGCACCAATCTGCATAATGCATTGTTTCCCATTTCACCTCTTAAAGTGCAAACTAGGTCTTCTATTACCATCAATCTAGACAACAGGCACTTGTTAAATCGATTTACAACGTTTCTGAATCGATGCAGGTGGTAAGTGCCAAAACACACTATATACCGGACAGGATAAAACGTATGTGTCAGAACGTTTTGTTCGGTCGCCAAGTGTGCGCGCTCCATATAAAGGTGAAATACGCGAACTTTTATTTATCCAGTTTTCCAAACATTGGAAAAAGACAAGATAAAAAAGTCCGTGCGACACTTGCTCGTTGAAGGGGAATACGTTTTGTCCTTTCGTGCTATTCTGTGCAATTTTTTTACTTACAATCGTGCAATCTAGACCTCATCATGCTTATGAAAAGCAATGGTAAGGTCTCGTCTAGGTTGGAGCGCGCTTGCCTAGAAAATTCGTCTTTAACAATCTTTCCCACAGCCAAGGGTTACTAGAAGAGATAGACTTTTGAAGATAAGTGCTTGCTTGTTCACTATTTTTCTTTCTTTTCTATGTACTTCTTAATTTTCAAAATATTATAAATGCTAAATTGTGTCTGTCTGTCTGCTACGCTTTAATGGCTTGTTAATGGCCCATCTTTTCAACCGATTTGGACGAAATTTGGTATCTATTTCACATAGGACATGTCCCGGGCAAGGATATAAGCTACCCCGGCAAATATAGCAATTTTGCTGAATTTCTGTCCCTATGTCAATTTTTCTGTCCCTAGTGAGTTTTCACTCTAAAGCTATGAAAGCGGCGGCCGTGCAATTTTGAATTGCAACCTGCCGTTATTACTGACAATCGTGGAATATTAACGTCTTACACGCGAGCTTAGGTCTATTTTACTTTTTATTACCGCAACAGCTGTTTTGACTGCAAGGGAGTTGCGAAATTCCAGTTTTAGTGCGGTATTTGAATCAGATGATGCGTGCGAGCTTTTCTTTCGAACTTTTTGATTTTCCGGGATGAAATATAGTGTCTGATAGTTACATCTACTCACCAATACCTATGTAAAGATCACTTTGAATTCATCGATAAGTTTGGATCCGGGTGTGGCGTGTGTCCGTTCATTCAACCGATTTTAACGAAATCATCCCAACGGAAGGATGAATATTAAATACGAGTTTCTTGCCAGCTCTTCTCAGTAGAAGAACCGGTGGTAGAGTATTTACGTATCATAAGTGACACAAATTGACCTTCGTGAAATAAATAAATCATTTATGAAATAGGCTATTTTTATACCGGAAAGTAAGGGAGTTCCTAAATTCAAAAATCCTAAATCCAAGCGTATGAAGTCGCGGGCATTATCTTGTTTATAATATTAGTATAATAGCGAGTAATAGTTGGTTAAATAGTGTGGTAACTACGCATTTTTAACACCACGATGTTATCTGACTCCCCGCTTTGCGTTAATTATCATGTTCTCAGCATAGTGAGTAATATTTGGTCTGCAAGTGTCGTAATTGCCATTTGTTGAGAGGGCGAGGTGTAACATTGCGAAATGATAACCTCCTCTTCGAAGTCGGATAAAAGGCGACTTCGGGTCAAGGCTACGCAAATATCGTGCAGTAGGTAGGTATGTACTTGAATGAGGAGAAATGTACGCTCGCTTTCATGGTTATTTTTATGCTAAAATTGGTTACCAATTGGTTCACGTTTATTGGTAGAAAAAGTAGTTGAGTAACATTTTAATATTCATATCGGCTAGTGAGTGAACTTTTATTTAATTTTATTACTATTTTAATTAAATTTTTATAATTACGTTGATAAAAATTTGTTCTTAAAATTTAGTACGAGTCACCCCCTGCCATTTTATCCGAGTAAAATAACAATGGTCAGGCAGGGGCCATAGTACTTCCATAGACCCTGTTCACCAGTCCATTAAAGCAACCCAAACCTACCTATACGTATCTTTTGTTTCCATGTACTATTGCAATAGTCCTGTGACGCTACGCTTGTAGTTTCGATACAATGGAAAAAAATGAGTTTCGCGTGTTGATAAAACATGGTTTTTTAATGGGGAAAAATACCGTTGAAGCACAGCAATGTCTAATAAAATGTTATGCGGGATCAGCTCCCTCTAAAGCAACCATTTGTCGGTGGTATGCCTTCAAACGCGGTCGCATGGACACAAAAGATGGGGAACGCTCAGGTCGTCCAAATGAAGCAGTGACTCAACAAAATATTAGCCAAGTCCTCAAAATCGTAATGGAAGATCGGAAGATAAAAGTGCGCGAGATAGCCGAGATTGTGAAGATTTCAGCTGGTAGTGTTTTCACTATTTTACATAAACATTTGGCCATGAAAAAGCTTTTTTCCAAGTGGGTGCCGCGTTTGCTTACAACTGATCAAAAGGAACAACGTATCCAATGATTCAGAGCGATGTTTGGCGTTGATGAATCGTAATAAAAAATAATTTTATAAAAAAACCTTGTTTTAGTACTTAGTCTCGGGACTTATTGAACCACGTGTTATATTTGCCAGTCGGTATCACATTTCCTTCAGAGTAAAATTGTATAACGGGCCTCTGCGAGTCCCGAGTCGATGGAAGAGAGAGAGAGAGAGAGAGAGATATATTTATATTTATAAAATTATTATAAACCCTATTTATGAGAGGAGAGCTGGCGATGACTTGTATTTAGTGAAGAGTTTATAACCAAATTGATTTTCTTCCTCAGAGTTTCCTGGCCGCAAACGCAAAATGCTGGTGGGCGGGGGCCCTCGCAGCCGCCACCGCGGAGCTGCGCTACGCCGGCTACGTGGCCCCAGGTGTCCTCCTGGTGGCGGGGGCCCCGAGAGCTCTGGAGACCGTCCGGGGGGCCTACTCCCGCTCTGTGCTGAAACCACCGCCGACTTACCTCATTTGCGGCCTTGGTGAGTACCTATTGCTTTGATTAGGCAATTCATGAGGTACTATGAGATACTTAGCATAAGGGACTAATTTATAGTTATTCAGCTCAAAAGATACAGTTTAAAACAAAACTGTCGTTTTCTAAGGAGAAGGATACGTATCCTAACCGGTCATTGGAAGCGTTCAAACATTATTTTATTATTATTTTAAAAAATATCGTAAAATAAACAACTCCATTTTAAAAAAAAGTTCGTATAGGGAAAGTGTAAATACCCAGGATTGTCTTTGCTCGATACCTAATTTGCTTAAGGCTTATTTTCAACTTTTGTTGTTCCATATTGACTTTTGCCCTACTTTAAATTTTTACCGCGTAATGGAATGGATTTTATATGGAATGGAATGGAATGCAAGCAGGTTAGGTAAAATATTATGAAAAGGTTAGATTAAAGATTTTCTCTCTCTGAATTTTAATCTATGACACATCATGTACCCTTCCTACCTTACTTACGTTCACTGTAAAGAGATAGACTCACACAATCCGACATATTTATCCTTTTTCAGCCATCAAAAGTTAGGGGAGAACCCTTTAATCCGTATTTTAAGCCCTCGAAAGCCTTAAGAACCTTATTTAGTCGATTCATACATTGTCATACATCGGAAGGAGGTCTTCAATTTTTTGCTCTCCAAAACGATATCGTTTTGAACAACAGCGTTTCCGATTGTAATCGCAGGAAGTGTAGGTTTAAAGCTTCCGTGCAACGAATAGGGGTGGCTTTTTTTATGAAAAAGTAAACTTTTTGGAGTTTACTCTTTAAGAATCGATTTTCATATATATAAGCCCAGGGTATGAAAATGTATGGGGAGTAAAATAAACCTTTCTCCGTTGCGTTACGTTACGTTATGTTTATATTTCCATGCTAACACTTTTCGTCCGTAAGGAGTAAACTCCACACATAACTTAAGTACCTTCAAGGCAAGAGTGATTAGGCATCTTCTAGGCAAGCCCGTTCCAACCTAGACCTCATCATTGCTTTGCACTAAGCATGATTGTCGTCAAGCGCAAGCCTATCACGAAATAAAAAAAAAACTCCAGTCGTGCGTCGGAGCTGACACACACAATTTTAGGGTACGGAAGTACCTCAAAAGGAAAAAACGGAACCCTTATAGGATTACTTTGTTGTCCGTCCGTCTGTGCGTTTTTCTCAGGAACCCTTTTTATCAGGAACGCATTGACGTATCAAGTTGAAATTCATATCAAATACTCAGGTCTACTGTCCCTTGGAGCTGTGAACAAATCAAATTTCTAACCCAACGCAATCAAAAGATACAGGGTACTTCCCGTGAACTTAGAATCTTGAAATTTGGTACGAAGCAACGTCTTATAGCACAGATAAAGGAAAAATTGCGAAAAACATAAGTTTTGGTTACATCATAGTAAAATATTTTTATTAAGTTTTATAAATTATTAAAAATATTTTTATTATATGATTATTTCCTTCCTCCCATCAGATTTTAATTATTTTAGCATAATATGAATGACTTTCCTTTTTTACGCAGCATATAGTTGGTTTAAACTTAACATTTCTTTTATCAAAGGATTTCGTTTGGAAGGTTTGACATTGATGGCAAGAAAAGAATAGAAAGATCTAAAATATAGGATTTCAAAATAAACTTTTGCGAAGTAAGTACTTTCGAATCATCACGTGAATCTACCACTGCACACAGATTATTTTTGCAATTAAAAATAATAAAACTGGTTACATGACCTTCCTACCAAATAACCAACCAAATAACCAACAAGTAACACGGGATTATGATGTTACAGTACCATAAGTGTCGTATTTACTCGTGTATATTGTATATAATTACGATAAATAATTATGCACTACACTTACAAAAATATTTTTACCATTTTAATTATATATAGTTAATTTAATTATAGATTTGGTGCTATAATTCGAAAGTGTCAGTTGTATTGATAAAATCTTTATACAAGAGTCATGCAGGTATTTACATTGCGTAAAATTTTTACTCTTCACAACTGGTCAAGGCACTTTTTCTTCATGGTCAATTTAATTGGGACATCCGGTGTAAGTTAATATTATCTACTCGTTATTCGTATTGACAATAACGTTAACAATATTGAAAACCACCATCCCTGTTTTCTGATCGAACTTTACCTACCTACGTCATAAAAAACAAACACGGCCACCACTCAGAAGCCTAGTTTTATTCCAGTAGGGCTAGCATGCGCACAACAAGTTAAATTATGTCTACCCGTATCTCTATTGTACCGAAGCTAACATGATTGATCTCGTTATCAAAAGTAGAGATAAAAGTAATATTTCTTATCTGTGGTATATTTCTGTACGTACCCTTACATGTCGACTATTTTTTCTTGTAATATTCTGCATTTTGTGTATGTTAGGGTAAACGAAAAATTTGCTGACAACGACAACAATCTCTCTCTACTCTCTCGTCGCGAGATATCTCGTTGTGCTAAGCTTGCTGGTCTTTTCTGCCACGCAGTACTAGTTATTATTCTGTGGCCACGCCACAAAATCTAAATACAATCACAGAATAATAACTAGGAAAGGTGACTAACTGACAGATCTACCAGCGCAAAGCTCCAAACCACAGGACGAATCGGATTGAAATTTGGCATACAGATTTTATAACGTAGGCATCTGCTAAGAAAGGATTTTTGAAAATTCAACCCCTAACGGGGGGAAATAGATGGGCAAGGCGGGCTTAAATGGGTTAACGTAAGCGAAGCTTCGGGCAAAAGCTAGTCATCGATAATTGCTATCTGCAAATTATGGAACCAGCTTCTGTGTTCCCACTTCCCTCAAAAATAAAATAACGTGGCTTTTCGCGGGGCAGTTAGGTACCTACCTAAACAAATTCCTAAAGTTATTGTACTGTGTGCAGTGGCGTGCACAGTATTCGAAGCCAGGGCAGGCATTGGTTATGATAGTGTTAGAGGGAAAAATCGAAACTAGTGTACATGGCATCACTGCCTCTACGGTGGTCGACTCTAGCGTAGAGCTTAGTGTTAGAGGGAAAAATCGAAACTAGTGTACAATGATATCACTGCCTCTACGGTGGTCGACTCTAGCGTAGAGCTTAGTGTTAGAGGGAAAAATCTAAACTAGTGTACATGACATCACTGACTCTTCGGTGGTCGACTGTAGTGTAGAGCTGACAACCCTAGGCTAGGAACTATAAGACAAATTGGTGGAAAAATGTCACCAATCGCAGTATTTGTGTGATTTTCTAAATTAAAGTATAATTAAATGGATAACCAGTGCTTCTTTTTAATAGTAGATACCTATTTTCAGGCAGGACATGATGAAAAATATGCATTGAAGTTTTTTAATTGGGGTAAGCAATGCTTTTATGCCTCTATTGCATGCCACTGACTGTGTGGCTTAATGATGTTAATCAATGTTTTTGTCATCAAAACAAACGTTAACCATCTGAGCATAATTATTTTAAACACTGTTACGCCATTTTGACGCTCACTACAGCAATTAGTTTTCTTTGAGCCAGTCATCAAAACATTTAAAACCTGAATATAACTTGTCTAGGATTTAATTGCTAGTATAAACCAGTTAAGGTCAAGATCGACTGGTCTTCAAAAATCCTGTTATCCTACGGTGAACAACGCCAGTGCACTGCACGTTATTCGATCCTACGCGATCGGCCCACGGCCTTGCAAGGACGACGATTGTATTGAATAACAACCTTGTTCCATCCTTCACCGTTGTAACACAGAACATGTAGAAACCGTGAGCGTTGGGATCCTTATACGGTCGACACCAATCTACTCGCACGTAACACAGAATAAGTAATAGCACTGAATAGGTATAATAGTATGGTAATAGTATTGCTGTACGAAACTTTCCGGATGTACATAGGTAGTTACCCCTAATCAAATAGTCGTCTCTGAGCTGTGGTGCGAGTGCTTGTTTGCGCAGCCCTCATTCAAACTGTCATAGTCAACGTAGATACTCGTAGGTAGGTACTATGCGCGAAAATATGCTATTGCGACGCGTCTTGAGGCCAACTTCACACGCGACCAAATGATTGGCGCCAGCTCTATACTAATCGCTAAAGTTTTGAACAGGATGAGAATCGTACCTATTCTATACTAGCGAATGCTCGTGACTTCGTCTGAGTGGTTTGAGGTTTTTTGGTTCACGCGGAAACTCTTTAATTTTCCGGGATAAAAGGTAGCCTTTGTGCTATTCCAGGCTATAATCTATATCTGTGCCAAATTTTAGCCAGATCCGTTCAGCCGTTGGGGTGTGATCGAGTTACAAACATCCATACATCCATCCAAACTTTCGCATTTATAATATTTGTAAGAAGTAAGATAGGCATTTCATTTTATTATGGTGTAAAGCTGTTCACTACGTAGCCAGTTTATCTATGTCTATGGTGCACTAGCTTGATTTAAAAAAGGAAGACTAAAGATTTTGATCTGAAAAAATAACCTACTTACCTAATATTAATCCAAAATTTCGGAAAGTATCTAAACCCAAAGACAGGAGCCAAAATATAAATCTTTTACTGTTAAAAAGGACGTTAATGTTAGAACGCTAACATTTTCAGAGCAAGATCGTCATTGCAAACTGAAAACAACTAGTTTATATAAATCAAAAAGTACACGAACCGTACATTGCAAACCACTTTGAAATATTTGTCCAACAAATACATTGTTCGCGAAAAGGTAAAGAGAATTTAGATGACACGGTCTATGGCAATGAGTTAACATAGCCCATAGAGATGCTGACTTCATGCGGCCTGAGCCACCCAGAAAATCCATACTTCCATACTAATATTATCATAAATGCGAAAGTGTGTCTGTCTGTCTGCTTCGCTTTCATGGCCCATCTGTTTAACCGATTTTGATGAAAGGAGAATGGGCATTTTGGGCCCAACTCCAATAGCAATCAATGTAGTGTCGATGAATAGGTCTTAACACAAGGAAAAATATTTATTACGGTGACTTGTCTCAAATCGTTGTACTTTTTCCGTGAGCCCGCAGGAAACATCCCCCTATCCAAATCTATATTTTGGGTGAAATCATGTTGAAAATAATATTAAACTACATTATTTTAAGTTTTTAACCTTCGATTATTACGGGGAGTTCCCTCCGACTCATTTCCAGCAGCGGGGCGCGGGCGGGGGCGGAGGGAGGGCGGGTAGCGCGTGGGCAGCGTAATTCGCACAGTCGTACAATCGTTTTGCGCGTGAGATAACGTTCCGCCTGTGTTTATTGCTTTTACAAGTTACTTATCCCGTTTTTATCACTGACCCCTGCGGCCTGCGCCTTCTTGGACATTGTTGTTGCCCGCCCTAAACGTAGACCTTGGCTAGTATTTTGGACTATTGATCTGCTTATCGACCTGGAATATTGCAATGGAAGATTATCGCAATTGTGTGATGTGTCGGCGAGGCCCATATCATGGAAGATACCAACAACATGTTTTAACTAATGATCTCCCAAGAATGCGTCCCGAGTTTGCGGCGTATATATACAAGAACATGCCGTTTTGGAGGTTGCATTCAACAATACACTACGCGTGCGTGTCACCGATGCTGGCAGAGAACTGAAAACTATGTTCGAAGATCTTTAAATCCTATACCGGAAGTAGAACAGAATGCCTCTGAACTTCAGGTTCCAGAATACACACGAGCTCCAAACAGTTCAAGGCATTGTATCTTTAACAATTGCCAAAACACAACCCGCTTTGAATACCGAGTACAATCAAGATTCACATTTTCTGTGAGTATAAGTTATACATTCCTGAAAATGCTAGAGTATGTATACAACACCTTGAAAGTAATGTTTGGGATGAGCTATCTCAAACCTGCAATGCCAGTTTGTGTTTGTGTGTGCCACAATGAAGTTTGTGACATGTTGAGAATGGCTTTGCAACGTGGATCTAGACTAGATTTTAACGTGAGAGGTGCTTTGAGCAACACGGAAATGCATTTTTGGACTGGACGCAATCACGATCAGTTTGATGCCATATTAGAGCAAACACCCTCACTAAGTGAGAGATGCAAGGTACCCAGAACTGCGTTAGGTATATACCTGACGAAACTAAGAACTGGAGATTCGGATGAGAGACTAGCGACGTTATTTAACATATCACGAAGGAAGCTAGAATGTCTACATGTTATTTTTAATGTCGAAAATCAACTGACTTATAGTATATATTATATATATTAAATACCACATAACTCTGTGGGTACAGCGATTGGAGACAAGCGACCTGATAACCATTGCTCTGTATAAAAAGATCTTTCCAATGATACATAAATGATGTCCATTGGGGCGGGAACCAACTTCCATACATTTTTGCCCATTCTCATTTGGTATAGGGAAAGTTTGTATCCCGGGGAAGGACATAGACATAGGTATTTTTTATCCCGGAAAATTAAAGGGTTCCCGCGGGCATCATCTAGTGTATGAATAATTTCTTATTTCGACTTATTCATTAATTTTTCACCATTTTTGTAACACCATCGTGGGGTTAATATCTAGAAATAAACTATTCATCTTTTTCGTTTTAAGCGTTACGCACACTAATACCAGTGTTCCTGCGCCTTCTGATTGGCAGCCATTTAAGCTTAGCACGGAACTCGGAAATGTGGTCGTATTTGCGCAGGCCAAAAATGAAGCGAATAACCATGTTTTGAAGCCTCTCAAGCTTACTGAGAAGTTCTTGTGACAGGTCATGGATAACAAGAGTCAGCGTAGTCTAGTATAGGCAGCAGAAGTGTATTAGCTAACGTAATTTTGGTTCTGATCGGCAAGAGATTCTTCCACCGTCTTAGGTACCCGATAGTGGCGAAGATTTTTCTGGAATTTTCCGCTTCTAGAATGTTATACCTCACTGGTTTAACAAATGGCCTGGTGGAAACGCAACCGCGACGTACTATTGTATTCTTAACAAGTTTCCAAATAAATCTTCTTTCAAAGTTCACGAACTCGACAGGTCGTGCACATTTCGTGCTTTCTCAATGGTATTGCGGAAAATCAAAGAATTATCGCAGGATTTTATAAATACTCTGCGCGATACTGAAATGCGGACAAAGTCGCGGTCGCAGCCATCATCTTGTGGCTTGGACATTACTAGCTGATGCTCGCGACTTTGTCCGCGTGGTTAAATTTTTAGCCTATGTGACTCTCCAAATCCTCAACTTTACCAATACAAAAAATTACGTCGATCCGTGGCTGGACCCGATGCTCTGTGGCGGCGTGATTGAAAAACAAACCAACGAACAAACACTTTCGCATTTATAACATTACTATTATTCTTCTTCTTTTAACTTCGAAAAAGAGAATAGGACAACATTCTGACCGTTGTCCTATAGGTGAGCGATGAAAGCGCGGGTGCAATGCGATATGACTCCATAGTTCAAAATGGCAAACTTTCCCTCGCGTTTTGTTTAGACGCTACGGTAGAACATACCTACATAAATACATACATACGTCATACATACATAATATGCTATATATATATCATAACCCTTCCTTTGCCGTAGTCGGGTAAGAAATAGACAGTCGTTAATAAAATGACTATATTCAATAAAAGAAAGATTCATTCCGGTTTTCAAAATCACTTTTTTATTAATTTTTGTCAACATTTTTCTCGATTTCGAACAGCTTTGTTTTAATGATATACATACAAATACAATCAATGTAGACCGGACCTGCATAACTTCATAATAAACTGGTCAAAAATATTCGCTTTTTACTTTCTTCGAGTAGTAAGTAAGTTTAAGGGCTTCTTATTATGTACTTCAGAGATTGCATACAAATTTCTCCCATTACTGGTAAAAGAAATCAAATATTTGGTTAAAAGTTTAAAACATTTCGAACGTAATATGGCGGTCGACTTTTATAGATAAGTTAACGGATAAGTCGTTAAGGCCCCTTTAAATACCTATAATCGGTCTTAAGCATAGATTGACAGATACTTGAGAACGTGTTCTTAGCTTGATGTCGGTTTATGAAAACGGGCCTAAAGCGGGGTTTATACTGCAAAATGGTTAATGACTTTAGGCCACAGAATACATAATAGGCTTTATTCATTGGATGGAATATATACCGATACCAAAAACGTTTCTATGCGAGCAGCTGCCTACCTACCTATCTATGCAGCTGCGAATTTGTGTATTTTATCGAAAACACAAAATCGCAGCTGATGTACCTCACCTGTAATATCCTACTAGACGATGCCTTTCTAGATGAGCTTTTTTAATAATCCCGCGAAACTCTTTAATTCTCCGGGATAAAAAGCAGACATCGTTATCACCAATCGTTATCAGACCAATTAATAATAATAATAATAAGCTTTTTATTTCAGATCATAGAACCCATATAAAGTGTTAGTAACAATGTATCTTAAAAAAACTATGTTAGTAATAAAAATAATTCACACATTCATAATTGATACATAATTGATAATATCACAAAACTATTAATAAACTATTTATAATCATTTAATTAATTTAACTATTTTTTAATTCATGTACCTCCTTGGATACTTGGAGTTCACATGCAAACCCACCCAGTGCCTCATAAAAGGGTTTTCCCACTTTCCTACTAGCGTTTTCAGAATACTGTTGGAGCTTCCGCGCACTCTACTCATCACAGATGCAGCTCTTTTTCTCATTAGACCATAAAAATCGTCGGTGTGAGCCTCCGCAAACATCTGTGATGCACTGCAGTAGCGCGGCAACCCCATCAGCACTCTGAAACTATTATTATATTGTATGCGTAGGTCATTGTAAGCCCTCTGCGTATACGAAACCCACAGGCTGCACGTATAGAGAGTTTGACAGTAAGCTTTAAATAGAGTAAGCTTTACGTCTCTATTGCAACGAGCAAACCTGCGAGCCAGCATATTACTTCGGACTGCCAATGCCCTACGCTCCCTCTCCATGTCTTCAACATCCGACATATCTTCTGTTACAATGTGTCCCAAATATATAAATTCAGTCACTCTCTCAAGTGCAATACTGTTGAGGGTAACGGGTGGAATGTCGTTAACATTGTACCCTTTGCTTTTAAATACCAAAAGCACACTTTTCTTCACATTATATACGAGTCCATGTGACACAGCATAGGACTCGCATATCTTGAGGAGCTTTCTGAGTGCGCTAATTGATGGGCTCAGCAAGACCATATCGTCTGCATAGCTCAGATTATTGATTAAAGTACCATCAATCGAGCAGCCGATCCCAGTGCCGCTAAGCTCATCAATCAGTGGTTTATGTAAATGTTAAATAGAGCAGGAGATGTTAAGCCACCCTGTCGAACGCCACACTCAAGACTATATGGTTCTGAGTAAGCATCGGCCCACTTAACCCTATTTGATTGTGAGCTATACCAAAATTTCAAGATTCTGATCAGCTCAGACGGCACATTTAAGCTCTGTAGCTTCTCCCATAGTCTGTCGTAGCAAACTAGGTCAAACGCCTTGGAAAGATCGACAAAGGCAGCATACACGGGTGTTTTCCTATCAGTATAGTACTTGACAGTCTGCTTGAGCGCCAGTATGGCACTTTCCGTGGACATGTTACGTCTGAAACCAAAATGTGCATCACTAAACGAAACGTGGGTTTCAGATACCCACTAAGTTGGCGATCAAGCAGACCATCAAACACTTTTCCTAATATTGCGGCAAGAGAGATTGGTCTGTAGTTACATTTATCCGAGATATCACCGGTTTTGTTCTTAACTACAGGAACCACTACGGTTTTCATCAGGTCTGTAGGGAGATAAAGAATGATGAATGCAGAACGTATAAAGCATAGCAAGTACACGGTAGAGATGAGGCCCCGCATTTACAAGATGCTCCACACTTAGCCCATCATGTCCCGGAGCTTTACCCCTCGCGAGACTTTTTATAACACTTTTGACCTCTTTGGCATTGAACGAGAGAGAAGAATCCGATACTTGCTCATAACCTTGAGCTAACACTTCCGAAGTCTGAGTCCGACTTAATGTAGAGCGTACTCTAAAAAGTTCACTAAATATGCTAGCTATTCGCCCTGCATCCGTCTCTCCATCCACACTCACCGGGAAGCCCCCTCTAGGATTTAATTTTTTTGTCCCTTTCCAAAATGTATTAAAATTTTTCCGCTTATGGTGCTGCGCTAACGCATCCATCTGAAGCTGCTCTTTATGATTTTGACAAAATTTTAATTTATTCTTGAATTAATGAGACCCCGCAGTAGGTAATAAAATAAACTACACGCGGACGAAGTCGCGGGCATCATCTAGTTCGTAAAAAATAATCAATATCTATGGACATCTATTTATTTCCCAAAATGGCTTTCATAAATTATGTTCTAAAAAAAGTATTGACCCGAATAAGAAAAGTTCTTAAAATATTTTGTAGTTCATTCATTCATATACATATATTAGGTACATAATATTAGGTATCAACGGGAATTTTTACAATCACCTTGTAATCGGTCACGCGTTAACTCAGAGGCGATAAAAACTCAATCATTGATTGATCTTCCTCGTGGTTTAAGGTTAGGTTAGGAATAAAGATTAAATTCTATTTTGGTGTATATCTAACTAGCTGATGTCCGCGACTTAGTCCACGTGGTTTAAGTTTTTTGATTCCCGCGGGAACTCCTTAATTTATTCCCGTGATATTCTGGCGCCCATTATCAAAGAAAATCGTAATCATTTGTGAGTTTGAAACGTATTACCCGAACTGTTTATGGAGTTTATACATGCTTTTTGACATGCAGGCATCTTTGAACTCCTTAAACAGTTTGAGTTATAGGTTGCACAAACGTTTACGATTTTCTTTCACAATCTAGGGGCTGATTTCAAAGTAGTCTGGAACTCCTTACAGCTTACAAGACACAAGATGTCCAGCTGTGGAAGTTTATCGGAATGACGCGGGCGATTTCAGTACAATGTTTTTAATAATGATGGAGAACAACAATTGTTTTAATTCCACTACAAGTTAGCCCTTGACTGTAATCTCATCTGGTGGTCCTGATGATCCAGTCTAAGATGGTGGCGGGCTAACGTAGACGTATGGCAGTAGTGATAAAACCTTAATCGGTTTCTACGCGGCTTCGTACCGGAACGCTAAATCGCTTGTTGATACGTCTTTGCCGGTAGGGTAGTTAACTGATGTATTATAGCCACGGCTTAAGCCTGCCAGCTGAGCAGACTAGAGAAAATTCTGAAATTATAAATTCCCAAATTGACCCTGCCAGGAAACGTTCCCAGGACCTCCCGTAATAAGACAGCGCTCACTCACCACTGCGACGACCTCCCATCAAAATAAATCCACCACGTTGAGTAGGTAGAGAAATACCTACCACATACATGTGGTAACCTAATGTTACATCAAAGAAGCATGAAAGAGGCGTATTTAGATTGTTATCTCCATGTTATTGGCAAATTGCTTGGGTTTTACTGTACACAGAAGAAGTAAATAACTTTTCCTTATAATAATATTTCATAAGGCGTTATCATAGATTAATTATAAACCAAGTATAGATTGCTAACTCCCATATAAAAATTTTTCTAGGTTAATACTATCGATAGGTGGCGCTACCAGGCTCGCTCGACAAATGATTATAGTAAAATCGGTGAAATATCGTATTTTCTTGGTTCAGTTTGTATTAATTATTTATATAAAATTATCAAAATACAAAAATTTGATAAAATCACTTAAGCAAATAGCAAATTTACATTCAATTAATTTTAACAAAATTAACTTGCAGAAGTAATTCGATTTGAAACAAGTTCTGTGTATTCTTATGTTATAATCAGCTAGTGGACCATGCAGTTATGCTGCATTCCTATAGATGGCGTCACATACTGACGATACACTAAAATAATTTTTTCCTCTTGTTTTGGTGCCGGCCAAAGACGATATACTTATAAACCAGGTTGGTACTTGGTATTATAATTAACTAGCTGATGCCCGCGACTTCGTATGCGTGGATCGAGGTTTTTTTGTTCCCGCGGGAACTCTTTAATTTTCCGGGATTAAAAGTACCTAGCCTATGTGCTACCTATTCAAGACTATAATCTATTTCTGTGCCAAATTTCAGCCAGATACGTTATGCTGTTGGGGCGTGATTGAGTAACAAACATCCATACATCCATCCAAACTTTCGCATTTATAATATTAGTAAGAGTAAGATCTATGGTGCCGGCTCAGTGAATTGTGCGTTTCTTGTGTTTTTAGGGTTCCGTACCTCAAAAGGAAAAAACGGAACCCTTATAGGATCACTTCGTTGTCCGTCCGTCTGTGTGTCAAGACCCTTTTTCTCAGGAACGTATGGAGGTATCAAGCTGAAATTCATATCAATCAGGTCTACGGTCCCTTAGAGCTGTGAAAAAATCAAACTTAAAAGCCTACACAATCAAAAGATACAGCCGTTTATGCTGCAAATTTTCGATTTTTCTTGCACTCGCGAGGGAATCAAAACCTACAGGGTACTTCCCGTGAACTTAGAATCTTGAAACTTGGTACGAAGCAACGTCTTATAACACAGATATTAATTATTTATATTTAGACGGAAGAATTGCGAAAAGCATAAATTTTTAGTTATATCATTTAATTAAAATATTTTTAATAATTAGGGTTCCGTACCTCAAAAGGAAAAAAACTGAACCCTAGGATCACTTTGTTGTCCGTCCGTCTGTGTGTCCAGACCCTTTTTCTCAGGAACACATGGAGGTAGGTACCAAGCTGGAATTCATATCAAATACCTACTCAGGTCTACTGTCCCTTGGAGCTGTGAAAAAATCAAACTTCTAAGCTAACACAATCAAAAGATCTACAGCCATTTTTGCTTTGCCGTCTTTCTACACGTGCAGTCTGTGTATAGACTATACGCAGCGGACCTACAATGCTCTGCGTGTTCAATATAACAATGTGCTGAGGGCGGTGCTGAGGAGGCCTCGACACTGCAGCGCGTCGGCCATGTTCGCGGACGCTCGCGTGGATGATTTCTACGCGATCGTGCGCAAGCGTGCTGCGTCTATGGTGTGCAGGCTAGTGAGCAGCACCAACACCCTCCTCAGTACGTTGGCTACTAAGCTGGACAGCCCTCTCTGGAGGCGCTGGAATGGTGCACACATTCTCATGAGGAGGCCTCAAAAATACTATAACTTTTACTTATAGGATATACCTACATGTTTGTACGGAACCCTCGGTGCGCGAGTCCGACTCGCACTTAACCGGTTTTTTTTTTAGTTTGTGACCGTGATAAGACTAATGGACTCCGAGATCCTGCTACTTAACTGCTGACCTACGCTTGTTCTGGACTCTGAAATTCTGCTGCTATACGATTAATCTTTGAGGTTAAGTTTGGCAATTGTTAGGTATTCTTTAGCCATTTAGCTAATAATAATATATTTATCGACATGCAGGGTTCCGAAATATGTAAATCCATACTAATATTATAAATGCGAAAGTGTGTCTGTCTGTCTGTCCGTCTGTCTGTCTGTCTGTCTGTCTGTCTGTCTGCTACGCTTTCACGGCCCATCTATTCAACCGATTTTGATGAAATTTGGTACAGGGATAGATTGTATCCCGCGGAAGGACAAAGGCTACTTTTTATCCCGGAAAATTTAAGAGTTCCCGCGGGAATCGAAAAAATTTGGTCCACGCGGACGTAGTCGCAGGAATCATCTAGTAAATAAATATAATATAGATAATTATTTTATTTATAGCTAGCTAATTACAGTAGAAGTCTGGTTGATGGCGATATAATTTAGGTAGGTAGGTACTTAGGTAATAATCAAGAAAAAATATTTACAGTAGGTATTGTGCATTACATACTTTACATACTAATATTATAAATGCGAAAGTGTGTCTGTCTGTCTGTCTGTCTGTCTGTCTGCTACGCTTTCACGGCCCATCTATTCAACCGATTTTGATGAAATTTGGTACAGGGATAGATTGTATCCCGCGGAAGGACATAGGCTACTTTTTATCCCGGAAATTTAAGAGTTCCCGCGGGAATCGAAAAAATTTGGTCCACGCGGACGTAGTCGCGGGAATCATCTAGTAAATAAATATAATATAGATAATTATTTTATTTATAGCTAGCTAATTACAGTAGAAGTCTGGTTGATGGCGATATAATTTAGGTAGGTACTTAGGTAATAATCAAGAAAAAATATTTACAGTAGGTATTGTGCATTATTCAAGAAATACTTGATAAAAAAACTAAAACCATTTCTCTAGAGTCTACCTACTTCAGTACTATAGGCACATTAGTTCTGATCTGCTTAGAGCCTTCGGTCATGGCTAGCTATAACCCTACCGGCGAAGCCAAGTGCTGCCAAGCGATTTAGCGTACCTAGAAATCGATTTGGGGTTTATTATAAGTACCAAGCCGTTATACCCCTTCTTATTAGCCCACTACTATCTTAGCTACATCATCAAATACCATCAGGTTGAATCGCAGTCAAGGGCTGACTTGTGAAAGAATCAAAAAACAAGAATAACTAACATATATAAGAAATACTTTTAAAAAACACAAAAACAAGTGATCAAGATTGTTTAAAAAAAAAATATATAATTAGACACGTTTACGTGCTCTCCGAGGCACGGGGTTGAAACACCGCCAACTTCCTAACTCCGGGCTAGTATTGAGAATTTCTTGCCAGAAAAACCCAATACTTGTTATGGCCCGACCCGGGACTCGAACCCGGGACCTCGTCGGTCGCAGTCAAAGACAATATATAAACCTGTATTATAATTAATCTATGGTCGCAGTCCAACATGCTAACCACTATACCAACGAGGCAGTCATGGATATATAACTATACGTTAGATGGCACTAGGTAAGTTTGATCGAGTTGATGATTCAACTACTACACGTTAGATGGCAATAGCTATGTTCGTTATTAATTATTTTTCAGCTTGCACAGTTACGCCATCTCAGATAATGCGAAGAACTACAAGGTACCGGCGACTTTAATGCGCATTTAGCGAGCTTTGATTTAATGTATGAAGAGAACAGTCTTATACTGGTTTATATATTGTCTTTGGGCGTTATTAAGGTTTGTTTTGACTAATCAATGAAATGCACGACAAGACAAAATCTATGTAACGTCCGACTCTCTGTATACCTACTTGATAAGTAGGTTTTGCCTAATTCATTATAATGTAATAAATTGTATCACTTCTATTAGAAAAACAAATCCATAATAATTCACAACTAGAAGCATAAATCGGCCTAGTAAATGGGTTTAGGGTTCACATCCAAGACCTCCTAACTTTTATTACTGAGTTAGGTATGTGTATTTTAAGAGACCAAGTACTCCTTACAACCTAAAGGAAACCTGTACACCTGAGAGTTCTCCAAAATAATCCCCAAGGTGTGTGAAATCTGCCAATTCACATTTGGCCAGCGGCCAGCCATTTAGTGGACTATGACCTAAACCCTTCTTACTCTGAGTGGGGACCCGTGCTCTGTAGACCGGTAATGGGTTGAGATGATGGTGACAAATTTGCGACTAACGCAAACTTTTGTCGTTCTATTCAAATCTACCTTTAAACATACACAAAATACATCCGTGTAGGCGATTCTTGTCGTGATAACTATAATCAATTCTCTCTCCCGATGGAAGCTGATAGCGGGTGACATATCGAAATTTGATCGCACTTGTATTGCCAATACAATCAGCTAATGCTTTCAAAACAATATCGAGCTGCGGGTAAATGATTGAGCAATTAGGATTATCAGGTAAGTATTGCATTATAAATACCGATCACTAGAAAATAAAGGCCAGCGCAGACCGAGCGCGCCGAGTGGCATTGTGACGCGACGAGTTGTGGATATTAGAAGCGTAGTTTTTAAAAAAGCTGTCTGAGGATTTTTTATCCATACTAATTTTACAGAAAATGTGTCTGTCTGTCTACGCTGTCACGGTTCATGTTTTCAACCGACTTTGACGAAATTTGTACACACAGAGATGATTGGACAGAGATAGGTTGTATCTCGAGGAAGGACATAGGCTGAATCCAAGAGTTCCCAGGGGAATCAAAAAATCTTAATCCAAGCGGATGAAGTCGCGGGCATCTTGTTTATATTAATTTAGAAAGGATATGGGAAACAAGCGGCGCAAGACCGTGCTCTGTGGTGATCGATGCAGAAAACCTAAGTCCAGCAGTGGAAAAGGTTGAGACGAAGGATATGGGGCTGGCTGTGACACACAGACAGCCAGACGGACTAGAAAGAACTGTGATCAAAAGCACTCAATCTCTATTTAGTTTCACGTAAGAACGGGAAATCAAATCAATTACAAGTAAAATGGACTGAGTAACTATTACTTTAGCATACCTAGGTTTCCTGGAGGCTGGAACTAACGACGTCCTGAGAACGTTCGCTGCCGAACTTTGAGGAAACCGCGAGTTGAACTAGTTTGCCGATGAATATTAAAACTTCCTGAATAGTTAATGACACCGCTAAGCAGTATTATTTTAATATTGTTGACGCTCTTGTTTCAGAATTGGGTATTTGATAACAAGTCAAATCAGCAACTATTTTCAAACGTCGAAACGCACGCTCAGTATGGGATTTTATATGGAATTCTTAATTGTGACGTCATCTAAAGTCAATGCACTTTTTTAATTTAATCGTCAGTTTAAAATAGGTAGTTATCGAACATAAAATTAACAGGGCACGTGGATTTTACTTTTTGGCACGTCCTCTGTTTAATAATCGCTAAATAATTATTTATTTTTGACAGTAGCAACATCCCAATTATAGTCCATAATTAAGAATTATAAACACACCTTTGGGTTACCGCTTTAATAGAAAGTATGAGAGCAAGTCTTTATAGAGCTGTTAAATGAGAAACAGATTTTCAGCATGATAAATTTACAAAGAAAATCATGGGAAATGCAGCACCCGTGTGATAAAACTATATTGAAATCGTTAAGAAGAGATATTATAACAAACAATAAGCCTGATTTTACTTTAAGCAAACATTTATCCCGACTATTTTTACCTATCTCGAAAAACGATAGGGTTCCGTCGGGATACGGGATGGAAGTTTTGCACAGTTTTACTCCAAAACTCGGTCAAATTGGAATAGTTTAGGTCCCGGGTTCGAGACCCGGGTTGAGTTACATTATTAAGCAGGTATCACCCTCATGCTTCGGAGAGTACGTCATGTCGGATTTTGCGTCCCATCGTGCTATGAGAGTAAAGGAACCGAAAGTGCACCTTTGTTTGCGCATGCACTCGTGCACTATAACATCTCCCGCGCAGATGGCTAATCTCTCTGCAAATTGGCCACTGTGACCGAAATTCGGTCGAGAGGACATTATTAATAAGTCGAGCGTTTCTTCGTCGCATTTGGTCCAATTAAAGAAATTCATTGATTTCGATTAAAGAATCGGTACCAAGAAATAAATCATGTCTGCGTGAGTTTTCTCATTGAGATTTCGCCCTCGATCAGAAGTAGGAACTGGTCACACTGACAGACATCCGTCCTTCGCCGCCGGAAGCATAAATCAAGTAGGAAGGACGGACAGATATATTACTATGGCATACACAGGTCCGTAAGTATGTATGACCATGGCGTAAGTATGTCCGTAAGTAAGGCATGCTCGCACAATTCTTACACTGCATCCTTTAACCTTAAACAGCTGTTATAACTTATAGCCTAGTGGTTGAGAATTCGGCCGCTTATTCAGGGGCTCCTGGGTTCTGATCCTTGATGTGTACATGCTGAATTTATGGTATTCTTGTTGCGTCAATGGACTTCGTCCAATAGTGGAAGAGTGTTAACCAATTAGAGGTGATTGCGATGTATCAATGAATGATGCAAAAGATACGCGGTCGCCCTGCAGGTGATGTCCACGACTTCGTCCGCGTCGATAAAGGGTTATTTGATTCCAGTTTGATTGATTTTTCCGGGATAAAAAGTAGTCTATTCCTTTCCCAGGATGTAACCTATCACTGTCGTCTGTACGGTTGAAGAGCGTAGCAGACAGGCAGAAATATTTACTTTTGTATTTATAATATCAGCGTGAATTATAACTAAATAATAATTTATAATATACAAGTGTATTTAAATAATAATAACGTGGCAATAATTTACCCGGCTGAGTTTTTTGTGGACTCTCCTCAAACCAGGGTGCGTTTGGAACCCTCATTGCTTTATTTTTAAGATACCTACTGTCCAATTTAGTAACTTATTAACGTTCAAAAGGTGTGGGTACAGGTGCTCCCAACTTTGAATACATTTTATGAATGACTTTTGTATTTGAATTCAATATTTACTTACTTAAATAAATGTTATGTACAGATATTACACGTATCAATGCTAGACAAATATTCATACATGTAGGTAGGTACCTACCTTCATTCATAAAAGTGCCGCGCATTAAATACCTAACCTTGTTCTTAATCATCTGTAATCACAAACTAATATTAGTTTAAGCGTAGATAATCGATTTTTCGATGTATTCAAACAATTAAGACTCATTAAACATACAAACTGTAATAGGTACAAGTAATATACAATGTCCAGGTTTTAAACTACATATATCCAAGTATAGCAAGAAGTCACGTTGATCCGTTGACGTTTTTAATGAGGACAAAACAACGAAAGAACACATTTATATTATTATTATTCAGGTAGTATTATAGTATACAGGTAGTATTCATTTTCTTGACGAGGAATTGAAGTATAATGTGGTTTGGGCAAATTAAGAACTGACTAAATAGGAATGTAAGGTTTTAAACCTTAGGTTTAGGTATGCAATGAGTGTTAAGTAGAGCACATTAATTTAAGTGTGAGATACATAGAGCGAAGGTACTTTGACTTATCTGCATGTAACTTAAATCACAGTTAAAACGAGACAGATATATGCCATTTGCATAAGACCATCTCATTTTAACTCGAAGCCTTAGCAAAATCAAAGTAGGTAGGTACCAGTAGGGACGCTCTATATACCTCATTACTCAAGTTTACTAGTCATTATTAATCCTTGACCTAGCTCAACGAGGAAAAATTTAAGATTATGAGCACAATAAATTACGGTTGATTCATTAGCTAAGCTACGGTGGCTTTCGTCACCAGGAAAAATAATCAAATGCAGCAAAATAATTTCCGGTATCAATTAGGATTTTAAAAAAAACTTTAGTTTTGGAGCAGTTGTCGCATTTTTTTCATTATCGAAGAAAGTGTCCGAATAGTTCTTCCATTCCATGGTAAACTTGGATTGAAGACCGAAAATATGCATAGTTACTACAGTTATTGTAAGTTTTATAGTTTTCATGTAAGAAGCTTACCAAAAGTAGCAAAGTTTAAAAAAAACGATTAAAAGCTAATTAGTATAATTTAAGCTAAACGAATTAGCATATATTTTTTAATTACAGTCTTAGTATCCTGCCTTCAATTCGCACCTGCTTACTACTTTCACCACCACGACCTTCATGGACCTTGCTCTGCGCACGCGCTGAATCTTATACGCTATAAAAAATGGCCGCATAAGTAACTCTTTTTGTTCTTAACTGTATCATTTTTCGATCAACTGTATTGAAAAAGTACCTATGAATAGTTTCAATTATAAAGCTATAGAAAGCTAATTAGCATTATAATTAAGCTTAGTAAATTAGCATAGTTAACATTATGGGTCTATTATGCCTTGTAGTCAACCATCCTGCGTTTAATTCGCACCTGCTTACTACTTTCACCATTACGACCTTCGTGGACCTTGGCTCTGCGTACGCGCTGAACTTACAAAATGGCACGTGTGTTACTTTTTTGTGGTATTATACACATTTGTCTACACGAATTATGTAATGGTGTAAAAAAAAAATGAATGACGTTATGTTTTCCGTTTCAATTTAAATGAATAGAGTGCTAAAGTTGTATTATGGAGTTTTAGGGATCTGTACCACGGAGAGAAAAGCTGAATTTTTATATCCTTTACAGAGTTAAGTATTTCTATTATTGTTCGGTGGACGGAATGACAGGATATATAGGTACTTTTATCCCGTATGTATTTCTATTATTGTCCGGTGGACGGAATGACATAGGATATAGGTACTTTTAAAACTTGGTAAAGAGCTCCCGCAGGTAGGTACCTTAAAACCTCAATACACGCGGACGAAGTTGCGGGCATCAGCTTGTTGTATGTTAATTATTACATTTGCCAAGCCTTTTAATGACCTCAAAGCATAATATATGGATCCTGGCACACCTCAAGGTTCAAGACACGATTCCGTTTCAGTATTTATTTCATAAATTCTGTTGAAAAGCATTAATGCTACATGGCGCTCGTGACCTTAATAATTATACTTAGTAGAACTTATACCGACTTAAAAGTCAACTAGGTAGGTACTTACTTAAACATTTTTTATGGACTTATCAAATCACGACTTTTTTTTCCTTCTATACTAAGAAATAACTCTTTAATTTTCCGTGATAAAAGAAGTAGCCTAGATGTCACTCCCCAGGTCCTCAACTATAGGAATCCATGCAAAAAAATCACGTCGATCCGTCGATCTGTTTCAGCGTGGATGAGAGACATACCCAAAAACAACACTTTGGCATTTACAATATTAGTAGGAAGTAGGATGCTTCTAAGTCCATTCACTTCAATGACTGAGTCATTCATTACATTACCTACTGTTGTTTTTATATTGCCCGAGTTGACTCTCTTTCTATCGAAGTGTCAAGATAACCTACAGTCAGATTCGCCCACTCCGTGTGTTATGGTGCAAGGCACAAGAGTAACCAAGCGTTTAAAAATACTATGCAATAGGATTCGTAGCCACTAGCCATCGATATATATTATGTAGGTAGGTACTAGACGGGTCTTTTCATAGAAAAAAGTGGGGCGTCCGACTTGTAGGGCATGCTTCTCACCTGTATAAGCCTGTCCTTGTCTCCGCCGTAGCGCTGTCCCGCTTTTCAGACTAGATGGCGTTACTAAAATAAGTCCACATTCTTTGTTTGGCAGGGCCCGTCTATGTAAATTGAGGTCGTATTGCGTTATAACTGATCCACCAAGCTATCATACCAGTGGCAGAAATAATCGATCGATGTATATTCTATTAAAAGGCTGAGAAAAATCTTAGAGTTACAATCGCATTTAACCATTTCTTTGGCCCAAACTAATCTCCCACCTTTTTGACATATAGTAGTAATACTACATCAAAAACTTTTAGGCAAGCGCCAAACACAAATTGCAAAGTAAACTCCTTCAGATATTTAATGCTTTAACGCCAGTACAACGGTAATTTATGGTTTTAGGTTATACTGAATACGTTCTATGAACGTTATCGACGTTTTTTTAATAATTTGAGAACCTTTTATTTGTTTGTCCTTCAATCGCGCTGCAACGGAGCAACGGATCAACGCGATTTTTGGCATGGGTATAGTTGAGGACATAGAGAGTGACATAGGTTACTTTTTATCCTGGAAAATTAAGGAGTTCCCGCGGGAATCAAAGAAACTTAAACCACGTGGATGAAGTCGCGGGAATCAGCTAGCAAGGCAATAAACTCTTAAAATTGTCGTTGACACAAAGGAAAATAAACACAAAAAAAATTGAAAAATACTATACTTTAAAACGCTTAAATCTTTAAACTTAGGCGTAAAAATCTAAAACTTGGATTACCATATTGAGATGCCGTCTACTCACTCTCGCTTCTAGGTGTCCAGCCACAATCATGCTTTCTCTCGCCATACATGGGGGATTTTTTATGAATTTCTTGAGTTCTGACAAGCGATCGAAAGCGGATCAAATTCGATTATTGATTTACTTGTATGATGTGTCGTCAACTTACGCCCAACGCACACCGGCAGAGTAGCCCGGAGCAAAAGGATACATGACAATCTCACGTTATAACTAACTGCTCTTGATTGATGCACATAATCCACCACGCTGGCAAAGTGCGGATTGGCAAACTTCACACACTTTTGGGAACATTATGAAGAGCTCTCGGCCATGCAGGTTTCTTTACGATGTATTCCATCGCCGTTTAAGCGAGACGTGATATTTAATTTCTTTATAACGCACATAATGTATCAAAATCGTATTAGGGTCGCCGGGAATCGAACCCCCAACCACCCTAATACGAAACCGGGCGTCTGAACCACTAGGCTACCGCTTCAGTACAGTTAAATCCATACTATAATATTATAATAAATGCGAAAGTGTGTCTGTCTGTCTGCAATGGTTTAACGGCCTACCTTTTATAACAATTTGAATGAAGTTTGGTACAGAGATAAGTGGTATCCCGAGGAAGGACATAGGCTACTTTTTATCTCGTAAATTGAGCTCACGTGGGAATAAAAAAAACACGCGGACGAAGTCATAGAACTCTATAATATTATAGGAATAATAATGGTTACATTAATGATGAAATTATCCTACTAGGTACCGATCACCTGTTGGCAGGCCCATCAATCAATTCTGTACGTTCACAATTCGAAACTCGTTCGGAATTGAATTTTATGTCAATGGTATAAATATCATTCTTGTAGATGTAAAATATGTTGCTGCAAAAAAAGTAGTCATCCGCTACAGTAGATAAACGCGCGTCATTTTTACTGTACCAAAGATAGCATCAGATCGTGACTCCTGGTCACAAAACTCCTCTTTGATCTTACTAGTCGCCGCTGATTGCCTATTAAAGTCTGTGACTTGAAAGCTTGACTTTTGACGACCTCCCTGACGTAGTGGTCGTATGGGAGGTCCCGGGTTCGGGTTCCCCGGTAGGGTCAATGCGGGAATTTGTAATTTCTGCATTTTCTCTGACATGGCTTTGTGGCTGGTTACCACTTACCACCCTACCGGCAAAGACGTACCGCCAAACGATTTTGCAGTGTAGAAACCGACTAAGGTATGGATCTAATACACCTCTAACGCCATACCCGTAACAGTAACATGATAGTCCGCTATCATATTAGACTGCATCATCTCTTACCATCAGGTGAGATTGCAGTCAAGGACTAACTTCAGTTTCATGATCATACGGAACGTGAAACCTGAAAATCTTCCGAATTTTGAAAGCTTTCAGGAAAACTAGGTCCTAATTCGGCGCTTATCGAATTTCAAAATTATGAAATTGTTAATATCATAACTTATGTAAGTACACCTGCCTTGTATTAAAAATACTCGCAGACATCTATTCAGCTTGGATTCAGGAATTTTTATTTTTTTCGGGATAAAAAATAGTCTATCCGTCCATCTCCGGGATGCAATCACTTTTTGTACCAATAATGACTTATTTATTCATAACTAGATGATGAACGCGATTTTATCTGCGTGGATTAAGTTTTTATTAATTCCCGCGGGAATTTCTTATTTTGCCGGGATAAGAAGTAGCTTATGTTCTTCCCCTGCAGGGCGAATCTTTTGCATCAATCATTTATGCACGAGTCGCGCGCTGTCAGTCAGCGCTGGCGCACGGTACCTGTTTTGTACGACTGCACGCACGCGTATCAGTGTAATTACTTACGTAATTTTCTGTTTATTTAAATCTACCGTCTTATGGCATTGGTCCCACAATGCGTTTTAAGAGACGAAAATCGAATTATGATGTATTCGAGTGATATTGAAGAGGATGCAGTGGTGTGTAATACAGTCTGTGAGCAACGAGTTATGACCGTAGCGGTCGAAATGTCACGCGGAACGGAGAAAAGACAGCGGGAGGATAGTGAGGAAAGTAAGAATGATGACGATGGGTTTATTACGGTACAAAGAAAAACAAAACGTATCCACAAAGCTTCGTCTGAAACCGACGGAACTTATGAAGTTTGTATTTCATCAACAAAGATTTTGCCAAAACAAATAGGAATGGAAAAAGTAATGAGATTGCTAGATATTAAAAATATTTTAAGAATTAAGTACAAGGGTCCTTATAAAGTTTTTGTTACATTGAGCAATGAGAATGACGCTGAAAAATTGTTGAAATGTCAAAAATTTGTTGAGCTTGATTATCGATGTCATTATACCAACCAAGTTAACGTTACATATGGCGTTGTTAAGGATGTTGATTTGGATATGAAAGAGAAAGAAATATTGGAAGTATTTGAAAGTGATGTAGACATTATTTCAATAAGACGGTTGAGGAGATTAAATGAGAAAAATGAGTGGGTGCCAACTTCGTCGGTGCGACTTGGTTTTAAAAGCTCAACTTTACCCTCGTATATTTTAGGATACGGGTGCCGGTTTAAAGTTGAGCCATACACCTTCCCGGTATCACAATGCTCTGGATGCTGGCTTTTTGGGCACATTATTAAATTTTGCCCAACTAAAAAGATAAGGTGCCCAAAATGTGGAGAAGGACATGAGAATTGCGACGTTCAGGAATTCGTGTGTATAAATTGCAAAGGACCTCATATGGCAATGAATAAGCAGTGTCCTATGTTTATCAAAGAAAAACATATTACAGCAATTATGTGCGAAAATAATCTCACTTATAAAAAGGCTCTGGAGATGTATCGTCAGCAGAAGGGTAAGGCAACTGAATCGAGACCAAGGGAAGACGTGCGTGGCGTTTCACAAGAAGATGTTATATTTAATGAAACTACAAATGGAGGAAGATCTTATAGGGATGTGTTGATAGAAGCATTGCCAAGTACGGAAAGTGATTCCGAAAGTATTCACACAGTGGTTACGAATTTAAAGCCATCTACCAGTAAGAAGAAGACAGTTCGTAAGAAGGAGAGAAAGAGGGCTAATCAGGAGGAGAAATTTGATCTTAATGTAGATGATAGTAATTTATCTAAAGAAGATGTTAATCAGAAGGAAAATATTAATAAGAAAGACAAAGGAAAGATATCTATGTTTAGAAAAATTCTCAAGGGTTTGAAAGAAGTTTTGCTGTCCGACAAAGACATCGAAGAAAAAATTTTCGATGCAATTTTGCTAGTAATCAAAGAAGTGGGCGCTATGTGTAAAAGGTTTTTCCAAGGAGGTGAAGTGTTAAAGAAGTTATTATCGTTCTTTAATGGCTAATTGTAATAAAAAGTCTGCTTTAAATATAATGCAGTGGAATTCTCAAAGCCTTAGACCCAAACTAGCTGATTTTAAGTTATTGTTAAACACGGAGAAGGTTCATATTGCTATCATTAGTGAGACCTGGTTACAGCCTGGATCCAGTCTTAATGTAAGTCATTATAATATTTATAGAACTGATAGAATAGACGCATATGGTGGTGTTGCTATTTTGACGCATAAATCTTTAAAAACAGCAGCAAACAATCTTGACATGCATAATAATGGAATTGAAGTAATTCATGTAAAAATCTTTAATTGTAAATACTTAAAAAATGTGATTTCTGTGTATTGCCCTTCTAATATCAATACTAATCAAACAGATTGGGATAATTTATTTTGTTTATTTCCGAAGCAATCTATTATTGCTGGGGATTTTAATGGGCAACATTCTAGTTGGTCTGACAAAACTGATACTAGAGGGAATCAACTTTTTGATAGTTCTCTTCAATTCGGGATAATTTCAATTAATAATAATAGTCCTACTAGAATTAAACTTGTAAATGGGTTGCTCCAGAAGTCGTCTCCAGATATAACTTTTTGTTCATCCGATATTGCGGTGAATATGGATTGGAAAGTTACAAATGAAAACCTAGGTAGTGACCATTTGGTAATAAAATGTTCATTTAGTTATGAAGGACGACTAAATTTTATAAAAAAAAGGAATTATGCTAAAGCTGATTGGAAAAGGTATAACGAAATTTTGTTTAATATATTTTCAGAGTTCCTTTTTGAATCGAATGATATTCAGGAAATGTATGATTGGTTTGTTCAACAACTTAATCAAGCGGCGGAAAAAAGTATACCTTTCATTAAATTTTGTACAGACCCAACTCAGAAGTTTGTCCCAAAACATTTTTGGAATCAATCGCTGTCTAAAAGTGTTGCAGAAAGGAGACTAGCGCTAAAAAATCTTAGGCGAAACCCAACTCCTGATAACCTGACTATACTAGAACAAAAGATTTGTGATGCACGACTTTTAATAATGCAGGCTGAATCAAATGGATGGCACGAATTTTGTAACAGCTTAGATGAAAGTATGACCGCGACGGATGTTTGGAGAAAGATGCAATGGATGAAAGGTGTTAGAAGGGCTAGAACATGTATAACAGATGAGAAAAAGAAAAAACTTTTACGAAGTTTGACGCCTGACTTTGTACCATCGAAAGCACCTACATTTTTCTCTACAAACTATATCCTGGAGTCGAACTTTAGTATTCATGAATTAAATAACACTTTAAAGGCAAAGGATACTGCGCCAGGAGTTGATGAGATTTCTTACTCAATGTTAATAAACCTACCAACAAATGCAAAACTTTATTTGTTAAAAATATTTAATTTAATCTTTAAATCTAGTTTTGTGCCAAGTCAATGGAGAGACATCCAAGTAATAGCTATTCCTAAACCAGGTGATAATAATGTTAATAACAAATTAAGACCTATCTCTTTGATGTCATGTATTATTAAAACTTTTCATAACATGATTAACAAACGACTTGAATGGTTTTTTGAAAGAAATCACATTTTTTCTTCTCGAACAACAGGGTTTAGAAAAGCTCAATCTTGCCTCGATAACTTAGTGCGGCTTATTTCCCATGTTCAAAGTGGATTTACCAAAAATGTCGAAACAGTTGCTTTTTTTGTTGATATAGAAGGAGCCTACAATAATGTGTTAACTGAAAGTCTTGTAAATACTTTGGATACGTTAGAGGTTGGGTCTCTTATTTGTAAATATTTGTGGTCATTCTTGAACGAACGACATTTAAAAGTTAAAAGTGACGTTGACGATTCTTTTTACGAGAGATGGACGTGCAAAGGTCTTGCTCAAGGAGACCCACTCTCACCTTTGTTATTTAATGTAGTTACTGTAGAGATATGTCAGTCCATTCAAAATGTCTTTTTAAGTCAATATGCTGATGATATTGTTTTATATTCTAGTTGTAAGAAAATTCAAGACAGCATAGTAGATATACAGATAGCTTTAGATATATTAATAACTCTTTTAAATAAATTGGGGTTAGAATTATCGAATGATAAATCTAAATTATGCATTTTTAGTAGAGGCCATAGACGACATAGTGATATAAATATAAGTGTAAATGATTGTAATCTAGAACTTGTTGATAGTTTTCGATACTTAGGTATATGGTTGGATAGGTCACTTCGCTGGGGTAAACATGTGAATGAGACTTGTGCAAAAGCAGGGAAGTTTCTGCAGGTCCTTAAGGTTCTTGCTGGTTCTGGATGGGGAATACACCCCTTACACCTACGTAGATTGTATATATCATTAATAAGAAGTAGAATAGATTATGGCTCTTTCTTATATGATAACAGTGCATATACTCACTTGTATAAATTAGATAAAATACAAAACCAGGCAATGAGAGTAATAGGGGGATACATAAGATCTACCCCTATACACGTGATGGAAAGCGACCTTTGTATACCACCTCTGTGTATAAGAAGGCTCTATCTCGCCGTGAAATATTGTTTAAAGTGTCAATCTTGGTCTGAGAGCGAAACCATTCAGTGTATTTCAGATCTTAGTTTACTGCTTGACAATAGTTACTGGAGTAATAAAAGTAAACCTTTACTTGCGAAAACTTATTTAAAAACAAAGGAAGAAACGATTAGCTCCTCAAATCCTCTAGAAATGTTTAGTTTGGAAACATGGATGTCCAATATTGACATTGAAAATATTGCTTACAGTAGTTTAGATTGTATGAAGAGTTCAAAGAAAAATTATGAACTGAATACATTAAGACAGGAAGCAATACAGGAAATCTGTGAGAAATATACTGGATGGTATTCGCTATACACGGACGGCTCAAAGGACAAGTTAAATGTGGGGTGTGCCTATTATGATCCAGGCTGTAATACCGGGAGAATGATTAAGATAAATCGAAACGTCTCAATAATGACTGCAGAATTCGCTGCTATATTTGAGGCAATATGCTATGCTGTAAGTCTTAGGATTAGAAATACTGTAATTTACACGGACAGTAAAAGTGCATTGCTTCACTTGATGAGTAGTGTCAAAGGAAAAAGAGGTACATCAGTGGCTTATAAAATATTAAACGTTATAAATAATTTACAATCCAGTGATGTATCTTTAAAATTGCAGTGGGTTCCTTCTCACATCGGGCTAACGGGAAACGAGAAAGCCGATGATTTGGCAAAAAGAGCATTATTCGAGGGTACTGAAAAAGAAGTTAAACCAAATTATTCTGAAATTTTAGGAAAGTATAAGAAAGAATGTTACAAAGACTGGAAAGTGCATTTCGATGAAAGATCAAAAGCAAGGGAATTTGGTATAAGAGTATTCAATGCGAACCTCCTCGTGTCCCGTGGTTTTGCGATGTGAGATTGACACGCCAACAAGTGGTTATGGCTCTAAGACTCCGTTCTGGACATGTTCCTCTTAACAAGTTTGGGTTCATGATGAAAAAAGTAAATTCTCCTAAATGTGATTTATGCAATGTTGAAGAAGATACCCAACATTTGTTGAGTGAATGTGTCCGGAACGGAGTAAAGAGACGTGAAATTTTTCATAAGTTTAATTTTAATACCAATGATGTGGGGGTGTTTCAAAGCATTCTGGCTGACCCTGCTTCAGAGGCAGCCAGAATGCTTTTTGATTTTAAATTAAGATAAGAAATGAATAGCATAAAAGTATAGATAGGTATAAGCTTGCCACAGGGAACGATGGGGCTGACGTTCTTTGTTTTGTAAAGAAAAGCCCCCAAATAAATCAGATTAAAAAAAAAAAAACATTTATACATCGCAATCACCTCTGATTGGTTAGGTACCACTCTTCCACTATTGGACGAAATCCATTGACGCAGCAAGAATACCATAAATTCAGCCAATAGCTGGATGCAGCCTATTACTGTACCGAACTTCATCACATCTGGTTGGATAGATGGGCCCTGAAAGCGAAGTAGACGGACAGACATTTCGCATTTTTAGGGTTCCGTACCAAAATGGTAAAATGGAACCCTTATGGTGCGACTTTCTCCGTCTGTCTGTCCGTCTGTCCGTCTGTCCGTCTGTCCGTCTGTCCGTCCGTCACACTCGATTATTTCAGTAACTACCGAAGCTATCGACATGAAATTTGGAATTGTTGTGTATATTAGTGGCCCAAAGACACTGGAATTAAAAAAAATTGGAAATTATTTTTGTTCTTATTTAAAAAGGGGGGAAAATCTGAGGGTTGAAATTTGAAAGTGAGATAACTGTACTGTGTGGGGTATCATATGAAAGGGTTTACTTTGTACATTCTAAAACAGATTTTTAATTATTTTTAGTTATGATAGTTTTTGATTTATCGGGGAAAATGTCTTAAAAAATACCGTTCCCCCCCCCTTATCTCCGGAGTTTACCAAATGAAAAATTTGAAATAATTATGATCAATAGGAATTTACGTATATTTTACAGGAAAACTATAGCCAATGCTCTAACTAGCATAGTTTTTTTGATATTAACAATAAACCTCAACAAACAAAGTTAGTCTTGCGGTTCATTAACAAAGGTAATTATTTATTAATAATGGTACGGAACCCTTCGTGCGCGAGTCCGACTCGCACTTGCCCGGTTTT
Source organism: Erebia epiphron (assembly GCA_963932025.1). Taxonomy (NCBI): domain Eukaryota; kingdom Metazoa; phylum Arthropoda; class Insecta; order Lepidoptera; family Nymphalidae; genus Erebia; species Erebia epiphron. Next base: position 12,787,969 of record OZ009952.1, on the reverse strand, counting down.
TAATATTAGAATGTATTAACTATATTCGAGAAATTTTAAAATATCTATTGCAAAACCTAACTCAATGTCAACATAACGAATTATAACCAATAAATAATAACTTTAGTAAGCTATACTTATAACTAATGATCAAATCGACGGTGTGTGAATTTATTTTCTGGCCGAAGTTACAGCTTGGCAAACTTATGTGCGCGTGACAAGGAGGCGCCACTGTCTATTGAAAAATCAAAATTTTACTATCAACACAGACTAAATTCTGTCAGTACCGAATTTCGCCGCATGCACAGATAAGCTTGTCAGAGTATAGATCGAATGTTCTTCGGTTACGATAAAAGAACAAGTATATCACCTCATGAGAGCAGCGAAAGTATTCTTAATGAGTTACACCTGGGGCTATAGACGCCATTGCTATACACTGACTCGGAATTGACGTTCATTTGACACTCTTCCGCCTCAAATAGATCTTGGACAAGGTCATTGTGAAACAACACTTGAGGACTAATTAATAGAGCACAAAATCCCTTGTGATGAACTTTTAAATCAGAAGTAGTATCTATACCACGCGTAGAGCTTTCAGTCGTTTGTCTGCGAAGACAATTGGAATGAGAGCTAGTGGGATATTTTAAGGAGACGCAGAAAAACTGCATGTGGGTAATTCCAAAGATTTTATTTTTTTGCATGTGACCAGCTCCTGGAACAGAAGTATATTATACTCAAATACTTTCAAGAGTGCTTTCGAATCAAAAATCTACCACTGATTCAGAATGACCCCGAATCAAATCAAATCAAATAATTTATCTTTCAAAATATGGTATTTAATATGCACTTTTTCAAAGTCAAATGTTGAGGTAATACTTAAGTAATACCTATTGATAATTTAGATAATTTTACTTCAAAGATCCTCTGGCCTCTCCCAAGCTTCTCTAAGAGGGGTTTCCACCACGAGCGATCGAGCATTTTCACCAACTAAGAGCTAGCGGAAAGGACTGACTGTCAAAATGAGGTCACTCGTACGGCTACTGTTAAAATTCTTTGTTAGTGGAAGTTTAAACCCATTTTGTCTGCACAGAGTTCGTTCCGTTTAGCCATTTTTCGGTTGAAATCCCGCTTTAAAATAATCCCAGGAGCTCTTGAACTAAGTTGTGCGTACGCCAGCAATGTCGACGGCGACGCCTGGATCTATGTTGATTGTTTCGTACTGACAAGCAAATTAGCCGCAGCCTTTGTCTCGTTTAGACATATTAGCTGTGATAGGTGATTGAAAGAGTCCAGATAAGCGGATGGGATTAGTATGAGATTTTACGTCTCGATAAAGTTAAGAGAGTTCGAACGTTGAAACACTAACACTAATGAAGAAGGGATCTTAACACCTTGTTGAAAGTTGTTAAAGCTCAAGTTGATCCATACTCCATACAGCTATAGCCAGCGGTCAAATGGAAATATTTTGAAATTATATATGTTTGAAACCTTACAAATATTTTATTAAAACCCGGGGGGCGCAGTGATGAGCGTAGAGTAGCGGTAATAGCCTAGTGGTAAAGAGCCGGCCTTAATGATGGGCATGCAGATTCATTTTATTTTGACGTTATTGAATTTCGACACTCGCCCGAATGCTATCATCGTTTTTGAGCTATGAGATCCCATTCTAACCCCTCAGACGTGGTGTTCAATTATGCAGTTCATTTGGTCTTGTATGAATGGAATTACATAGCGATATGACCAGATTGTTATTCAATGTTAGTTAACTGGCGGAACTTTCTTCTATCAACAATACACTGTCGAAAAGATTGTTTTGGTTGACGATTAAAACTTTCACATTTAGAAAACAAACTGCCTTTATTAAAATCGATGTAATTACATCCTAATTGGAATTTATATCGCAATCACGCCCAGCGTAGACGACTGATAAATAAAATAACAAGGGTGATTTAGGTTCATAAAACATGAGACATCCCACAAAAGCTAGTTCCAAATATGTAATTATCATAAAAATAACAATCGAATTTTTCCCCAGCGTTACAAATAAATTGAATCACTAAAATTTACATAAAACTTCGATAATAACAGATCAAACGGATTCAGGAAACTACCTATTAGGCGAACGACGGTGCTCAATTTCGGTTATACCGTTAAGAAGTCGACTAACACTATTAACCTGGTTCACGACATTAACCGTAAACAATAACTAGCGAACGGCAATCCCATAAATGTATGAAGCCTTCACGATTGTACCATGTATGACCCCAGACTTTAGGGTCCTTTCAGTCGCGCCACAAGTCACAACCACTACAAAATGGGACAAAAATTTATGAATATAACAATAACTAGCGGGCGGCAATCCCATAAATGTATGAAGCCTTCACGATTGTACCATTTATGACCCAGGCTTTAAGGGTCCTTTTAGCCGCGCCACAAGTCATAACCACTGCAAAATGGCACAATTCTTTATGATTATAACAATAACTAGCGAGTGGCGATCCCATAAATTTATGAGGCCTTCACGATTGCACCATGTATGATCACCCCAGGCTCTAAGAGTCTTTTCAGTCGATCCACAACCATTCCAATGTGGCACTTAATTGTGGAGCTGAATTTAATAAAAACTAGCGAGCAACAATTTCATAAATGAAAGAAGCATAAATACGATATTATTACTGTACCATGTGTAATCCAAGACTTTATGGGTCTTTCGGTGTGCAATATGAAATATCCGTACCTATACGCAAAACAAATTTCCTCTATGTACTGTCGTCTAGGACTTGTCCTACTATACTATAGCGTCAAAAATATTTTTGACGCTATAGTGCCAGGGCCAAGGTGGTGATGTTATGGCCCGTCTGTATAGTCTCTTATTGCCGTTGAAAGCGATCAACGTCGAGAAAGTTGCAGTAATTGTACAAAATTCACTTACACCTACATTAAGGTTCTTGGAATCTGATAATAATTAGTTAAAGTGTTCGTTACACCCGCTTCTTGAAACCTTCGACTATCCAGCGGTGTTTAACATGAAAATGCTCACAATAACCACCCTTTATGGCACAGACAGGATGTGATTTAAAATTAATTTTTGAGGTTCCTTAGTGAAACATGGAGCCCTTATAATTTTGGCCAATTCACCTGTGCGTCTGCCTTCGTGTCATAATAATTAATCTAATAATCCAGAGTAGTAATATTAACTATAACTCTATAAGAATGCCAAGTTGCATTCGAATTTCAAATCCATTCAGTACTTTCGGCGTGATGCCGCTAACAGACGGACAGGCAAAAATTAAAAAAAAATGTTTTGCCATTTGTATCCATAAAATACGAAAATGTCTCCTAAACTTTTCTAAATATATCAAAAGTACAGGAATCGTCCTGTTACTGTTTTGTTATAATTATCCTTCATTATTATTAAACGGTAATTCTTTTTTATTTCTACCTAATTACAATTAGGTAATAAAACTGCTAAAGTTATTAGCAACTAGCATTGCTACAGAACCTTACCTCATACCTACATGTTCTGACACGCGCTTGACCATTATTCATGTCAAAAAAAATTACAACTGAGGCGAAAAAAAAAAAACAATTTATTAGCTTGTGAAAACCTAGTCCTAGAGCTTTCTTGTAAACAATGAACATTTAACAGAGAGCACTAGTTGAGTACCGTAATTGGCACGTGAGGCGAAACAGCCCTTCAAAATTAAATAAAGGGATGAAGGACAAAGTGTGTGAAATAAAGGGGTGAATGAGGCTGAACGATTTAATTGGTAAATGTTTTTTTAGCTCTAATGAAAAGCATCCGACGTTCAATAGTAACTATTGAGTTTCCTATTTCGCAGTTTGTTATATTATATTTAAGGCTAAACTGCTAACTAAATCTATGATCTTGTAATAAATTATATCAATTTATAACCATTAGCAACGTGACGTACAAAAAGTGCTTCTCACTCTGATACTATAATATTTTATACTATATGATTATTTATTATATAAATTTATAACCCTTTCAAGGAACTAACAGATACTTAGTTTTTTTTGACTTTGACTTGAATGAAAATGTGATAGAAAAAAAGAATAGAAAACGAGAGAACGGGCGAACAAATTCAAAAATACGCGTTTTCTGTTCAAGTATCTCTCATTAAAATTTAAATGGACAGTTCCCAACGAGAAGCCTACATTGGCTCCCCAGCAACACTCCCGGAGACCAAAAGTCCTCGCTGACCTGGGCGGCCTGCTTGGATTCTGGAGTGATCTCGGCTGGCTGGAGTGATCCAGCGGAAAGTCGCACCTGCTGCGTTCAAGGGCGGAAAAGCCCAGAGAAGAGAGATAGATGGACAGTTATATAGGCTACTTTAAATACTGGATAATAGGGATTCAATGCACACTCAACACATACATCAACGCGGACTCAGTCAAAAGCAAAAATAGAATAAAGCTAACGACACCTCACTTAACGTCTAAATACTACATTGGCATTATTGGGAAAGTACCCGAATAAAACTAACAAACACACTTAGCTTCTAAGAACTATCAATACCTCCCTTTAGTCAGGTAATTAGTGCTTTATATAATCTATAATATTCAAATCTGCAAATAGATCTGTAATGAATACGCTAGACGGTTTGGTAGCAATTTAAAAAGAAGACGACAATATCGGTGTTTACAAAGAAACGACAGTTACAAGCAATAATTAACTACGTCCTTGGAGTGGACAGATAGAAAATAAATAATTATACATATAAAAGAAACACTTTCAATCTCAACAGTGAAAACGATATTTGTTTAGTACATTTAATTTAAATAGAACTGAGTGTTTGGAAAATACGTCTGGTTACTTGTAAATTTTAAAATAAAACTACATTTATTAATTGCTTGAGGCAATTCATTGCATACGTATCTTTGAAATAGATCTTAAATATCTACATAATTATTCAAAGAAAAGAATTTAAGAAATACCAATTACCATAGTAATTAATAGGTTAAAAACAAGTGAATAGTATAATTATCCACGTCAGTTCTTAATTTTTATATCAATCCTCATGTTAAAGCCAAACAAACTTGACATTCCTAAAGTTTATTGTAGTAGCAATCTAATATTATTGTTCATTGCAATATCTCGTTACCGGAAACTTATATTTATAACAAGTAACAACTCCGTATACCAGATTGAATGACTTCGTAATTCAATCGATCGCTTTCCCTATATTAGCTAAGCTTTTCCTGTCATGCCTCGGGTGAGTATTTAAATGCTGCTAATTCAAATCTCCTCCTCGTAACTGCCTTGTTGGTATAGTGGTTAGCATGTTCGACTGCGGCCGAGTGCCGACGATGTCCCGGGTTCGAGTCCTGGGTCGGGCCATAATAAAGTATTGGGATTTTCTGATTGGAAATTCTCGGTACTAACCCGGAGTCAGGAAGTTGGCGTTGTTTCAATCCCGTGCCTCGGAGAGCACGTTAAACCGTCGGTCCCGGTTCTTATCACTAACATGATAATAGTCGTTAACGCCCGCCAACCCGCATTGGAGCAGTGTGGTGGGTCAAAGCTCTAATTCCCTCTCTCCTATGAGAGTGGAACCCTGTGCCCAGCACAGGCGCGTTAATGGGCTGTAGTGGTGGATGCAAATCTAGAAAATAATACGGTTTCATATATTTTCACCAGTCGACGATGGTCCTGATAACTGAACATTGATGTGACAGATCGGACAAACCAAACACATATGCCGACAACGCATAACCAACTTACATTTACAGCCAATTATAATTATAGCAAAGTAATTGCGACCTTATTGAACTGAATAGCAATTGAATCAATGCTAGATGACTTACGTAAATGTATCGTTAGAACAGTAGTTGACGAACGTCGAATCGTTTTTGATGGTTATCGATCTGACGTAGAGACAGTCGTAATTGATATTTACGAAAGTGAATGTGAAATTCGATAGACTGTAAAGAAAGCAAAGGTTAACCATTACGGTAAAGATGTACGTGAGCTCGGATTATGCTATTAAATTATCGGGACGATTCGCGTACATCAATTGGACCATTAGGACTAAGGAAGATAAGGAATTTATTGAGCTGTTGTTTCGACAAACGTAGAATGGAAATTGAAACAGACGAAGTAAACAATATGTTTTATTGAAAGAGACTATAAATAATGAATACAATGGATAAGGCTCCGATGGTAATGATAATTCGATGAATTTTGTTTCTTCCAAATTCGAAAAATTCTCCGATTCCGTAAAGATGTAGCCCTTAATTAACAATTCAGCAATGATAAACCAGCATAAAAAATTTGAAAGCTTGCATCGCAAAGATGGCCATGAAATTTTTATTTCAAATAAATGAAAAAGTTCCCACAGGATTTTTGAAATAACTTAAGTCGCGGGCACTTTTTTGAGCCAAAGCAAAGATTAGGTAGAAAATTAGTAGATAGGTAGGGTAGACCAAGTAAGCCCTTGACTGCGATCTCATCTGATGGTAAGTGGTGATGCAGTCTAAGATGGTAGCGGGCTAACCTGTTGGCAGTTATATTAAACCCCTATTCAGTTTCTACACGGCATCGTACCGGAACGCTTAATCGCTTGGCGGCACGTCTTTGCCGGTAGGGTGGTAACTATCCTCGGCCGAAGCCTCCCACCAGGACAGGGTTGACCCTGCCGGGAATCGAACCTGAGACCTCCGCACGTTAAGGCAACAGCGCTCAACACTGCGCCAGGGAGGGAGGTTGGCAATGAAAGCCAAGTCCAATTGCGCAGGCCGCAAGATTTGATATGTGTCACCTCGTTTATGTCAAGTGGATATATATACTCGTACCATTGAGTCATATATTTTACGAGTGCTACAGTAGTTTGCCAAGTTTAAACGGGTTTGCTTGAGGTTGACATCCGGACACCGTTAGTTCATACCATTGACCCGCGCCTTTCTTTGTCCGGTCACATATACGTACCACAATTAACTGTTAACAATCGTATCTAATTTTCTATCTTTCATATGAAATTGCTTCTAAACTTTCTCTCCAATGTGAGATGAAAACGGATTTGTATCTAAGTGGTGCGGACTTCATTTTGTTACAATTATTGTAAAAAGTGTTAATAATAATAAAATGATATTAGCTAGATAAATGTTAAATTTAATCGATTCTTCCTCAATAGAAACACGTTACATACTCGAATACGGACGATCTCAAGCGTGCAGCTGGGAGCCGCTGGAGACAAGCAGCACAAGACCGTACTCTGTGGCGATCCATGCAGGAGACCTTCGTCCAGCAGTGGACGTCTATAGGTTGAGACGACCACTCGAGTACTAAGAAACTATGTGGAAAAAGAAACACTGAAACATTGAGCACAGAATACTTTAGCCACACTTTAGCCTTGAATGTATGTTACATTGTACTATTAACTATTCTGTGGTTTTAGTAACTCTTTAGAGAAGTTATTTTGGGTAAATTCTTAAATTGATTTAGTTTTTTAATGCTGTCACATTTTGGCATCCGCAATTATACTCTTGTCAAAAAGTGACAGCATTACCAAATTTAAGTAAATCATCCAGATCCGTTCAGCCGTTCTGGCGCGATTGAGTACCTAACAAACATCCATCCATCCATCCATCCATCCATCCATCCATCCAAACTTTCCGCATTTATAGTATTAGTATAGATTATTACAGTAGGTAATATAAAGACCGTATCTCCCTAGCCTAGACTGTGGTAATACACTATTCATACAAAGTATACCAGATCAAATGCATACATGATACAACACACTTTCAAAGGAAAAACTCTATTACAAAATTGGTGTTGTTAGTGCGTTCGCGGTGATTTCCTCAGATTACGTGTGCTATGAGAACAAGATGGAACACTCTATCCTACTTGTCATTCTTTTGTTACGCGCCACAATTGTCTTGTTTAGGTTACATTTATATGGGCCACTTTACTACGCAATCTTTATGTTTAGAGTTTTTAAGCTATTGCATAGCTTCTATCGCGGGCCTTGAGCGTGGAGACCGAATCCAGAAATTCCGTAACGAAAAAAAACCTAACACTTTGTTTGCTATGACTACTTGTGTTGTTGACTTCAAGTTGTTGAAAATAAAAAGACTATTTTTATGAAAAAATGATTTTGGTTGCTATGACTACTTGTGTTGTTGACTTCAAGTTGTTGAAAATATAAAGGCGAAATAATTTTAAAGAATTCAAAACCTCAATAATGAGGGTTTTTGATTCCCCTTGGACACCCGGACTATTGAAAACATAATTCTTTAAAATTATTTCGCCTTTATTTTTTCAACAACTTGAAGTCAACAACACAAGTAGTCATAGCAACCAAAATCATCTTTTCATAAAAATATTTCGCCTTTATATTTTCAACAACTTGAAGTCAACAACACAAGTAGTCATAGCAAGTTGATAAAAAATGCTATGCAATAGCTTTACCGCGGCAGTCTCCGAGTGCCACACGTCTTTTTTTTTACTGTTGACTTATTTTATCTTGATTTCTTTGCATTTGATGGTAGATTAGATGTTATGCAGGCACAACTGCTGTGTAATATGCAGGATGGTACATACTTTTCTCTAGTTATAATTTTCAGTAAGTAATATTGCAAAAGCATTAAAAATAATTAACGAACACAATTCATTAGCAATGCTAACGATCAATATTTGATTATTTATTTTTACGATTGGCGAATTCCATAATGATGTTACAACTTTGAGTGCAGTTGCCTGCATGGTGGACAAGTCTTAAAACATTTTCATTCTGAGAGAAGACCCACGCTCATTACTGGACCAACGATAGAGAGAAATGCAACGATGATAAACATTGTTATTGACAAAAATGAATGAATGAATGAATTTCTTTATTTTTCCACATTACTATACATACAAGCACTTAAAGTTAGATTACTATTTGCTATGATATTAAAATAAGTGCATTCGATTTTTAAAAATAACAACGTTGCTGAAAATTGACGACGGTTTACTGACAATGGACTACAAAAGGAAGCAAACATTACTGAATCATGAATGTAGCCCATATAAGACAAGCCTTAGATCTCACCGTTGCACCGTTCAGTAAGCATAGAATCACCCAGCGTGGCCTTGTATTGTGTTACAACCGCAAACCGATATCTTAAAGTATGTTGTTACTCCTCAATTGATACAAGTTTCTACGGCTAGATACATGAGATATGGGCCATCCGCGTCAAGGTTTATGTTACAACTCCATTCATTGTTAATTTTAAACTAGCGACTGGACTGTCTAGATTTTATCTGCATCATTATTTGGGTGCCAGTCAGGGCTAACGGCAGGATTTTAACCTGCGTCTCTCTGGGAATCGCGCCCGGAACGCCTTTGGCCACCTTCCGGTTCCGCAATTTTTGACATGAATTTAAGTAAGTTTAGAAACTTTCCTAGTGTGTGAAAATGTTTATATCTTATTTTCAGTCTACATGGAAATATATTAATTATAGTCATAATAATGAATGTAGCCTTGTTTGTTTATCACTTGTGCTTTCATATGCCATGTATTCGATTGCAATGAAACTTTGTAGAGTCGTTGACAGGACGTCGATCAAAGTACAATATATATAATAACTTTCTTATTTCATTTAGACTTACACTTAAGTAAAAGTAAATCTGATTAAATAAACAATTCGGTCAGAGTTAAACTTACAAAAGATATATCATTAAAATCGGTTCAATTCAAATAAAAAGGCTTATTTGTATTATTCTCACATTTCCACTCCCCATACTCTCCTACACACGGACGCTTTTCTAACGCGCGTTAAATAAAAATCTTCCAATAAATAAATAAACCAAATCGATTCAACATTAAGGTACATCATACATGATATAACTTCATTGCCCTGTTAGAGTGTCCATTAAAAATAATTACATGTGAGTTTACGATGGCTGAAACTTTTTCAGTCCCTACCATTCATAGAAATAGCATCAATAATTAATTAATTGAACAGAATTAAATAAATTTCATTTACTTGCACTAATGTGAGCAGCTAAGTGTACTTTTATACGCAACCTTTTTTACTGGAAGACAAATTAGCTCTAAATATTGTGACTGCAGCCGGTGGAAAATCATATGTGAAAGGGGTCTGACAGTTGCTTTTGCGTTGCGTAGCTTGTGTTCTAGCGCATGTTTGACGCACGGTAAAAAAGCGTTTGTGTGAACGTAGTCCAAGAATGTACAAAGTTAAAACGATTAAAACTAGACCTTGGCAATGACTTTCATTAGCCCAATAATTTCTCAAACAACCAGTTGGAGGTGTTATTTGTATAATGAGCTTTAAAAGTGATTTCGTTTCCGGTTGATACATCGGGTACCTACGTGAGAGATTTTAATTATATTTATTAATAAGAAAAAAAATACGTAAAGGCATAATGAGTTAGCACGCTGAGTTTTGGGACATTTCTTTTTATAGTCATCAATTTTGATACATTTTATTGCGTCATTCAAAGCTGAATACTAATTAGCTGACTTTTGAAATTTTTCTAAAAAAAGTGCTTCCACTACAGCCCATTAACGTCCCATTGCTGGGCATAGGCCTCCACTCTCATACGAGAAAAAAGTGCTTGTGCGGTGTATAACAAAGCGATTAAAAAATCAAATTGATGCCCTTTCGTAGAAAATGTTGTAGCGTCGCCGGCGTCTCAACCGACAGACGCCGGTAGACGAGGTCTTCTGCGTGGATCGCCACAGGGCACGGTCTTTTACGGTATGCTGCTTGCAGCAGTTCCCAGAATTTGATAAGTGGATGCTAACGATTTTACTATTCCTTTCGATTAATACTGTGTAGAAGTGTATTTTATTTTGGTAAAGATTACAATTATTGAATCAACATAAATTTAATTTGCCTGGCCTGCTATATGTCGAATGCAGAAAGCTCTATACAAAACAACCCTTACACCGCTTCTGTCCAGTGGCTCCCTCAGCTATTAAAAATATTGATTGGTATGAATTGCTTATTTTATTTCGAAACGGTCATTTCATTACTGAGATCTCCTATGTCTTCGAATGACCTAGATTCCGTGACAGAATGTGGACATTCATCACAGTCTCTTACGTACGTACTTGACGATTCAAATGAGCTTGTAAATGCTTGTTCAAATAAACTTATTGCTATTATTTTGAATTTGAGTGTAAGCTTTGTTTAATTTGCTTTAATAGCTTTTTAAGTGCAGTTGTATCCGGTTAACACATTGAGAAACGTTTCTTCAGATATGACAAAATGATCGAGCACCTACTTGATCCATACTAGTGATTTCCAATATATTCTTTATGTATCGATGAATCGTACTTTAAAATTAATAAGGTATTAAATTTCGTCGATTTATCATAACGTCGTGTGGGTTTATATGACAAATTCACAGGTTGTAGATAATATTTCATTGTATTTATTATATTGTTATGAAATATGATCGGAATTCATAAAAAAATATTAATTATTAGTAAAATATTCCATAAATCTTTTTTTTATCCATTACAAGTTAGCCCTTGACTGCGATCTCACCTGATGGTAAGTGATGATGCAGTCTAAGATGTTAGCGGGCTAACCTGTTAGGGGCATGGCAGTTATATTAAACCCATACCCCTATTCGGTTTTTCACGGCATCGTACCGGAACGCTTAACCGCTTGGCGGCACGTCTTTGCCGGTAGGGTGGTAACTAGCCACGGCCGAAGCCTCCCACCAGGCCAGACCAGGGAAAATTCAGAAATTATAAATTCCCAAATTGACCCTGCCGGGGATCAAACCGGACCTCTGCACGTTAAAGCAACAGCGCTACACACTGCGCCACGGATGTCGTCAAAAATCTTTTTTTTTTGTTTATCTGTTGACAATTTTAATTATAAATACAAAAAGCTGTATATAACTAAGATTACCTCGGTGGTTGTAGTTAATCAACATTCATCAGTAAGGGAATCGATAATAACTTAAGCCTTGTTTTCCAGCATTAAGCTTGTCATATCTTATGAACATAATATGTAAATCGGATTAATAATACTTTAACCGGATACTAGTAAACGGTAATAATAAAATAATTTAAAGAGAAAGGCACAATTCTGATTTACGTTACCAGATTGAGGTTAAATTTGAATAAAAAAACGCAATATATGATGTTTTTGCAAAAATTAGAAAACCTAAGACAAACCCACGTTCCTTTTCCCTATGTAGATTGAAATCAGCACGAAATTTCTTAAAACGCCACTCGTGTCTTTACCTAGAAACTGTATGAGGAAAGATCTTGTAAACATTGGAACCCACATACATCCTCCTACGCATACACCTCTATACTATTTCTTGTTTAACAGATTTCAAAAGTTTCTCACAGTCATTAACCTGATGAGTATAAAACTGTCTAAAAACGGAATTTTATTGAGTAGCACTTCAATGTTACTTTTAATTTTAAAAGAAGTTCGTAAACAATATTTACATCTGAGAAGTTTTTCCTTCTAAAACAGTGTCTCATAAGTACCTACATAATTTTAGTCTTTGAATCAAATAAATATTATAAATGCGAAAGTTTGGATGTATAGATGGATGTATGGATGGATGTATGGATGGATGTATGGATGGATGTTTGTTACTCAATCACGCCCGAACGGCTGAACGGATCTGGATGAAATTTGGCACAGAGATAGATTATAGTCTGGAATAACACATAGGCACACACACATACTTTTTGTCCCGGAAAACTAAATGGAGTTCCCGCGGGAACCAAAAAACCTCAATCCACGCGGACGTAGTCGCGGGCATCAGCTAGTATTTTACTTAAATTGACTGTTACTTTAAATGATTATATTTATTACACCAAAATACGATTCCTATGACTAATAGTTCTAAGTAAAATGCTGTACAATCACGTTCGAGCAATAACAATTAAGTGATAATAAATTATTTAATTATGGACCTTCTGATTTCACGAAATATCTATCATCTATCATCTAGTTTCAAACTATAACATCTCCTCACAACGAGTATCATAATAACAAAAACGTAAAAAAAGAAGGTCCAATAACACGTGATGGACTGTTATATAGAAAGTAAAAGCAGAGTAGCAAAAAGTAGGAAGAGGTTTCTATTAGAAGAAATGATAACGAATACAAGTGGCAACAATAGAATCGACCATCTCGCTCCAATTCCCAGGTGGCTGTGATATTTTCTAATCCTAAATCATAATGACTGGTGCCATATTCACACACGTGCGTGAAGACGCTCCTGGATTCCGCTCACAATTGCATTGTTTATGTTTAATTAAGCTTTTAAAGTCTCAACAATACCTAAACTAACGGTTGATAAGTGGGGCGAACTCTAACCTTTGTTCAATTTTTATTTTGGTCTGTATTGTCAAAGACAATATATAAACCAGTTTAAGACTGTTCACTTCATACATTCAATCAAAGCTCGCTAAATGCGCATTGAAGTCGCCGGTACCTTGTATTTCTTCGCACAATCTGAGATGGCGTAACTGTGCAAGCTGTTTGTTAAAATTAGTTGAATGTAAATTTGCTATTTGCTTATGTGATTTTATCAAATTTTTGTATTTTGATAATTTTATATAATAATTAATACAAATTGAACCAAGAAAATACGATATTTCACCTATTAATCTCTGTGACCAAGTGTATATCAATTTACACATCTTATTCATTTTGTAGATTTATAATAATAATACCTATGTATATAATTAATCGGATCATTATGATTTTACTCATTGGTATCTGAAAAAACCTTTACTTTAACTTTGCATCCGCTTTATCTTCATTTTAACTGCTTATTTCTTCTTCCTCATAATTTCCCTTGTAATGCTTTCACTGCTATAATGTGAAGTTGATTGTGAACTTAATAAACGAAATGAAAATAAGATAGAACGATAAAGATCAAGCTCTTTCATGTTTACTTCCCATTCATTAAGTTCACACGTTCACTTTTTATTATATTTATCTTCATCACCATCTATTTTTTTTGCCGTCGTCACAATTAGCTTTAATTCGTTTGAATTAGAGCTGGTACATTTTAACCAGTGGTAGATTCACTCGACTATTCAAAAGCACTTGTCAAAAGTCTACTTGAATATAAAATATTTGAATTTGAACCTATCTCGAATTGGTCTCTTAAATATTTCCTTAAAATAAAGTCCAATGAAAAGAAGTAAGATTTTGGGAAGAATATTTGCTATCAATATGGGTGATGAACAAAGTTGTCTTACCATTGAGCATGTTTTGTACCTATTATTTTAAAATTTCAGAAGTATTTTATGATTTGTTTATTTATCTTTTGGTACCAAAAACGAGGATGTTCTTAATTCGGCGCAATTCCTTTTGGTACTTCGACGTTTGTTCTTTTTATGACAACCTAAGCTAGTGAACTTGTTACATAAAAGTAATATTCCTTGTTAGTAAGTCAAAACCTTTAATGTTTTCAGCTACTTTTGGTGACAATTGGCAAGTGAAAACGTAACCAAATAGAAAGAAAAGTTAGTTGGCTATTTTATATTTTTTAACAACTATACAGCAAATAATGGCTCCTAAGTTAAATCCATCAATCAAACGAAGCGAGCGAGATAATACAACGTTAACTTGACACGCGGAAAGAGAGGTATTAACTGAATGTGGGAGTACCCAACACAGGAAACAAATAGAGATTTTGATTTCTTGATTAGAAAATTCACTTTCTACTTTAAAGTCACGCTCATTGAGCTAAACTTTTTAAAGATACTTGTGGAAGTAAATACACTACATGGAACTACTTGGCAAATAAATATATTTTTTAAGTCTTTATTGCATATAAAATACAATGTACAAAGGCGAATTTAATACCTTGAGGTATTCTTTTCCAGTTAACAGTGCATTTCAGTCTATTGGGCCTGGTTTGGCAACGTATAGTCCGTCAAACTGATTTGACCCGGTTTAATTGGATTTAATTTTTATGCCTGTTTTAAGATGATTAAGAGATTAAGAGATTTAAGATAGTCTATCGATTGGCGACGATGACGATTATACCAGACCTAATTTAGACATCTTTTCTTCTTCATGTTTTTGTTATAATATTGAAACAGTATGTAATAACGTTAGTAACTGCCTCGGTGGTCTAATGGTTAACATGTTCGACTGCGGCCGACGAGGTACCGGGTCCGAGCCCCGGGCCATAATTTAGTATTGGGTTTTTCTGACGAGAAATTCTCAGTACTAGCCCGGAGTTAGGAAGTTGGCGACGTTTCACCCCCGTGCCTCGGAGAGCAAATTCAAATTCATATTCAAATGATTTTTATTCAAATAAACTTTTACAAGTACTTATGAATCTTCGAGTGAATCTATTACTGGTTCGGAATGCCATTCCTACCGAGAAGAACCAGCAAGAAACTCGGCGGTTGCTCTTTTGACAAAAATTATTTACAATTTCATTAATTTGTACAATACAATCGTCCCGGTTATTATCACTAACGTGATAATAGTCGTTAAAACCCGCCAACTCGCATTGGAGCAGCGTGGTGGATCTAAGCTCCAATTCTCTCCCTCCTATGAGAGTGGAGGCCTGTGCCCAGCCGTGGGACGATAGAACATTGACCTGAAATAAGTAAGAAACGATCAATACGAAACTGCACAAAGGAACCTGTCAATCTGCTTTCGTTTAGGGAATGCATAAATAATAGTGTGTATGGAATGGACGAATCTGATTTCATAGTCCGATGATTTCAGTTGTATTCTTGTTCATTATAGCGTAAGAGATGTCTGTAAATACAAGAAAGTGCTTTAGTTTTAGTGGGTAAGACTAATTAGTTTTTTTTAGACTTTGAATTATGATAACAATTACTTATTATTATCACAGTCTGCGAATTTTCCCTGAAATGAATTTTCCTTGGTCTGGCGTGGTGGGAGGTTTCGGCCGTGGCTAGTTACCACCCTACCGGCAAAGACGTGCCGCCAAGCGATTTAGCGTTCCGGTACGATGCCTTGTAAAAGCCGATTAAGGGTACAATATAATATGAGTTTAATATACCTACCTAACTGCCATGCCCCTAACACTCAGGTTAGCCCGATCGCAGTCAAGGGCTAACTTGTTGTGGATAAAAAATGCGAGTCTACTAATTGAAATATTTGTGCAACACAGGTGCCTATAAAATTGTGTGCATTTTACTGAAACAAGATGACAGAGTGATATGATGTTACAAAAATATTACATTGCGAACTCTTAGAAAAATGCAACCAGAAAATTCTAACCAGAAAATTTGATAGCGCAAATCGTATCGTAAATTTCATAATAATTTTTGGTGAATTGGATGGTAAAAAGCCTTTTTACATAAAGCATTTTCGTATCAAAGGAAACGCAGTAGTTGCATGTTATATCTTCATGAATAAACATGAATAAGTACATCAAAAGAAGTACTATTATTAACCTGTGAGTTTATTTTATTAAAGGTGTCTGTATGTCCTATATGAAATCCATGGTTTCGTTGGTCTTATTATGATTCTTACCTCCACTTCTTGATAAAGCTGAGCTGTTAAAGTTCTTTCTTCTAAGAAGGACGATTCTTTGGCGATTTATGTCTTTGATTTATGTCGAGGCTCTTGGCCTATTATTCTTTTGCTGCATATTCGGGCAAATGTTGGCACAACAGTTGTAGATCGTTGACCTTGTTGATAGAAGAAACGAAAGTAATGCCATTGTTGTGTCGACCCCGGGGTCAAAGATCTGTCGTCGGCCATCTGTAAGGTCTCTTCAGTACCATAGAATAAAGGGAAAAATGGACAAACGTATTTATTAAAAGTGAAGTCATCATAATAGCCTGACATAAAAAAATTACCTATGGCCGCTGTTCTTTTGGCAAAGCCTCATAACTCAAGCCTCAAATGAAAGCTTTCCGGTGCAATATCGCTTAAAAATTAATAAACTCAGTGTTAAGAAATTAAACATCACTTGCTTTAAACGGTAAAAGAAAACATCGTGAGAAAACCTGCACCGTGCCCGAGAGTTCTTGTGTGAATTCTGCTAATCCTCACTTGACCGACGTGGTGGACTATGGCCAAACCCTTCTTTCTGAGAAGAGACTCGTGCTCACTATAGACTATAGACTGTACTGGAAGTGAAGGCACTAAAACCATAAAACAATGACTTCTCTGAATCTATCTCATTCAATTCGTTTCGTTTTATAACCGTTTAAGTCCTACTTACACTAATTATTTTTATTTTTTACTAGCTGATGCCCGTGACTTCGTCCGCGTGATTAAGTTTTTTTTAATCCCGCGGGAACTCTTTTTCCGGGATAAAATTATCCCGTGTCCTTCCCCGCGATACAACCTATTTCTAGACTAAATTTTATCGAAATCGGTTGAAAAAATGGGCCGTGAAAACGTAGCAGACAGACAGACAGACATACTTTCGCATTTATTATATTAGTATGGATTTATTTTACTTATTACAATTACTAACACAGGATAAGTCTGTAACCCATATACGGACCTTTGTTGTCTGGATAATAAAAGATTCATTCATTCATAACTTTTGTATGGTCTTACGTTGTTCAATAGTCCGTGTTTGTCTCACGATGCAGCATCACGAAATTATTCGTGATTTCACGAAGCATCACGCTGCGATCTTAGATGATAGCGACTGATCGCATTCAAATTGGCATGGATAATTTTAGAATTGTCTGCAAAGGTCATCAAGATTCAAGGACTGTTCCTCCTAAACTGTCCGAAACGTCATGTTGAGCAATGTATTGCATTGTTTAAATGTCTCTGTTACTTGCTTTCCTATGTCTAAAGTTGTCGAATCGTGAACTTTGAATATGCACGATTGGTGACCATAATGTTTTTCAAGATGTCATAACATACCTACCCAATTTACCAGATTAGGAGATGAATACACTTACACAATATTTTAGTTCTCAAACCACAATTCCATGCGGATAAATGCAGCAAAGGATAAATTACATCTAGTAAAAATATAATTTACTAGATAATGCCCGCGACTTCGTCCGCGTGGATTGATGTTTTTGGATTCCCGCGGGAACTCTTTAATTTTCCGGGATAAAAAGTAGCCTATGTCCTGCCCCGGGATATAACCTATCCCTGTACCAAATTTCATCAAAATCGGTTGAACAGGTGGGCCGTGAAAGCGTAGCAGACAGACATACACACTTTCGCATTTATAATATTACTAGCTGATGCCCGCGACTTCGTTCGCGTGGTTTAAGTTTTTTGTTATTCCCGCGGATAGAAGATATAAGATAGAATTAAGAACAACTATCTATTCCACTAATTACTTTTATTCTTTCTTTCAGATGTTCTTAATCGTCATCATCATCTACTACTGGGGTACTAAACTACCCCTAAATCGTATATTATCAACTATAAATAGCCGTCGATCTGTCCAACCTTCAGTATTGCAGTCTCAAATCCTAAGTTAATCTCGTATTAACTTAACTATAACCGGTCACCTAATTAGCTCTAATTATATCTAGTCTGGTAGCTTGAAGGTAAAACTTGAAATTCTTCAATCGTTTAATGGTCAAAGTGGGGCACACCCGCGCTAGCAATTACGATTCTATATCGGTGATGAAAAGTAAAAGTAACTCGTGGACATCCTAATATTAAAAGATTCTTTAGTAAAAAGTTTATAAGTGTTGTTTTTTCTGCTTTATTATATGGTTTTGCTTCAGGCAAAAGCTGTACTCGTTTTGTAGTGCTAATGGTCGATAAATACGCTTAATAAACCTGAGTTGTGTGGTTTGTCAATTACTTTTTAAGACAGGTATCTGGTATACCTACTGCTTCATCTTACTGCCTTACATAAGAAATAGATATAAATGCACACGTATAGCGAAAGTGATTTATTTCAGAATGGACTTCGAAAGTCGTACTGAGCTTTAAGTGGCACATACGAGGGTCACAACGCTTATTGAAACAAAGATAACAGTAACATACACCATATTCACTGATTTCAAAAAATATATATAATCATGTAGACAGACTTTTTTCTCTTACGATATATTGTCAGAATCTAAAGTACGGAAAGCAAATTTTACTGAAAAGAACCGGCAAGAAACTCAGCCGGCTGAGTACTCAGTTTGGTAATCTTAAGTTACTTTGTCCATGTTCCGGAAATTTCAGTTTGCCATTGAAAGTGAAAAAGGTACCGAACAAGATAAAACGATTGCGCGAAACATCCACATCGGAGGGGCATGTCGTTTTGTAATGTCGCGCTAGTGTGCCCCATATAAATAATGTAGCCCCATATAAAAGTAAGTTACATGGACTTTATGCCCGCCAGACAAAAAAAACTACTGTCCCAGTGCGTGCTTACATAAGAGCAACATAAGACCGTTCAATCTCATTCACACACTACAACTTTGCCCGGGGGCACATCATTCTTCTAATCATTATTTGTTTTAACCACAAAGAGTGTCGGCCGTGAAACCTGCCGCGGGTAGAGAAATTGATTTTATCGAACGAACAATCTTGATAGCTTAGAAGTTTGAATATATTTATATATGGATTTAAATATGAACTTGTATTAATCGTAATACTTAGAGGGTTTGAAGTCGTTTTGTCTATGTACCCGTTTAAATCCGTTGAACAGATGGACCGTGAAAAGATAACAGCCAGACAGACAGATATATTTTCGCACTTACTTACATAATTAATATGCAGGATGATATTAAAAAGTTCAATTTAATTTAATCAGGTGGTGCTGTGTCAGTTACAAATCACAATACATAAAAATTAACACCCACTATAAACAACAATCAAAAAGCCATTAACAGTCATCGATTCGCATCAAAAGTACAAAGTTCATTCCAGTTAACTTATAGGTTCTGCTTACATAACGCGACCTTCAGCTTCACCTCTAAACAATTCGCAATTAGCGCCAAAGGTCGGGGCGTCTAATGAGATCTTAAGAGGGGAATCAATTTCTCTACCTGCGGCCTTCACGGCACACTTTCATCTTAAGGATTGTTGCTTTTACATAAACAGATATATTTTTACTAGCTCATGCCAGCGACTTTGTCCGCGTGGATTCGTTCGTGGATTCGAAGGTTTTTTTAGTTCCCGCGGGAACTATTTAATTTACCGGGATAAAAAGTAGCCTATGTGTTATTTCAGATTATAATCTATCTCTGTACAAAATTTCATCCAGATCCGTTCAGGCGTTCTGGCGTGATTGAGTAACAAACATCAATCCATCCATCCATCCAAAGTATAGAGTATAGATAGCTTGGTTCACCCAAAGAGTCTGGGATCTCGAGGTCTTATAGTGGTGATTCCACATTAGGAGACTACTAGGCGAGTCCTACTCAAATACTTTGTATTTAAAATAGTCAAGGACTAGTCAACTTTTCAATTTAGAGTCAAAATTTTACGACGTTTTCACACATACGAGTATTACATTGTGTTGTCGTGCATTGGTGGAACAATATTCCACCACCAATTCAAAAACCTGAATCATAAAAACAGCTATTTTCAATATATTTTTTCTACTTTACTGTCAGACATTAAAAATAGGTAATTATTTCCATACGTCCTCCAAAGCCTCATAATGACAGGATGAAATTAATTTCCATCTTTACTTAGTCACGATCATTTACCGCTGACCATTGTTAGAATAATGGCTGCTAGATAAATGTTGGTCATTAAGATAAATTGCTTATCAAGACATTTACTTATAAAAACTATTCAACTCATGCACTGCAGAATTCCCTGAACGCGTGAGTACAATCATAATGCCTACGTTTAAATATTAAAGTAGGTATATACAAATGTGTTTTACTATTTCAGGCCCAGTATGTAATAAAATAGTCCTTTTCTTGGTACAATTTAATTGTAGAGAGAGATTCACAATAAGAAATCTAATGTAGTGGACTTTTAAGTTTACTACTAATGATTTGCGTTTTCTTCGTTTGATTTATCATCTTCAAAAATGGAAAACAAAATTGAAAAACGTATCAAATACCTTAGAAAGTTGGAATTAATTTGCGAATAAGCTCAAAACCGACTTCGGTTCTAATCTAATGAGTATTTAAAGAACACTAGTATTTTTAGTAGATAAATGCCTTCAATGTTTTAAATACCTCATAGTTTTTTTATGTATAGTAGTTTATTTTTAGTTCGGGTAAAAAAGTTCCTTTTGTTGAAAACCACACAGCCTAAGAAGCGACTAAGTGCTTATTTTTCCGCTTTCCACAAGTTTCCACGGAGACATCTGAAAGTGTACTTAGATCTAGCTCGCTGTCTCAAGCGCGCACTAAAATGTGTTCCTGAAATGTTTAGAAAGAAAACTTTTTAGGTACTTGTTTCCGATGATAGTTTTGTTGGAAAATAAATAGTCATCTTACTAGAGTTTTTCAGATTCGATGCCGTAGAAACGCCCGTAGGTACTAAGCTTCAGTCCTGTCGGTTAATTTTTCCCACTCGAGCTAAGTATGTTTCCGACTCCCTCATGACAATATAATATGCTAATATTATAAGTTTTTCGAAAATGTATCTGTCTGTTACTACGATGGTTGAACAGATGAGCCGCGAGCATTAAGGACATGCTATTCTCGCGGAAACTCTTTAATTTTTCGGTATAAAAATTATGTCATACCCCGGGATGCAACCCACCGTTAAATACCAAATTTAGTCGAAATTTGTTGAATAGATTGTTGAAAAGCGTAGCAAACATACAGACACACTTACGCTTTTATAATATTAGTACCCGGTCTTTGTTCATTGTTTTTTTTGTAATGTGCGCATAAACAAATAGACAGACAAACTATAACAATCTCATAATAGTAGAGATTTAAATATAAATCGGAGCACGTAAAGTGTAAACAATAATATTTCTCAGTAATCCTATCATGCAGATATCGATTTCACCTCAAAAGTGGTATAAAATCGATCCAAAAACATGGATTATTCATGCCCACCGGAGGGTAATAGAATCGTTTATCAGATGAAAGCGTTTACGTGATCATATTGATCACGAGTCTTAAATTTTGATTCCTATTTTACGCGAAATTCACACTTGCTAAGTTAAAATTAAAGATCTTTTGTCTTGGCAGTTCCTTGCATACTTATAACTGTTTTCAAAGAATATGTTTTCTTTGTATTCATAAAGAATATTTTATATCGTCCCACTTGACCTCTATTCCTATTCTTCGGTTTTTAACAATGTGTTTGCAGAACAAAAGCTACAATTAAAACTTTGATAGAGTGTAAGCAATACAATAAATCTTGTTTACTTTATCTTTTACTTAGCAGGTATTTATGTAACTTTAAAGATATGATTTCTCTACACCGTGCCATTTAAAACACTCACAATATTATGTCATAGTTACTTGGTGGATTTAGGTTTTTTAAAATTCCGTGGAAAATCTTAAAATTTCCCGGAAGATTGGCTTTTGTGCATGTTATCGTCATTATATTATTCTTATTTATAGTTAAATTGTTTAGTAATTAATGTTTTAGTTTTAAGGGGTTTTTTATTTTGTAGGAAACGTGTCTATGGATACTTTAAGGTTCGTCCTGAAAACCAGTGCTGCAGTTTGTTGCGGCTTTGTGCTGAGTGAACCTTATTTGTTCACGAACGATTTTAATAGACAATAGTATTTTTTTTTTGTAGGAAACGTGTCTATGGATACTTTAAGGTTCGTCCTGAAAACCAGCGCTGCAGTTTGTTGCGGCTTTGTGCTGAGTGAACCTTATTTGTTCACGAACGATTTTAATAGACAATAGTATTTTTTTATTATTTTCATGAGCAAATAAAACATTTATATAGCTTTTATGTGCCACAGACCATTTAACAAATGTGCCTTCCTCGAATTGAATTTTGTCCTTTGGCGGTCATTCATACTCAAAGCGTCTGTTTTTAAAGCCGCATCGTGTTTTGGGAAACTAAGCCTTTTTTTAATTCATAGACTAGCGCTTGGCTGCAATCAGACTTGCCGGAAGTAGTGATGCATCCAAAGGTGGGGCGGGGCGCGCTTGCCTGACAGATGCCTATTCACTCTTGATTTGAAGATACCAATATTATAAGTGGATGGAAAAACGGAAGCCAGAAGGGCATTCCATATCCTAGCGGTTCGAATTCGAAACGAAGAACGAGGAGGAAGCCCTGTCCACTCCTTAAATTATGACCTCTAACCACTCGCGTCTTTGGCGACCTGGAGCTCCTGCTTGCAATCCTCCTTCAGTAGTCTTGGAAATGAGGTATATTGAGCTCCTTGCTGTAAATGCCCAAAGAAAGCTAGTTTTCTCCGCATGAAGGTGTGTTCTCTTGATCTGCTTTCATATTAGTGGACTAACTTCAGTGTTCGGTGTAGATAATATCCACATTTCGAAAGGTTGCAATCGGATAAGTTGAGCTTCCTTTTTGAGAACCCACGTTTCGCAACCATAAGATATTGGCCAGATATAGCATTTAGCAAGGCATCTTAGCTCGAGCCAAAATAGCCCGCTACCATCTTAGACTGTATAATCGGATTTATCAACTGAGATCGCAGTCAAGGACTAACTTGAAGAGGGATATAAAGACGCGAGGTCTGATAATATCTAGAACACCCATGTGGGTATACTCACAAACTTCTAATAAAATAGCTAAGGTGGTAGACCTTAGACTGCATAATCGATTAAATCAAATGAGATCGCAGTCAAGAGCTAACTTGTAAAAGACGCGAGGTGTGCAAATATCTGGAACACCTCTATCTGCCGGTATACTCCACTACAGCTCATTAACGTCCCACTACTGGGCACAAGCCTCCACTCTGATAGGAGAGAGGGAATTAGAGCTTAGACCCACCACGCTACTCTAATGCGGGTTGGTCGGTATACTCACAAACTTCTAATTTTAGCTTGATAAAAGTAGCCACCTTCTTAGACTACATAATCGGTTATATCAAGTGCAATCGCAGTCAAGGGCTAACTTGTAGTAGAATATAAAGACGAGTGGTATTTAAATATATAGAAAACATCTATCTGTAATGGGGTAATGAGAGTCAGTGGGTAATGGGAGTCACCCCAATTTCTACAAAACCACAAACACTAATAACGCGTACGCGACTTCCCCGACCCGCTATGTACCCCTCGCAGTTGGTGTGAGTCGCTCGCGCCCGTATGGCTGCCACACCGGCAATGACAGGAGTGTTTGGTTTTTGCGCCACGTCGATGTAATTTTTCAACGAAGTAAAATAAACGGTAAGTGTCACATTTATTTATCTATTTACTTATAAATTTTATACACGTTTATACGTTTATTATAAAGTACGACTTTAAACCTAAATCATCTGAATAACTAATACGTATTTTTTTATTTTATTTTTTTCTCACTATTGTAGTTGTGGGTAATGAGAGTCGGTTGACCCCCATTGTCCGCAAGTGACAGGAAGTATGAAAAATAACATGAAGGGCCAAGGAAAGAAGACGAAAGTGCTGAAGAAGGGATCGAAGAGACAAGTTCTTCAAGAATCAAAATGATACCTCTGTATCGGATGTGGGAACAGATGATTTATGCCAGTATAATGATGATGATGATGTTTTTGATGACACAGAAAACCGATGCGCAATCTGCGGTGAATTCGGATGAAATAATGAACTGTGGTATGATGATGTACCTCATGTGGCTCATGGGCTCACGCGGAGTGCACTGGGTGGGAGTTGGCCAAAGATTATGTCAGCGATTATTGCTAGATTATCTTTGACCCTCATTGCCCGCAGGCTGACCACAATTATCCTCACCTCAGTGCAATGGGAGTCAAACCTGTTTTTTTTTTAAACTTTTATATTTTTCAAAGTTGATTAGGAAAGTGATTCTTATTGATCTCAAATGCTAGTTAACTAAGCAGATTTTGTTATAAGGCGGTTGCAATAAAGATTATATTTCCTATTTTCTTTTTATTTCAATATTTGCTTAAGTGACTCCCATTACCCCATTTTCCCCTACTCACAAATTTATATTTATAGCTTGTACTAAAATAGCTACCATTTCAGACTTCATAGTCGGTTATATCATGCCAGATCGCAATCAAGGGCTAACTTGTAGAAAAACAAAAATATCTGAAACACCTCTGTCGGTATACTCACATACTTCTAATTTTAGCTTCAGCCAAACTTTTATTTATTCTGTGTTTAAGCCTAAATAGCTACCATCTTAGACTGCATAAACTGTTATATCAAGTGAGATCGCAGTCAAGGGCTAACTTGTAGTAGAATAAAAAGACGCGTGGTCTGTAAATATCTGGAACACCTCTGTCGGTATACTCACAAACTTCTAATTTTAGTTTGAGCTAAAATAGCTACCATCTTAGACTGCATAGTCGGTTACATCATGCAAGATCGCAATCAAGGGCTAACTTGTAGTAGAATAAAAAGACGCGTGGTCTGTAAATATCTAGAACACCTCTGTCGGTACACAGACTTCTAATTGGCACTGGCACGTCGATGCTGGCACTTATTATGTGCTAATGATTAACTAGACAGCGTAATGATACGCGGTGGCACCCACTATGACGAGGCGTAGCGCCTCGGCGTTAAATTGTTCAATTATAATTATGTTATTATTACTTTATCTGATTGTAAGTATTAGGTGTAGGTAATTATATGTTAGACGATTCGTGTTTGGGTATTCGGTGAGATAAATGTTATGTAAATCGCATACAAAATAGCTTACGCAGAGTCGTATTAGAATAACGGTTTTGATATAAATCAATAAACATGCTTAAAAATACAACGGCACAAATTACAACATACTGAAATGGCGTTATAAAATCTGTCATCGATTATAAAATTATAATAGTGAGATAATAAATAATATTATACTTATTTTAATACAAACCGAATAGATAGTTATGGAATGCCTAGGTTATTAAATAAAAAATCCATGAGTAAAATAAAAAAACCAAACCAGCGTGAGCCAGTAGGTATCTCATCATAGACTACCTGAATAAAACCTATCAGTAGCGGTAACCATATAACATCAAAAGTAAATTTGAAATGATTAAACTTTAAAAATATAATTTATAGACACTAATAGATTCACGACACTAATGGATGCTAAGAGCTTCTGCTTAAACTGATAAAAGTTTATGCGATAGACCGAACAATATTAAAATTCACTTCATTTATCACTTTAATCTTATTTGCTTTAGAATCTATTATCAAAGAAATGCTTTTAAAACAAGCGTGACGGACTATAAACTTGTTAGCTAAGGCGGCTAGACTTGTGCTAAACAGAGTAAACAGACAAGCTTTAATTGTTGTATGATGTTTGTATGTGATTAATTAATTATTATTCACTAGCTGATGCCCGCGACTACGTCCGCGTGGATTGAGGTTTTTTGGTTCCCGCGGGAACTCCTTAGTTTTCCGGGATAAAAAGTAGCCTATGTGTTATTCCGGACTATAATCTATGTCTGTGCCAAATTTCATCCAGATCCGTTCAGCCGTTCGGGCGTGATTGAGTAACAAACATCCATCCATACATCCATCCATACATCCATCCGTCCAAACTTTCGCAGTTATAATATTTATTTGATATATGAAGAATCCATTTGGTAATAGTTCTGAATTCTGGCAGTTTTGATAACGTTAAATATAATCGATAGAACCGTAACTTGATCATTACTTACGAGTACCAGTTGTAGTTAACTTATACCTTTTATAACAATGATGTTATATTAAAAAGAGGTTATATTATAAAATATCATTGTTTTATAACCTACCATTTACATAAACCGTACTAAAAATCAGAATAATCACCAATTTGACTATGTTTCCTTAAGTAGTTAGAGTAGTTACTCTAACCGCGTAATCAGTGAAATGTCAGTTGTGCTATTGCGACAAACGATTCGCACTTGCAAAATTTATCGATATACAAAATACTAGTAGGTATACTTACAGTGTAAACGGTCTTCAAGACATCACCTATGCACAACAAGAATGTAAAGTTTGCGAAGCTCTTTGCTTAAAGCAGTAAATTAAACGTTTCAAACTTCAAGCATCGCGTGCACGCCACTTATCCTGGACTCTGAAGACGAACGAAGAAAATAGATTTTGAGAAATCCATTTACGATTCTCTTTTGCTTTTGAAGAATATTTCACCGTAATCTACTTGAGCTACTGAGGACTTTTACGTCGTAGTCTACTTGAGCTGCGGTTCATGGCCCTTTTCCAATAATAGGTGACCATCGAAATAGAATGAGTACTATACCAATAAAATTATACATCAATGTAGGTGACAGATAAAATTCGAGGCGCGTATGCAGGTTTTACACGGAGCTGCGTAGGCAGGCACAACAAGACAAAACAAAACGTTTCCCATAGGTACGATGCCGATGTTTCGCGCGGAAATTTTGTCCTGTATTGTCTGTTTTCAGCGCCAACGTCGATTCAAAGCTTCAAAGTTGCACGGGCTTATTAAAGATTTATTTAACTTTAAAAACACATACCTACCTACCTAATATTTTCAGAGAGCCAACAGACAGGACAGTATCAAACAAACGGACAGGACAAGACCATGAGACTAACTACTTCCGCGAAATGAACGCGTCAGAGAGGTACGATGTTTTATCCCGCCACGCTAGTGTCACGCACGCACACCATATTATGTGTGTCTGCGAAATAATATTGGGTTTGATTGCTTAATTTTTAAAAAAGAAACGTTTATATGGGGTGCTTGGGAACTCTCAAGGGACACTCAGCTTAATCTGTACAATCTTTGCAAACCCAGATTGTAGGTACCGCCTATGTAAATTATGAGCAAAATCAACTTATACCTTTAATAATTTAACGGTAAATTTTATCGTACGAAGTAACCATTGATTTATTGGACAATTAGTGTTATTAAATCCGTTTATATATTGATTAAAATCCGTGGGCGTCTCATTAATTCAGTTAAAGCCTGGGTCAAACACAGGTCCAGGCGGCAACTGACTATAACTTCTATAGGATTTATAATACAAGATAAGTACTGCAAGAAGGCTCCACCGTGCTGTTACCATACTCAGCAAGTTAGTCCTTGACTGTGATGTCACCTGGTGGTAAGATATAATGCAATCTAAGATGATAGCGGGTGGTCAAGGGTACGTGAACCACCACCACCCAAGTCATAAAATAGCTTCTTGTAGGCACAACCAATCCCTATTAACTTCTGCCACAGTACTTAGACCTTTAAAAAGTGCTTTTGAATCGTCAAGTGAATTGCCACCATTTCGAATTGCCCAATCACGCGTTCAGTGTGGTGTCATTCCGTGCCAATGTCGTTGCGCGTTATCTGTGACCAGGGCTTTAACTCTGTAAAATGACCCGTTGGGACCTTGGCTTAAATCAGGAGATTGAGTACATCGCAAACATGGGGTCGATTTATTAAGAAGTATCCGATTACCGCGACATCGTCGATTATTATTATAATTAGTAAAATAATTAGTTTTGGAAAACTTATACTGGGTCTTATGGTTAGTGCGTGTCAGGTTTGAACTTTATAATTTGAATTGCGAGTGTGTAAACCTTAAGAAATAAACAAGGTATCTTTACAATCAGCTTATTTTAGCTTATCATTTTGTTTTAAATTTCGACGGTCTTAAATCAGCAACAGTAGTACGAGTACAACACAATTAGCCAAATTATGTATCTATTATTCTTGAAATTTTTATCAGTAAAGGTCTAGCCCCACTACAGATGCACGGCGCAACGGGGCACGTAGCAGCAAATATATTTTTTGTATGAATTTGTATGGAGCTGGCCGCGTGTCCACTTAAGCGATGCAGCACGAAGATGCACTGTGACATAATTGTACAAGGAATACTTGCCGCTACGTGCCGCGCCTTTTGGGGGTCTTCCGAAAATAAATACATCAGCAAACTACAAACAAGTTGCCCTATTGACATCACGTAATCTTTGCTAATGTACACGAACTATGCAATTTACCACGCTCAAGGACACCGTATGACTCAACAAGTAGAGTGGACATACACGAGCAACGTTGAATAACGCATAGCTACAAGGATCGTTCGAGCAGTCGTTATCTAGTGGTCAAAATGACGACAATTCAAAAACTGTGCAGTTGCATTATACGAACAGGAGTTAACTGCACCAGAGCAGTCGACAGCTCGAGAAGTCGTGCATTTTAGCATCTCCTAGCTTGATCGCACATTCACTCAGAGAAACTGTTAAAGACAATGGAAGGAAGTTTGTGATTCACTATGCAGTCGACACTTGATACAATCCCGGTCAGTTTTACATGACTGCTTGAAGCTGCCCGTGTATTGGCGCCCTAACAACGTTGACACAATAAGTATACGCATTTTATCTCTTTTTTCGCAACCAGTCGTTAATCTTGATATTTACGACGCACGCTCTCCCACGTGGGCAGTTGCGATTTATTTAATTTTTTTATTCGATGAGAACTGTTTTGACTGCGAACTCATCTGTGATCTGTTAGAAAGTGATGATGCAGCCTAAAATGGAGGCGCGCTCATTTGTATGGGAGGAATGCTTGGTGGCACAGTTTTGCCGGTTAAGTGGTAACTAGCTAAGCCCGAAGATGTAAAACAGCTTAGCTTAGAGCCAATTTATACCTAAATTCTAAATTGCTATTAAGGGAAGTACCTTATCGAGGAATCGAACCTGGGGCCTCCTATTTAGATACATACATACCTAGCACTAATCATCGCACCAAAGATACGATATTTTTAACCAACTTCCAAAAAAGGAGGAGGTTCTCAATTCGGCGCGTATTTTTTTTTTAATTGCGAAATAGGCTTGCGCTTGACGACAGTCATGCTTAGTGCAAACTGCAAAGCAATGATGAAGTATAGGTTGGAACGCGCTTATCTAGAAGATGCCTATTTTGCCTTGAAGGTACTTAAGTTAAACACGTGCGCAGGGAGGCTGTTCCACACCCCAGCGGTTCGTATCAGAAACGTCGTCGGGGGTCGGGTCTGTGGTCTGAAGTTTCTATTTTTTTCACAACCGATGGTTAAGTTTGGTGTTTAACGATTAAACGATTAACGACGCAAGCTCTCCCACGTGGCTATCTGTAGAATTGAGAAATCCATAGAGTCGGCGTAGAACTATAAGCTTTCGATTCCTTGCACAATTTGGATTAATGTGTGAAATGTTATAGTCCGAATTGGTTTGTTGATTAATTCATGCGACTAGATAATAATCGCCATCGCCAACTACATGGTCTACAGACTATAGACTTTTGGCATCTTGCACAATCTAGATTAATGTGTGAAAATATTTTCTAGTCTGAATTGATCAATTACTTAATGCAACTAGATAACAATTGAATCGCCATATTTACATTGCGTCATAGCCCCGTGGTTTAGAGGAGCGGCTTCCTATTCGGGTGGTCGCGGGTTCGAACCCCGTGCTCGCACCTCTTAGGCTGCATTTTCGGTGGGCAGTGGTGAGCGGAATAAACTTCGCAGACTGTCGCCGCCGTGTTTACCGCTGCCCACTGAAAACATTTCATACAAAATGTATTAAATACACTTATAATGCAGCCTAACTTTTGTGAGGTTTGTGCGTTTTACGCAATAAAATATCAACGTTTACTTGCTTTAACGGTGAAGGAAAATCTTCATCGTGAGGAAACTTGTACGCCGGAGAGTAACTTCATGATATTCTCAAAGGTGTGTGACGTAGTGCCAGTCCGCATTTGGTCAGCGTGGTGGCCGGCGATGGGTTGAAATAATGATGAATGACGATGAAATGATAATATATGGCTTTCTATCAAGCCAATTCATAAAACGTCCAACCGATGCCGTAGGCACGTTCAATAATGAAACATCAAAAATTCAAAAGAGTGCAGTAAAATTTCCATACACAATTCTGTGAACATGCGAAATATTTGCGACCGCAAGTTCAATTTATTATCGCTTGTTGCATTCCGCAGCCTTGGTGATCCCACACATTCCGTCATCCATAAATGAATATTTTATACGCGTTCGGCACCTTTGGGCTTTACAGTTTACACCCACATTTTATTGCTTGCCGATTTTATCGAATACGAGATTCTTGATACGTGTAGTTGATCGTACAAGTACAGTAAGGCAAGGACGCTATTTTGCGTACCAATGTTCTTACAAAATAGCAATAGTCATGATTGTAATCGTGAGAATTTAGTACTGTTTGAAGATTTCAATATAGCAGTAATGTAATATAGATACCTAGACCTCTACTATTGCAACGATGAAGGACACTTGACGTCAGATCTGTAAACCTTTACTCTTGCTTGCTACTTGTTTGCTGTTCTACACTTCTACTCAATATGTAAACTAAATCGACATGTCTAACTATGCCACTTTTCACTATTCGACAATTCCACATAAGGAGCTCTATGAAAAGCATAATATGCCATTCAATTAATTTAGTTTAAGTATATTGTGTACTAGATGATGCCCGTGTCTTCGTCCGCGTGGATAACGTTTTTTATTCCCGGGAGAACTTCTTAATTCCCTACCGCTATACCAAATTTTATCAAAATCGGTTGAATAGATGGCCGTGTAAAGCGTAGCAGACAGACAGACAGACAAACTTTCGCATTAATAATATTAGTATGGATTAAAGAGTTAGTCACATCTTTCGCCATCAGCCAAAAAGCGTTTACTCTGTTGTCTCCCATTACATAATTATTGTTTTGCTGACAGGACCCAAAATATTATTATTTTGTTGCTCTTTCCATTGCATAGTCACCTATGCAGTTAAAAGCTCGCAACAAAATTTAAAACAGATGTTGAAAGTTAACAAACAATCAATTAGTTTGCTCTACATTCCATGTAATTAACAAACAAAAGCTCCATTTGCCAAAAATATTCCCAGCATCTGTGAAGAAACTCTTTAACAAGGAAAGTTCTCGTGTATGTAGGTTAGCCGAAGAGGCAATCTCGGTGCAGTTCGTTATCCTCACCTCGCTAGCTGAGGTAAGGACCTCTTTGAATCTTGCTTGCGATAAGCTATATCACTGCAGATTTTCGATAGCAACTTAAATTGTGGCTATAAGGTGTAAGGCGTTTAGTTTATGTAAAGAGTCAGTCATACTAATATTGTAAATGTGAAAGTGTGTTTGTTTTTTGGTTTATTGGTTTGTTGGTTTGTCCTTCAATCACGCCGCAACGGAGCAACGGATCGACGTTTGGCATGGGTATAGTTGAGGACCTGGAGAGTGACATAGGCTACTTTTTATACCAGAAAATTAAGGAGTTCCAGCGGAAGTAAAAAAAAACTTTAAAAGTCGCGGGCATCAGCTAGTTATCTGATTAAAAAAATATTAAAGTGTGTACCCTCGCCTCGCTATTTGAGTGCAGGGTAAATACCTCTTTGACTCTTGCTTGCGATAAGCTATATCACTGCAGATTTTCGATACTAACTTTAATTGTGGCCATGTGTAAGACGTTTAGTTTATATAATAAATGTACCTATATTTAAATCCATACTAATATGTATTATTATAAATCCGAAGGTGTGTCTGTCTGTATATCTGCAGTACGCTTTCATTGCCACCTGTTCAACTAATTTTGATGACATTTGGTACAGAGATAGGTTGCGTCCCAGGGAAGGAAATAGGATCCTTATTATGCCGGAAAATTAAAGAGTTCCCACGGGAATCAAAAGATTTCCGAGAAGAAGAAAGAACGAAAGTAGCGGGCATCATCTTATCTATAATATAATGAAAATCAATTGCTGTTCGTTTGTCTCACTAAAACTCGAGGACGTCTGGGCCGATTTGATGGTATTTTTTGTGTGTGTTTGTGTGGGTACCGGGATGGTTTATATTCATAATTGGACCCGATAGGGGGCGCTGCAACCGGGTTCTAGATTCAGGGCAGGACAACGTCTGCCGGGCCCAGTAGTTTACAATATTAATATGGGATTCAAGATCAGATTCCAATCCCTATCCCAATATAGTTCTACGCAATTGAACTACCTAACAATTATTGTGATATGGTTGCACAAAGTGGTTTGAACATGGAAACAGCACTATAGGTATTTAGCACGTTGTTTGCGGAAGAGCAAGCATTGCTGGCAATTTACACGCACAATTTGTGGACGACAACGCAGATATTGTCTGAATGGACGAACGTAAGCCGATCCGTCTGGCCAATCCACCGACCGATTTGCTTGAGAGGCTGTGGTATGCACTCTAGGTACAGCAGGGCTAACATAACCGATATGACCATATTTGACGTTTCGGTTTGATGGATTTTCTCGGAATCTCTTCTGCAGGCCAAGTGGGACCTTTTTGACGTATTCGATCGCGATAACGTACCACTACTTAACTAAGTACCATTTATATTGAACAAGCTGATGCCCACGACTCCGTCCGCGTGGATTAGGATTTTTCTGATTCCCGCGGGAATTCATTAATTTTCCGGGATAAAAAGTAGCCTATGTGTTATTCCAGACTTGAACTATCTCTGTGCCAAATTTCCTCCAGAATTGTTCTGCCGTTCTGGTGTGATTGAGTAACAAACATCCATCCATCCATCCATGTCAGCTGTCAAGCACTTGATAAAAGGGGAGGTTGCCTATATCAAAAATAAATTATTTCTAACTGATTATTAAATAGAGGGGGTCTTCCAAAATACCTAAAATTCACATCCTCGGTTTTAAGTTTGATTTTAAAATATAGATTAAAGAAAAAAGTGCGTTGTCATCATCCCTATTCTATACAAATCACAGTTAACGTTGTTGTTGGCCCCAAGTGCCCTGTACTTGAAGATAGCAGTTGTAATTGCATCCCCGTTGCTTTAGAAAGCGGAGTAATCTGTAAAATTATAACCAAGTAGTTCATGCAATACAAATGACTACTAATAGTAACAGAGTATAGTATCACGAAATCGCCAACTCATTCACCTTGGGGCACAGTCTGGCGCGTTGCCAAAACATGGCTGACTCCGCTGCGACTGCATTGTGATCACAATTTATGGATACAGCGCTAGCTCCCCGGTCCCACGGCTATAGGATATGAGCTTCAACACGAATAACTTAATGAAAATGCAGCACTGAAATTGGATTTTTCGTACTAAAAGTACCTACTGAAATTTCACTGAAATTGTTTTTTTGTTTTCAACTACAAGTTAGCCCTTGACTGCGATCTCACCTGATGGTAAATGATGATGCAGCCTAGGATGGTAGCGGGCTAACCTGTTAGGGGCATGGCAGTTATATTAAACCCATACCCCTATTCGGTTTCTACACGGCATCGTACCGGAACGCTAAATCGCTTGGTGGCACGGCTTTACCGGTAGGGTGGTAACTAGCCACGGCCGGAGCCTCCACCCAGTCCAGTCCAGGAAAAATTCAGAAATTATGAATTTCCAAATCCTGCCGGGGATCGAACCCGGGACCTCCGCACGTTAAGGCAACAGCACTCAACACTGCGCCACGGAGGTCGTCGAACAAGTTCTTCTACAAGTTAGCCCTTGACTGTGATCTAACTTGGGGAGCATGTAGGTAATCAATTGATGATGCAGTCAAGATGATAGCGGATTAAACCAAGCCCATACCCCTAAACGGTTTCTTAAATATGGTACCGGAATGCTAAATCGTTTAGCGATTCGTCTTTGCCAGTTGGGTCTTTGGGCGGTATCTACTATCTAGCCACGGCCGCAGTCTCCCGGCAGACCAGACCAGAGAAAAGTATAAAAAATTAGAAATTAAAAACCTACAGAATCAGAACAAAATTAGAAATTAACAACCAATTACAACTATACCTTATTGAAAAGTGTGATCCCTAACTGAACTGTAGAAAGCTAATTAAATACCTACTTACTATACTGGAAGAGGTACGGTTTTCAAAAAAATATACTTAAGATAGCAGTCAACTGCTAAGTTATTGTAATGGAATTTAAAAACAATTAAGGACTCCAAAAAAATCTAACTTAAAAATAATTTTAAGTTAGACTTTTACAATAGGTACATAATATGTACAAAGTGAGTACCTAATACCCAATATTTAATACTATCGTCGGATGATACGATTTCAACTAGCATTAGACGCTCAAGGGTTAAAATTAGTTGGCAACAATCTAGCATTTAAGTTAGGTCTCAGTTCGGTCCTCCAAAGCTCTAACTTTGGTGTTAGAACTCTGCTTACAAGTAGTTCAAGTGGATTGCATGTCTATTGTCTAGTAAAGTTTCGGTACTTAAGATATCTTTACCGATATGAGGGTAAATGGAAGGTTAATGAGTGTGGTTATTTTAACAAGATGATGCCCGCGATTTTGTCCGCGACGGTTTAGGTTGTTAAGGTCCTGTTGGAATTCTTTTGATTACCGGTATAAAAATTAACCTTCCTTCCTCATGTCCTTCAACCTCTATACAAAATTTCGTTAAAATCTGTTGAACGGATGGGCTGCAAACAGTGTTTTAGATAGACAGACTGAAAGACACATTTTTTATTATTTGGTATAAATTGTATGGATTTGTATGGTATGCATCACTACATAGTATAAAACAAAGTCGATTCCCGTCTGTCTGTCCCTATGTATGCTTGGATCTTTAAAACTACGCAACGGATTTTGATGCGGTTTTTTTAATAGATATAATGATTCAAGATCTTGAATCATTATATCTATTAAAAAAACCATATAAACCTTCCTCGAGGAAGGTTTATATGTGTAATACATGCATAATAAAGTTAAGAAACACTGATAGTTTTAGAGGTTTCTAATGTGATGTCGTAAATAAACACATTTTTTTGCGCTTACATTGCAAACGCTGGCTGAACCCTACGAGATAGATCAAAATAATGTACTTACTACAGTATATTTAGTACCGGCATTGTACCCGTGCGAAGCCAGGGCAGGTCGCTAGTCTAGTATAAATGATTAGGAGATACCTAATGTAATAGCGGTTATAGCTCAGAGGTAAGTGCTAACTCTTCAGAGTAGTTTCGAAGCAATTTTATACGATTAGTTGCTTTGACGTGTGCGAGTGAAGAAATCATCGATATGGAATGCCTGAGACTTCTCCATATTGTTTTCAATGGTGTAAATTCTGCCAGTACCTATACCTACGCCTGGCCAGCACAGTACATCGAGATTTCTCTGATCTAAATATATTATGGTGTT
Organism: Erebia epiphron; assembly: GCA_963932025.1. NCBI lineage: Eukaryota > Metazoa > Arthropoda > Insecta > Lepidoptera > Nymphalidae > Erebia > Erebia epiphron. Next base: position 12,751,924 of record OZ009952.1, on the reverse strand, counting down.
TATCCCAATATCTCGTGTTTATTCCAAGAACATTTGTAATAAAATCAATTTGTTTGTCGGCAGGTGACATAGAAGACTGCATCGTCACGCCTGCGTACCAGGGGCAGTTCACCCCCCTCCCCGAAGCGCTGTGCGACTGCATCATGGACCTTACGTCACAGGTAATAAGTTAGTTTTAATATAAGAGTATAGACTACTCGAATTTGGCTAGTTGATTATAAGTTTTATTGTACCAAATAGCCTGATGGGGACTTGGTTGATGCGGAATATAGCCGACTTTTTCAAATGACGAAAACTTATTTTTTTTACTTACCAACTAGAACTCCTTTGATTAAATTCATATCGTACATAACTCAGATAAGTTGATAAGTATATAATTAGGCTGCATCACCACTTGCAAGCAGGTCTGATTGCAGACAAGTTCAATTATGTATCTACTTACTTTCTATGCATATGTCACCGTAAGATTGTAAAAACCGTTAGATTATAATCTAACTCGCGAAATTGTAAACTGTCGAATGATTACAATATAACGGATTATTTTTCGGTAGATTGTAATCTGTTAGGTTTATTAACCCGATAGAACCTAAGTGCCCGGCCTGTGTCCGGACACTACTTGGTTATTTATGTCGAACCCTAACCTAACCTACAAGAAAGAGACAAGAAAACGTAAATACAATGAATATTTCAAAAATTGACACTTAAAACATTGAACGGTCCACAATCCTTCGACTGTTTACATTCTATCGAAAAAAAAAGCGTTAGATTACAATCTTACGGTTTTTACAATCTTACGGTGACATATAGATATCCTGTGAAGTAACTAGGTACCAACTTAGATAATATAATCGAACGATCTCAAGTAAGAAATCGGTTGCGTATATTATTTATTCACGCAATAGAGCAATACGTAAACAACTAGGTAATATAGACACAGACAAGCTAATTTTATATGCATAGCCAATGGCTTTTTCATTGCTCTATTTAGCGTGAATTTAAAGCAGTATATGGCGCTTCAAAATGGCGAATGACCAAACATTAATGCGGTGGATACAAAAGCTGACCTCATAGCGTCGTTATTTAGGGATGCCATATGAAAAAACTACGATTGGAAGCGTATGGCACAAGTTGTAAGCAGTTTTGATTTTAGAGAACTTTTTTGTTTTAAATAAAAAAAACTTTAGCTAATTTAAGTTATTTACTTCAAAAAAATGGAGAACATTTTTATGCTGGGGAAAAATCCTACCTATGTTACGAATGCGATATTGTACTTATTTCTTTTTGACTTGTCCTTCAATCAAGCCACAGAAGAGCAATAAATCGACGTGATTTTGTGCAATAGAGATATAAAAGTTAAATACCTAGATAGTGACTTAGTAACATTTTATCAGTTTTTTTTAAATTATAGAATAGGCTTGCGCTTGACGACAATCACGCTTATTACAAAGCAATGATGAGGTCTAGGTTGTAGCGCGCTTGCCAGAAGATGCCTATTCACTCCTGTCTTGAAGGTACTCAAGTTTATTATTTATTATTTTGGGATAAATGGAGAAACACAAAGAGTTCTAATGGAAATTTTAAAGACCTAAATCTACGCGGAAAAATGTGTAGCTGCAGTCATCTAGACTAAATATAGATTGCTATCCGGTCTTCAGGTACGGTAAATCATATTCTCAGCATAAAAATTGGACCACAGCCTAAAATAAGCGGCGGGGCAGGTTAGCACATTGGAAACCGGAATGGTATTTTTATTCCACATTTCATGGCCAACAGTCATCATTCCGGTATTAGGCGCGCATCGGATTCGGTATGCAAAAATCCTGTTATAAAAGCTGCACCCAAAATAACCGAAATTCAAAGGAAAAAGCTCTAAATAACGGATTTCTTTTTGTATCTTCTGTGCCGTTCCTGCGAGGCATTTCTCAATTGCCTGGTAATCTGGTAGGTATGGAATGCCGTGATGTCTGAGGTCCATCGTCGAAAGTTTTGCCTGATTCCTTTAAATGAATACTTATATAATCTGTGTTTAATTATACGGATTAAAGTATTATGAGGCCTTGTCTCTTTATAACTTTGTTACGGAAGTCAAAAATGAGGAAAAAGTGCTTCAAAAGAAATCGTTAGGGTTTTAAGCATTCTACATTTTGGTTGCTTTGTAAATAAGTTAACGAATAAAGTACAAGCGATTAAATACCAGAAGTAAATAATTATTTCGAATTCCAGATAGATAGTAAAGATAGGGTAAGAGCCGTAAGACCAAAAATATAAGTCCTTTAATTTCACAACAGAGCAGCCGTTAAGTACTCAAGCTTATAACTTAAAAGCGCGATCCGATTACAGAATAATCACTTTATAATAAACAATTTAGCCTAACATTCCAACGCATGATTTACTAAATTTGTCAAACTTCATAAAGGCTTTTACACACTCTTGTTTTAATCAGGAATCGGCGATTTTATCGGATCAACTTTCGGATTTCAGTCTACTTCTTGGCGATTAAGCTTTTGAGACAGCTGATTCCAGTAAATTAACCGATAGACGTCTACAGCTGAACATACGAGTATGTCTCTGGGACTTCAAAACGCCACGGGCTTACGCCGCCGAGATCCAGCGGACGTTGAAGAACTATGAAGAGACATCGATGCTAAGTATTTCTTCATGCAGTATGTATGAATCATAGAGCTCGCGTATAACCTCGGTTCCGAAACCAATAGTAACCGTTAGTCCTGCGTCTAATCCCTCTCTTATCATGTCGGATTGCTGGTGCATTGTACTATGTTAGTAATAGCGACCTGTTTTTACTTGCGTATGCATTCCTGCGCATTTGGATAGTCTCCATCGAAATTGGCAGCCGTGGTCGACATTTGATAGGCCGCTTTGCTGAAATTTGGTCGAATAATCGCGTGTGAGACCTAATCCCTTTCGCAACTGAATCGCAATCTTCAACAATAGAATGTCGCCGTCCCGCAGGTCTCACTCCAAATACCAAATGTGGGCTGGAAATTTGAACCGGATAATGAGACGTTTAGATCGCACGACTAGCTATATTGAAATGGAAACAGTGTGGAAAGTTTATGCAATTTTGTTGTTATTGTTGTTATTTAAATTCTGAGGTTGGCTTTAATATTGCAGGGCAATGTTGCCGGCGGGTTTGTTTGAATGATTTCACTTGAGAATGTTTCTACCAGACTACCTAATGCTTTGGACTCCGTCCACGTGGATAAAGGTTTATAAAAATCACGTGGGATACTTTAATTTTCCGGGACAAAAATCTTTAATTATATCCCGGCTTTAATATTGCAATGTAACGTTGCTGGTGGGTTTATTTAAAGGGTTTAACTTATAGTTTTAGTAGATGATACCGCGAACCCGTCCGCATGGATTTAAGTTTTTTAAATCACTTAAGAATTTTTCGGGATTAAAAGTAGACTATGTCACACTGCGCTTTCCGGTGCGAGGCCGCCATTCAAGCACCTTAGGACCACATCGCTTATTATCGCTTATATTCTGTTCTTCGAACTATGTGGCCTGTCCATTGCCACCTAAGCAGCTAAGCTTAGCGACTCTTCAAGCTAAGTTGGTCACTTTTTTTCTCCTACATCGCACGACCTCTCTAGCGCCAACTGTTCCGACAGGATACCGATACGATATTTTGTGCGTAAGCTATCTAGTACCTACATTATAAAAGATCCCAATAAATTAACGCTTACCCGAGTTGTTTGGCAGTGCTTAAGTAAATCACAACCGGTTTATCACTAACTAAGGCAGACTATTTATAGGCTTAGAGATGGCGGTGAAAAGTAAAGATTAGGAAGGAATTGAACGTGGACTGGTCAAACAACTCTTTGTATAAAGATTTGTTGAGAGACTGGATTCCATTTGTACCAGTCTACTTTGGCATAAAAGAAAACTGAGAGCATAATAATGGCAAATGAAAAAAAAATTGTCAGGTGTTCCCGAATGTTCAAAATTTTTTGTTGTTATGTCTTGAGTTTTGTTGGACCTAAGTGCTGCCATTATAAAGGGTTTTCCAATAGGGACGGGTCAATTTTTACAGTCTGTGGCGGCCATGTTGTTATGGTGGCGCCTGTCAAATCTTTTGTTTATTATTGAGTCACTGATGCCAAATCACCATGGCAAGTTACACAATCCAGCAGCACGTCCAAATGATAAAATTTTACTATCAAAATGAGTGTTCGTTAGTGAAAACGTTGCGCGCGTTGCGTCCATTTTACGGCAGACGCGGTGGCCCTTCCAAGTAGAGTCAGATTCAGATTCAGATTCAGATTTATTTATTTGTGAATACAGTTGTACACATAGATGTTAGTTTTACAACGTCTCCAACGTTTGGTGGCTAAATTTGAAACAACTGGTTCAGTTAACAATCAGCCAACACCTGTACGTAAAAGGAACGCCAGATCAGCCGAGAACATCGCCGCTGTCCGTGAAAGTGTGCAGGAGGAACCGGAGGCAGTCAATTCCTCGCCGGGCACAAGAACTCGGCCTTTCGCAGACTTCAACTTGGCGAATTATGCGTCGGGACTTGGGCCTGCATCCATATAAAATTCAACTCACCCAGGAGCTTAAAGTTAATGACCATAGACAACGCCGTTTGTTCGCTGACTGGGTTTCGGAGCGTTTGGAAGAGGACCCCAATTTTGGACGAAAAATCATCTTCAGCGACGAGGCTCATTTTTGGACGAATGGCTTTGTGAACAAGCAAAATTGCCGTATATGGGACGATACCAACCCGCATGAAGTTCACCAGGTGGCAATGCATCCCAAAAAAGTTACCGTTTGGTGCGGATTTTGAGCCGGCGGCGTCATTGGTCCGTACTTTTTTGATAACGACGTTGGTGAGGCCACCACCGTCAACGGCGAGCGCTACAGGTGCGCTACAGGTACGAGCGCTACTAATGATAACCAATTTCTTTTGGCCCAATTTGAATGATATGGACATGGAAGACATGTGGTTCCAGCAGGACAGAGCTACACAGCGACCGCCACAATGGAAATTCTCCAGGAACGATTTCAGGGTATGATTATCTCTCGCGGAGGTGACGTGAATTGGACACCAAGATCGTGCGATTTGTCCCCGCTAGTTTTTGTGGGATTTTCTGAAATCGCAGGTCTATGCCAACAAGCCACAATCAAACCATGATCTCAAAGTCAACATAACCCAAGCCATCGCTCAAATTCAGCCGGATCTATGCGGCAGAGTCATTAAAAATTGGACCTCTCGAATCCGTGCCACAGTACGAAGCCGTGGCGGACATTTGAACGATGTTATATTCGCTACATAATGGCATTGACGAGCCTTTCAAATAATATAAGAATTTAGTTAATACCTCAGACACTCGCTCGTTTTATTCCATTTCAACATCGACCCGCCCTTATTGGAAAACCCTTTATAATAGCAACATAATATTTTATTTAATATTTTTAGATAATCGACTAACAGTTTCCATATGGCATGCTCTATCAATCAACGCTACAAGCGCAATAATTATGACTGAATTTGCTGTGATTGGCTTAATTTACTACGGCATTTACTACAACTGTTCCTTTCAAGTTCAACCTAAAGATAGTGCTTAAATTGCATTTGATATTTTAAAACTCTCTCTCAAACTAGAAGTAATCCGGACATATAATTTAGGACTTGTCGCTGTAGGATCGATTAAATATACGATCGTTATAGGTACGCCTATCTACCGTCCCTTGGAATTCGCGTTAACTTTATCGTGAGATGAGATTAGCCTTTGGCTATCGAGACTAATTACGTTAATTATTTGCACGCACATGGTCCTTCCTTGTTCACTTAGTCTGACTAATTGACGAAGAGAGAAACAATGTAATTTCGGGAATTGTTTTCCAACTTTTTTCCACCTCTACTTTTAGATAGACAAGAATTAGGTTATAAGAAGCCAGAGAAAATGAGATAAACCATATTAAACAAATAAACATTCTTAAAGAAGAATGTTAAGAATTTTTTTTCCCCGGATAATTATCTAAATTACTTGTAAGTCTCATAAAGCAACAAATATTTATTATTTTAAGAAAATACTAATGGATATAATTTAATAAACGAACTTTTTTTAAATGTCAAATTTATTGGCATTTAATATATTCATTTCACAAATAACATTATCAGGAAACTAGGTAATAAACATACAACGGATATGATAGTCATCTAAAAGTGAGTTTTCAATTCAAACTCGTTCTAAAAATCACCGAAGGTCATAGGATATATCAGTGTCCAAGGAGATCTAGATAGTTGATTGATGAATATACGCATTAGACTGAAGTATGTTTCTTAAAATAACATATTGAAATCTTGATATAGTGATAACAGATAAAATACCTGCTGTCAGCTTTAAGAATTAGTTATGACACCTTTGAAGACTTTATCAAATTCAATACTGACTTAAGTATCTACTACTTTGCATAGCTATTCCTGGGCAATCTCGAATCGTTTCATCTCATCAGATTAGTCCACACTAGTTTTGTATTGAAATATTTTGGTTTAAATTGAATTCTGTGTTTCATTCATATTAATTATGCTTCACAATAATGGTCACACAACATATTTTCTCCGAATGTATCGGTTCAGTTTATCAGGTATGGGTTCAATATAACTACCATGCCCCTAACAGATAACGATGTAGGTAACTACCTATAATTTGAATTGCATGTTTACCATAGTGCCTAAGCCATTGAACATTTTGTATACCTACTACTTGTAATTCTGTTGGTGGTTCAAATTAAAATTAAATAAGCCCGCTACCATCTTAGACTGCATCATCACTTACCATCAGGTGCGATCGCAGTCAAGGGCTAACTTTAGTGGATAAAAAGAAAGTTTCTGGCGACGTTAAGAAAGTTTCTGGCGACGTTGTCTCTATTTTATCCATGTCTTTAAATGAGTCGTCAATCGTCATCCTCATCTCTAGAGATAGCTGTGGGATTTATGGAGTGTGAGTCCCGAGATACCTCACTCTCATCCAATCCTTCAGACCAATTTAAATTATGGAACTGTTACTGAAATGCTTCTGTTAAATCTTAACTCTGCTTTTTGAACCGATGTTGGAGTGACTGTAAAACAAATGTAAAGAACGCATCATCATCAAAATGATGCATGCATTCCTAAGATTTAAATTTAAAGAGGGGATCCAACTAAAAGTGGATTACTGAGTATAGTTACCACTGGACATAAAATGATTGCTACAATCTAACGATCGCAGTCACTTCTGATTGGTTAATATCTTGTTGGCCAAAATCCACTGTCGCAGTAAGAATACTATTAATTGAGCTAATCACTACAATTCATACTAAAACAATGATGCAGAATTTACTACTTTAGGTTTAGGATTTAATTATTAGGTAAATAATAGTAGGTACTTTAGTTGATTAAGTTGATTTCTTAGCTAACGAATTCTTCATCATCTTTCCAGGGGCAATCCGCAACACTAGAAAGTATAAGAACATCGTTATCATCGAAGTTCCCTTCAATGCAGACCCCCTCGCAAGAGGTCGTCTACGACACGCTCGCCCAACTGATGCAAGAACGAAAGATCTACCAGACATCGAGGGGATTCTTCATCGTCACACCCGAGTAAGAGCTATCTATTACGTCTTATATAAACTTTGGTGAATTTACTTATCTAAAATCCCTGAGTTATTTTTCGATAACAATGTTTTGTGACATTTTTGTGAGGTAAAAATATCTTCATAATTATGACGGAAGACGGACTTTACTGTACACTTTACCTGACGTTACTAATTAAGAAATTATTAATGTGTCCTTTCTAAGTTTCAAAAGTTCAAATAGTTACTTTATCAATGTTATTCTAAGGATTTTCTTTCAAAAAGCTCTTCAGTCCCCCAGAAATCCGTTCAGTTCCCCAACATTTAAGTCGAGGAATTTAATTTTGCATACATTCAAGATTAATATCTTTATAAACTGCAACAACAAAAGGAATGCAGTGCTACAAAACTTTAAATTCCGATTTAGCGAGAGTTAATAGATACCTACCGCAGATTTCCTTAACAGAAGGTAAGTAAGTGGCGCAAGTATCGATTTTATCACCGAATTCAAGAACACTAAAATTTTATTCACCGGATTATAGGTATCGGTTGTACTTTACTTGAACTAATGCAATTTGATCTTCAGTATGCATTTTGGTTTTATGGAATTGAGATTATATTTTGCATTACGTCACTGAGTCAAAACTTTCAAGGCTGAAACTTTTGTGACTGTCTTTCTGAGCTAACCCAAATGACAATCATAATTAATTCATGTGATAATATTATGTGAGGCTTTGTGTAAACCTCGACCTTTTTTCAAGTTAAAAAATATGTGACGATTTCACATATTTTGGCACAGTGGTGAGCTCTGTGGTACTTAAATTGAAAGGTCTTGGTTTCGTTCCCCGACTAGGCAACGATTTGGAAATCTATATTAAAGACTAGCTGATGCCCGCGACTTCGCCCGCGTGGATTGAGATTTTTTGGTTCCCGCGGGAACTCTTAAATTTTCCGGGATAAAAAGTTGCCCAGACTATTATCTATCTCCGTGCCAAATTCCATCCAAATAATTTCAGCCGTTTTGGCGTGATTGAGTAACCATCCATCCATCCAAACTTTCGCATTTATAATATTAGTAGGTATAGATAGTTAGCTGGAGATGGACATAATATAAGACTTATGAGTAATTCAACAGTTGCTACGGATTAAAAACACTATTAAATATAATAATACTAAATAACGAAATCCACCGCATAAATGAAGTCTCGGGCATGAACTAGTTATATTTACCCAATGGCCTATCTATACTTATAGTTAAGCGTAAGCGTCGATGATCACCACCTTTGTCGCTACGTTGCGCATCTTGCGTACAAATTGAGGATTTAATCGTCTTTGACACTGAACTATTACGAGGACATGCACGGTTGAATAATTTGAACCAAAATATTATTCAAATGCAATGGATTATTAAATCATTCTTAGGTCATAGTATACATTATTTAACAGCAATACTAAGGTCACGTAGCACGATTATGTCTTGAATGATTTATTTCAAACTCATTCAGATTAGTTTAGTTTTAATGGTTTCTAATAATAAATCCAAAAAGGATTGTGTGACCTTCCATGAAATAGGTACATAGGTATAGACCTAAATCCATACTTAAACTATAAATGCGAAATGCGAAATGCGAAATGCTGTCTGTATGTCTATCTATCTGTCTGTCTGTCTGCTTTGCTTTAATGGCCCATGTTTTTAACCGATGTAGAAAAATTCGGTACAGAGATAGTAGTAAACAGAGACAGTAGATAGAGTCCCAGGGAAGGACATAGGGGGTACTTTTCATACCGGAAAATTAATAAGTTCAAGCTGGAATTAAAACAAAATTAAACAACGCGGACGGAGTCGCGGGCATCAGCTAGTTTGTAAATAGTCATCATCATCAGTCATCATATAATTATTACTAACTTACACTTTACAGACGCAATACATGGGTATAAACGAAATATATACAGTTAAAGGTTTACACTCACTTTAATAACATGCTATTGAGAGATAAAATCAGAGATTTGTTAGGATGATATAATCGACTGCGGCGTTAACACACTATCTACGGTAATTGGGCCGTGGGCGTTGATGCTAATGTCTTCAATACTGTGCTTAGCTTACTTACCTTCAATAGCATAATGATATTGAATGAACCTTCAATAGCTTAATGACATTAAATGATACTTGAATTTTCAAGGAGCAATACCATTCATCTATTTTTGGGTCTTCCATCCAACTTGACGTGGCTTTTAAATCATCATTTATTTTGACGACCTCCCTGACGCAATAGCAAGTGCTGCAGTCTTATATGTGGAAGGTCCCGGGTTCGATTCCTGGCAGGATCGATTTGGGTTTTATTTCCGATTTTTTATTTGGTGGAAAGCTTCCGGCGTATGACATCATTCATTTTAAATGACGTGACAGTTTTAAGTTTGTAAGTTTCGATGTTTGTATACAACTCCTTGGAGTGGAGCTTACTCCTTACGAACGAAAAGTGTTACCATGAAAACATAAATCAATGATACCATAGAAACATAAACATAACGTTACGTAACGGAGTAAGTTTGATTTTACTCCCCATACATTTTCATACCCCGGGCTTATGGTGCTTATCGATTCTTAAGGAGGTAAACTCCAACATAAAGTGCACAAAAGTATAGCTAGTGAATTATAGTCAATAGTAAATCCATGGTGCAAAATAGTTGGCGAAACATCATTAATTGTATTTATGCATGCTGGTAGTAATACAGAGAAAGAGTTGCATATTGGTCAATTGGATATTACCAAACGAATGTAGTATTGCAAATATTTAGGTAAGTCTTAAAATATTCTTTATGGTACTAATGTATAATATTATTTCGCAAGATGATGGATTGAGCTTTGACGATTGACATGTCTGTGTTGCACAAACCTCGAAAGTGCAAGATGCAAGTAATTAGAATTGCTTTGGCAATAATTATCTATTCATACAGATTATATATCGTCTACCAGTTAATAAAGAAACAGTTAAGAATATTTACATAATGGTTCAACTACTTAAGTGTTTTAAAATTTTTGATTTGAAAAAGAATTCTGAATAACTAGGTATACTATAACCTAACACAAATTCAGAAATACCTTGGCTGGAATTACTGAAAATATCTTTTTTTTTGTGGGGGGCGGTGTCAGAGACGGGTAAAATAGGGAAAACTCCCTAAATTTAAAGTTTGTGTAGCCCCAGCGGTTTGAACTGTATATACCTTGATAATTGAGTCAGTTAGTTAGTTTCTTCATATACCTATTATGTTATGTATGTAAGCACTTTATTGTAAGTACACCACAAAAACACATAAGAAACAAGATACAAGGAAACTTAAAATATATAGTGATATAATTATTATTTTTTAATATAATTAAACAAGCAGCAATTCGATTGATAGGACCATGATAAAGTAATTAGGTTAGTACAGCTGCCCCTAGGCTTTACCAGTGATGCCATAACTATTTCAGGCTGGATCAATTCATCACTTACCACCTAGTGAGAGCGTATTCAACCGCAAACAAGTCGTCAATAAATTAAAAAAAAAACTTTACGCTAATTTATCGGACGTCAAAATCCGGTTGGCAATGACGGCATAGTTGTACAAATTAAATATTTATCAGATGGTAATAAGGCTCAGAATTGATTAACTAGGAATAGAAATTAGAGGTCACCTGAACTTGCAAGTGCAAAAAATAATCTTTTTTGCATTTGCATTTTTTTTATCGCTTGTGAACATATTTTTAGAGATGTTTCGAAGCGAGAAGAGCGAGAGGCGATAAGAAATGCTTAAAACAGACACATAGTTTTTTGCAGCAAACTTATTGAGGATTATAGGAATTTTTTATCCCATTAATTAATTATCAGAGCGATCCTACCCTATGAATTTTCAGTTTTCAGATCTAAATCTAGATTGTTATCTCTCTGTCTAGGTACTGGCAACGTCTGACAGAGGCAGCACCACAATTTTTCAGAATGAAGGTCTAGCCTCACTACAGAGATGCGACGCGGCGCGGCACGTAGCGCCAAGTATTCTTTGTATGAGGTTGTATGAAACTGGACCGGTACCACTTAAGCGACGCGGCATGGATATGCACTGCCCGACCTGGCCCCGTACTCATACTAAACAATATTTTCCACTACGTGCCGCGCCCGCTACGTGCATCTCGAGTGGGGCTATTAGACTTATATTTTCCTTAACAGAGAATTTACTTAAGTACCTGGCAATATACATCCTACTAATATTATAAATGCAAAAGTGTGTCTGTCTGTCTGCTACGTTTTCACGGCCCAACTATACTCAACTGATTTTGATGAAATTTAGTACAGAGCTAAGTTACATCCCGGGGAAGGACATTCGCTCTTTTATTCCGGAAAATTGAAGAGTTCCTGGAAGAATCAAAAAATATCAATCCACGCGGACGAAGTCGCGGGCATCATCTAGTCTTCCTATTAGACAATACAGAGATCAATAAGTAAGCCACTGTCATGTCCGCAGACGGCGCCGCTCCCGATCGCGGTCCTCCTCCCGCCACCACTCCACGGAGGACGAGTGCAGTTCCCCGCGCACAATCCTCATGTCCGACCAGGAAGCGCTGCACCAACTGTACGGAGAGATAACCACAGTGCGCGACGGCGCGGTCACGCATCAGTGCGTGCAGACCAACCTGGCTGATGTTATCTGTGGAGGTAAGTATTAAACTATATTTAGTCAAGGTTTAAGAACCCGGCTAAGTTTGTTGTGGGCTCTTCTCAGACCAGGGCGCGTTTGAAACCCTTTGAAAGCTTTAGTTTAGAGTTACGGTACCTAATTAAATATCACCATTCGTGTTTTAAAGTTTCGGACGTCAATAAGTGTACAATGTAGTGTGTACCTATATTGAATAAATAAATATTGATTGATTGATTGATTGAATGAACCTGTTAAGAGTAAAGCAGTTATCCTTAATCGGTTTCTACACAACATCGTACCGGAACTTTAAATCGCTTGGCGGCACGTCTTTGCCGGTAGGGTGGTAACGCGCCACGGACAAAGGCTCCCACCAAAGACCAATTCTATTTTAAAAGGATAGGCGAAAAAGGATTACTCGTATGTATAAAGGTATCTAATTTTTACTTGCAATAACGAGATAATTCTAGAACACCTAATATGGATATGCACTTTGCAAAATGGGAATTCGGTAAATTCCGCTCCCAAAAACATCGAACGGCCACTCGAGTTAGGTCAAGAAACAGCGGGCTAAGTCCGTGAAATTGCGCCGCTGCCGGGCAAATCCGCAAATCTCATAACTGCAGGCAACCCACCCCTCAAAACCCTCCAGCTTTCTCACAGATAAGTGCTATATTCCTATGTACTTGTGGGAAAAAACAAAATCTAGGGCAGGCCTGCAGTGCCCTGATTTACCGTCGCAACGCTTTGGGCTTCCACGATTTGCATTCACAAATTATAACTAAAGCATATTATTATTTTAGTGGTGCCTAATTGAAGAGAAGAATTCTTAAGTTTTAGTTCTTTTGCACCTTATTATGTTATAGTTTGTTGCAGTTCAAAATTATCAGCTCTCTGAAATGCTAAATACTTATTTAACTTAGGTATCTATTTTTTTCGTTATTAAAGGCAATTTATAAGCTTATAATTTTTAGTTTTGCACAATTCACTTGGCGGTTAACGTTTCCAACTTTAATTTATTCAGTGTTTCAAAAGTTAGGTAGGTATAGGATTTTAGTGGATCATAACATGATTCTGGTGATTACTTAACCTGTTTCTACTACTTGCGTGAAAAATAGTGACGCCACCACACATACGCATCGGCGTCCAATGCTTACTGCTTAGGTACATTTATACGCGATCTCCATTCCACTCTACTGACCAACTACTATATCAATGTCTTTCGTTTATCAAATGATACGAGTACGGTACTTTACCATTTGGTATGAAGAAGTTACTGTTAACCACAAATCTCCACAAGCCTAAGATCTGCTACCGATATAGGTACTTGTTCTTCCAACCAGATAAGCCATTATGATCGCAATGGCTTTGAACTTGCGGGAGATAATCGTATGCGCATATCTCTCATAACAAGTTGCCAATTAGGGCATCTGGACTATGAACGGACCCGTTACTTCTTCCTTTTACGGGGACGCTCTGACATTGTGGCTATCTTGTTACGCTTATCACCGAGTTAGATAAAGATGCGGCTATAGGATATCTATGTCCTAACTCCTAAGTTGTTCCTAGGGTTTATTTGAATAATTGTATAAATATATCCACTGTCTAGCTGTTTTTCCATTAATAGTTTCCCACGATACTACGAAATGAAAAAAAAATTGCTTATTAAGGGGTATCTATAAGCAAGGTGGGTTTTGATCTGCTCTAAGGACGACATCAGGCGAGCTGTACCTATGGATTAAACTTTTTCGTCGTTTATGATTTCCCTTTGTTTCAGATCCTCTATTCTTTCATCAATTTTTTTTAAAACTACGCGTTACCAACCAATGTTGTATCATCATGTTATTTTCCCAAAGAATAAATTAAATATTTATTAAGAGCACGATAAATGCAGCTTCGAAATGATATGCCAAGAACGAAAAAATAGCTGTTATTTTTACAATAATTATTCAGGTTCGTTTGAAAGCACTATAGAAACTTGTTAGAATGTAAGATAAAGTGCCGTCGTAAGGCTACTTAAATCTCAATCTCCCAGCCCATGTCCATATTTGTAGTTCATAATTAGTCACTACGCCTTCGGTGTGAAGTCAAGTTGAGACATCATTAAACTTCGTTATTAACTACGACTTTTCACACGCACGTCTAGCGACAGGAATTTCTTGGTAAAAATCCTCTGAACAAGCAATTTACTATCGCATCTTATTCATATTTTAAACTAGATGTTGCCCGCGACTTCGTCCGCGTGGATTGATGTTTTTCGATTCCCGCGGGGACTCTTCAATTTTTCGGGTTAAAAAGTAGCCTTCCTCGGGATGTAACCTATTTTTGTACCAAATTTCATCAAAATTGGTTGAGTAGTTGGGCCTTAAAAGCGTAGCAGACAGACAGACACACTTTCGCATTTATAATATCAGTATAGATATGAAAGTTTGGATGCTTGTAAGTTTTTATTATGGGATGGTTGTTACTTTCGCTCGCCACAACAACTGGACTGATTTCGCTGAAATTTGGAATGGAGATAGCTTTTATCTACCCTAAATTAACACATAGGCTACATTTTATCTTGGAAAATTAGAAAGTTTCCATCAAAAACCAATTTAAAAAAAACAATCAAAAAACCCCAATCCACGAGCAAATCAAGGCGATTTGATGAAGAATCAAAATCCTAAAAAAACCTTTAAAATGCGATAATCGCAGATGAAGTCACGCGCATGATCGAAATAATGTTCTCGTAATGCAAACAAAGTTGGAAACATTGTCTTCAGGTGTAAGGAATTTTGAGGTATTCTGTTTAGGAACACGTTCGATTGTTGGAGGGTATAGTTTTTGGAACGTGAGATATCTCACGGTGCTTTCTTTAATTGGAAAACAATCGCGGTAATTGGGACAACTTGTTCTAGTGTTATTAGAATATTATTATGTTGTTGTTGTTATCTTTCTTATGCAAAAGGTTAACATAATATCTACCCATCCATCCATCAGCCCGGATGTGTCCACTATGCACAGGGCATAAGCCTTTGGGTTGGGTTATTTAGAGTTAGAATTAAGGACGAAAACACACTTGGGATCAAATAGCAGAAAGCTTCTATCCAAAACGCCAGTGTCGGTGAGCAACGAAGTTTTCTCCTGTCGCGCTAGTTCATGCGGCACTATAGATGTAAAAGGGAATTCTTGTCTAGACATTTTTGTCCGTAGTATGTTTACACGCTGTGAATATGCCGCACGTAATTGATTCAAACTCAAACTCGAATATTTTTTATTCAAATAAACGTTTCAACCACTGGTTCGGAATGATATTCCTACCGAGAAGAACCAGCAAGAAACTCGGTGATTGCTCTTTTGAAAAAATTCATTTACGATTACATCAATGTGTAGATGTGTTGATTAACATACCTAACTATAAAACTAAGTATTACGAGTTACATTTCTAGAATCCCTAGTATCACGAATAAGTACATAATACCTATTATGAAGGTTTGAAAAATATGTGTGGCTGATATCACGCCCTGAGTAAGACGGCGCTTAAAAATATATTTATTGGAAGGATCCAGGTAGGAAAAGGCAATTAAAAAGAGCATTATTTTGCATAGGCTTAGACAATTTAAAATGGATTGCTATAACCACAATGTAGGTGCATCCGTGATCTAGCTTTGGGCGCTCTACTCGTAAGATAGGAAAGGACTGATTTAATCGCTAAGCTGTTACCTATTCTACATGAATACAATCAGTTGCTTATCTCCTGTAGGTCAATAGTGAACTGTAGATATATTTGTGACACTGTTCCATATCCGTGTAGCTGAGGTCAGCGCGGTCACACGAGTTCGTGACTTCGTCAATTTGTTTGGGAATCTTAGCGGTATTGTGAAATATGTGTACAACGGCCCAGTCGCAATAAAATAAATCCGATTCATTCCGTTAGATTGTACGATTAGCTTTTTTTTGGTCACAGTTTAGCAGCAATACAGTTGGCGAACAGTTGTAATTATTGTGCCCAACTTTGGGGCGTGTTTAACCAATAGTGTACCAAACGGTTATATCAATGAATTACAGAACAACCACCTGCCCCTGGAACTAGCTTAGTTTGTGTGATAAGGGTATAAGATTAGTGGGGTTTGTGTATAAGATTACGTATTTTACGATTGCTATAACGATTGCAACCACCAACCACGATGACAGTAGGCAACATTACTATATTTATAATAATATAGATTCACTCGACAATTTCAAAGCACTTGTAAAAGTTTAAAAAACATCAGAATTTGAATTTGAATTCAGCAATTCACAACGATGAGATGGTAACGATGAATGATGCAGTTTTTGCAGCTACCTGCTGAGTGTAGTGCATTCATCATTCCATATTCAAATAACCCCCTTCGTGAGGTAGATCCAGCACATGTCGATTTAATCTCTGGTATGTACCTACACGTTATCGCTGTTTTAAGATTTTTTTAAAGTTTTTATCATCTCTTTCAAATCATGCAATTATTATGGGAATAGGTATACACACATAATAATCAGGCTGATTTAAAAGTAAAAGCCTAACAAATTTGTAAAAAAACTGACATATATGTTAAATTTTACAATTATTATGTCACGTTTTTACAAATTTGTCGGATTGTAACTTTTAATAGGGGCTAGGACTCAGGTCTTTAAAATTTTCAAAGGAGCTTAAGGAGTGTATTGAAATGTATGGCAGCATAGATATTTTCCAAACTGTTTAATTGCTAGACTGTGCCTTTGATTGTTGATCGAATATGATTGATAGGCATGGAAGTGATCATATCATTATCTCTTGAGTGAGCTATTGTGAATATAAAGATGGGTATTGTATCCATTGGTTTTGGACTGTCATAGCTTGAATTATTTTAATTTACTGCTATTAAAACGGGAGTTAAGATCTGTTAATTATCCAACATAAGACGAACTTCTGGCACAGTAGGGAGCGCTTTGGTCTTATGAGTTGGACGTCCCAGGTTCAATTTAACATTTGATTTTCATCTTTACGGGTGCTTTAGACCACAATTTAGTGCTACTGCTCTGTATTATGGAGGGTAGAGTAGAAGGAGTGTTATCTCTTATGGGAGAAAAGTTGAAAAAGTGTCCGTTGGTTGCTATAAATAACAGTTAAAAAAACTCCCACAATGGCGCTGATGTAGACATAGGATATGGTATGAATGTAGCAATTGTTGATGAAGTGAAGTATGCCGAGTTAAAATGATGTAAGTATATAATTTTATTGTAATTGTCGACTAAAGTAGTTATTTATTAAAAATTTCAACAACTTAGGTTATACAAAATAATGATGAATGTTTTCTTTCCTTGTTTCTTTCTCAAACCTACTCTAATAATATTTGGCGCTTCCTTTTAAATTTACCGTAATGATAGGTGGCGCCCCCAATTTAATGTATTTCGACCATTAAAATTCTACATCAATGATTTCGACGGACACTTTTTATATAGGTACAGAGATAACACTCCTTCTACTCTACCCTCAATACTCTGTATACTTACCCTTACAAAATAGACATTACAGCCAGCCTAGCAAGGCCGCACACATCATACCCCTATAGAATCCCGCACACGCAAAATTAAGTCATAATATCCTTGATGCAATAAATGCCTAAATAGATGCAAAACAAAGTTGTCGCTCAAAACCAGTATGTAAGTAAAGAGATCAGTGGAAAGCCGGTGCGCAAGGCAGGGAACTGCTCTAATCAATCTTTACACCATTATATCTTCGAGAAACGCGATAATCACCTTTATCAGGCCGGAATAGGAGTTATAAGATTTGTGTTCGGTGTTAAGATAACAGCAGTTGACATGACAGATGTTAGGTACAGAAAAACATATCTACTAGGGATTGATACTCGGTGTGGCAGATAAGGAGACATGTCTGGTAGATTTATAAGTTTTAGTGAGGTTTACCCATTTTTTTCTGTGTATAATCATAGAATAAGTAATAGTACCTACCCACGGCTGGTATAATTTGACATTATAACGTATACTAACGTAACCCCGAAGGGAGTAGGTAAAATGCGAGTTCGAAATTTACCAATCTAAAAATAGAAGTTAACGTGAGCTAAGCCGCGGGCCCCAGCTAGTTGTAATTGTAAAATGGTTAATTGGGATATTATTAAGGTGGATTCCCTTTTCCCATATAATTCCGCTTAGGTATCATAAAATAAAATAAAAAACATATCGCATTGACTAGGTAGGTCTAGGTACGTACCTACCTAGGTACCTACTACCGACATTGTATGTGCATAAATTCTTAATGAGTGAACGTGTGAATTTTCCTTTTCGCATGGAAAGTGGCATTAAAGAGTGAAGACGTAGGTATTTGATGAGCCCTCCTAACCTCCTTCCTTTATCTTTGTACCTCATAAACATCCATCCAGCAAATAGGTATCAGCAAAAGAGCAACCACCAAGTTTCTTGCTACCTCTTCTCGGTAGGAATGGCATTCCGAATCAGCGGTAGATTCACTCGACGATTCAAAAGCACTTGTAAAAGTTTATTTGAATAATAAAAATTGATGTTTGAAGTTTTCAAATTTTTCGTAGTGAATTGTATGGCATAATATTATGACCCAATTTTTTCAAGAGTGAGGCGCATAATTATACTTGCATATTATTTGTAAGTTTTTTGGCGGTCGGATTTAAAAATAAATATGCAAAGATTCAAAAGATTATATAATCCATAAATTAAAGCCATCAATGTTAAGGTAACCGTTTCCACCAAACACTTTCGTTGCGAACGCGAGCGCCCATGGAAAGTGATGCCAGGAAAGGCGCTTCACTTTCCACCTAGCTGTCATCTCTAATTTGACAGTAATGGCATGTCATTAACGCTGACCGTCCGCGATTTTCCCGCCACTGATGCTGAATCAATCAGCGGGGAAAATGGTTATAATTATGACTATCACACCAGTGCCTCTTGAATGGGATGTTAATGATGTAAACGCCTGTAAAGGATGTTCACTCGGCTCGCCGAAGTGATCCGAATCGTTCATCGTCACCGTATTGTTTTAATATTGTTGATATTCGTGTTTTAGAATTATAATCTTTATTTTAGGGTCGCCAAGGTACGTTACATAAAACTGTCATTTTGAAATAATACTGCTATATTATGCGATGGTAGGAAAAACTACGGAGTTTCATACAAATTTTCAACCCCTATTTAACCCCTTTGGGGGTAGAATTTTGAAAAATCCTTTCTTAGTGGATACTTACTCTTCACAAAGAACACACCCTCCAGATTTCATGTCTCTAGGACCAGCGGTTTAGGCTGTGCGATGATATATAAGTAATGTCAGGACTTTGAATTTTATATATTTAGTTGGAAAGGGATCGCGACCCTCAGCAATGAACAATACGATGCAACGAGAGTAGAAGTCAATAACAATTACGTAGCTAGTATAGGCGTGCATTAGAAAGCAGTATGCACTATACAATGTGGGTACACCGTATACTTAATTTCGTTGACAGCTTTCTCGCAACCGGATCATTGTTCGGAAACACTTGCTCATTACCGATTGTAATTGGACAATGTAGGAACTAGTGAACTACGATATATACTGAACTAGCTGATAGGTACGCCCTCGCCTCGCTCTCGTTGGAATTTCAAATCCGGTTGTATTCCTTGTATTCTTTAATAATTGATTGTAGGTAATCTTGTAATTTTATTTATTAAAAAATTCGTAAGAGCTGTAGCTACTCAAGTCTAAATCGAAAAATAAATGAATCTTCTTCTTCTTGTGTCACCGTAAGATTGCAAAAACCGTTAGATTATAATCCAACTAGCTATATTATAAACTGTCGACGGATTGTGAACCGTTCAATGTTCTGAGTGTCAATTTTGATATATTCATTGTATTTATGTTTTCTTGTCTCTTTCTTGTAGGTTTGGTTAGTGTTCGACTGTAATCACGTAGTGCCCGGCCGCAGGCCGGGCACTTAGGTTTTATCGGGTTAATATATCTAACAGATTACAATCTACCGAAAAATAATGCGTTAAATTGTAATCATTCGACAGTTTACAATTTTGCGAGTTAGATTATAATCTAACGGTTTTTACAATCTTACGGTGACATATTATATAAAAGCGAAATACCACTCACTCACTGACTAATCACGATATCTCAGGAACTATAAAGCGTACAGACTTGAAATTTGGAAAGTAGATTCCTTGTATGGTGTAGACGCCAGCTAAGAAAGGGTTTTGAGAAAATCCACCCCTAAAGGGTTAAAATAGGGGTTGGAAGTTTGTATGAAAGTCCTTTGTTTTTGAAGTTAGAGACTTGAAAATAGGCAATTAAGTTAATAGTTATAAATAATAAAAACCTGTATAAGCAATTTTACGAAAACGTACCCCAATAGGGGTGAAATGTGGGTTGGAAGCTTACATAAGTTTTTGAAGTAAGAGACTTGAAAATCGGGATTTAGGTTATTAGTTTTAAGTTATAATAAACTGTATATAAGCAATTTTAGGAAAATCTACCCCACAGAGGGTGAAATGGGGGTTGTAAGTTTGTATGAAAGTCCTATGTTTCTGAAGTTAGAGACTTGAAAATCGGGATTTAGTTTAATAGCTTTAAATAATAATAACCTGTAAAAGCAATTTTATAGGGGTGTATTTAATAGGGGTGAATTGGGGGTGAAAGGTTACATACAAATTTAATGACTTTGAAGTATAGACATGAAAATCAGCATTTAAGTTATCAGTTTTAAATAATTAAAATCCTGCATAAGCTATATTATAAAGCGTCTATAGATAGGCTGTTTGCAGCGGGAAAATTTCATTATCTCATAAGAAATCAACAATTGCACGCGGACGAGGTCGCGGGCGACCTCTAGTTGAATACATATACTAAAGTTGGCTCACACGACTAAAATAATGTATCTATTGTATACTAACGTAATATAATAACACTAGATGATGCCCGCGACTTCGTCCGTTCGTTTAAGTTTTTTTGATGCCCGGGGGAACTCCCTAATTTTCCGGGATAAAAATGTTCATGTTCTTCCCCGGGATGTAACCTACCTCTATACCAAATTTCATCAAAATCGGTTGAAAGGTGGGCCGGTAAAGCGTAGCAGACAGACAGACAGACAGACACACTTTCGCATTTATAATATTAGTATGGAAGTAATTATGGATTATGAACGAGTAGGTATACATAAAAAATATGATTATTTTGTCATCCTAAAAAAATTAAGAAATGTTTTCAATATTGGCTCTGTTTAGGCTATTTTACCTTAGGTAGGTATATTACCTATTTTGTTTTGTGTGGTTTTTAACTTTTTAATTAGGTATTCAAGTATGTTTAAGTAATTTCAACTTAGGTACCTATTACTTTCAGCTGTGGGTTTTTAAAAGAAACTCGTAAAACATAAGTAATAAATTGTGACCACTTTTCTCAAGTCCTAAACGTTTACACTCTTCACTCGGCACACTAAACTGAATGCGGTAGACCGCACTTTTGCTTCCTGGTACTATGCTTGTTTACATTAATAACCATAAGTACAAAGTAAAGAGCCTGCCTAAGCTGTTAAGAAAATAAGTATATCAAAGTACCTACTTAGTTTCATAACTTTACTTAGGTATGTAAATTTCCATGCGCCAGTAATATATTATTACCTATGTATCTACCCATAATATGGTGCGATAGGTACCTACTTAGTCGAAAATAATATGATAGTTTCAGAGTTGATGTACCGTAGGTACCTACTTACTTAAATATTTTCAGCTAATTTATTTTCTACAAAAGTTTAAAAGTAAAAATAGTGTTATTAGAACCCGAACAGAAACTACCTATAACGGTTTGAAAAAATGACCCTGAGTTGCACGAAACAAATTAATTTTTTTTAGTGATGATTAGGTAAACTAATTTAATCACGAGACTTCATAAAATTTTTGCGATTAGTTTAATCTCTATACTTAAATGTTTGGATTTCTTTCGTGCAACTCAACGTGAGAGAGTTGAATAGGTACCACAAAAAAGGCAGAAATCACCTTTTGAAGATTAATTTGCTATAATCTGCCAAAACGTTGGCTCGGCGGATTATAGTTTAACAAATCTTTTGTTCCTTGTGTATCCACGACCTTTGCAAAGTATCGTAAAACTTGTATTCAAAACTTCTCTTATAAAAATGGATAATAACTTTTTATTATAAGTTATAATCCGATATAAAGAAGCTTAGGTATTATCAATTGTAATACCACCTTCATCTTAAAGCGCATGCCGCACAGAGGGCGGAGCGGGCGCGTATCGGTGCGGTATCCACGTGGTACCGGGACGAAAGCGATTCGGAAGAGAATGAAAACTTTTGACCTGGCTACGTCCTTACTTCGCAGTCTTCGGCCCTAGCGAAAATTAAACGTGAGTCAAAAATATCGTGTTGGTAGAGTGTGGCTTTTGTTCTTCTCACATCCCATCCTGCTAGATTCGTTCGATCGATTCTTTGTGCTTGATGACATCATGTCAGCCTATAGACACTGCTGCACCATTTAGAAAGAGCGGTTATGCTATGCTACCTCGCCCGGTCCTCAGCTTTCCTCATCCAGCTGCTTCCCGTCACGTTATAACGACGGTCCATTTCGTTGGAGAACGCTATTACGCTTGAAGTCGTCAGACTGCAGACTCTACTACTCCACCGTTTCCATAGAGTGGCTACACTACAATACCTCACCCGGTCCTCAGTTTTCCCCATTCAGTCTCAGCTGGTTTCCATTAAATCTCCATTCACGATTTTTTTTTCTAATATTAGCAAAAGTATATAAAGCAGGGCGGGAGAGCATGCTTGATTCTTATTAAAGTGAGTGATTCGGATCTTATACGATCTCGTCTAATAACCATACGATTCTGTGATGAGGGTAAGATAGCCCATTTTCCTGCGGGCCTTAACATGTGGGCTTCCAGATACTTCCGGATGATTTTACCACCGAGGGAGCTAAAATATGCAGTCTGATCTGATCACCTCTTTCTTTTTTGCTTGAAGAATTTTTTTGTTGTTTAGTGTTGCTCAGTACATTTACGTAGTACACAGAATACTAAGTAGATACCTGCCCCCCGATTGTGTAAGGAAATCGTAATCGTTTGTCAAACATATAATTTGACCTGTTTAAGGAGTTCATAGATGCCTGCACATCAAAAAGCATGTATGAACTCCTTAAACAGTTCGAGTAATACGTTGTAAGCTGTCTAATGATTACGATATGCTTAGACAATAATTGGGCCTCTGGTACCTTTCAGGTAGTAATAGTCTGTAACCTAGGTACCAAAATGTGTATTTTATAGAGGATATATAGTTAGTCCGTAATATAGGGAAGTGATAATTATTCCAAGATAGTATCAGTTTCAGTGACAATAATAAACTCAACATTCCAATTGTAGGAATGCAGTTTCAATATGGCGCACTGTAATAAAATCTAGACATTACCGTGAAATCTAAGCTTTATCTAACTAATCCAGGCTAATGGTATTCGTCTATTGGAGTTGTGGCGCAGTATTATGTAAGTTGCGTGCAGAGTGCACTGGCGCTAGGAGGGGTAGTAAAAATGGTGATTTCAGATCTGATAGGTACATATCGTTCAGACAATATGGTAATATAAAGAAATATAATTTGCATTTAGATACCAAAATCCAAATATAATACTAAAGATAGGTATAGCTAGGATGGTAGGACTAGGACACAAACTTACAACAGCTTATCTAATAAGTAGGTACAAAAGGCAAAATTGCTAAGAATCGCCTACCTGTCCAGTCAACATTTATGTGGTACCTACTAGAGGATGTCTGCGTGAATTTACCTAATTTTTTAACCGACTTCCAAAAAAGGAGGAGGTTCTCAATTCAGCGCGTTTTTTTTTAAAATGTATTTACCGCATATCTCCGTGGTTTCCAAACCGATTTGCAAATTTTTTTTTCAGTGGTTAGAGGAAGCTCGCGAGGTGGTCCCATAAAAAGTTCTGACTCCAAATCCTCAATCCTGATGCTGTAGGTATACCTACGACTCAAAACTTATACTCGTCGCGGAAAACAATGATACGTCCATATTGAAGGAAAGCAATCACCTAATACATTCGCATTGAATATATTGTAAGGATTTACTTACAGTGTTCTTATTGTAGTTAATTTTCCTCTATAGCCAATATTTTTGCATCCTAAATATTCAATCGTAGTTTAGTCTAGGAAAGGAAGCTAGTCGACCCCAACAGTAATTCCTCAGACGACGAAACTGTACAGTATGATAAAGTATCATGAGTTAAAGGTATTTTATAAAAATCCACCAAAAATTTTAACGGAAGTATTTTTTTTTACCTAAACTCTTTTATGTTTTATATCTTGGTCCAGAAAAATGTTCCGGAAAAACTTTCTTCACTGGAAACATTCATGTAAAGTATGGAAACTAAATAAGAAATATCCAACAAATACTCCAAGCTGAAATAGTTTAGTTAAATACTTTAGTTTACGTCATTTCAGTATCTGTAAGCACAGCCCTGAGCATACCTTATATATTTTACAATAAGTAATACCGTTTTCTATATTTTTAGCTTTAGTTATTTTTGCGTATTTCATATTGAAGATAATATTTTTAGTAAGCCTTAGATTAAATGAACTTTATAGGCATAATAATATAAAATATAAATTATGAAAACAAAAGAAATCCTGATAAAGTCTAATGAAAGCAATAATCATTGAATCTATCGTTTCTCCAACTAGGTCACAATCAGCCATTCTAAACCAATTTATTTTCACCTAGTAACTAAAATTGTGTATCAAATTCGACACATTCTTTGCGTTCGTAGATTGGCGTTCGTTAGCCGTAGTTAGTTATCGCTTCAAATAATTTTGTGCTTTCGATGACTTTCGCTGTTTCGCACGCTTTTCTATTCCGGACTAATTTGATGTCATCAGTTCTATTTATTGATATGATCGGCTACTTTCTTGTTATTGGTTCATATTTTTTTTTTAATTTTTGAGAAACAATAGTAGGTACCTATTAATATAGTTGTACACTATTCTCAAAACTATATTATCTAGTAAGTATATCAACAGGTCTAAAAGACTATCAATCGCTCCCCGATCATATCCCAACTATCTAAATACGATCGACATATACGATACTGTCAACATATAAATTGTTTCATATACCTAGCCTAAAACTCTAGTTAATTTTACGACAAAAAATTTAGCATTAAAAAAAGGTTTCGTTTCATGTAAGTACCTAGAATGTTACTCGTATCGCTATTTATTTCTTATTTCTTAAGCTGCGAGCGATAAATTTTGTTATTGAGGTCTCACTTTGATAGTAGGTAGGTACCTATTAATTAATTAACTCGACGAATATAATTAGGTTAAATATGCGTGAAATGAACTAAAGCCAATTCAAAATCCGTAATGAGATGTTGCGTCTGAAATCCAAGGTAAGCACCTCAAACCATTTCACAAAAGACGTTTTCCAACTAACATCAATACCAACAAGGTGTTTTTAACTCCGCTAATCAGCTTTTTGTACAGTTTAAGTCATAAAAGCGTATCGGAAAAGGTAGAACTGACGAAGGGTCGAAAATCCATTCTGCACGGCCCTCCAAGTAATTTAACATGATTGTCAAACAGTAAGATACCAAGAACATGACACAATAATTTAAGGTAGGTTGTCTGTGGTCATTGCTGAGTACTTAACCAATTTGTGTCTTTCATTGGGAATCCACTAATTACTAAGCATTGATTTGTTCTGTGGTGAAAAACTGAGTGCTAGTCTGTAAATTAAAGAAAAAACAGAGAGCTAAAATATTTACATTGTTAGCTTTTGACGACCTCCGTGGCGCAGGGTTGAGCGCTGTTGTCTTAACGTGCGGAGGGTTCCCGGCAGGGTCAATTTGGGAATTTATAATTTCTGAATTTTCTCTTGTCTGGCTAGTCACCAACCTACCGGCAAAAACGTGCCGCCAAGTGATTTAGCGTTCCGGTACGATGCCGTGTACAAACCGAAGGGGTATGGGTTTAATATAACTGCCATGCCCATAACAGGTTAGCCCGGTACCATCTTAGACTGCATCATCACTTACCATCAGGTGAGATCGCAGTCAAGGGCTAACTTGTAGTGGATATAAAAAACTTTAGACTCGAGACAAAGAATGTTAGTATTCTATCTAGTGTAGTTTTATAGTAGTACCTAGTGATGTTTATCCTTTCTTGAAAGCATTGTTACCTACTCGATTACTTCGCGAGCCTACAAATTCTAATTTCCGTGGAAACTTTTTCAGCTCGGTGATATATGAATTATATAAGGTAGCGAATTTTGTCTAAATCGGCTGTAAATATGGGCTGTTAAACCAGGGTCAATAACAACAGGCAATAGACCTAATATAATTAGACTGGAAGCCATTTTCGCATACTCCCACAGACAGTATTAATAGCACCATCTCCTAGGCCTTAGCTAGTTTAATATTTCATTAAATGATAGTAAGCATTGCTACTTAAGTTAGATGTCAGCCGTTGGCGCCGAGCCTTATAAGGCTAAATCTGACCTGGAATCCACCGGGTCCTGGTGACCTAGGCCACTGACACTAAGTCGAGATGTTGACTCGTATTGCCTAATGCAGCATAGGAAAGTAATGAATTAAACATGTAATTTGTTTACTGCTTTGCTAGGAAAATCACTAAGAGAAAATTTATTACAATAGTTAAGAACTATATATTTTTTTTATTTTACTGTATTGCAATTTGCAAGATTCGTAATTTTACTTTCATAAGTGCAAGGCTTGCATGGTCAATTAATAAACTACCTACATTCGTCCAAGACGAAGAAAATAAATAAACAAATGATTTAAGTGCAAACTGGGGCCAATTATGTTTAGCACAATCTAAACTAAACTAAAACAGCATCTACTTATTTTCATAGTGCTTCTATTGTCATGATAGCCGGGTCTGTCATTTGTATGGGGTAATTCCATATTTCCCCATCGAAGATCCCCATCAATGGGGATTTGTGGGAAAAAAAGTTCACAAATCCCCATTGGCAATACCCATCTGTTTAGAGATATCCAATTAAATACAAACAACATATTATGTGAAGCATTTGTTTAAGTATAGAGGTAGGTAAGTTGTTGATAATTAATTTTTATAATCAAATAAAAATATCAATTTGGCTAAAATAGCCAAATTGTCCCATTGTATGATTAAAAACTTATGCTGTGCAAATTAACCTGCGTCAAGTTAGCTTAGTTTAGAGATTTTGTACAACATAATTAGCAACATTGGTATTGTTTTTAATTTTAAAGTTTGTTTTAAAGTTTTAAAGCTTGATGTCTTCCACACTCATTATACAGCGGTTCCGCTATTAGCACTGCTAAGTTTTTTGCCGGCATCTAACCGCGAAAACTAATTTACGAAAATTGGAATATTTAGAACAACCATAACCTTGACTCTATGTGACTCCTTGGTTTTACGGATTACCTATTCCGATCTGTCCCCCTGTTGCCGAAGGGAGGATAGATCGAACTAATTAATTCCTACCTGTCCCCCCGCTGTTTTCTTAGGGGGACTGATAGGAATAAAAAGTTCAATACACGGTCGGTGACGCATTTTTTTAAACTATAAAAATTTTAGTTTGAAAATGGATATTTTGTAAGAAAGTAAAATACGTTTCTATGAATATTAATATTTTTTTTTTATCCACTACAAGTAAGCCCTTGACTGCGATCTCACTTGGTGTGGTAGGCAGTCTAAGATGGTAGCGGGCTAACCTGTAAGGGCCTAGAGATAAGGCAGTTATATTAAACCAACATTAATCTATACCCCTAGATCGGTTTCAACACTGCATCGTACCGCAACGCTAAATCGCTTGACGGCACATCTTTGCCGGTTGGGTGATAACTAATCACGGTTCACGGCTGAAGCCTCCCACCAGACCAGACCAGAGAAACGCAATTATAAATTCCCAAATTGTCCCTGCCGAGGATCGAACCCGGGGCCTCCCACTACTAAGCCAACAGCGCTCACCACTAAACTAGAGCCATTTTTATCCACATACGAAATCCATTTCTATTTATTACTCACGACGGAACGGAGACGTTAAACGCCTTTGGCGTAAGAGGTAGTGTGTGTTTGTGCGTTTCATTTGACGCATCTATGAATGAAACAGTCGACCGAACAACAAACCAAACCATCAACTAATTTTATAGCGCAGTATATCAAACTGGCAGATCAAAGAACAGGAAGGACATAATCCAATTTCCTGCTCAACCTCCAATCACTATAACGAGCTTAGTTGAGATTTAAGTAAGTAAATTAGTAATAGTAGGTATCTATATTTAGTGGTTCTTAAACGGTCTCTCGGTTGCAGATTAATTGAGACAAAACTTTGATTTCAATGAATGTGACAAGAAAAATGTTCTAATTAGCTGCTTTGTAAGTCCATAAATTAAAAAAAAAACCTGCCAAGTGCGAGTCGAACTCGCGCACCGATGGGTTCCGTACAAACCTGTAGGTATATAAGTAAAAGTTATGGTATTTTTATTCCACTTATCTATTTTAATTTCAATTTTTTACCTCTACGCGTGCATGTGGAAAGGGGTAGTAAGTTTAAAATTATTAAAAATATTTTTATCATACGATGTAACTAAAATTTATGTTTTTCGCAATTTTTCCTTTATCTATACTATAACACGTTGCTTCGTACCAAATTTCAGGATTCTGAGTTCACGGGAAGTACCTTGTAGGTTTTTCTTCCCTTGCGAGTGTCGAAAATTTGCATAAAAATATTTTTATTATATGATGTAACTAAAAATTTATGCTTTTCGCAATTTTTCCTTTATCTGTGCTATAAGACGTTGCTTCGTACAAAATTTCAAGATTCTGAGTTCACGGGAAGTACCCTGTAGGTTTTGATTCCTTTGATTGCGTTGGCTTAGAAGTTTGATTTTTTCACAGCTTCAAGGGACAGTAGACCTGAGTATTTGATATGAAATTCAGCTTGATACCTTCATGCGTTCCTGAGAAAAAGGGTCTTGACACACAGACGGACGGACAACAAAGTGATCCTTTAAGGGTTCCGATTTTTCCTTTTGAGGTACGGGACCCTAAAAATATAGTATCTTAGTAGATAAATAAAAATATATACATATACATATACACGTGACTGCGCTTCGTCCGCGTTGATTTACTTAGTTTTTTAAAAATCCCGTGTGAACTTTATGATTTTTCCGGATTACTTAGTAGTAATTGTAAAAGTTTTAAGTATTTCGTTAAAATTGGTAACGCAGATGTGCCGTAACGTAATAGACATACCTACTTATTACCTAGGTACTGGTACCTAGTACCTACCTTCAGTCTTTCACCCATAAACGTAAAGTGAATCTTTGAAACTAAAAAAGTTTCAACAGACTAATTACTGTGGCAATCCATACTAATATTATGAATGCGAAAGTGTGTCTGTCTGTCTGTCTGTCTGCTACGCTTTCACGGCCCAACTATTCAACCGATTTTGATGAAATTGTTGGTACAGAGATAGGTTACATCCCGGGGAAGGACATAGGCTACTTTTTATTAAAAGGCCCGGAAAATTGAAGAGTTGCCGCGGGAATCCAAAAACATCAATCCACGCGGACGAAGTCGCGGGAATCATCTAGCTATTAATAAACTAATTTGCGACTAATACAAAACAATACTCTACTTCATAGAGACTAGGAACTACTTATACTAGATAAGTCTACTACTAGATAAGTTCTAGAAAGTCTAGACTAGACTTCATAGGACTAGATAAGTTTGTCGGACTTATTATATGTCTATATGTTTAGCAAGAGGAATGAAAAATACTTCGGAATTTTAGAACTCCGAAGTAGATAAGTACCTACTTAGCAGATACTAGATGATTCCCGCGACTTCGTCCACGTGGATTTATGTTTTTTGATTCCCGCGGGAACTCTTCAATTTTCCGTGATAAAAAGAAGCGTAGGTGGGTGAATCAACTTTTATGTGTCCAACATCAGACGTACAGAGTCCCTAATCGATAATACAAACTTAAATAAATGTAATAAGTTTTATTTGTATTCCGTTATGATCCTATTAATATTATCTAACATTTTATTACAAAACATTATATTATGTTTACAATTTACCCGTTCTTTAATGGTTGTCCAAAAGACCAAAAGTTGATTTTCAATAGTAGGACAGATTGTCCCCGTGCAACGATGCACCATAAAACTTTGTATCACGAAAAAAATACTGTTGCGGAATTGATACTTTTACACATAATCATTTTCATGGATAAGTATCATCAATAAAACATACCGATTTCTAATATTTGCATTAAACGGTTTATGAATTTCTTGCGTTTTCATTTTGTCCCTTTGATTATCCACGCCATGCAGGTCAACCGGACAACCATGAATTAGTTAAGAAATTTAAAAAAAGATGGCGTAATAAGACACTTGACAACAAGCTCAAATTTCCGGTAAGCAGATAGGCCTAGTGGCCATTTTGATTTGTCAAAACTCGCGGCGTCAGTCGGTCGAGTACTGTTGGAGAGTGTGGGTGGCTTTATTGTCTGTCCATCGGACCACTGGCACAAATACGTAAGTACTTAACATATAAAAATAAATTATATTGTACCAGATACTATTTTATATATATTTTACCGTTAAGGTGAAATAAAACACAAAAAGACTTTAATATTTATTATACGGCTCAAAGTTTTAGATAAGTCCCTCGGACAACTAGTCACTTGGACAACGGAAGTGGTTGTCCGTAGGACATTTTGGTTGTCCCTTGGACAAAAACGATGTAATAAGATTTTTAAATGGGTAAAAGTAAACGTCCCAACGCTTGACACCCTAATTCCAACAGTTGATACCCTGTCTTTGACCTTTCGCTTTAACATAAGGTTCAAGATACTAACAATTGTATTAGTTTCAAGCACTGGGATCTTTACCTTAATTAAATAATTTGCGTATTTTTATTAAACACTAGCTGATGCCCTCGACTTCGTCCGCGTGGATTGAGGTTTATTAAAAATATATACGGGATAAAATGTAGCCTACGTCCTTCCCCGGGATACAACCTATCTCTATACCAAATTTCAGCCAAATCGGTAGAGTAGTTTCTGCGTGAAAGCGTAACAAACAAACTCACATTCACATTTATAATATTACACATAATACATATTTCATTTTAGGTAATGGGATTGTCGGAGAAGGAGAAATCAAGACGCTATAGAGAAAGACTTAAAGCAGACCCAGAAAAAATGGCTGAACGCAAAAGAAAAAAAAGAAAAAGTTATCATAAAAACAAAAAGTTGATTTCAAGTATGCAGCCAGAGGAACAAAAAAACTGCAGAACCATATGGAAATTGCGTAAACAAGAACAAAGAAAGCGATCGAAAGCAGTTCGTAACATACTGCAAGACACACCTCCAAGTTCTCCGTGTAGTTTGCAGGAAATTAATATACCTCAAGATCAACATGTAACTCCGCCTGCTTCTCCTGCTGCACCTTTGGTACCGCAACAAAAAAAAAGAGGAAGGAAAATAATCCGTAGAGATAGAACTAAGATGTATAAAGAAAATTTAAAATTACGAAGCGAAGCCAATATGTGGAAGACAAAATATGAAAAATATAAGAAAAGAGCTCATCGCAAGGCAAAAGAATTACTTAAGATGAAAGAAAAAGGAACCATGGCCGAAAATAAAGTCCACAATAAATACAAAACCTTAACCAATGCTATCAAAAACAAATACTTGACATTAAAGACACGGAAAGGGAAAAGGATGTTGAGAAACATATTTGAAAACTTAGATGTATTGCAAAAGAAAAGAATCATACAGGACAGTTTAGGTTTAAAAGGAAGCATTAGAGCAAAGATAACAGTGTGTAATGGTGATACAGAACTCATAAAGAAAATAAAATGTTTTTTCCTAAGGGATGATGTGTCAAGAAACACCGCCGGCAAAAAAGAAACCGTCACTAAAGGCAAAGAAAAAGTTCAAAAACGGTTCCTTTTAGACTCAATGAAAAATTTGTTCAAAGCATTTAAGTTGGAGAATCCAGGCACAAAATGTTCCTATTTCTATTTTACCAAACATCGACCTTTCTACATACTCAGACCAACAGTCGATGGCAGGGATATGTGCCTTTGTAAAACACATGCGAATGCTGCAGCTAAGATAAAGGCTCTAAAGCAAAAAGGAGTTATTAATGCGGTGGATATAAGTGCACTTATTCTAGAAACAGTCTGTGACAGTAATAAAATGGATTGTATGTTTGGTGCTTGTGTCCAATGTCAAGCTAAAGAAATAAAAATTAACGAAGATAATGTTAAGGGCAAAATGCAATGGTTTGAATGGGTGAGAGAAGAGGAAATCTATATGAAAGGAGGCAAAAAGATCAAATCTATTAAGAACGTTAAAAGATTGAATGAAGATTTAGTACAAAATATGATAGATAAATTTAAAGAGGAACTGAAAAATATAAAGAAACATATTTTCAATATGAAAACCCAGTACAGGAATTTCCGGCAAAGTGTTGATAAAATCCAATCAAATGAAGCCGTAATTTTAGTTGATTTTAGCGAAAATTATAGTGCTAAATGCAATGAAGAAATTCAAGCACACCATTTTGGTGGATCCCGCAACCAAATAACACTCCACACCGATGTCGTATACATGCATGACCAAAACAGAAATCACAAGGTTTCTTCTTTTTGTTCTGTTTCGCCATGCAATATCCACCAACCTGCTGCAATATGGGCGCACTTACACCCGATTCTAATGAGCATTATTGAAAATTACCCTGAAATCGACACTATCCATTACTTTTCAGATGGACCGTTCTCTCAGTATCGCCAGAAGGGTAACTTTTTTTTGGCTTGTACAAAAACATTTGACTACGGGTTCCAAGCATTTAGCTGGTCATTCTTCGAAGCGGGTCATGGGAAGGGACCGGCTGATGGAATTGGGGGATATCTTAAAAGAGAAGCGGATAACAAGGTGGCCACTGGAAAAGACATTACCGATGCATTTGGGTTTTACCAAGCCCTCCAGGAATCGAGTAAAGTTAAATTGTTTTATATAACTGAAGAAAAAATTGACATTGTTCAAAAATGTATTCCAAAGGATCTTGTCCCTCTGCCTGGAACCAAAGAGGTGCATCAAATCTTTTCAAGGATTCGTGGCCAACTAATGTACAGAAATCTGAGTTGTTTCTGCTCAAGAGGATTGTGCGACTGTTTGCATCCAAAGTTTTACTCACCTACCCCAGCTTTAAGAATAACTCCATCCCCTGTGGACATGTGTGAGGACATACTTGGTGATGACGACTTGGTATTTAATTCTATGCCACCTCCATCAGCAAATTTTTGTGACGATATATCCTGTGATAATACTGATGATGATTTGCCTTTGAGTGTCCTGGCATCTTCAAAACAGGATGACATTTCATTTACTGATCTACATAAGGCTCAAAACAAAAGTATTTACGACAGTGTATATGGCTATTCTGATGACTCTAACGATGAAAATAATATTACACAACCACAGCCATCTGTATCAGGGCAAAACCAGGTATTACCTGGAATGGGTGATTATCTACTCGTCAAAGTTTATGGCACCAAAGGCAAATCATACCATACTTACGCATGCATTGCTGAAAGCAATATCGACGACGATGGTGAAATTAAAGTCACATTTCTGAAATGTGTCAAAGGAGGGAAGCTATTTGTCCTCGATGAGAAAGATGTCTCCTATGTCGCTTATGAAGACATCATTCAAAAACTTCCTAATCCAGAAATTCAATTGAAAAGAGGTGTTAATTATTTTAAGTTTTCGTTGGACACTAAAGTTTTTGAAAAGTAATTTATTTTAGGGTGCATAACAACAACTGTTGATCTCCACTAGATTAAGATTTTTGTTTTGTTTTAAGATTTAAGTTACCATATTCTATTCATAATACTCGTATTGTGATCTTTAATTATAAAAATGAGACTGTTAAAGACTGCACTAAGTGTAAGGAAATGTTAATGTCGATTTATTAGAAAAATGTTATTATTTTGTAGGGTTTTTGATTATTAATAACTTTTTTATTGTTCGGTGTGCCATTAAAACTGCTTTCTGATACTTTATAAAATTTGTTTCATTTAGTACCCTCTTTAAGATTTTTGGTTCTAATATTTCCATTGGACAACCAGATATGTCTATGGGACAACTAAGTTGTCCCTAAATTGAAAAACACAATATCATTAACTTTTTCTTTTTAAATTCAAGAACAGTTCATAATTTTTTAAAGATACAATAACACAATATAAAACAAAGTAGCAGGAGGAATTTTCTTACGTTACTATTATTATTTCGCGTTTTAATTAAAAGTTCCGATTCTGTGAAATTAGAGTTGTCTTAAGGACATGACTATGGCAAATATTGTGAAATTTTGTGAGATATATGCCATATATCAAGATAAAAAATTAAACTGTATTGTTTAATGAATGTAAATGAAATAATTGTTCTAACAATAATTGATGTCTAGTTTGTTTAAAAATACTTTTGAATAGTGGTCCAGGGGACAGGGCAGATTTGGTTTGGTGAATTTTTTAACGTCAAATTCACTAAATTCTTAAAGAAACAGCTCTGCTCTATACATAATTATAAACAAGAGAAAATTATCTTTTAAATAAAATATTTAAATAATGGACAATAAAAAAATAAAAAAAAAACACAATTTCATCATGTGGACATTTAAAAGTTGATTCACCCAGGTATGTCCTTCCAAATTTCATCAAAATCGGTAAAGTAGTTGGGCCGTGAAAGCGTAGCAGACAGACAGACAGAAACACTTTCGCATTTATAATATTAGTACCTATGGATATGGATTTTGATCATAATTAGGTAATTAGGTACTGTACCTACCTATGTCATTTGATACTGTCAAATTTTCGAATTAACTACGCAAAATTAATAATCTAGATTATAGGAATAATTTATTGCTGTCTTCATCATAACACAATAAACAAACAGTGATAATAATATATTTTATGACGTAGATTTCTATTGATATAGGCACCAAACTAGATTTCGATACCTGATATATTTGAACTAATTAGCGATTTCTCTCCTATAATGAGATAAATATTAATTTAAATGCCTGTTTATGTAAAGCAAATCAAGAACATGTTACAATAAATCATTTTCGCAGCCTCTGATTGAAACTTCTAAAGAAATTATAACAGTGGACCCGTTCCTCAAAATTTTTCCATTACAAGTGATCACCTCCGCTCAATTTCGAAAAGGATAGCATTAATTAAGATGCAATTGATTCGAAAATCGGAATCGTACGCGCGACTTCCCGCAATAGGCATGATGACTGATTTTGAAAAATGGTCAGATTATGTTCGGAAGTATCTACTATTTCGAAAAAATATCTTATTTCAGTAGAAAAATAAAGTTTGGTAGATAAAATTGGCATTTGAAATTTAAATTTTGAAATTCACGCCAAAACGTTCGGCGGTGTCATGGCGTCGTTGTGACGTCACTATTGTTTTTACCAATGTACTCTGTGCAGTGTGCAGTAAGCAATAGTGTGATTATCAAAGCTCGAAAACAAACAATTGTGACGTCATTCGCTTCTTTGTGTTTTATGCAATATGGCGGATTGCTGTATTTTATAGTTTTATTTTATCTATATAAATAGCAATCTCACCCGAAATAGAAAAATAAATACTTTTTTTATAATCCATGAATCCTATTTCATTAGATAAATTCATAATTTCATTGATTCTTGGTTACTGTCATCATGCCTATTGAAGTTCGTCAAAAATCTACTATCGATGAACCGATCCAAATACGAATAGCGCATAGATATTTCTTCCGAGAGACTGTAGTATGTACCTACTTAGTATTAAATGAAATTACTTAAATAATAATTTCTGAAATTAGACATTGCTATGGTAAATTAAAGTTGATCTTTAATTTACAATAGCAATGTCAAATTTCAGAAATGAACAACCGAGTAGGTAGGTGGTTCTTCTCGGTAGAAACGGCATTCCAAACCAATGGTTTGTAGATTCACTTGAATATTCGAAAAACTTTAGTTAAGTATACCTATTAGCTATTACCTAACTATTCTGTGGTATTAGGTCACAAATATTTTGATCATGAGAGGGATTTGCATACGTGACCAGTCACGTAGCAAGCATTCAAGTTGACTGCCCTGAGGGTCTAGCCCCACTACAGATGCACGCCGCGGCCCGACACGTAGCTGCAAATATTCTTTGTGTGAGTTCGTACAGAGCTGGTCCCAATAAGCGACGCGGCACGTCGATACACTGGAACATTTGCCGCAACGTGCCGCGCCGCGCCTCTGTAGTGGGGCTAGACCTCAATCCACCAAACGGCTAGTATGCTACCTTATAAATAGAAGTGACTCCGGCGCATGGTCGGCATATCCTTGTATCTTCAAATAAATGCACTTTGCAGTTGCATTCCACCGCTGACCCAGATCAGGGCGGGCCACATCCGTTTGATTAAAAATAACATCGCTTTCATTAATAAATACTTACATGCTTAATTCTGTCTGTTGAAACTTACTTTGTCCTAGCATTTTTGTGAGCTTTTTTTGACTTTCTTGTATTCGAAAGCTTTCGACTACAAAAAGTCAAAAAAGATCGATTCGAGATATATTTATGGCTCTAACACTTCGGAAACGCGTTTCCCCTAATATCTACCACTAGAGCGGTCGCCCGCGTCTTTGTCCATGTACAATTTCTGATTTCCTATGAGATTATGAAAATTTCCCACTTCTATGAAAATATAAGAGGCTTATCGATAGACGCTTATTATATAGCGTATACAAGTTTTTATAATTTAAAACTAATAACCTAAGCGCCGGATTTTCTTGTCTCTAACTTCAAAAACACATGGACTTTCATACAGCCTTCCAATTTCCATTTCAGCTCCTTTCCGTTTGATTAAAAATAACATCGCTTTCATTAATAAATACATGCTTAATTCTGTCTGTTGAAACTTACTTTGTCCTAGCATTTTTTGACTTTCTCATATTCGAAAGATTACGACTACAAAAAGTCAAAAAAGATCGAGTCGGGATATATTTATGGCTCTGACACTTCGGAAAACATTTAAAGACGAGTTTCCCCTAATATCTACTACTAGCGGTCGCCCGCGACTTTGTCCATATACAATTTCCGATCTGATTATGAAAATTTCCCACTTCTATGAAAATATAAGAGGCTTATCGATAGACGCTTAATAGATTATACAAGTTTTTATTATTTAAAACGAATAACCTAAACGCCCGATTTTCTTGTCTCTAACTTCAAAAACACAGGACTTAGGTACAGCCTTCCAATTTCCATTACAGCTCCTTAATTTTATCCAAACCATTTCTGAACTGATGCCTTCCCTATAGAAGGAACCTACTAATCTACTACTTTTTAGTTCTCTCTATTTAGGTAGGGATGAGTAGAATGGCAATTAGCCGAAAAAGAGCCACTATCTGATGAAATCACCCTTTCTTTTGCTATGTATGTAGATAGCACAATCGATAGCCATAGCTATACCTACTTAAGTAGTTCCTATCTGTCAAATATATAACCCAATTTAACAATGACCAGTTGGTCACTTAGCGGTGAAAATTTCACGTGTTACCAACTTGAATTGACAGATCCATTATACTCAAGAAAAGCGATGAAACCCGGATATAATATGTGTGTTAATGTGTTTTTGTTTGCGATACAGCCACTTAAGGTGTGTTATGATTGGGAGCAATAATATAAGGCATACGTTAAGATAACTATTTTAAATCGATGATCAGTGCGCTCTCAAAATAAACCGAGCTTAAGTAGGTATTCACTACAAGGTCTACTTATGTGAAGTAAAATTCCTAAGTTATCCACTGTGATACAAACTAGCTGTAGGTAGTTAGCTTATTTTTAGTCAAACATGGCTATTGGCTAGGTATTTTAATTAAATGCCTGCGACTTCATCCGCGTGGACTAAGTTTTTTCGATTCCCACGGGTAAATCCTTAATTTTCCGGAATAAAAATTAGCTTAGTTATGTCCTTCCCCGGGATGCTGCCTATCTGTGTACCCAATTTCATCATGCGTTGCGATTCGTCATGTTCCAGCATGCGTTTCAGAAAATAATTATAACAGCTAAGAACTCTATTTAGTCATAAATAGGCCAGATAAGAAAAAACAAACTATTATCGTCGCTAATAGGCATGATGACTGATTTTCAAAAATGGTCAGATTATGTTCGGAAGTAGCTACTATTTCGAAAAAATATCTTATTTCAGCAGAAAAACAAAAGTTTGATAGATAAAATTAGCATTTGAAATTTAAATTTTAAAATTCACGCCAAAACGTTCGGCGGTGTCATGGCGTCGTTGTGACGTCACAATTGTTTTTACCAATGTACTCTGTGCAGTGTGCAGTAAGCAATTAGTGTGATTTTCAAAGCTCGAAAACAAACAATTGTGACGTCATTCGCTTCTTTGTGTTTTATGCAATATGGCGGATTGCTGTATTTTATAGTTTTATTTTATCAAAATAAATAGCAATCTCACTCGAAATAGAAAAATAAATACGTTTTTTACAATCCATGAATCCTATTTCATTAGATAAATTCATAATTTCATTGATTCTTGGTTACTGTCATCATGCCTATTGCTATGTGCAATTATTTCAGCTTTTCCAACCAAGCACCCTTTTCTTAAAAAAAAATCGATATGCCCATTTTAAGTGTATGCCTAGCTTGAAGCCGTTCCGATACTTATAATGCAACGAGTTGGTAGCGGTATTCTAAATCTAATGTTTATTTTCAGCTCGTTCACAAGTGCACTTGTGTTTATGTTTATACTTTTATAGTCATGCGTATCATCTCCGTGTAGGTTGTTCATCTCGCCTTCCTCATGCCGTATGCAATGAAGGTCACGGCTTTCGCATTCCTTTTTATTTCCGTTTACCTACTCTATTTTTTATCGAATACCCACTTATTTT
Source organism: Erebia epiphron (assembly GCA_963932025.1). NCBI lineage: Eukaryota > Metazoa > Arthropoda > Insecta > Lepidoptera > Nymphalidae > Erebia > Erebia epiphron. Next base: position 12,712,657 of record OZ009952.1, on the reverse strand, counting down.
CCGTATAGAAAAATGTAGGATTTCCTTTTTGAGTAACCAGCGTCTTGTAAAGTTATTTTACTTACCTACTTGATTGTTGGGTAAGTACTTGTTTTGTTGTGGGAATTAAGACAATCTGTTTTTAATCCCCAACTTCCTACATTAGGAATCTCTTCATTCTACCCACTTTCCCCTGTTCGGAAGCCATTCAAAGCATATTATAGCACCACCAGCCGTATTCTCTAAGTCAGTGGCAAGCAAACAATGAAAGCCAAGGTCGTATATTTTTTTATCCATTGAATGTTTGGTATGTAAATAAAATAGCTTTTCATAGCAAACCTTCAATAGATAAAAAATACAGGTAGTCAGAGAATAGGGGGGTAGAACGCAAAATTTTTGACGGCAGTTGTTTTAAACCCATACAGGTACCTAATCTATTCTACACGACATTGTACCGGAACGCTAAAGGTAAGATGGTAACCCTGTTAACAGTAGGTGCAAGTGACTTGCTAAATGAATGAGTCGAGTAACTAGCTAGCTATAAGCTAGTCAAGTAGCTCAATAATCGAAATCGCTGGTAATCCCTGGCTCTATGTCGGATACTTACACTTACTTATCAGTAATCAGCTAAGTGCACTTACGATCTCTATTAAAAGCTGGCACACGACACAAAGGAAAACATCTCATTAGGTACTATATTTATTACTAGCTGATGCCCGAGACTTCATCCATCACTATCACGTTTTATACTTATTTGACGTTCAAAAATTGTACCTAAATAATTTCAATAAATAACACTTTGGCCAATTCTGTATAACACAATCTCTAAACTAAACTAAAATAACAGCTTTAAAACTAGTTAAGTATGTCCCTTTCTGAAGGGAAAGGATTACTTAGCTTACTTAGCTAAGTTGAACTGAAAATACAAGACGTATAAGGAGCATGCTTCAATATGTCACTGTCAGCAGAAACTGCGTTCTTGGGAGTAGGAAGGTATACCTTTGGTATCTTAGAGCTACTCAACTGTAGTTTTGCTGTAACAAACACTCGTGCAACCCTTTAGGGCTCTAAACGTAAAGCTCTACGGATTCTAAAATACCGCTTCAACAATGTGGAACGTCGAGTCTCCCTGCAGTCAATCAAAACACTTCACAAATTCGAGAGCACTTTAGAAAGCGGTAGAGGTAGGGTGCTTACTAAAATGGCGAGCAACTCTGAGACCGGAGTGTATATGACAGCCTATTGATGGAGAAACAGTGTTTATAACGATAACAATAGCAAACTTGCAGCCAGGTTTTGTAGCAAACAAGGCGTGTTCACATAAAAAGGGCGTTTAGTCCTTTACTGAATTTCAAGTAGAAAAAACCCACACAATTGAAAGAGAATCACCTCCTCACAAGGTGAAAACTATGAGATGAAAAGTTATTGAGATTTCTTGCCAAAATATCTCCATAAACGTCCACAGCTGGACTCAGAACTCTACTAAGGATTTCACAAGCCACATGGGTTTGTGCATCTTGTATTCAGGAAAAAGTAGGTATATTTACTAATTCGGTTGAGATGGTATGGCCCTCTACTATTATGTATTCTGTGGTACGGCCCTTAAGCAATGGGCCAACGCTGCGCTTCTAAATGCGTATTCATCATTCTTCTGCTCATCATAATATTTAGTCATCTGTGACCTGATAGTACAATATGTTTTAAGAAAATCTGTCTAAAATAATCCATCCACAGGCTCAACCCTAGAACTCTTGCCTGAAAGAGACATGTCTATAGGTGTCGATATTAGAAATGAAACAAAACCATAATAGAAGATAGGTGATAAAATCGTCTGCCACTCCGCACATTCGGTTTTATTTCATTTCTGGTCTAGCTTTAGTTCAACTCAAATGGCTCGTGTCACATTCCGGTCTATTTCTGTAATGTGTAACGGAACGCATGTCGGTATTTTAATGGAGAAGGATTCCACTCAACTGACGGATGAGGCTCCAGCGTCTAGCATCTACATACATGCCAACTTTCAACTCCAATTTGGGTCGATATTAGATATCTAATTTTATTTCTCATTCAAATTTTGGCACAAGCTCCCTTTTGCATTGCTCTCAAGTAGATTTACATACACTTCGACGATCTTCGCCTATGAGAGCAAGCATCGATACTCGTGTGTGGACTTAGCACTTTTTAGGACGAAACCTTGAACAGAGCTTTGGAGTTTTCCAATATGCATATAAATTTAATACCTAAAAACTTGTCAACGCATTGGGTATTGTTCTGGCGTTGGGCTTTCTTCCGACCACCAGAATCACGATTAACTAGATAGGTAATTCTTTACTTATCAAAATCGCATAACATCAGCAGGACTGAGCGTCATTAAAACGGTCTGTATGTTGGTTGTTTAGTCGGCTCGACTTCATAATTAATTCGGTTGGAGAATGTCAGCAGCCAATTTGTTGGCACATGTGTAATGTTTTTCCGTTTGTTTACAGAGTTTGCAAATGCGCGTTAAATTAGCGAGTGTTTATATAGGAACAAATGTTTGGAGAGGACTTCAGATGGAGTTTCAGTACGGTAGGTGCCTACCTAAGTAGGCATGGATCTTGGGAATGAATCAGCGTTATAAGTAATGAGCTTGCGTCTCGACTGCCGCCTGCAGGACTGCGTTACGCATCATTATGTTTATTTGAGTGACCGCGGTGCTTTTGTTATTTTTGTGTTAGGAAATAACTTTAGGTCCTGTCATGAGCATTTGTTTCTTTACCTATATTTACTTTTATTGTTAGCCTACTTCGTCTGTCCGACATTGTTTTCACCCAACTACTCAGTTTTAAATAAATAAGGAACTGATTCATCTCCAAAAACGTGTATTGAAAGTTGCCAATTTCAGTCCAGTTATTTCTAGTATCTACATAGGTACTACTTCGAATTTTTAAGCGTGATTTAGGGACTATTCTCACTATTACATATTAGCGAAAATGAGGCTAACTAGCCTCTTTCCGAGGATCTCGAATTCAAGAGGACATAATTAGTATATTATTATAACCAAAACCGAACTCAGTCTTTAAAAAAATATTACCAAAGACCTTACATTGTAACACACTCCAGTAAATTATATCGAGTGTGGAAACACAAGCTATAACATTACATACCTACTTACATTTGTAAACACTCTCGCAACAATACAAAACAGTTATCTTAAACGTTTAGTAAGCACGCACTAAATCTGTAAAGACAAAAGGATAATATAAAACCGTTCGGGGATCGTACATCGATTCGACTGTCAAGTTCGCGCCTGATATATGGACGCGTGCGCGGTTCTTTGTGCGTCATACGTATTGCTCTGATGCATCAGCTGTTTTTAAGTATGGGCAGGCACATGGACGGTTTTAGATTTGTTATACCTATTTGGGTACAATTAGTTACGCAGAGAAAGAAAACATCTGCATTACTTGGAAACATTGCTTAGTACTACTGCTTCGCATTGAGTATTCCCAGAGTCGGATATTTTTTATGAATACCTACCTAGCTTGATAAATGAGCTTTAATTAACAGGCTCTAACATATTTTACGTACCTACCTATAAGTACTTAGGTAATCCAACAAATATTGGTACCATCTTCCACCTACTGAGGAATATAGTTTGGTGATATAGGTATGTTCTAAAAACAACGGTACAAAAACCCCGAAAAAATTAACCTATTTCTTGTTGCAGGTAACCCCAACGACAAAGTCCTCTACGGCAGACCGAACAAACGCCGAAGCGCGTCGTTCCCCGCGCCCCGCTCGCTCGACCGGCGCCACTCGCTGCGGATCTTCGGCTCGTCCAGCAAGTACCTACAGCGGTGCGCCTCCACCCGCAGCCTGCACCACAAGAACGCCAACACGACCGATAGCTCGTCTTCCACCGACTACCCTCCTAGCGTTGAATCTGCGTCGCCTAGTAAGTACCCTGGTGTTTCATTAAACAACTTTTACTTCTCGATATCGTTATCTCAAACATAGAGAGGCGTGCATGTCCATGTACAAACATAGAACGGCAAGTCCGCGGCAGCACAACAAGCCACGTTTGCAGGACATAATTTTCTCGCATCCTGGTAAGGACTTGAGTTTGAGGAACTATGGTAGTGGTTCAGACGCCTAACCCCCAATTACGGGATCGCGGGTTCGATCCTCTAGCCTGACCTCCAACTTTTCGGAGTTATGTGCGTTTTAAGAAATTAAAATATCACTTGCTTCAAACGGTGGAGAAAAACATCGTGAGGAAACCTGCATGCCCGAGAGTTCTTCATAGGTAGGTAATATTCTTGAAGATGTGTGAAGTCTGCCAATCTGCACTTGGATAGCGTGGTTCTTCACTTTTTTTGATCTATCAGCCATCTTCTCATTCCGAGACTCGTGCTCACTAGGGACCCGGCAATGGGTTAAAATAAGAGTGAATAGGCATCTTCTAAGCAAGCGCGCTCCACCTTAGGCTGCATCACTACTTCCAGCAAGTCTCATTGCAGCCGCTAGTCTATTATTTAAAAAAAAATTATGATGTACAACGTTTAACGATTTCTTTTCCGTGTTGCAGAGAAAGTGTCGTTGCTCTCCCGCTTATTCAGACGAAGCGGCCGCAGCAAGCAGACCCGCGCGATGAGCACCTTCTCTGCGCAGTTCCCGCCCACAGAGTGGTTCAACTCCAAGGCGGTGCATCTGCACTGTGTCGCTACACAGACTGACTCTAAGGTTATTGCTTATTTCTTTTATCTCCTCGTTATCTACCTTGTTATTCGGCTGCAGGTATAAATGGTCCCAGATCGGGCCAAAAAGCTATTGAGTAAGTAATTCTATAAAAAAATTTCAGTAGCAGCCTGAAGTTGGGAAGTTAGCGGAGTTAAATGCCTCAGAGAACCTACTTAAAGCCATCGGTCTTGCGCCTAATCTCTCTTCGGTCGTTTTGATTTGCGGTTCCATTGGACTATCAGAGTTAAGGATTAAAAAGCGTACCTACCTGTATTTACACATTTGTAATTTTTAAAGTTTAATTTTCTAAAAATATATTTATAACAGATATTCTATAACTGCCATTTTTCTCAATTTCAGGAGTCACTGCAGAGTCAAACATCAATCGTGTCGTCGTACTATGATGGTTCGGAGATCAGCAATCGGTCGTCGACGCTTCCAAGGAGGCACAAGAGACATCTCTCCACTGAGTCAGGACTCGCGACTTCAATGCAGTACGACCACTCGCCCGTTAGACAATCGAGTCCCAGTTCTGGCAGTCTTCCAAGATCTACATTGAGCAGAAGTTCCACACACAAAACCATTCTAGACCATTTTGGGTCACCTCAAAGGCACAGCGACCCAAAATTACGAGAAAGCCCAAACGGAAGTTTGCGGCGTGTGGACTATTCGGATAATGTCATGTCTACAAGCGGCCCATCGAGCTTGGAGAGCACGAATACCCATCGAACGCCGAGAAAAGATAGTAAAAACGGTCAAGCAGACATCCATATGAAAAGAAGTTATCACACAAGCAGCAGCGGTCATTCCAGTCTAGAGTCGCACATATCCGACCGCACTTTAAAACCTTCACCTAGTCATACTAATGGAGGGCCAGGTTTAAGCAGAGCACAGTCACTTGTAAAAGTTCAAAGCCTACAAAGTTCACCTAAAAGTCTACACAAATATAGAACGAAACCGCCCATTATTGGCGGCGAATCGATGAAGAACGGCAAAAGCACATCACCTAGAACTTCGCCAAAAAACTGCCCAAATACCCCCAAAAAAACTGCTACCCCTTTGCACAACAAAACCCTCGGATCCAAAGTAGATAACCCCGCTACAACAATGCTTGCTAGTTCTAATTCAAATAACTCAATTACTCTTAAAGTAACCACCAACACAATGTCCCAAAATGGGGGTACTAACACCAAAGTATACGTACAAAATTCTCCCGTTCGATCCGTGATCACTTTTGAAAATGGCAAAGTTACCGACGCCAGTAATGGGAGCAACATCTATATTATTAACGACGATAGACAGGTAGTTTCAGTCTCCCAAAACGGAGGAACTAACCAAACGTCAAAAAACCCAACAGAAACGTCTTTCGACGTATGTGTTGAGAAAAAGAAACAAATATATCAGGATGCGGAACCTGTTAAAGTACAAGAGAACAAGTTCAATAAGAACTCAATGAACGATACGGGTATGAATAACAACAGAAAACTCTCTTTACAAATCGGCGGTGTAGCAAATAACAATAGTTTTATCTACAAAAATCAGTTAAATAACACGAACGAAGTTGCATCGAACCCGGCATCGCCAGCCATTCACAACAATATTCACAATGTAGAAACATGCGCTAACAGTAATCCATCTTCACCAACCAAAAGCTACGACAATGTAATTGGTTCTTTAGGGAATTTGAGATATCAAAAAAACGCTTTAACATCAGCGAATAGCGGATTGCATGCGAATATAAATTCTAATAGCGAATTGAAGAGCGTCGATTTATTAAAAAAAGCAGCAGCTTTACAAATGTTAAATGGGCTTCCAAATGTACATAATAGAATGAGTTCAGAGTCGATAGCTAACTTATTGACAAAGGGTATCGATCAGAAACCGACTGTGCTCGGTTCAGAACCAAATCTAGCAGTTAAGAATCAAGAACTGATAAAAGATATCAATACTTCGACTGAGAAAATCCACTGTTTGGATAACAAACAAAAACGTTACAGTCTTAGTCAGGATGGCAAGAAAGAGCACCAGGATTTTTACAATTTTCCAAGTCTAAGCGACCTGAGCTTTAATTTTACTAGTTTAGCTGCGCAAAAGATTTTGAAAGGGGTCAGTATAAATAGCGTGGACACATTGGTTGAGCTGAACATGGCAGCCAATGGTTCGGAAAAGCAGAACAATCGGGACGTCGCAGCTGTGTGCACAGACTTTGGCCTTGTATAGTATTTAGGACCTTGTTTATTTTGTTTAAATGTAAAATAGTAGGTTTAATCATTACACAATAATTATAAGCTAGTTAAAACTTATTTTTAATACTTCATAACATACCTTAGATATGCACTAATATATTTAGTTCAAACTTTGTACTCGAGGTTTTGTACTCTGAATTTACGAAATTACTTATTCCATAAAATTTATGTTTTCATGTATCCCATGTCTATTAACCTATCATCTACATCAGCGTTTCTTCACCTCTTTTTTGTGGCAGATTCCCTTTATCAAAGGCTCTTCAATTCAAGTGGTAATTCTGGTAGAAAATAAGTCTTCAGCCAATAATGCCAGACAAATTCATATTACTTACGTCATTTAATTTCAAAATGATGGTCAAAACTCAACTGTGCGGCTTTTTGAATAACTAATTATACAAAAAAGGGGGGATTTGGACCATGCTGGCAGTCTTACGGGTAAACGGCAAAATGTGGTTTTAAAGATTGCTAGGGATCTGTACACCCCAGGTCAAGGAATGCTGATCTATAATTAAATAATATTAATATACCTAGCCTTAAATCATTCAGTATTCATTCAATCTACTGTAACATTCAGTTCAATCATACATAGTTTGTAACTGCAAAAGTTATGTGACAATAACAATAATTATTGTTCCGTAATATGTGAATCAATGGTGGCCTAAAAATACCCATCCAAATGTAATTTAGTGCCTATATTATTGAGTAGAAAGTGTACTCCCTTCACTTGTAGTACTATTGTGTATCGAAACTTTACTAGCTTTTAGCACAAATCTATCTAAACAGACTAATGGAAGATGGAGACTGGAGAGCCCTAGTAGTGATTTGTTTTTTTTTTAAATATTCTATATCAATGAGCTAAATTAATTATTTAGCATACCTACCTACTAATACTTGTTACATTTTTTTTTTTCAAATTGAGTGCTATTGGCTACTACAGCAGCACCGGGTGGGTGGGCGAGCGCTAGTTATCGCAGAGAGATGCTAGTCACACATATCTTTACATTTTATAAGCATCCAGGTAAATTCAATTTACAATTTGAAACTATGGTTCCAGTGTATATCCATTCCATTCCATCGTAATCGTAAACGTATAACTCGAACTGCGGAGTTCATAGATGCCTGCATGTCAAAAAGTATGGATGAACGTCTTAAACAGTTCGAGTAATATGTTTTAAGCTCTCAAATGATAACGATTTTCTTAGAAAATTTGGGCTTCAGCTCTTGAACCTCTTTGTTCTAAGTCAAGTTTTATACCAGACTATCGTTTACGTCCTTCCCTCGTCTCCGTCGTTCGACTTCGTCCGCGTGGTTTAAGTTTTTTTTGTTCCACGGGAACTCCTCAATTTTCCGGGATAAAAAGTAGCCTATGTCACTCTCCAGGTCCTCAACTATACCCATTACCCATGCCAAAAATCACGTCGATCCGGTGCTCCGTTGCGGCGTGATTTGAAGGACAAACCTACAAACAACACTCTTTCGAATTTATAATATTAAGTATGATTTTATTAATTACAAAATTAAGTATTCGGTATCTATTGGTGGCAAAATTACTCTCCATCATTCCTTTAGTCTGTGCATATCTATCACAATTTTACCTCCTTCACATCCGCACTTCTGTTTGTGCCATCACAATTTTTCCAGTGAAATGGTTGAGTACAAACTAGAAAATACATCTCTAACGGAGAACAGATTCCATCCAAAGGTGGGAATTTACTGGAAGTTAAATGTAAATTATAATATTATGTCATGTATTAAGTGCCATAAACCATAATGTTATGAAATGTGTATAGCCATGTTCGTACTAAGAGTGTAGACTCTGCAGCTAAATAGTTGGTTGGTGTAGACTTGCCTTGGGATTCCTTGACCCAAGGCAATGTGTAACCAACATTGAAACTTGGCCCCCGAAGCATGAGTTGTGTGGTTTTCCAGGATCACTGTGACAGGCAAGCCATTGAAAGAGATGGCTGAGTTTCGAGTTGAATGAGTAAAATCGCCTAATGAATTTAAAAAAATCCATACTTTTTAAACCTCTAAGTTATGAAACATCCTTTTGGTGCCTATTTCTTTCAAGGCAAGAGTGAAAAGGCCAATAAAGCACCTACTGCAACCCTATTTAGAGTTAATACAAGACTATGCCTATTCTTCTCTATAGATGTGAGCTTTATGGATTAATTACATTTACTTAGCTCCGTCAACTTTCAACCACAAAAACAAAGTGGGGTTTCCTATGGCGACTGTTTTGATGTCTTTCCCGGCAGTGTTGAGGAATGTCCTGGGTTCGATTCCTGGCAGAGTCCATTTTGGAATAATTTACAACTTTTGAATTTTCTCTGGCTTGGCTTGGTCTGCTAGGAGGCGTCCTCTGTGGCTAAATACCACCCGGCCAGCAATTTAGCGTTCCAGTTCCAAACCATGCAAAAATGAATTAGGAGTAAAGTTTTAATATTATAACTGTTATACTCCAAACAAAATAGCTCACTACCATCTTAGACTGCATCATCACCCACGACCAGCTGAGATCATAGTCAAGGGCTAACTTGTAGTGGATAAAAAAGATGCATCATATGCATCTGTTCAGCTGTGTAAAGCTGTGATATATGGACAAAAGCTTAATCAAGCCAAATCAGTGTAATTAGTCCCTAAAGCACCTTTTATTCTGCTAAGTGCTAGGTGCATGGTAGTCGTAACCACAGCTCACTGTGTGTGAGACACTCTTAGCATTGCCATGCTGATCCTGAAAACGTAGCGCAAATGCACTTGGTATGAACAAAGTTATCTAGACAGCCGGTATCGGATGATTGGTGACCATTTATTTTTATTTGTAAACTGTACTCAAAGTACAGTCGAAATAAAGGGTAATATTTATTCATTAGAGAATATAATCGGAAGTCAATGCATATTAGTTGTAAGTGTTCAGTAACACCATTTGTAAATGTATTAACAATATAAGTTGATGCTTTGATTTTCATGTTTTTTATTACCTTCCCTCATTATTATCTATACTAATATTATAAATGCGAAAGTTTGGATGGATGGATGGATGCTTGTTACTCAATCACACCAGAACGGCTGAACGGATCTAGATGAAATTTGGCACATAGATAGATTATAGTCTGTAATGACACATAGGCTACTTTACTAAATTCAGAGTTCCTGCGGGAACCAAAAACCTTAATCCATCCGGACGAAGTCGCGGGCATTAGCTAGTATCAATATACATACAAATTACATTGGTGTATTCTAACGCTCGCCAACCTGCATTGGAGCAGTGTGGTGGGTCTGAGCTCTAATTCCCTATCTCCTATGAGAGTGGAGGCCTGTGTCCAGCAGTGGGACGTTAATGGGCTGTAGTGGTGGTGGTGGATTCTTATGAGTTTGCACACTGTTCGTCCGGTTGAGTTGAAACATGAAAAAAAGTGTTCAGTAGGCAAGTTTCTCAAACAAATGACAAACAAATTTACTAAAGGCTTTGCAACACTTGCCAGGCAACAGCTATTTTATTATAAAATTAAAAAAGTTCAACAAATATTACATACAATAGAAAATCTTTATTAAATGCATTTTAAGTAAATTATAGCTAGGATTTGCTTACTCTGCTAAGAGCAAGTGATAGTACTATGTTCCATTACGTCGGACACCTGCGTTGGCTCGGTTTCTGTCTGATTTTTTATAGAATTTAACCAGTCATCAGTAGGCTGAATTTTTTTTACTTCCAGATCAGAATTGTCTAGGTTTTCTTCATCGTTAATACTTTCTATTTTATTTTCTACAGTCTCAATATCCTTGCATTCATCAACCTCATCATCAATATTAGTTCTAGGTTCACTTACGTCTATATTAGCGTCTAAATCTCGAAACTTCCTAGACACATCTTCTGAATGAACGTTGACAATACATACGCAGTCATCCGTTTCAGTTATTTGCTTTAGCGCAGCCTCTTCAATAGCTTCTATGCCATCCTTCTCAGTAATCTCTTCAATAGTTTTATACGAATACATATGATCGTCATTTGGACTGATATAATCTTCTAATATAAAAGTGGTGTTATCAAAACTAAGTCTCTCAAAATCAATTACACCATAGTTACTTATGATATCTAGCAATGTGGACTCGTCGCTATAGCTTATATTAATGTTTTGAACACAATTTCTTTCCAATTCTTTGTTGTCTTGGCATTGTTTACGTATAGCATCGAGTTGTCTCAATGTTTTCAGTTCCCTCGCCTTCAAACTCGCGTAAATGCGTGCAAATGATTTTCTAACTGATGCTTTTAACTGGAAAATAAATTGTTTTTGTAAGAACGATTAATTAAAGAAGCAATTACATTTAGTAATGATAATAAAAGCTTACATTTTCAATATTTTGTTCTAAATCATCTGGATCGCCCGCCATATTTGTTTATATAACATTTTTTTTTTTATAAACGCAAAACGTCAATGAATCTGAAGGTTGGTCTTTTGAGCAATAATTATTTACTATGGCAATCAAGCTAGGTCAAAGTGGCAGTGGCGTAGCGTGGGGGGTGCCGGGGGGGCCATGGCCCCCGGCGGCATACGAAAGGGGGCGGCGGCAAGCGCCACGATAATATTTTCAATTGGCTACTTGACAGTTGTAACTATAAAATATGAAATATGTTAGATTTGGTAGCCTGTAGGTTAACAATAATTATACAATATGTGTTTGGCATTAAAATAAATTGTAAATATTTTATTTTTGCAAAACAAATTTGAGATTTTTTATCTGTGGATTATAAGAAGCCAAACGCGGGCGGTCATGATAGAGCCCCGTGTGACGTCACATTTCAAAACAAAAACGTCGTGTGTACTAATGTTTGCGTATTATTGAGAAAATTAACACTAATATATTTCGATTAATTGTGATTGGGAGAGGAATGGAATGCTATACACCTGATAGTGCAAATCTGCCTAAAGTCGATTCATTTATGGTTGCAAATTTATTTGCGTGTAAACTTATGCTCTGCCGAGTTTTAATAAAATAAAATAAAATCTTACACATGTAATTGCCGAAATACACAAAGTAATAGTAATTAGGTCTCGTGTTTAAGACCTAAGAAAGTGCTGCTCTAAAGTGACAGAAATATAATTTATGTTAATTTTATGTCATGTTTTATGAAGACAATGTTAGGTTAGGTTTAATTAATTTTTGCTAGATCAGAGTTTTTATTATTGATTTCTTTAAAACACTAACATCGAAGTGGTCTTCATAAAGTAATATATTTCAATTCCGGGTCTCGGCAGATTAAATTTAACCCCTGCTTTCGACGCTTATGACATAGGTACTATTATTGTATATAGGAATTTGTTTATACAATTTGACAGGATACGAATTAATTATTATTTATAGTAAGAATTACACACGTCTTGTAGCTTGTAATTTTCACAATTGCGTCAAAAAAGCGGTAAACTTTCTATTCAAATTCACTTATAACTCAGTGCGTCGTAGTTGGCTTTGTTTTATTTTTAGCTATGACGTCACAGCTAGCAAATGTCACGTGACCGGCTGTTTTCGCGCGAATTTAAAATTAATGTATTTAAAATGTATTTTTTTCTAATAAATAACGCTTTTTTTGAGAAAAAGATAATTGTAAGAGGTATAAAATGAACCCACGTACATTTTTAAGTACTTTTCCGAAAATTGTCAAATAGCCAATTGTTTTTTTTTTTAAATAACTCTTAAATCGCACCCGCAATGTTACGTGCCAAGCGAAACGAAACCGCAAGGGTGCGACTTTCATTGGCACGCTAGAACGCTGCTACACTGTTTTTTCTACGTCAACGCAGCGGTGGGGAGTTCTTCTTGCAGCCACAGGAAAAAGTTTGAAAAGAGTTCAGGACACACAGTGGAGCGCTAGAGGTGATGCTGTAAATTCCATTAAACATCATTACAAAGCAACTACAAGCCCTTGACTGCAATCTCACCTGATGGTAAGTAATGATGCAGTCTAAGATGGTAGCGGGCTAACCTGTTAGGGGTATGGCAGTTTTATTAAACCCATGCCCCTAGTCTGTTTCTACACGGCATTGTACCGCAACGCTAAATCGCTTTGCGGTACGTCCTTGCCGGTGGGGTGGTAACAACCCACGGCCAAAGTCTCCCACCAGATCAGACCAGAGAAAATTCAGAATTTATAAATTTCCAAATTGACCCTGCCGGGAATCGAACCCAGGACCTCCCACGTTAAGGCAACAGCGCTCAACACTGCGCCAGGGAGGAGGGAATAGGATGATTGAATTGTTACATATTATGTATATAATATAATACAAATTGTTTAAAGTATTGATCTTAATCGAATCAACAAAAAACCGACTTTCAAAGCCACTGTAAAGTAAAAAATAATTTTGATTTCTACTCACTATGATGAAGTCAGGCTAGCCTGATGCGTCAACTTTGTTTATCAATGTTATACCCGCCCGACTTCAACATAGTGGGTAGAAATAAAAATTATAACAGTGGCTTTGGAAGTCGGTTTTTTGGAAATTATTTTTATTTTTAACTTTTTAGTATCAGGTTTGAGGATTTGGAGTCAGAATTTTTCTGGGACCACCTCGAGAGCTTCCTCTAAGGACTAATAGAAAAAAAATCAAATCGATTCAAAAACCACGGAGATATGTACCGAGATACATTGTAAAAAAAAATACGCGCCGAATTGAGAACCTCCTCCTTTTTTGGAAGTCGTTTAAAAAACAATAATCTTTTCAATAAAATGCGAACGAAAACTAAATATATTCGTGCACAAGAACGATGAAATTCGAAAAAATAGTTCAGGTTCAAATGGCCATATCTCAGTCAATTTTTAATCAAAAAAATATTTCAGCCCCGTTTTTAAAGGAAACTTAGTCTTCTTATTTTTATCTAAAGCAATGCCTTATACCTATCTCAGCCCAAAAAAAGAGACAGGCGAAAAAGCAAAAAATCGAAATTTTGGCTTTTTTTCTCAAGTTTGTTTCGACTGTCTTGGAATGGTATTTTTTTCAATGTTTAAAAAATGCTATTCCGATGGTAAATTTGATTGTCCACAAAAAGTTTTACATACAATATATCAAAATTTTGCTTAGTTTAGGAGATACATATATTAGAAAACCCAAAAGGGGTACTTATTCGCCACTATCTTCAATTTCCACCCTCTAATTTAATAGCACTTCGCGGTTCTTTCTTCTTTTACAACCCATTCAACAATTCCTGCATTAAAAACCCGTGAAAGTCTTAGTTCCTTTCTAAATGTTATAATCAATAGCCTATTAATAAAAAAATGCCTTGTAAACATTCTGACATTTTAAAAGATTAACTTCCTGTGGGTTTCTTGCACCATTTATTTCCGTAGATGTGTGTTCCTTACGAAGCAGTGGTAGTTTATCTTAACTTTCAATAAGTTGTACAATGTACATTAGGTCTGTTGAATAAAATATTTAAACTTAAAACTAATATTCAAAATGGGGGGGCGGCGAATTACCGGTCGGCCCCGGGCGGCGAAAACTCACGCTTCGCCACTGCAAAGTGGGTAACTTTCAAAGTAACAGTAAGTACAGGTAAAAACAGATTTCAAAAACTTATTGGCCGTACCACAAATTATTATATCTTATATAAACATTGGATGGGTATTTTTTTCAACTAGCTGATACCCGCGACTTCACCCGCGTGAAATAAGTTTTTTAATTCCAACGGAAACTTTTCAGGAATACAAAGTAATCTATGTCACTCCACAGGGCATTGACTTACCAATAGTTGCCTTAGAAGCATCGAGCTTTGATTATGTATTTAAGAGCCAAAAAACGGCACAGTCAAATAGTTAGTGCATAAATAGATATTATGAACTATTTTCACCTCAGTCGCGCGAATACACAAGGCGACAACATGGCATTTTAGGTACGGAAATAATTTATATAAACTTACTTTACGGTATAGTAGCGAAATAATCACACAAACTTACCTAAATTAATTGTTTTGTCATCATAATTACAATATTTCAAACGCGCAGCTATCACGTTCACACGTTAAAGCGCCAATAGAGAACAAGATAGAGGCGCGTCGGATCAAAATGGATACAAAAGATAATTGGAGCTGATAATCGGACGATTTGCTAGTGGACCGAAGTATTTTAAAATCTATATCTGGTTGATAAAGTAATCATAAAGAGGAAACTATTTCCTAATTTTAAACTGTATGCGATATTTTGTAATTGTTTATTAGTATCTTCGTAAAATACTAGTTTGTATTTATAAAGAACTTGATGATGCCTCCACACAGGCAACTCTTTATCCCGGGAACTCCTTAATTTCCCGGGATAAAGAGTTGCCTATGTCCTTCCCCGGGATAAAAACTACCTCCATACCAAATTTCAGCTAAATTGGTTATCTTAATCATAATCTTACTTCTTAATGAATTTTTATCCTGCCAAGAAGAAACTGTGTTCTATTTAAAATACGTAAATAAAATATCTAATGCATAATAATAATAATAATAATAATAATAATAATTCTTTATTTAACAGATAAAAATCCAATATAAAATAATAATAATAATAAAAACATAAAAGTACTTATAAAACTAGAAAACTTATTTCTAGCTTCACTTCTTATTTGCGTCCCGGTGAACACGCCGCCAGTGGTCAAACATCAGTCCTGACATATGCTCACCGATGATCTCAAGTATGACGTTATTCGACTGTCGCAATCTGCTCCAGAAGGAGGCTATGCGATTCCGAACAATCGCGAAGAAGTCAGGAACCCCCGCCTCGGCGAACATGCCCGACGCGCTGCAGTATCTCGGCAATCTCATTAGGATGCGGTATGCATCATTATACTGCACCCTAATGGTGCTCATTGTCGATCGCTTGTATTTCGTCCATAATTGACATGTATAAAAACATTGACAATATGAACGAAATAGTGTTAGCTTGACGTCTTTACTGCATTTGGAGAACCTGCGAGCAAGCATGTTACACCGAACCGAGAGGGCTCTTCTCTCTCTCTCAATGTCTAAGTCATCCTTGAGGTCACCGGTGAGAACATGGCCTAAATATTTGAATTGCTGCACTTCCCGAACTGCAGAACCATTCAGATAAACCGGAGGCACCCTCTCCGGACCCTTTCCGGCTCTAAATATCATCATTTCCGATTTCGTTACGTTGTATTTCAACCCATGGTCGTTAGCATAACGACCGCAGATTGAAAGAAGTTTTCTTAGCCCACTTACCGATGGGCTCAGGAGCACCATGTCGTCTGCATAGCTAAGGTTGTTGATACATACGTTTCCAATATGGCAGCCAATTCTAGTGCCCCTGAGCTCCCGTATAAGGTCGTTGATGTAGACATTAAAAAGGTCCGGAGAGGTAAGCCCACCTTGGCGTACGCCGCATTCTAGTCTATACCCACTAGAAGTCGCGTCACCCCACCTTACATGGTTAATTTGGCCGCCGTACCAGTATCTCAACAGACCCACTATTTCATTCGGGACCTGAGCCGCTTGCAGTTTGTTCCAGAGGACATCATAGTTCACTAGATCAAATGCGCGACTCAGGTCCAGAAAACATGCATACACGGATGTGTCACGTCGGGTGTAGTGTTGTACTGTATGTTTAAGACTAAAGATAGCAGAGTCTGTCGAGAGACCGGGACGGAAGCCAAACTGCGCATCGTCAATTCTTATATTTCTCTGCAGTTCGGGTTGCAGCAATCTTTCCAGGACTTTTCCTAGTACAGTACCTAAGGAGATAGGCCGATAATTGTTTGTATCACTTAAGTCACCAGTCTTATTTTTTACTATAGGAACAACTGTAGTTCTCATCAAATCGGTAGGTAGATATGAATATTTCATACACATATTAAATAATTTACATAGCATTGAGTACAGAGCATCTCCCGCGCATACGATATGCTCTATACTCAAATTGTCGTGACCTGGTGACTTACCGCGTTTGATTTCTTTAATTGCATTTTTTAGATCGTCTACTGTGAACTGTATAACATTATTTAAATTATAATTCAAGGGCAAAACTTTTATATCGTCGTTTAGTGAATCTATTTTTAAAGGGTCTAGTTTAAATTTTTTGGCAAAAAGATCGGCTATCTCCCCAGGTTCCTGTATGTTTTCGACTTTCACTGGCAAGCTTTGTTTGAAATTAAAATTTTTAGTCGCGTTCCAAAATTTTATAAAGTTTTTGTCTTTTCTATGTGTTGCTAGAATGTCTAATTTAATCGCCTCTGCATTTCTCTGGCACCAATTTAATTTATTCTTGAACTTTTTTCGACTCTCGACCATATTATCATATATTATTCCTGAGGAAGGCTTACCTGCTAACAACCAACTACTATAATAAACTTGTGCATTCTTATGACTTTCGTTAACATGATAATTCCACCCAACTATAGGCTTACGTTTATCGTGTCCACCCGAACGCACATTGGAAGTGATAATAGCACCCGTCTGAAGTATATTAATTATACTTGTGTATATATCGTTAATATATTTACAGTGTTCGGTTACACGGTCACATGGTTCCTTATTTGTACATTTAAAACAATAAAAATCATTTAACTGCTCTAATTTAGAATTACAATAATTAAAATAAATATCAATCTGACTAGCATCACGTTTATTCCACCGGATCCTCTCGAATGAATTCGGATCGTAAGTCTTGTCATCTCTCATGCAACCGTAGGTAGCTGGACTCAATTGTATGTCACCTAAGTTGCAAGCTACACGTAAAGGTAAGTGATCAGACGAGTAAACGCCGTACATCACCTCCACTGATACTATTGTGCTCCAGGCAGACTTCGTTGTGACACAGTGATCCAGCCATCTACGACTGCCATGACTATCACTTATAAAAGTATAGGTATCAGGTATCATAATAACAAGATAATTTTCATAAAATCACCTATCACCAATAAAGTACCTACTTACCTATAAAAATATCAAATACAAAATTGGCTACTCCTATAGCACTTTACACCGGAACACAGAGAGTCTTCCGCTGATTCATTGCAAAATGTCGTATGTGTCAGTGTTACAAAATTTAGTCCTAATTAGAAAACCATTTTATGGTTGGTTTTTGTGAACCGTTTGGTGTCTTAGTCTTTATTATCTATAGCTGTGTTTGTATATTATACGATTGTGAACGCTTTTTGAGTATTAATTTGTAGGTGATGTTGTATCCTTAGTTGATAAATCAATGCCACTGGGCTTCAACTAGACTTCTTTTCTTTCTTTTTTTATTCGACAAGAAAGTATTTTTCCATATAAAGAAAGTATATTATAGAAAGTATTCTTTGTATTTGACCGATTCCTTTCTAAATCGTTATATATCCTAGGAAGGGCAAAACATCGGGCGCGAGCCGGGTCGGGTGCGCTGCGGACAGCGTCACCCGCCACACGACTGACCCGCACCCGCGTTCTGTGTGATGACGTCCATATAAATATAAGGAACTAGATGATTCCCGCGACTTCGTCCGCGTGGACCAAGTTTTTTCGATTCCCGCGGGAACTCTTGAATTTTCCGGGCTAAAAAGTAGCCTATGTCCTTCCCCGGGATACAACCTATCCCTGTACCAAATTTCATCAAAATCGGTTGAATAGATGGGCCGTGAAAGCGTAGCAGACAGACAGACAGACAGACAGACAGACAGACAGACACACTTTCGCATTTATAATATTAGTATGGATTCAACCCAGCGCGCACCTGACCCAGCCCGCGTCCGCTCCCTGTGTGTTTTACGCTGTAGGAAAAAATCGAGTACCTAAGTAACGTACAAATCAATTATAACATTTTAGCAAAACGTAGCTATATTGCCAACATTGTAACAAAAATAAATTTAAAGAATACTGCATAATATAAAGTTACCCACATAGTTACAGAAACATTCGATGCCAAGGCTGAAGTATATTATTTTTAACTGGCAACGCGGAAGCTCAGAAAAAAATTAAACTATTGATTTTTCGTTTGACAGCTCGCTTCTGG
This sequence comes from Erebia epiphron, assembly GCA_963932025.1. Lineage (NCBI taxonomy): Eukaryota > Metazoa > Arthropoda > Insecta > Lepidoptera > Nymphalidae > Erebia > Erebia epiphron. The sequence continues at coordinate 12,693,733 of OZ009952.1, read as the reverse complement.
CTCGCTTCAAAAGGAATGGAAAACATAGAATTCAGTTTTTGCTCATTTTGAAATCAAAAATTTATTTAGTGGCGTGTTTACCTGATAAAGTGTTGGTTACGGTGTCTGTGAAAATGAGTGAAATACGGCACCGGCGTGGTGATGGTGATGGGAACGACAAAGCCGAGAACACCGCAGGCGAATCCGATCATGTAAAATAATTTTTATTTCAAAAGCTATAAAAAACCAGTTTTCCTAATTTATGGATTATTAATGATTTGGTGGTTTGATAGGTGGATTCTGAGGAGGAAAAGGTTTTAGAAGAGAAATATGTAGACGAGCTGGCAAAGTCCCTACCACAAGGTACCGACAAAACGCCTGAGATTCTTGATTCAGCGCTTTCTGGCCTGTCTTCGCGGTAAGTATTGGATATGTTTACATTTAATGTATTCAAGCCAGAATTTCCGCAACATTAGATAATGCCTGTACCTATGTCCATTTGAATTCACTTTATTAAATATTCTGTAGCAACCCTGGTTTTCCAGTATTAAAGTTTTTTCCGGAATGTATTACTACTCCAAGTTTCATTAAAATTTGAGAAGGTAACAGGCAGACAAACACAATTTCATATCTGTATTTTTATCATAAAAAATATTTACTTAGATTAGAAGTAACCTAATTTTGCAGTTGTACAAGTTGTACATTTTTAATATACATATATTTTTTTTTAATTATATTAGTTTTCAAATAAGCTTCTGACTATATTCAAACTAATTTAATCAAATAAATATTATAAATGCGAAAGTTTGGATGGATGGATGTATGGATGGATGGATGTTTGTTACTCAATCACGCCCCAACAGCTGAACGGATCTGGATGAAATTTGGCACAGAGATAGATTATAGTCTGGAATAGCACATAGGCTACTTTTTATCCTGGAAAATGAAAGAGTTCCCGTGGGAATCAAAAAACATCAATCCACGCGTTCGAAGTCGCGGGCATCAGCTAGTCTAATCTAAATTTAGCCTGTTCCATGTCTGGGCAGAGGCCTCCTTCGATTACTCCACATCTCTCTATTGTAGGCCTCTTAGACACTTCAAATTAAGAAATTTTAAACAAGTTTCTGGTCAAATGAAACATCATCCTTTTAATAGTACTTTGTTAATGGAATCTTACTTCACCTATTGCATAGTCTACCTGCCTGTGGGAGGCCGGCTGAAACTGAATAATACATATATTAACTACCTATATTATGTTAAATTAAGTGCATAACTAACATTTGCAAATAATACACAACTTACAAGACTTTAAATTTCGTAAATTACTCATGTCAGCAACATTATGTGAGTATAACCGAAGCAATTCACCAAACCAATTCACTTGACAATTCAAAAGCTTCAAATTGAATTTTATAACTTATGGTTTGTCTGATTTTGGATGTTTTTTTTTGACAGATGTGATATGCATAGTACTGCTCCAGTCTGTCTCACTTTAGTCAATCACTATTGCTATTATACACCTCACTAAACAAGCGTAATAGGGATGATGCCTATATTATCACAAATAAATTATTTCTAACTGATTATTGAATAGAGGGTCTTCCAAAAGACTTAAAATTCACATCCTCTGTTAGTTTTAAGTTTGGAAACTATTTTAAAATATAGATTAAAGAAAAAAAGTGTGTTGAATTTTGATTACGTCACAACAGTGAATTTCATACAACTTCCATACTAGAAGTGCATTTTTAAGTTTGATAAAGAGTTGCTGATTTGATTGAGTTGTCATTATCCCTATTGCCAGCCTTATGACAGATTACACAGGCTAGTACTTCAATCTATTTTATTGATGTAGATGGAGGAATTGGGTGATCAGAGGCATTTTCACCTGGCTGATGATTGGGGGCTTCTGCTTGCTCATCTACGGTGGACCCCTGGCCTTGATGATAACTGTTAAGTATTGTTTTAGGCTTGAATATTAATTGTATTTCTACAAATTATATTATATAATTATTAATTATATAATATAATTTGGTACTTATAGTATTAATACTCAATTTCTTTTAAAATTAGGTCCGGCTGAAGTCTTTAACTGTGGCTATTTGCCTACCTTACCTGCAAAGATGTTGTTGTTAAATTCAAGAAATACAGCTAATAGCTAGTTAAGGAGTGAATGAAATTCTTTCAATGACTAAGTACATTAATATGTGTACTTCATCACACTTAATTGAAAACCTCATCTTCATATCAGAGCGCCGTTATTTTTCCTCGAAATTTTTATTATTTTTAGACATACGCAAGCATTTAAAGCGCAAAACACACAAGCGGGCGCGGGTCGGGTGTCTGGCGGGTTAAATTCCTTGTATTTATATGGATAACATCACACAGAACGCGGCCACGGGTCGGGCGCGTGGCGGATGACGCTGTGTTATGTCGTCCATATAAATACTAGGAATTCAACCCGCCAGAAACCCGACCCGGCCTGCGCCCGACCCACGCCGACTCCCTGTGTGTTTTGCCCTTAAATGTCGAAAATCAAAATTTAAGAAACTTTATAATGTCAAAAGTTAAATTTTAATTGTTAGACAGAATACAAGTCTTCTTCATGTTAATGTTTTTACTTATTGTTATGACAGGTGCTCTGTGTCCAAGTGAAATGCTTTGAGGAGATCATCAACATTGGCTATGCGGTGTACCGGGTCCATGGTCTGCCGTGGTTCAGATCTTTGTCATGGTACTTCTTGCTGACATCCAACTACTTCTTCTATGGAGAGAACCTGATTGATTACTTTGGAGTGGTGATTAATAGAACTGTGAGTATTGTTAACCCATATTGTTATTTTGATGCCCGTGACTTCATTTGTGTGGTTTAAGTTCTTTTAATTCATCATTCATTCATACACTTAGATAGCCTTTTCTATTTATCTATATATATAAAAATCAATTGCTGTTCGTTTGTCTCGCTAAAACTCGAGAACTGGTACGATTTAGCTATTTAGGTTTTGAAATGTCTGTTGTAGTCCAGAGAAGGTTTGAACGGTGAGAAAATATGGAAAAATTGCGAGGAAGATAGTAAAAACAACAATTTCATTTTCCCATATAAACTGCTCTATCTACTTTCCTGTCAAACATTTGACGTTCTCTACCTTCATTGACTGTTAAGGCGGTACGAAGTTCGCCGCGACAGCTAGTTTTATATATATTTTGTGTATGAGTCAGGATGTGTGCACATATTTTGTGTTATAACTTAGAAGTTATAACCGATCCTATCATTTTATACTTACCTGAAATGTTGTAGTTATGTCCTGTTTTGTGTAATAAACAATTCCTGTGCAAACTCTTTGATATTCCAGTATACAAAGTCTGTACTAAATTTCGTCAAAATGGGTTGAAAATATGCCCTTTGAAAGTGTAACATACTCACATTGCTTGCATTTATAATGTTAGTTGGAAATCAGAATCAGTAAATTATTCATTGCATCATACATATAATATTACAAAGGTGGTACCTACATAAGATAAAAAGACAAGTGTACTACCATTGTCATGGCGTGCATTGCAATTTACATTGATACTTAAAAATAATCGATGTAACATATCACAGTAATAAATTAGATAAATAGGTGAACAATTATGAAAATTCTTGAAATATCGACAATACCTGAGTACATAATATTATCATATCATCTGAACCAATAAAATATAGAAATTAAAAATTAATATTATCCAGGAATTTAGTGCAAAATACATAATAATGTCAAGTTGAGATTTTAACTTAGTAATTTCATATTATAATATCTTAATGATAGCATTTGATGTATAGAGATAGAAACCTACCTACCACTATACCAAAGGAGATCGGCGAAGTATGACCCAGCTAATTTAAAAACCATTCAGATTCAGAAATCATTTAATATTTTTTAATATATGTCAAAGTATTTTTCTGTGTAAACACCAAATTTTTAGAAGATGGGGATCATGAAACTTTAAAAATGGTCTATCAAGCACTATGTCAATCTATTATTGGCTATTGCATAACAGTCTGGGGAGGTGCAGCTAAAACACATCTTATTCAAATCGAACGTGCACAAAGAGCTGTATTGAAGGTGTGCTGCTTTAAACCCCGTTTGTATCCTACAAATATGCTTTACGAGTATTGTCAGGTATTAACTGTACGGCAATTATTTATTCTGGCTACTGCTCTCAAACAACATTCTCTGACGTGCTTCACCCGTGATTGCCCTCGTCGTAGACCTCAGCTTGCTAGCTATAGTAAGCTAAAGACAGCTTTTAGTCGTAGGTTTTTTGTCTTCCTTGGACCTCACCTCTATAATAAGTTGCATAAAATATTTCTCTGCATTCTTTAAATCACCATAATTACAAAGATGCACTTAAAAATTGGCTTCTTAAGCAAACATACTCGGCTACTGAAGGACTTTTGGAGATTCTAGTTTAATCCCTACTTACTTAAACTACCATACACACACACACACACACACACACACACACACAATACTCATACACATAATACTCATACACTCACAACTCACATACTCACATACAGACACGACGCACACTCTCATGCAAACTCAAGCCTACACGCACATGCATTGTTGTAATTTTGCTTATGTCTCGAGTTGGAAGCCCTGTTTTCCGAGACACAGTTTTAACTAGTTCGGAAAACAGGTGCACAATAATATTTAGATTATTGTTAATTATATTAGTTTTATCCTAGGTGTAAGGCTATAAATGTTATTTAGTTGTCCCACACTGTATATTATATGAAATAAATTTATCTTATCTTATCTTATCAAAAATAAAAGTAATTATCAAACAATAAAAAAGTCGTTCTAATGGCAATACTGAGTAATAGATACCAGAGTATAAAAGTAGAAAGTAACGTGTCAAATGTCAATTACTTACTGTCAACACAATCAAATGTCATTCGTGGACCGTATTAGAGATGTGCCAACTCGGTAAAAACACTTTAACTCGAGTTGAAATTGAGGTAACTCGGAATTGAATTCGAGTTACACAACTCGAGTTAGCATAAAGAAACTAAGTGTATTTTATTTGTTACAAAATACTTTTTTACTTATTTGTACTTCAATCGAACTCTCTGTTAGGACAATTATTATTGCTAAACTTCGTAGGTAGGATTGAAATAAAAAGGTTTTTATAGTTTACCTAGATAATAATTTATACCGTTATCATTAGGGTCATTAGGGTTAATACACAATTATTTATGGTTTTAGTCTTAGTTTAGTTATAGTAAGTACCTACTCATATTATTTATTAACAAAACTATTTAGTTAGGTATATAGCAGTTTTCACGAAATAATATCAGTCTAACTTTATAATGTAGGTAGGTACATTACATGTACGGTACATGCTATTAATAGTATAATCATCACAATGAAAATATTCATAAATAACTTTGTCATCGTTGGTGTCATTCGGTCGATGCAATGGAGGAGGTACGTAGACAGAGAAAGAGATATAGACAGGGCGTCAGCGTATAGTAATTAATTAACAAATAATTAATTAAAATTAATTAAAAACGTTAATTTAGTTCAAACGCCTTTCGCCTGAAATGCTCACGCGTTAGCAAATACTACGATACTTCGTGACGTGATTGTATCGCTACTTTATATATTGCTTCTGTCGCGCGTTGTAAATGCGACTAACGCCCAAAAGTAGCGATGCATAAGCGCGTTAGGGTTAACCCCCTTTTTAAAACAGTAAGAATAGTTTAACAACCATCAATTTGTATGTCAAAATATACTTACTGGCCGCGTTACTAGTACTATAGGTTGAATGTACCCAGCAGGAAGGTAACTTGTTTTTATGTAGGTAGGAAAGCGTATTACTATTTGGTACATAGTCAGATAATGTTAATCTGCAGTGCCTGATAGATTTTTCAAAGCTATTAAATGGTCATCTGGCTTAAAAACCACGAAATAGAAATGTAACCTCACATTTAACTATTACTACGAATATCTTTTTTCTCCCAACTTTATTTGATTGACTTTCATAAACTTTTTTGTTAGTCTGGTTTAGTATAAAAAGTATGAGAAGTTTGATGCGTGAACGTGAACCTCAAGTTTGGGTCAAACACTATATGGGAGCTCGCCGACCTCCTTTCATTAAAATCGCTTGAAAAGATGTAGCAGACAGACAGATACTTTCACATTTAGAATATTAGTATGGATTCAAATAGTTTTTATTCAAATAAACTTTTGCAAATGGTTTTTTTATATTTTGTCAAGTGGATTTACCACTGGTTTGGAATATGGGGAGAAGAACGTTCTATACGTCAAGACCATATACCTATGTGGTCCTGACTTATATAGGACATATAGAACGTTCTTGATAAATCCGTATCGTAACGTCGTGAGAGACAGCCATTGCTAAAGTGGAATTAAAGTAAACCACTTAACTGCAGACATCAAAAATTAACAAAATGTATGCTTACGAAAATATAAGGTTACGTAAACAGGTTATCGTGTTACCTCGTGTAGGTATATTAAGGTTATCGGATATAATGCGAATCCCTCTAATTGGTTTAACCTCGATTCTTGCACGGCACCAAATCTGACTAGACTAAATATAAACACCTGACACGTCGGTGCTTCAGTTCAGGTGTATTTAAATAATATTTAAATAATAAATCGATATATAGTTTCAAAAGAAACTGATAGGAGTGACATTAGGTTTTGTCTGGTGGGAGGCTTCGGCCGTGGATAGTTACCAGGGTGTGGTAACTAGCCACGGCTGGTAAAGACGTGCTGTAGAAACTAATTAGGGTTATAATTACACTGCCAGACCCCTAACATGTTAAACCCTAACAGGTCTTACTTGTATAGGAATAAATAAAGTTTATTTTTAATAACTCGGTGAACGATGGAAGCGACGTGATACGACGCCATAGAAAATATCAAATTTTTCTTCTATGACTTCTAGGCCACGTGAAGACAGTACAGAATCAATGAAGCAGATCCCGTGTTTTGTCCAAAAGTCCTAGCCCTGTTTTTTACCTTTGTTTTATTTGTACTTTACGCCATTTACGTAAAAAAAGGGCAAAGAAATTTCCTAAAACCCCTTTTTCCTAAAGTACCATTTACTATTCAACCTCCAATGCAATCGACCGGCCTTTATGGATATTATAAGTTTTGCCCATGGGAAATCATGATAACTTAGTAAATTACTAGAGGATGTTATATGTAGTCGTATGATATTATATTTATGCCTGTTATAGCCCTTTTAGCTTTGTGGTTTAGTTATACTAGTAATACTCTTTTATAGTTGGAAGATTTGCGAAATTTTTGTTACGGTCGGCTATTCGTGCGATATTCGTGCCTAAGTAGTTTGTAACGTCTTATTTGCTCATAGCGACGAAATCGCAACAAAACGTTGAAAGAATTTCAAAATAACATGATACATTTTTAAAGTTAATTGAACCTAGAGGTTTGTTGCCAACTTTAACTATTGGCAGCATTTGAGTCTCTCTTCAAACCGTTGGTAGAGTCCTGACTTATCATAAAGACACAAGATGTTCACATAAAAATATATTCATTTATGTATGAGTATTTCATTTAGTTTTATCCAGACACAAATGAAGAAATAGGTATCCATTTTCTACCATGCATCCTATTAGATTGCTAGGGATAGGTATTGGTTTCTTGAAAGTTAAACTTAAACGTTGAACGCATAGATTTGGGCCTAAATCTAGGGTTCAATTCATGTTTATTTCAAACCTGAACGACTACCCATAGAAAAACTATCAAACCATTTAAGTAATAAATAGAATAGATTTGACTGATGCCTGAGCATAAATTAAAATTGTTATCTTTTTTTGTAGTAAGACGGTAAGGGTACAGAATACCAATTTTAACTTTCCTAGCAGGTATACTTACCACCAACTTTTAGTAGCTGTTGTAACGGACTACTTTATCTCAAGACCAAAATCATATATACTGTGGTTGGGATCCTTACTGTCATTTTATTACGCCATCGTCGCCATGGCCGTTGAAAACTGTCACTTCCATACATTTTGTAGCTTCATAGAGTCAATTTTAATTTTTAACAAAGTGGGAAAATGCAAAAAAATTATAGCGACGTTGCATAGCAGGTTATGTCGGAATGATTTAAAATACATATGAATAATTATGATGGCCGACAGGTTTTAACACCACATGTAAACAAAGCTCTTACAAAATTATAACAGCCACACTAGTGCCCTCTGCGCTGAGCTTTGTGGGTGGATGCCTAATATGAGAGGTTTATATTTATTGTTTTCCCTTTTAAAGTGTCCCTTGCGGAAAAGGAAATCAGTAGTTTTTCATGTTAGACCTGTCAGTTTACGAGATTATTGCAGATTTTGACGACCTCCCCTGGTGTGTTGAGCGCTGATGTCTTAACGTGCGGAGGTCTCGGGCTCGATTCCCGGGTCAATTTGGGAATCTATAATTTCTGAAATTTCCCTGGTCTGGCCTGGTGGGAGCCTTCGGTCGTCACCCTACCGGCGAAGACGTGCCGCCAAGCGATTTAGCGTTCCGGTACGATGCCGTGTAGAAACCGATTAGGGATATATTATGTTTATTAAAACTCCCATGCCCTTAACAGGTTAGCCCGCTACCATTTTAGACTGCATTGCACTCAAGGGCTAACTTTTAGTAGATTAAAAAAAAGAAAGATAAATGCCCAATATGAACCTTGTGTCGTCTTTCAGGACTATCTCAAGTTCCTGGTGACCTACCACCGTTTCATCTCGTTCAGTCTCTATTGCGTTGGCTTCGTGTGGTTCGTGCTTTCGCTGGTGAAGCGTTACTACATGCGCCAGTTCAGCCTGTTCGCGTGGACCCACGTGGCTTTGCTGATCGTCGTCACCCAGAGCTACCTCATCATTCAGAACATCTTTGAAGGTTAGTTCATCTTCAGGATGCAAATGCATAGTTTTATCTGGTTAAATTCAAACTTAAAGTATCATCATCATCATCATCACTACAGCCTATTAACGTCCCACTGCTGGGCACAGGCCTCTACTCTCATAGGAGAGCGGGAATTAGAGCTTAGACCCACCACGCTGCTCCAATGCGGGTTGGCGGGCACTCCAATGCGGGTTGGCGGGCGGTTACTTAAAGTATATTTATTCAAAATTGGTAAGGTGGTAAGTCAAATTACACCTTCAAAACGTCACGATTGAAAAATATAAGACGCGATGGTAATTAGTAATTATCAATTAGCCACGGTATCTTAAAACTTAAGCTACGAGGGTTCCAAACGCGCCCTGATCTAAGAAGAGCCCACAACAATCTCAGCCAGGTTTTTTTTTGTTGCACAGTCTCTCTATTATTGGTGTAGTCAGTTCAATAAGTCAGTTTACATGGGTTTAATTACAATGTAATTGAAATAGTAGATTGTATTATAAGGTAGCAAAATAATATTTTTACGGCGAGGGCGCTTTTTTGAATCCAGAGCGAAGTGAGGGATTCTAGAGCAGAAATTCTTTAGTAGGTACAATCCTGAACGTAGCGAGGGATTCAAAGTCGCCCGAGCCAAAAAAATTTGCGCCCGAGTGATACTCTCTACTTTTCATCACCCTCTATGAGAAAATAAAACTACAAATCCATCAGACATCCTCTTCAGATACGCTATTGATTTCGAATATATTATGTCTAGTTTTACGTCGTTATTAGAACTGACTGTTGATTTTTGCATTGAGTAGGTACTCCAAAGAGTGGAAGTTTGTTTAGTTTTGGCTGAGTACTGGAAGTAGGCCAAAACACAGATTCTGAAAAATTCTTGGCGCCTCTTACATTTCTTCATTCAATTAAATTCCCATAGGCTTTCATATATTCCTATCTTCCGCAAAATTTGATGAAAACTGTAGTTGTTCCAATAGTGAAAAATAAAATCGGGGACTTAAGTTCAGCTAATAATTATCGTCCGATCTCTTTAGGCACTATAATAGGTAAGATCTTGGAACGACTGCTGCAGCCCGAACTGCTCAAGAATGATGATGCACAGTTTGGTTTTCGGCCTGGTCTATCAACGGACTCGGCAATCGTTATTTTAAAGCACACTATAAAGTACTACACCAGTCGGGATACGTCTATTTATGCGTGTTTTCTCGATCTGAGTCGGGCCTTCGGCCTGGTCAATTATGACATTCTCTGGGAGAAATTATACCGGTCTCAGGTCCCTAACGAAGTGGTGGGTCTGTTGAAACACTGGTACGGAAACCAGACTAATGTTGTAAAGTGGGGCGAAACGACTTCTAATTCGTATAAATTAGACTGCGGAGTTCGTCAGGGAGGAATTACTTCTCCGGACATTTTCAATATTTACATGAACAACTTAATAGAGGGGCTGAGGGACACCAATGTCGGTTGCCATATCAACGGTGTTTGTATAAATAGCTTAAGTTATGCCGATGACATGGTGATCCTCAGCCCGTCTATCCAAGGCCTCAGAAAGTTGCTTTCTGTCTGTGAGCATTATGCGAATGCTCATGGACTGAAATATAATGTTGATAAAACTGAGATGCTAGTTTTTAAATCAGGAAAGGGTCCGGAAAGGATTCCAGGAATACTCTTGAATGGTAAAGCAGTTCGGGTTGTACAGAAGTTCAAATACCTTGGACATATTTTGTCAGAGCAATTAAGGGACGACAGTGACATTGAGAGAGAAAGGAGGGCACTCTCGATTCGATGCAATATGCTGGCACGTAGAATTGGGAAATGCAGTAAGGCTGTTAAAATAACCCTATTTAACGCTTACTGTCAGTGCTTTTATACGTGCCAGCTATGGACTCAGCTATGGACTAGCTTTTTGAGAAAATCATACACTGCAATACGTGTGCAATATAACGATGCATTCCGAATTCTCATGGGGCTGCCGCGGTATTGCAGTGCTTCTACAATGTTTGCCGAAGCGAGAGTGCCCGATTTCTATTGTATTGTTAGAGCTCGTGTGGCGTCTTTCTGGGAAAGGCTTCAGAGCTCTAACAATCGAATCCTCAAGGTCATCTGTGAGGGCCCTAGCCCTATTTTTGACTATTGGCTGTCTGTGCACCGTGACAAGAACAAAAAGTAGTACCAACCTGTGGCCTTTTTTTTTTTTTTTTTGTTTACGGGGGGGAAATCTTCTTAAGATACCTGGCCTCCTAGGGGGGGAGACCGGGTTATGTGGTGATTTGTACCCACTAAAACCCCCTCGGTGACCATCCTCGGCGCATAGTGAAAGGCTCCGGGAACTCTAATATAGAACTTACGCCGGTGCCTCCCTTGCGCGTCGCCCATACTGGGCTCGACCCTGGTCCAACCGAACCCGACCTCGATATTTGTTCCAACAGCCGGAGCCACGGCCAGCTGCTGTCTTCCAGGGGTCACATGATATTAGGAGCGGAAAGAGCCCCCACCCTTGCCACTCGCGACCCCGGAGCCCCATCGACAGGGGCTATTAATGCAATGGATCAGGGCGTTGGTCACTGCCACCCTGATCTGTCCGTCTCCGAACAGGGTCAGTGCGTTCGCGAACTCGCTCGGCGGTCTCCTTTTTGATCATTACTCCTTCACAAAAGGATACCACTGCCCTCCACGAGTCTTCTTCCGACAGCATTGCTGCTATAACTGCAGGCGGTGATAAGTCTGTCCCTATTTTATTCACTAATCCGCTGCGCTCATGCTCCCAGGCAGGGCAAACTTCAAATGTGTGCTGTGCCGTGTCTTGGTCCTCGTCGCAGTGGTGACATCGTGGTGTGGGCTCGCGACCGATCCGACACAGATACTCACCGAAGCAACCATGCCCGGTGAGTACCTGTGTCAGTCTGAAGGTCACGCTGCCACTCTTTCTCTCTAGCCACGCCTCTAAGTTTGGCAATATGGCTCCCACAATGCGTTGTCGTGCGTTCCTCCCTTCTTCCAGGCGTGCACGCCAGTCCTGTATTGCCTGGCGGTACGCGCGCCGTCTGAGCGTTCCAGGTTCTACTCTGTCTTCAATACTCTGACCCACAGCGCGAGTCTGGCTATACACCCTCGCGTCCATATCCGCCAGTATGTCTATGGGCGGAAAGCGAGCCAGGATAGTTGCCGCCTCGAAAGATATGGTGCGATAGCCTCGTGCAACCCTGATGGCTATCTTACGTTGCACGCTATTGAGCTTCGCTCTGAGACGTTGAACGCTAGACAGCCTTCGCGACCACACAGGCGCCCCATAGAGGGCTATCGATCGGATGACCCCCGCATACAGACGACGAACTCCTTCCCGTGGTCCCCCGAGATTTGGAAGCAAGCTGTGCATTGCACCAGCAACCTTCTGTATTCTGGGGACCAGGCGATCAAAATGTTCCTCGAAGTTCCATCTGCTGTCCAAAGTCAGACCCAGGTATTTGAGATGTTGGCCCACTGGAATATAAACATCCCCCAAACGAATTGACGAACTAGGTGGTTCCAGTCGCTTAGGTAGCCTGTGGAACCATAGTGCCTCAGTCTTCTGCGGCGCTATCTCAAGTCCTAGGTCATGAATTTTATTCACTATCCCCGCTACACTGACCTCGGCTAGTCCTAATGTCTCCTGAAAGTTAGGCCCTTCGCAGAGCACCATGGTGTCATCCGCGTAGCACACTATACTGACCCCAGAAGGCATACTGACGCGCAGGACCGCATCGTAAGCTAGGTTCCAGAGAAGCGGCCCTAATACAGAGCCCTGTGGAACTCCGCAGTTTACTTCTCTTATGTGCGTACGACCATCACGCCCTCTATATTGAATAGCCCTGTCGCTCAGGTAAGCCCCAACAATTTCGCGAAGGTAAGGGGGCACATTGTGGTGAGCTAACGCTTCCTTTATAGCCGCCCATGGTAGAGAGTTAAAGGCGTTCACTATATCAAGGCTCACCGCCAAAGCCACTCCACCCCTACTAACAGCTTGTTCTGAAAAAGCGCGGACTTGGAGGATCGCATCCACTGTCGAGCGGCCTTTTCGAAAACCGAATTGACTTTCAGACAGATCCGGACCCACTCGCGACAGGTGGTCATTTAGTCGGGCGGAGATGATCCGTTCGAACATCTTGCCTATCTCGTCCAATAAGCATACCGGTCGGTAGGCCGACGGGGAATTGCTAGGTCTGCCTTCCTTTCTCAGGAGAACCAAGCGCGCTTCTTTCCAACTAGTCGGGAATATGCTTGAACGAAGGCAATTATCGAACAACCGCTTCAGCCTGTTACCCAGATGCTCTAAGGCAAGGACCCATGCACGACCAGGAATCCCGTCTGGGCCCGGTGCGGTATTACGAGCTGCAAGACACTTAATTGCTCGTGTTAGCTCCTCGGTTGATACTCCTAGTTCTCTAGACCATACTATGCGATCCTGTAGCTCCACAGAGTTCGAGGGGCTAGTTTGCGATCTAGGAAATAGTGTGTCCACTACTGTGTTTATCAGATCTGGATCCATGGTTTCCGTCAGTGGGGGAACCCATGGTCTAAGCTTCCCTAGTACGATTTTATACGGGCGTCCCCATGGGTCTCTTTCCAGCCCTTCAAGAAGCTCTTTCCAACACTGTGCCTTTGCATTCGCTATTGCGGCCTGAAGAGCTTTTGTAGCGGTCCGGTAAGCGGCGTAGGCAGTGGCGATTGCTCCGGTTGCTGAACGCCGTCTTCTTCTGGCCCTCGTATATTGACGTCTGAACCTTAGACATGTTCTTCGTAGTTGCGCAATGTCTTCAGACCACCAATACACTGCCTTTTTTTTTTTTTGTCTGCCTGACTCGTGGCATCGATATGTCGCATATTGAGGTCATGGTGCCCCGGAACCAGGCCGCCTCTTCTTCCGGATCTGGCAAAAATTCTACCGTTTCCTCTGGCCATGCTGCGACGCACGACGCTGCCACTAACAGATCTCGATTGAGGCGCTTTAGCGACCAACGTCGCGCAGGGGTGCTACTTTGTACCTCGGGGATAACTGATGGTCTCGGTGACACAGTAAAGACAATATGACGATGATCTGAGAGTGTCACCACTTCCTCTGCGACTCTCCATCCTGACACCATGTGGGATGCAGAGTGAGTCACCCATGTGAGATCCACGATCGACTCCCCCTGCCACCGCACACATGTGCTTGTGGAGCCCTGATTTAGGAGCTGTAAGTCAAGCTCTGCCGCCCATCCCTGAATGATGTCTCCTCTGCGGTCGTTTCGCTTGTCACCCCAGACTCTTGAGTGCGCGTTAAAATCTCCTAGTATTATCATTGGGCGCGGAAGGCATCTGCGGATGCAGGCGGATAGCTCGTCCAAGTATGCTTCGTAGGCGGCAATACCAGAGTTGGGAGAAATGTAGCAACCCAGTACTGCTAAGGGACCCCACTGAACTGCGACAAAACCCGACCCCTTTTCCAAGATGGTGCAGGTAGGGTCGCCTTGCTCTCCACCCCAGACGATCGCCACAGTGTCCCCAACGCTACCAAACCAGCGAGGGTGGTTGGGAACTCTGTAGGGCTCGGCCACCACTGCTAGGGCAACTGACCATTCCGCTAGGCATTGCAGTAACAAGTCCTGCGCCGAGCGACAGTGGTTCAAGTTGCCCTGAAGAACTCTTAGCTCATTATATTTTGCGCTTTAGAGGCCTCCTCTGCCGGCTCATAGGCCGACTGGTCTTCATGGCTCGCTCGACTGGTATCAGGGGGTTCCCGACCGTTATTTCTCGTATTTCTAGGCGGGTTGCATTTTTTACCGCCTAGTCTATGGTCCGCTGGTCGACCAAGGTCCGTACAAACTGGGCATTTTGGCGTCTTTGCGTCACATTCCCTGGCCTTGTGTCCCTGTTCTCCGCAATTGTAGCAGCACAGGCCCCTGTCTACTGTACTCAAGCATTGTTTCCGGACATGGCCCAGTTCTAAGCAGCGGAAGCATTGCAGCTGTCTAGCTGCCAGCATCCGAACTCTTGCTCTGATCCAACCTATACGCACGCTGTTTTCTGTGGCAAGTTTGCGTACAGCCGTAAGTGGACATCGGACCCAGACCGTGCCCAACCTGGAAATGCTATAGCGGATCTCTCCTACTTTCACATCCTCATGGTGACATCCTCCAGCTTCAGCTATCGCCTCCGCTACGTCCTGCTTGCTAATAGATTCGTCTAGATCCATGACCCGAATCTCCCCCGTTTTAACTGGGCGCGCAATTCGTACGCCCATGTCAACCAAGACTTTCCGGAGTTGTTCCGCCAGAGCGTCAGCCTTTGTTGAACTATCAGGACCCGGGACTTCAAGTACAAGACCCCCCGTGATGGCTTTTCTTTGACGCACCTGTGATATGCCACAATCCGCTAAATTTATTCGCTGTTTGGCCGCTGCCATGGCGGAAGCGTAGTTAACTGTGGCATTCTCAGTCAACGTAATGGTGACCGCTGCGGTTTTAGGGGTAAGTGGTGTCTTTGCTACTTTTTTCTTCCGGCCTGGGCCCGGTGTGGCAGCCGTTTCTGCCTTAGAAGAAGACGTTCTTGTTTTACGCCCCACAACTTTCGCCCAAGTACCCGGTTTCTCTGACTCCGGCTTTTCAGGTTGCGGCGTGGGAGCTGCTGGCTGTGCTATCACAGGTTGTGGAGTTTGGGTGGTATCTTTACGTCTTTTCTTCGCTTTCTTGTCTTTCTTACCACTTGATTGAGCCATCTCTGTCTCTTTTCCTGTAGAGGGACGAACGGTTTTATGAAGTAGTAGTTCTGCTCGGAGCTCCGCTAGTTTCTCATCCATCAGCAATGCGATGCGTCGAGCTAGTGGGTCTTTCTCCAAATTTGATTCCCTAGCATGCTGGGGAGAGTCTTCCGTTCCAGCAGTCCCGTGACGAAGACTGTTCACCTCCGTAGTCAACCGTGTGAATTCCGACTTCAGGCTGGCGAGTTCTTGGCGCAGTTCTTCATTTTCCTTTTTTAGTCTTTCCACGTCTAATGTGGAGCACCTTTGTGCTAATTCCGATGCCGCAGCCATCGCAGAGCGAGCAGCTAAGCGAAGGCTCTGTGCGTGAGCACCTCTTATGTTACGTGAACTATCCGACACCTTCTCAATAGTGGACATGGACTCCAAAATTCGAGCCATTATGTCGACGACCAACCTGTGGCCTGCGACATCTGAAATGAATTTTTTAACCATTTCAGTTAGCCGTAAGTTTTAATGTTTTTATATGTATTGTCTTGTGACGTGTGACATCTGAAATGAGTTTTTTTAACCATTTCAGTTAGCCGTAAATTTTAATGTTTTTATGTATTGTGTCTTTTGACGTGTGACATCTGAAATGAGTTTTTTTTAACCATTTCAGTTAGCCGTAAGTTTGAATGTTTTATATTACTGTATTTTTATTGACTTATTTTTATATTGGGTTCTATATGCCTTTGAATAAAAAACTTATTATTATTATATTATTATTATTATTAAGTATATATTTCTCCCGAGATTTTGCAAGTAATAGATTATTCATCAAATTTCTTGCGTCAGTTCTAATACTTTCAGGAGTTAATTCTATACTTTCACTGTCACTTGAAGAACTCATTTTTCAAAATAAAACCATGAATTTTTAACAATCGTGAAAATTTACGAAAACGCGCGCTGTGGTTCGCGTGTTTTTAATTTGATTTCTTTTTTTTTTATTCAGACGTCGCGGCGGCGCGACTATGGGCCGTCGTACCAGCCAGTCTTTATTAAAACAATATTTGCATTCGATTTCTTTGGCGCTGAACACTAAGATGTTCCAAATTCAAAAAGTGCGCGGCAAAGATAATTGTGGCGCACTTTTTGAAATAAAGAGGATTAAAAACTCATTACTGCCCGCTAAAAGTTTCTTATAGAAAACACCACATTTGGGTGCACTTAAAGGCGAACCAAGTCGTCCTTTTCAAATAGATGGGATGAAAAATAGTTTAAAGCAACACTGTGAAAGAATCATCGATGAATCAAACAAAGAGAAACGGTCCAACTCTTCAATAGTACTTAACAGCAATTTATTGTTGGCCTCAAAATGCGATTTCAATTTTTTTCTATAATTTCTATGTAAACTGATTTATTGATCAGGTTCTAAGTACATTATCGCAGAAAACGTTGATAAAATTAATCCGTAGTTGTCACAAATGTCACCGCTTGGACACTGTCAGGGACGGGAAGCCGCTTAACCGTCTGTGTCGGTAACTAGGTCAATAGGGTTAGTGTAACATTATATCGAATACGTGTATCGAAACACTTCAGCGTTAAAGTAAAGAAGACCTTCACACCCTGGTTTTGAGGTTCAAATTTGCCCACGCATCTACAGCCAGAGTTTGTTGAGGAAATCTTGTGAATTGCGAATTAAAATCAGTGGTACTGAATTTTCGACTCTTGATTCTAAAACGGATCCAAATTACTCAGACGTGTACCTACTTTCGTATATTTTCTATATAAACACAGGTGGGATGTAAAATCTTATACTAACCATACTGACCGTCAGATGTAGGAAATATGGAGGAGGGGACGCGTTAACTCATGCGAAGATAAATGTGTGTCTATTTATATCCCCGAGAGTCGCGTAAATCAGTGAATTAGATGCACCTTATCTTTCAGACAAGTGTGCAAATCCGACCTAATTATCGACAGATATTACCAGCAGTAACTGATTACTTACTTCGCTATGCTGTACATAAGTAAATAAGGTCACCTTACTAAGTAAATAAGGTTAACAAACAAAACAAAATCAGAAACTCCAAGTATAGCTCTCTCCATATCGCACGCTGACTGGAATTTCTTATGAGGTCCAAAGTTATTCACCATGTTACGGATCCATAGGTTCAGTCAGTCAATGCTGGAGTTCTATGACTGACAGTCAGATATGTTGATCCAACTGTATGCTTATTCAAAGTAATTACAATGCAAACTTGATTGATAGTATTGAACGTGCAATCACATTAGCGTCAAAGTCAAATCAAAATGGAAATCAAAGTCAAATCAAAATGGAATCTAAAGCTCTTGATTTAAAGTCACAAATTCAGTACAAGCGATTTTAATTTCAAAACGTATCGTTTGGAGCGCATGCTGTGAATGCATACACGAAATGGAGCTCTAAAACAATGAATTTAAGGTTCATTTTATCACATTAGCGTCAAAGTCAAATCAAAATGGAATCTAAAGCTCTTGATTTAAAGTCACAAATTCAGTACAAGCGATTTTAATTTCAAAACGTATCGTTTGGAGCGCGTGCTGTGAATGCATACACGAGATGGAGCTCTAAAACAATGAATTTAAGGTTCATTTTACTTTGACGCTAACGTGATCGAACGCTCAATACGATAAATCGAATTCGCAATGTAATAACTAAGAACTAAGAACTACCAATAAGGGCTTATTATAAATACCTACATAAAGTCTACAATGTTACAATTTTCTCACGCTGATTACGGGTCAGTAACCCCCGATAGCGGCTCATGAAGTTATGCCACTGATAAAATACGATAATACCTTAGTACAGAAATCAATTATTGATATAAATCATTATGTGGGTCGGAAATCGTTTACTATTGATATATACTTAATTAAGTTCAAGGGTTTAATAAGGAACACAAAAATGTTTAATGATACGACAAAGATTAAACAGTATGTAGAAATCTCGTGTTTCTCGAGTCACACTTGGTATCTTGAAAACTATAGAAAAAGAACCTTGCCAAAAGAATATGAGTAATAAATAATTAAAGACGGCCTAGCATATAGCGATATAATATACTCGTAGCTTATAGGCTTTCATTACGCTACTTCAGAGGAAAGCTTCCTCAAGATGTAGGCATCCCTTGTCTAGAATAATGCTTCAAATTTCTTTACTGTACTTCAGTGTAGGACTCCTCAGAAGGATTTCTTTAGCAAATAAGAAGTATATCTGAATATACTATTAAAACTAAACCTAACAGTAGACGGAGCAATAATGATTGGATTAACAAGAAAATAATAAGAGCTTGTGAATATAGGGATGATTTATTTTTACAGTGGATAAAGGATACTAATAATTTTATCTTAAAACAAAAGTATAATAAAGCTAGGAACTATGCAAATATGTTAATTATTAAGACTAAAAATAGGAATACGAAGTCTGATATCATTTTAAATAAGGAAAAGCCCAAAAACCTATGGGACATTTTGAACAGGCTGACGGGCAAAATTAAATTTTCTATTGATGAAGCCATACAAAATTCTTTCGGTGGACACGATATCTTTTGTAACATTGCAAACAAATTTGCTTCCTCGTTTAGCAATAGTGTTAAGCAAATAATTCCTCAATGTACGGAACCACTGCTTGATAAAACAACTTATCAATGCTCGGCAAATGTTATCATGAAATTTAAGCACGCGGACTCAGAATCAGTAGAAAAAATAATCAAATCAATAAACATTAACAAAGCGCCAGGAGTTGACAGGATAAGAGCTATTGACTTAAAAAGGATAAGTGGAAAAATAAAAATGGTCCTCTCAAACTTAATTAACGCTAGCGTAATAACGGGTAAATACCCTCCCCTACTAAAAACTGGGATCGTTCGGCCAATACACAAGAAAGGCAGTAAGACTGAGTATGAAAATTACAGACCAATAACCATTCTACCTACCATCGATAAAATAGTCGAAAAATATGTAAGCGGGCAAATCCATAAATATTATGAAAGTAATGATATCCTAACGAACAACCAGTACGGATTCAGACCACATAAGAACACCACACAGTTGCTTTCCGCATTCACAGATAGCCTATATAAACACCTAGACATTAAAAAGCATGTTCTTGAAGTTTTTATTGATTACAGTAAGGCATTCGACACACTCAGACACGATAAACTACTTCAAAGCCTAAACGATAGTGGAGTGCGAGGTAAATTACTAGCTTGGTGCGAAAATTATCTCCAGGATAGAGCATATCGGGTGAGGGTTTGTAATACTGATAGTTACCCGGTACAGGTAACGGAAGGCACAGCTCAAGGCTCGGTATTGGGCCCCCTGCACTATCTGACCTATGTAAATAGCCTGTCTAATACAATAAAGCAGTGTGAGATATATCAGTTTGCGGACGATACTTGCCTTGTGGCTGCTGGAGACAGTGTAAAGGAGGCTCTTAAAAAGCTCCAAAGTGATTTTGATACACTGACTAAGTGGTCACATGACTTTGGATTAGTTCTTAATGCCGACAAAACCAAATTAATGTATATCAGTACCAGTCATAATAGAAGCGATTTGACACCTAAATTAATAGCACACACTCATCTTTGCCTGCATGCTCAAAAGATTGACGATACAACTCCTTGTAAGTGTGACCCCATTGATATAGTTGACAAGCACACGTATCTTGGTCTTATAATAGACGATCGGCTTAGCTGGAAAGAGCATATCAATCGTGTGTGTGATAGGTTAAGAGGAATACTAGCAAAATTTTCTTTAATTAAATTTAAAATACCGTATACAACTCTCTTATTACTCTATAAATCTTTGGCAGAATCTATTATACATTATGGGTAGTCAAGTTATGGAAGGACATTCAAAACACACCTTGACCGTATATTTTCACTCCAGTTGCGAATTCTTAAAGAAATTGTTCCACATAAATTTAAAAAAAGATACAAAGCAGATTACCGAAAATTATTTGCATTCTGCAAAATAATACCTATTCACGAGAAAACTGAACAGACGTTACTAACTGAATATTATTTTAACGAAAACCTTAAAAAAGTACAGAGAATATGTCACTCAGCTCGTAGGAGCGACAAACCAAAATTACAATTACCAAATTACAATAACCTTTACGGAAAAAGAACACTAAACTATGTTATACCCAACCTAATTAATCAGCTACCTAAATATCTTAGAGACGTCATTACACACAAAAACATAAAATTTAAATTAAAAGACTTTTATTTGAAGCAAATACTTACTAACTATGCATAGGGCTCAAGTAATTAACTAAATATATATTATTACTTCACTATATTTACTTACCTATTTAAATACACTACTCATTTAAATAAACTACATAATTCAAAATAAAATTACGTAACATCCTGTATCATGATATCTTATATAGGTGAATGGAACAAAAGGTTTTTTACGCTCATTGTATAAGTAAGTTTTTTTAACCTACCTGCATTTAGCTCGTTACGTTTTAGATGATGTATTGTCACTATTTTATTATTAGATTTAAGCGTAGGTACCTTTTATTGTATTCTATAACCTAAGGTCAACGGCATTGGTGTGCGGTAAAACTCAATTGAGTTTATGTTTACACCAAATTAAAATAACTCTGTAAACATGTAAAATAAATAAATAATAAATAATAATAATAATAATAAAGTAGCAGAAAACCCAGAAGTCGCTGACCAGGTACAAGCAATCTATCCAAGTTTCAGACAAGAAATCTGCATTCATGCATTTTTAACGAAATAATATTATGTAGAACTATTTAATTGTATATGCGAAAGTATGTTTGTTTGTCCTTCAATCACGCTTTTTTATCCAATACAAGTTAGCCCTTGACTGCGATCTCACGTGATGGTAAGTGATGATGTAGTCTAAGATGGTGGCGGGCTAACCTGTTAGGGGCATGGCAGTTATATAAACCCATACCCTTCCCCCATTCGGTTCGGTAACGCGTCAATGGAGCATCGTATAAGTAGACGTGATTTTTTGCTTAAAGGCATCTAAAGAGAGAAATTTATCGCGGAAAATTCCGGGTTTTTTAAAAACATAAAACTTAGGTAGAATCAAGGTAATAACAATTTGAAATCCTTGCATAATTAATACATTAATTTTTTCTCACATACCAGAAGTTTTACTTTCGTATTATTCCACACGGTGCGTTCTACGTAAACAATGGGTTATTATTAGACGCCATATGATTTTATCCTGCCGCTCGCTGTTCGACACTGTATTGTTACCTCGAAGTGGCTTCCCTAGTTTGACGTCACGTTTCTATGCGTTATTGTGTCTTAAAATGGAGCGTGTCGAAAGGAGACGTGGTGATGATGAGACATGCATAATCTAACACATAATATGAAAAGGCTTGTCTTGACAGACTGATTGAAAATTTGTAATTTTAACAGTAGGCTCCTTTTATGCACGCGTTAAAAAAATAACCGTCTACATAATAACCGTGCGGGGCAGATAACCCGATGAGGCGCGTATCCCAGCGTCGAAACACTTTGGGGTTAAGGTAAAATACCACAAATGCTTTAGAGCTCAAGTTCATACATACGGTCACAATCAATACTAAAAGTGGATACGTTCCGAAATTAAAAGCGGTGGTTCCGGTCGGTTCCGAAATTAAATTCAATAGAATTTGCGACTTTCAATCAAAGGTATTGGGTCCATTTTACCCTGATACCAAAGTGTTCCGACACTCATATACGCTCAACTTCAGTGTGTCTTCGAAATCTGGGATAAGGGTATACGCATTAAATCGATTGAATATCTTCCTCACTCCATGAACAGAATAAAGCGGCCCATTCATGTCAATAATACAAAAGCCGTCACGAACGCCGTCTGTGCCAGTATTTCCATGGCTTTCATCGGCTCTTCGCAATCTGTTTATTTGCTTTACGGGTTAGCGGTTTCCCGTGAACATATGCGTTTTTATATATTACAGCACAAACGAAGCTAAAGTTTTATTTATGAAAAATATTTTGCACACGATTTCATTCAAAACCACAACGTTAAGTTTTAATTGGTTTTTTTATTGCTTCTAGGACTAGTTACACGATACGATATTTTAGAATGAATATACATATTATAAAGATAAACACTAGAATCTAGATGATGACCGCAACTTTGTACGCGTCGATTTAGGTTCTTGAAAAATCTACGGGAACTCTTTCATTTTCGGGCATAAATAGTTATTTGTTATACAAGAGTGAAAAGTTGTTTTGCGCGCGTGCTCAATTTTGATGACCGAGCAAGCGAACGAGTGGTTCAAAAATTAGAATCCTGAGCGTCAGCGAGGGAATGAAAAGAGCACGAGGTGAAAAATCTTTTCACTCGAGTGCAACACGTAACTTTTCATCCCACCTCAGCGAGGAAATGAAATACTTCGCGCGTGATTGTTGAGGGAGAAAGCTCATTTCCGCATTTTTAACAGTTTCAGTCAATTCTCTTGGCGTCAAATTAACTTCTTTGTCACTAGAATCACTCATTTTAGGTTTTTCACTTATTTTCAATTTTCTTGTTTTTAATCGAAGGTTTTAATTTTAAACCATATGACGTGAAAGAAAATGGTGCGCGCAAAGCAAATTAAAAAAGTACACCAAGAAGGTTACGAGTGTGAGTTTTTAACAAATTAAAAACGGTTGTATGGAAATTCGGCACCATAGAGGTAGAAGTAAATAGGTTTTAATGATGTTTTGAATTCACAAACTTCATAGACGAGTGATATTTACTAACGTGCACACGATGTTCTAAATTCAATTTACTTTATCCTCAAGAGGATAATAACGGCTTTTGATTCAGATATCGAAGCGTAAAAATACTCTTTCCGAGATGGTGGGATGAAAAAGTATTTTATCCATTCGCATCCTACAAAGGATAAAATACTTTTTATCCTTTTGCAACCTATCCCTGTATTTTTTTAATCGGTTGAAAAGATGGACAAACAGACAGACAGTGGGACAGACACACTTTTGGATTTATATTAGCATGAATTTTTTGAGATACTGTGTTGCAACATGCAGTAGGATTACAAGTTGTCAAGGACAAAGTATTTATACTAGTAGTTTATAAAACTAGTTTCGCTGTGATTACTCATGGAATGACAACTAACAATTTAATGGCATTCATACAAAATGTTATATAATTAACATACAATGTACTTTGAAGTAGACTAAATGCGATTTGAATGTTTACTTAAATGTACAATGAACTCTCTTACAAAATTATTCAAATATCCTTAGCTAGCCAATAGCTTTAACATTGTTCTGAGTATTGCTTGCTTCCTTCGGTTTATTTGCTAGAATAATTTTATTTCTTAACATGATAATGGTAATTAAGTTTTAATTATTAGTTATTACCGAGTTAATTAGAAATGCAAGCTGAATTAATTAAAAATACATACGAGTAATATTTACTCGCTCATACCTAATTCTTTAAGATCTTCACACAAGATTTTAAATCTCACCGATAACGAGCGAAATCGAGCGTCAGAGTAAAATGGACCCAAAAGTCATTGATTTAAAGTCACAAATTCATTACCACAGACTTCGCATCGTGTCTGTTAAGAGCGCTGCCAGTGGATGTAATAACGAACTTGAGCACTAAACAAGACGGTTATGGTCTATTTTAAGTAAACGACAAATTGTATCGACGCTCGAAAACGATCAACGTCGCGTCGCGTCGGTGTGATTTCAATTCTTGTAGTAAGGGTAAAGAAAAATAGCCGAGTTACTTTTTTTCTCGAAGTCATGCCGAATCGGTGCAGTGGTAGATTAACGTGACGATTCAAAAGAACTTTTAATTTATTCGAATAAGAAATCTTTTGACTTTTGGCAAAAAAATCAGGTATATTATTGAAAAGAAAAAACCGAGTAGTCAAATGAATAGGCATCTTCTAGGCAAGCGCGCTCCATCTTAGGCTGCATCACTACTTCCATCAAGTCTGATTGCAGCCAAGCGCTAGTCTACAAATAAAAAAAAATAGTTTGACCTTTCAACCGTCGAAAAATCAGGCATACTTTTACTAAAACATAATACATATTTTTCAGGTCTCATCTGGTTCATAGTGCCAGTGTCTATGATCATCTGCAATGACGTCATGGCTTACGTGTTCGGCTTCTTTTTCGGAAAGACGCCGTTGATCAAACTGAGCCCGAAGAAAACCTGGGAAGGTTTCATCGGCGGCGGTGTTTCTACGGTTGCGTTTGGACTTGTGGTATGAAAATCAATTTATTCAGGTTATATAATTTTGTACCCAAAAGATTGAATCCGCACTTTGCTAGCGTGGTGAGCTATAGCAAGGCATCGAAAATCCACGGAGACGAATTTAAGAACGCATGCGTTTGACGTTTAAAAAAATGTTGCTGATTTGATTTCTTGTCATACCCAATTAGGGTATCTTCAGGTAAGTTGCACTTGCAAGCGGTCTGATTGCAGCCTAGCGCTATAACCTATAAATTGTATGGCCTAAAATAACCCTTTTCATTCTAAAAAGATAACTGTTCTGTGTAGAAACGATGATGAGAAATTATGTTCATTTACTTTCCAAAAGCCTTTTGTATCCTACTTCTGTCTGTGTTTGTTTTATTGCCAATTTTTGTTATCTTTACTTGTTGTTGTAACCAACCTGACGGGGTCCCTAAGTATCTACACCTCAATCTACTTATAATATTCAATATCTCTTTAAAATGGCACGTGATACATCTAGCAGTAAGACCCTCACAACATTGCTGTGTCCATAATAAACCAAGATCTTTTAGAGTTTCGGAAGCCTCGAATTCAATCAACCCAACGACTAAGGTATATACAGATTTTAGATGTAATTCAGTTAACTTAAAACAGGCATTAAGTAACGTGATCGCGAAGAGATAAATCTCTTCGGGATATTTACGAACTAACCCAAGTGGTAGCACCTTCCTTTTATAACCTTTTATAAAGAAAAGGAAGATGCTTTGTATGGCATCATTTATATTTCTAAAAAATAAATGATGGCTGGCTGGCTCCTCCCCGCCACCAACGGTAGACTTCTTCCCTCTCTTGGTACCCCTAGAGGCACATCAATACATGGACTAATACATCTCTAAGAATACCAAAAGTCAACAGCCCCCCCCCCTTTAACCACTTGGTCATCAATCGCGAAGGCCAGCGCAACGTATGTACGAGCATACTTTAGAGTGGTGCGTTCCACTTATGTCAGCGTATAGCTGGATAATTGCATTTTTAGAGTGGTGCACTCCCACATATACCTGTAATAGGTTTCAAGGATACACCGGACGCACTGCAGGGTCGTTCGTCGCAACGTAACAGAGCCACAGGCGTGATGCACCCTTCAATAATAGTATGTTATACCAAATACAGCGCGGAACCACCATGGGTGATAGAATGTCGTTTGTGCGTAACATGGTTTTTAGCCAATGTGCCGCAGCATAGGTCGTGAAGCTATGCTTTTACAAGTAACATGGGTTGTGAATCCATGAAACTCTGAAGTGTCGAGGCTGAACAAGCGTAGTGCAAAACGTAGTAAGATATCAGGCGCAACGTACGCATAATCCAACCTTCGGCAATAATAAACAGCGTCCTTCCAACCATGGTCAGTTATCGTTCGAGTATTGCGAACGACATACGTAATTTAGATAAGTAGATCGCAAGGTAAAGTCAGACGTTTTGCGGAACGTAGAAGTATACTCGAACTGCACTGCGCTCAGAAAGCAAGCTCTCTGATTCAACAACAAGCCAATCCCATCTGAACGTCCAACTAGGTAGACATCCAGACAGAACCAGCCGTGCTGAGGCATCGCTGAAGCGAGACACCGTTACGCCCCACAGCCTGACCCGACCTGCGATAATAATTGTTTAGTAATATACGTGTAAATATGTTGTAGTTATGATATGTATATAAATCCACCAGAGGCAGATAAGATTTCGTCGGATGCTCTCAAGCTAGGTCCGCTAAGGGTCCTCACATTAGACAGCATCCAACAACACAGTGCATTCAAACGATCTATTGCAAATATACCTGCTCAATATATTAATTTTATGTATCGCACCACGCGCAAACACAACAAGATGTTGACAGCGCTCACTCCCTCCTACACCACCGCCATACCCACCCTTGGCGAGCGGTCGCAACGACGGGAAACTTCCCCGTAAGCTTGTAGTTGCACACCCATACAATACTACCATTCTATTATCGTTTCAATATCACTTTACTACCATTTTATTATTATAATATATATATATATATATATTTTTTTTTTTTTTTTTTTTTTTTTTTTTTTTTTTTTTTTTTTTTTTTTTTTTTTTTTTTTTTTAATAATTTCCTATTTTCCACTGAATAGTAAGATACGTATAGTTATATAGTTACATTGTGGTGGTACAAATAAAGCATATTGTATTGTATTGTAAAAGCCTGATAAAGCCCCTTTCACTAGGTGTAAGCCTAGTGGTTCAGATATTCGGGTGATCTGAGGTTCGATCCCCTGGCACTCACCTCTATCACGTATTTTGTGCGATTTAAGAAATTAAATATCATTTGCTTTAAAAGTGAATGAATAGGAAAATATCCTGCATGTCCTAAAATTCTTCACAAAGTTCTCAAAGGTGTGAGAAGCTGCCAATCCGGACTTGGCCGGCGTGGTGGACTATGGCCAAACCCTTCACATTCTGATAAGAGGATCGGGATCAGCAGCGAGCCGGCAGTGGGTTGATGACTGAAGTGATGATCATTTTCCAGATATCCTACATGATGTCTCAGTACCCATACCTCGTGTGCCCCATTGAATACTCAGAGTCGCTGGGCCGGATGACGATGGACTGCGAGCCGTCACTGCTGTTCCGTCTGCAGGACTACACGCCACCACAGTTTCTGCAGCCGCTCATGAAAATGGTGAGACTGCGTTGATTTTTGAAGTGAAAACTTCTTTAGCTTTAAATTTAAAAATAAAAGGCGCGTTGAGCACTTTTTGGTAGGGTGTAAAATTGTGGATTCGCGTGACCGTGACCGACATGCTCGCGAAGACCGACATGCTTGCGAACAGCGACATGCTCGCGTTGTTACGAAGACAAAAGGTCTTAAATATAAATATACTACATTCGAAATTAAACTTTAATGGTGTTAAGGTTTATATTTTTTTGTAAGGCCAGTATAAAATAATAATTAAATATTCGTTTTCACTTCTATCGGCAGTCCCTATGACTGCCAATATTTTTTTTAATTGTGAGACAGGCTTGCGCTTGACGACAATCATGCTTAGTGCAAAGCAATGATGAGGTGAAGGTTGTAACGCGCTTGCCTAGAAGATGCCTATTCACTCTTGCCTTAAAGGTTATGTGGATTATATTATGTGGATTAGAAACGTCGAACAAAAACGTTTTTGCGTGCGAGCAGATTTTCTGTAAACACACGGTGAACAGTAATTGTTATTGTCAAAAGATCATAATTTAGAATTCATTTATTCATATGTGAATACAGTGCAGCTTGAAGATGTTATGAGATTTGTGTGGTACAGTGAATATCGCAAGATACACACTGTACCACATAGATTTACCTGCTGTGCCGGATTATAGCGAATTCTAGTTCCCTTCATTAAAAAAATTGATTTTTTGTTTACAGTTCGGTCGTGAGAAATTCAATATGTACCCATTCATGATCCACTCGCTAGCTCTCAGTATCTTCAGCTCTGTCATCGGTCCATTCGGCGGGTTCTTCGCTTCGGGGTTCAAGCGAGCTTTTAAGATCAAGGTAAGATCGGTTTAGGTATATGAACAAAGAATAAAATAATTGTAATACTAAATACTAATAGACACATAAAAGTAACGTTTTTAAAGACAATTAATTCGATAAAACTTTTGAAGTGATAACTTCTTTATGCGCGTTGAGCACTTTTTGGTAGGGGGTAAAAATGTGAATGCGCGTGATCGACACCATTCTTCTTAAGACAAAAGGTCTTAAATAAAATAATTATGTACATTCGTAATTAAACTTTACTTCCTTACTTTTAAGGTTTTATTTGTAATATTTTTATTATTATATATATTTTTCCGTTATTAATTTTAAATGTTCGTTTTCACTATCGCTGCCATTTTTTTTTATATTTTTTTCATACATCGTTTAGTTACCATTGAAGGATGTTCACGCAAATGGGAGTCTATATAAATGCAAACCATCTATACCAGTTAAGCGGAAAATATATTTATAAATTTATGATATATGTTCGTTTTGTTCCAGGACTTTGGAGACGTGATCCCCGGCCACGGCGGCATCATGGACCGCTTCGACTGCCAGTTCCTCATGGCGACGTTCGTCAACGTCTACATCACCAGCTTCATCCGCACCGCCACGCCGCAGAAACTGCTGCAACAGGTCCGTAACTCAACACGCTTACTGCAGGGCTTTGGTCGGTCGTGATCCCCGGCCACGGCGGCATCATGGACCGCTTTGACTGCCAGGTCCTCATGGCGACGTTCGTCAACGTCTACATCGCCAGCTTCATCCGCACCGCCACGCCGCAGAAACTGCTGCAACAGGTCCGTAACTCAACACGCTTACTGCAGGACTTTGCCGCAAAAACTGCTGCAACAGGTCCGTAACTCAACATGATTCCTGCAGGACTCGGAATTGCTGCAACAGGTCCGTAACTCAACATGCTTCCTGCAGGACTTGAAACTGTTGCAACAGCTCCGTAACTCAACATACTTCCTGCAGGAATTGAAACTGCTTCAACAGGTCCGTAACTCAACATGCTTCCTGGAGGACTTGAAACTGCTGCAACAGGTCCGTAACTCAACATGCTTACTGCAAGACTTGAAACTGCTGCGACAAGTCCGTAACTCAACATGCTTACTACAGGACTTGAAACTGCTGCAACAGGTCCGTAGGTCAACACGCTTACTCCAGGGCTTTGGAGACGTGATCCCCGTTCGGAATTAAATATTACACGGTATTTTGACAGTGACATATGTCACTTGTCAGAAATGACATTTGACACATTTCGCATACTGCCTTCAGTGCCTTCTCTGTGGCGTGAAGGGCGCCATCTTGGAAAATATTCAAAAAGTTGAGGTACGACAAACTTATGTGACCCGGTGACAGCATCGCTAGTATCTATGAAAAATACGTTTGTGGAACTATAGATTATTATTTTTAGCAAGTCACCGTTACTCTTAACTCATTTGACTTTCTGTAAAATCTCTGTATTTTCAGTTTCAAAAGCACAAAAGATTATTTGAATAGAAACATTTGAATTTTGAATTCACGACATAATGTACACAGTGGTGTGCAGTTGATAGAGGCATAAAAGCACTGCTCACCCAAATGGAAATATGTGAATGCTCATCATAAGTATTCTGACTAACTAATGCCTACTCTAGCTTCAAGCCCTGGTTATGTAAAGTATTATTGTTATCTTACAGGTGTATAACATGAAGCCGGAACAACAGCTGCAGTTGTTCTACGCGCTGAAAGAGTCGCTGGAAAACAGGAACATTCTTAACATGATACCGTAAACAAACACACACACGAATGCAGGTACATACCTACTCGTGTGTTTTTATTAATTAAATAAATTGATGTTAACTGTAATTGTAAGTGTAGTTTCACACTTGACCCTATTTTTTTGTATTAAATTATCAAATAAAAATTTGATATATTGCCAGAAGCAAAACTGCTGACATGTCTAATTCATTCATCTGTTACATTTTTTTGTGATTATAAAAACAGGTCTAATTGATTTTAAGATTATTTATTTTGTTATTTTTGAAAAAATTTAAAAAAGAAGTAAAACTAATATTTTTCATTAGTGGAGAAGATGGTTTTAGCATTAGAACTAGTGAGACATTTTAATACTGTTTTTTTTCATTGATAAAAATAATTGCAGCTTTTGTTACCAATTAAGTGAATGATTTTTTTTTTAATTAATATTCATTATAATAATTAAACCCACCGATCGAGTGAAATCGCAGTCGTTAGATAATATGTTGAGTGTGAAACTACACTTAGTTTTTAATTTAATTCTAGTCTTATTTTATTGTGACTCATTTCATTTTATTTACAACTATATCAAAAAGATCTTCCCAAAACTTAAGTTCCGAAAACTATTAAAATGGTACAGAAACTATACTATTTATCCTTGACAAAAAAGTGACGTAATAAATAATTTAGAAATTTTTACTTATAGTACAAATTTAAGCAAAATACATCGTCACTTCCTAAATTAATATATTTTAGTACTTATATATGGTTTTGTTTGGAACATGTCATTACTCATTTAGAAAATGTGTGTGTTAGAAAAACTATTTAAATAAATAAATAATTACAAAATTAAATTATAGACAATAGAGGAAAAATATATGTGTATAATACTATTAAGTAAATACGCAAATAATTTTTAAACTTCAAATTCAAGTCTATCTTATTGTATTTTTAATTATCTCATCTAAAGTAGGTATTTTATAATTCAAAACAAAGAATACTGTTTTAGTATCCTAGGCATTACTTAAAACATTATTTACCTTAGCCTTGGTATATAAAATCTTCCAATTATATACTTAAGGCATTTACATTTCTAAATTAATTGATTTAAATATAATTATAATAATTTACTCTTGAAGCATATGTGTGCTGGTGCACTAGTCTGGAATGTCCGATATAAGTAGAATATATTTTTCACGTTAAGCCGTCGGTCCCGGTTATTATCACTAACATGATAATAATCGTTAAAGCCCGCCAACCCGCATTGGAGCAGCGTGGTGGGTCTAAGCTCTAGTTCCCGCTCTCCTATGAGAGTGGAGGCCTGTGCCCAGCAGTGGGACGTTAATAGGCTGTAGTGATGATGATGATGATGATATTTTTCAAGGTGCATTTACACATTCGCCTGATGGCCAAGATGGGACGCGAGACCTCTGACGTAAAACTCAATGCCATTCTACGTTTTCGATGTTATGATATAATACCCTTTGTGTATACAAAGAAACCTTATACTAAAGAGTTACTATCGAATTTAAAATAAGTATGCAGGTTTCTTTTATTATATAATAATTCAATTTATATCAGATTCTAGTAGGACTAGTGCACCAAAAGCCATAATGCCTTAGCCACTGAAGGAAGAGCGTAGTGATGCGCGATGTTCTTATCAATAATGGCTTATCGGAAATTTTGGAGCTATAAGGATATCAGAATGTATCAGAAAATCACGTCAGGGGAATAAATATTCGTCAGTTTTGTTTGTTAAATAGTAATTGGGTAAAACAGGGATGCTTCGCATTTGTTTCTATATTTTAGACTGAAAAATGACTGTCAATAAACGTGTGCTAAATATTATTCGTATATCGTATCATTCATTTCGTACTTTGCGAATTTTTACTATTTTTATATGTATTTATTACTCATAATTCAAACTTAACTTATGACTCACTCATTTTGTACATAGCTTTTATGTGAACTCTTATAATATATGAAAAAAAGGCATAACTATATTTAAATATCGCTACATTATTCACTCGATCGTTTGTCTCAAATAAGGTTAATAAATACGGGTTATCCTTTGAGTATTGAATAGTACCACTCATTTTTGTATAGTAAAAGCCTACTTTAAGTAATACGGAATTAACCCATAAAATATCTCAGAAATATAGTATCCATATTATAATAGAAGATAATCAAACTCGTTTGTGCTTTACCTTACTTTTAGCTTACCTGTTTTAGAGTTTTAGTTTAAAAAATAGTGTAATTTAAAAAGTGAGGCAGGCGCAGGCAGGCAGGCTCATTAGTCGCGAAATCGTAGTGCCGACGTTGTCGCGGCTTTGAGTTTTCCATTTCCATCCAATGTAGTTTTTAAGTTCGGGTTCTTTACCGACAACAAACCCGCCTTGTTTAGCGGCTTACACGTCGCGAGCAAAGGAGCGGCTTTTTAACTACCGTGTGCTCATTTACAAGTCGTGTAATCGCCCTTAAAAGCTGCACGTGAACAAGCACTTAGGTACGTACGCGCCGCGGGTTATCATGTTGGTTTAATTATGTAAAAACGTCATTATGTAGATTTTGTTAAGTTTTTGTGATTTATTTGTGATTTTATGTTACGTTATGAGGTTGCGTTTAGTTTTTGTGCTTGGTGTTCGGGTTAAGTTAGCTCATAGTTTAGTTCGAATTCAGTATGCTTGGACTTAGATTTTTTTCTTTTTAGTGTAATAAATGCAAACTATTTTTGCTATTATTTATTTTATTTACGCTTTCATCTTAGACTGCGTCATCACATTCCATCAGACGTGATTGTGGAAAAACGCAAGTCTTTTTAAATATCTGTAATTTAAAAAAATATCAAACAAATGCGTTCAGGTACCTAAAGATTATTTAAAAGTATTCTATACACCAAATAACCAGTTTATTCGATATATTATTATTCACTGTTATGAAATGTAACCTTTGAATTTATTTGCCATAGGACCAAAGCGTTATATTGCTATTTTTACGTATGCAAAAGATTTATTTGATGTTAATATTAAATTGTGTCGATATATTACGTTTGGGTATAATAAACGTCACTAGAGAAATGTATTTATTTTTAAGGAATTGTTTTTTTCCTAATTTTGATTAAAGGTTTCGTCCATTTTGTTTTTGGCAGTCAGAAAATGCCGCGTGCCTCGCAAGCTTGGGTTTCAGGTCCCAGCTCGGAAAATCTAGGAAAATATATGATATAATTTTTTTACCTATTTTTTGGGTTATTGTAAAATAAGTACACTTTGCTAGTGATTGACAAAATCTAATCGTCGTCGTGTTAGTAATAAAGTATTGATGTTCGTAGATGTAGGGTAATTTTAAAAGATTATTGTGTTAATTCTATGACGTAATCGGAATAAATCCAAGTATCGAAAAACTATATTTGCCCACAAAATAGAAAATAGTTACAAAATATTTTATTTTTAGTTGTACATTCGCTTAGTTCAATTATTAAAAAATGGATACTAAGCGATGTTATATCCATCGATTGTTTTTTTTTCCACGTAAACCCAATGCATTTGGCAAGTGCCGACCAATGTATTAAAGAAATAATTTCGTTGAGTTTTACAGCCACTTGTCCAAGCAAAAACGTACAAAAATAATCCGATATAACATCTCTAGTATTCAAAGCAAACACGTAAAATAAACTGCACTGGCCGAGTGCGTGGGGTTATTGTGTAATAGGGCCTTTACCTTTAAGAGCTAAAAAGTGTTAGCTAATATAAAATTTTATCAATTCTTGTCGTCACAAAGTGTATAGAGGTTTAAGATCTGATGTCAATAAGCTTGAAAACATTATTCGAATCAAATATTAACAAAAATATTCAGTAAGCAACATTAGTAAAAAAAGTCATAATACAAATTCCTATATTAAATTTTGAACCTGAGTTAAGTTTTTGCTTGTCGTATTTTCCCTTGAATTGCCTCGTTGGTCTAGTGGTTCGCACTGTTCACAGGTTTAACTGGAGATGTCGAGGTCCTAGGTTTGATTCCCAAGTCAAAAGTAGAAAGAACGTACCTAAAATATCTCCCGCGCAGTTGAGTATTATAGGTGAAGTTTGGCCGCCGTGGCCGAAATTCGGTCGGGAGGACATTATTATTCCATTTGAAGAAAACCAATTAACTTTGGGTGTTTTGTTATTTGAATCGAAAAATGTTTGTCGTTATCTTTATCTTAGTGTTTAGATACGTGTCTGATGTTTTTATTTATTAATTGTGACTTATTGTATTTAAATAAATATAATAAATGATTCCAGAATCTTACATATTTCTTTTATTGCATTTACCAAAGGTAAAAATTATTTAACTTATACTAATCAGTAACAGCAGAATATGCGAAAGTTTGTTTATTTGTAGGTTTGTCCTTCAATCACAGTGCAACAACGGATTGACGTGATATTTTTTGTATGTAAGACCTGGAGAGCGACTCTTACCATGATGATTATTTGATGATTCCGTACGAGGCATTCTGTTCAGGCATTTAGAAGGTATGGTGGAATATAAAGAAACACATACTCTGAAATCATTAGGTACATCTTTTTTTTTGGGCCGTCGTGTAAAAATGGGCGCTACATTATTAATTGGTAGTATCGTTTTAGACGGAACGTTAGGAATACCTATGTGACGACCTCCCTGGCGCAGCGTTTAGCGCTGTTGTTTTA
This sequence comes from Erebia epiphron, assembly GCA_963932025.1. Taxonomy (NCBI): domain Eukaryota; kingdom Metazoa; phylum Arthropoda; class Insecta; order Lepidoptera; family Nymphalidae; genus Erebia; species Erebia epiphron. The sequence goes on along the minus strand of OZ009952.1, from coordinate 12,658,930 downwards.
ACATGCGGCCCCGAGTTCGATACCCGGCAGGGTCAATTTGGGAAATTAAAATTTCTGAATTTTCCCTGGTCTGGCCTGGTGGGAGGCTTCGGCCGTGGCTAGTTACCACCCCTCCGGCAAAGACGTGCGACCAAGCGATTTAGCGTTCCGGTACGATGCCGTGTATTGCCGTGATTGCCGTGCCCCTAACAGGTTAGCCCGCTACCATCTCAGACACATCATCACTTACCATCAGGTGAGATTGCAGTCAAGGGCGTAATTGTAGTGGATAAAAAACTCCCTTTTTTGTGCAGTAGGTACATTCCTTTTTTGGACAGTCGTGTAAAAATGGTTGTCGCTACATTATTAAAAGGTACCTAGTATCATTTTATACGGTCCCTTATAGGAATACCTTAAGGCAGATCCTGCTTACCACCCGTACTCCTGGAGGTACGGTGGGTCCGCAGCCTAATATATAAGCATATACTCTAACGATGACATGGAAAGTATCGGCATTAACTCCATGCGTGTCGGATGGCACCACCGACCACATCCGATAGAACAAAGAATTCAACCATTCCGGATCCGTAACGCCATTTCCTTATTAAGCCTAATTAAAATCGGAGGTCGGAGTGCAATACAATAGATTTAACCAAGGTTTAAAATACTTTTGTGGACAATTATGTGTAGGTAGGTACATCTAGTATTTATAGCAAGTATAAAATTATGTGTACAGGGAAGTAGGTACTTGATCAAGCACTGAAGCTAGAAGGACTGAGAATGTTGTATTGAAAAATGCAAGCTTAGAGATACAGCCTTCCGTCACGTCCCTGTCACGCTTGTCTGTCCCTCTGTCCAGACCTAGGATTTAGGAATGGTCTAGACTACGGATTTAGGAATCTGCTCACGTCTACTTTTTTTTATTAGGGATTAGGTATTAGAATTACTCAAGAGACGTACCGAATATCCACGAGCATTGATATTGCTTGGCTTGATTTCAAGTTTAAACTATCGGGCGTGGAATTCTGATGACGTCACAAGTATTTCATACAAAATCCCATACAATAAGTTTCGATGTTTGAAAAAGTTGCAGATTTGACTAGTTGGCAAATACCTAATTGGTCTGTGATCTAGTTAGTGTCTTCGGCGGATGAGTGGTAGAAAAGCAAGCATCTCTACACTTTTGCCTCAATATTATGGCTTAAAACTTTAGAGTAACACTAGCGAATGCCCGCGACTTCGTCCGCGTGGTTTGAGGTTTTTTGGTTCCCGCGGGAACTCCTTAATTTTCCGGGATAAAAAGTAGCCTACGTCCTTCCCCGGGATACAACCTATCCCTGTACCAAATTTTATCAAAATCAGTTGAACAGATACATTTGTTTGATTCCCGCGGGAACTCTTCAATTTTCCGGGATAAAAAGTAGCCTATGTGCTATTCCAGACTATAATCTATCTCTGTGCCAAATTTCATCCAGATCCCTTCAGCCGTTCTGGCGTGATTGAGTAACAAACATCCATTTGAGGTTTTTTTGATTCCCGCGGGAACTCTTTAATTTTCCGGGATAAAAAGTAGCCTATGTGCTATTCCAGACTATAATCTATCCCTATGCCAAATTTCAGCCAGATCCGTTCAGACGTTGGGGCGTGATTGAGTAACAAACATCCATAAATCCATACATCCATCCAGACATCCATCCAAACTTTCGCATTTATAATATTTATTTGATTTGATGATTGATTGATGATTTGATAACCACAAGGTATTTAAGTAATGCCACAGAATATAATATAATAGTGGGCAGGTACTGTAATGCACAAATGGGCAAGTCGGAACCGGGAACACAGTTCCGGCGGTCTAGATTTTGCATGCGACGCGCGCTGACGTTCCCACGCGCCTTATGTAAGAAAGATGGTCGTGACTCGTGAGCCTGTGCTTTGCGTACGATACGACACAAAAACATGAGCAGTTTAATCGTCTCTGTCGTGTAGACTTTTAACTTTTCATTAGAATGGAACGCTCGTAAACCATGGGGCCGTAGAGGTCGAAGAAGACCTACAGGCCAGTGTAATGATTCAGTGGAGAAGAACATGGAGGTTTTAGGCGTTAGGAGCTCGAAGAAAACTGATTCTGGAGTCAAGACTTACCTAGGCTTTCAGGCTGTACAATATTTATGGCTTTATATGGCTTAGGTATTATATGGCTATATTATATGGCTTTATTGGTAAGGTAAGGTAGCCAAGAAAGCACAAAATTGGACGGCTTTTTAGTCATTCTGTGACCGAATCAGTTAGCGAACTAAATGACGCGAAAATCGCCTTACTAACTAAGTACCTAGGTACTTACTTAAATTTTAAGGACTAAGGCGGTTTCATTTTTAGATGACTCATCTTTTTCCTTCTAGGTTATCTCACACGAATTGTAAGATATCTGATCGAATAAAATAATATCTTTATCAGTCTTTTTTACATTTATTAGAAAAGTATCTAAAGTGGAAACGCACCTGCGCTCCAGTTTAGCGAAGATGATATTTTATTATTCACGCCGCATCTGCTCGAGTAGGTAATCTGAATAAAAGGGAAAGTGTTTAACTCCTTTTATAGACGATTTTATTAGAACCAACTTCTAAAGAACGTCTAAAGAAAGTCTTGAACGCTGCGGTCTGCGATGAATGTTAAGCAAGACTATTTAGATAACTCTCTATTCTTAAAATAACAAAACTAGACTTGAACGATTCCGTACATCAAAAATATTTTTTGGGAATTTGAATTCAACGAAGCCAAATTATTTGGATATAGGGCCAAAAAATGTGCAATTTTCGACTGTCTGTCTGTGGCATACCTACTAGCTCATACTCTGGAGTCTGGGTTAACATAATTTTGATACGGTATTTAGTTAATTGTTGCTCTATTTAACGCGATAAATCTGAATCTATTTTGATTTTTGACAATACTTGTACCATGCCTATATTTGTATTCATGTATGTTCTTATGATGATTTTGATGAATGAGGACGACTACATTTTACACGTACAAAATCGATATGACGGATGTTACATCAAAAAAAGTAGGGGTCTCTTCATTTTTCTCCGTAGTCGGGTTAATTTCCTATTTGTGTTTTAACCATGCTGTATTTAAATCATGGGTAAACGTACTATCTAGCTAGGCCAAGGTAAGCTCACCGGCGCAAAGCGTATAGTTTGCTTTTTACATAGTAGGTATACGTTGGCTCCTAATTTCGAGGAATTAAGATAACCATTTTGGTCACAGATTTCCCTTCCGGGAGTTGCAACGGCGGATGTCGCATCGCGTTGGCTTGCGAAGGCTCTAACACTTTTGTTTGCTCGTCATTGCAGACAGCTGGTAACAGCAAATGTCACCTATTTAACTTTGTATTAGGTACGTATCTAGCATTGCATGACTTTTTAAGCATCTATATACGAATATTATAAATGCGAAAGTTTGGATAGATGGATGGATATATGTTTATTACTCAGTCACGCCAGAACCGCTAAACGGTAACAGCAAATGTCACCTATTTAACTTTGTATTAGGTACGTATCTAGCATTGCATGACTTTTTAAGCATCTATATACGAATATTATAAATGCGAAAGTTTGGATAGATGGATGGATATATGTTTATTACTCAGTCACGCCAGAACCGCTAAACGGATCTGGGTGAAATTTGGCACAGAGATAGACGATAGTCTGGAATCACATAGGCTTATCCCGGAAAATTAAAGAATTATCGCGGAAACTAAAAAACCTCAATCCACGCGGACGAAGTCGCGGCCATCAGCTCGTATATACCTATAAATGTAATTTTGTATGAGCGTCCATTGCAGTGAAAACTTAACCATCATGCTCAGGAATTTTGCTGCTTTTCTGTGGAGATATTATGAACGTCTTACGTTTAAAAATTGTTTTAGGTTTTATATTAGTGAAAAATGTTCATATCTCATCGCAATATTACAATCCTGTTACATCTGTGCGAACGCAAAATTTATATTCATTTGTTTCGAAATTTCACACACTTGTTATGCGTCGGAGGTGTAATAAATAACTTTTTTTTTTCGATGGCATTAGTACATTGTGATATAAGAGCGGTAAATAGGTTTTTACATACGAGTTGACTTATGTCAGCCCGATGACGCCAGTCGAGGGCTGACCATCGTCACGAGTTTGTTAAAACCTTAACGCCCGTGTATCACACGATATTTTTCAATACATTTGTGAGAAAACTTGAAACTAAAACTCGAGTAGGTACGTACAAGGTACTCACTAGAAGATGGTTTCTCACGACCGTTCTTATTTCGAGACTAGCAGATGCCCGCGACTTCGTCCGCGTGGTTTAAGTTTTTTTCCTCACAGGTGTTCCTTAATTATCCGGTATAAAAAGTAGCCTATACCACTCTTCAGGTCCTTAACTACCCGTGCAAAATACCCGTTGCTCTGTTGCGGCGTGATTGACGGACCAACTCTCTATTTCACCCCTTTGGGGGTAGAGTTTTCAAAAACTGTGAAACACATATTTCTTTGTTTTCAATCGGTAGCTCACATATCAAGTTTCATGGCTATAACTTAGGAAATGAAGGACTTTCATACAAATTTCCGACCCCTATTTTACCCCTTCGGGGGTGATAATGTTAAAAACTGTGACATACGTACTTTATTATTTTTTACCGAAAGCCAAAATACCAAGATTCGTTTAAAATATCTGGAGAAATGAAGGCCTTTCATACCAACTTCCATCCCCTATTTCACACCTTTGGGGGTCGAATTTTCAAAAACGGTGATATACGTATTTCTTAATTTTCAACTCTTAGCTCATATACTTACCAAGTTTCATGGCTATAGCTTTCATACAAATTTTCAACCCCTATTTTACCACTTTAGGGGTTAAATTCTGAAAAACTTGTGACACACGTAATTCTTTATTGTTTAACGAAAGCCAATATACCCAGTATCGTTTATATAACTTGAGAATATCTTGAGAAATTAAGGATTTTCATACAAACTCTCAACCCCTATTTCACCCCTTCGGGGGTGGAATTTTGAGAAACTGTGAAACACATATGTTTTCATTTTCAACCCGCAGCTCAAATATCAAGTTTCATGGCTATAACTTGAGAAATTAAGGACTTTCATACAAACTTTCAACCCCTATTTCTCCCCTATTTCACCCCCTTTCGGGAGTAGAATTTCGGGATAAAAAGTATCCTATGTCCTACCTCGTAGTATGGGCTCCAATCGTGCCAAGTTTCGTTTGAATTCATTCAGTAGTTTCGGCGTGATGCGCGGTCAAGATACAGACAGACAGACAGACAGACAGACAGACAGACAGACAGACAAAAATGAAAAAAATTACAGATATGGCTTCAGTATCGAATAATGAGTGCCCTCCAAAAAAAAATTTCAAAATATCTTCAATGTACAGAATTGGACCTGTTACAGTTTTATTATAAGTATATTGATATTGATTTTAGGCGGCTATTAAGCGCGATTTTTTCTCACATGTAAAATACCTAATTTTTGATTTAATTTCATTATTCCACATCACTTAAACCACATAAATTATTTAATAATTTATAAGAAATACTCAATGACTCTTTTAAAAATAGCGCGCACAGATTAAAGATTTAGTATAGACTATGGCGCGTTGTTGTAATTGCGTTTCTTTTTATTAGATTCATGGCTCTAGGTTCTAGTTCTCAACTCCCATCTTGGACTATTCAGCCTTTACTTTTATGATTTATAAAACTTAAAATAATTTTAATTAATTATATTTAATATTTTTTTATTATTTTATGAATTAATTTCATCAATTCACATCTAAATTTAATTATATTTTAGGTTTTCTACTATACAAAGTCAATATCACTATGAACCTTCTTGCAAGAAAACTTTTTATTTAGAATTAACGTGGAACAAAAATTAAAAAAAACTGCAAATTTACCGCACGAGGGCTTCAAATATTTACTGCACTAGGGCAGTAAATTTAACTTACAAGCCCTGTTTACTGCCTCTGTAAGTGCATTTTTCGAGCAAGTGTATTGAAAAATACATTGTAACTGAGTATACTAAGTAAGTAATCGTCTTCTTTTATGGATTGGTATCATTATATTTACTTATAATAAAACTGTAACAGGTCTAATTCTGTACAGGTCTAATTTAGAATTGTTTTTTGGAGGGCACTCTATAATCGATACTGAAGCTAAAACTATTATCCTGCGCAGGCCTTCCTGGCCGCTACAGGCTAGGCGTCGCTTAAAAATGAGCCCTATAGGACTCGAAGACATTGGAAGGGCAACGTCTTCCTAAGGGCGCCTCCTGTGAGGCTCGGGCCACGGCTTAGGATGACGGGCGTCCGTACTCCCCAGAGGCCGTGGATTGAATCCACGTCCGGTTGACGTAAGATATCGGGGTCCTCGTGTTCGCCGGCGAAGACGCTTCTGAATTGATCACGTAAAGGAACTCCAACCTTAGCTCTCTATATCGCCAACTGACTGAAATATAATATGACGAGATATATGTTACCCAAGTATAGTTCGCGCGCGAGTTGAATGCAGAGCAAATGTATGGTGACACATACATTTACTCTGCATTCAACTCGCGCCCGAACTGTTTAAGGAAACGATTAATTTGACATCTGCGTGGATCGCGGCCTTTTGCTGTACTCTCAATGAAACTGAAACAAATCAATACTATCAATGACACTCCATATTATACTTTCTCTCATGATTATGCTGAGCATGTTCTCGATTAGCACACGCCGGCCACATGACAGCTGACTTCCAGACCAGTCTCGCGCCAGCATTCGATCAGTTCACATGTGTCCATTTCACGAATAAATTATATTAAACCGCGGATGAAATGCGCGATCGCAAACTCGCCGTAGGAAAATTTGACTTCGCAAGATCTGTTTTGGAAGTTTTTTCCGATTCTTGATTATTGTGACAGTGTTGTGCGTGGACTTTGAATTTTACTGTACATATTTTGATTGAGTAGGCTTAGGATATCCTTAAAAAGGTAGGTTCAATGTTCTTTATATTTTTGTCATCTGAACTGAATCTTTGTTGTGAGCAGAGTGCGCTTAAAGATGTTTTGAAAGAATTTATTTCGCGTTAAATGTCAACAGACCTTTAGCATTGAGTGATATAGATAACAGCCTTATATCAAGAAGTTGTTAAATAATAATATAGATAATTAACATTTTGATGAATCAATGGAATCCATGATAGCTGAGCAATTCAAATAAATCTTGATAGAGATGTTAATTTAAATTAATTTTTATTTACCACAACGTATTTTATGTTCGTGGACTTTGAAATGAATCATAAACGTTACGAAAACTTACACAGAACTGGCAATAATATAATCTATTTATAATTTCGTCTGTTTTTATGATCCCCAACCATAGAGTCCCACGGTAATTAACCGAATACAATAATAATTTTTGTATCCGTATTTTTATATACCTACAGCTTAAATATTATATTGATAGTATTTAATATGTAATTAAACTAGTTTTGACAGGCCAAAATGACTTCTAATTTCTTTTACAGATGTGCTGAAATTGCTTAGCTAATTACTATTAGTATATCAATTTGATTGGTTATTATTTTTGGTTAATACCTTGCCCATAAAGTTATTTCATAGGGTATAGAATGGCGCGCGCGTTGAAGTCTTTTACACCGTTGATAACAAAAAGGTGTATTAGCTGAATGAATCAGCTGATCCGCCCGTTTTGTTGCTCAGGTGGAATTAATGGAAATTTTATTTTAGCGGAGATCCTTACAGTTGCTTAACTTGCAATTTCAAGTTGCTTAAATTTTTAAGTTTATATAATTTAGGTCGATATATATTTTTTGAACTCATTATTTTATATGTCGGACCAGAAAACAATCCAAAAAGGCGAATAAGTTTCCCCCAAGAAATCAGCCCAGAGGCGGTCATAGATGACAATGAAAATATGATAGTTACATTTAATTTGATTTGACATTTTCAAATCGCGTGCATTCAGTTCTCATTTAGCAAACGGGATTAAAATATTCTCAAGAGAGATAAGGAAACATTTATAAATGGCAGTTTGACCACTTGTAAAGGTTAGATTGGAAAAGATAGGATAGTATTGAGAGTTTTACTGTTAGTATCGTTTGTCTGTTTATTGCAGAAGCTGTAGTATTGTTGGTGGGGTCAACGAGTCACGACGTTGAACCCCACCCTCATTATCTATATGACATCGTGTTTGTAACGGTGCAGACCTCTCGATGTTTCACCATTTCCCTGAATCATTGGACGCAATGACTAGGACAAAGCGTTATTGTTACGTTTTAATGTCCTGTCCCCCCAGTGGGGAGAGGGCGTTTACAGTGTTGCGCCATTCCGAGCGGTTAGAAGCACGTCACTGAAGCCCTTGACTTCATCCCACGTCATCCCTTTCCGACCTCCGCCAGAACCGTACGCCGCCAAATTTGTTTGGGTTGGTCTTACTTTTTCCCTGAGGATTCCAGTCTAGACCTTGCCTCGCGATAATGCCTGGCTGCTTATATTTTTGTGCCGTGTCCATTTAAAGTACATGTTAAACTTTCATGGATGTGCTTGGGACTGCAGTTACTTATGTATTTTCACTTTAATAATTTTAGATTTTTAAAAGAACAACCACCGAGTTTTTTCTAGCTCTTCTCGGTAGGAATATCATTCCGAACCAGTGTCAGATTCACTCGGCGAATCAAAAGCACTTGTCAATGTTTATTTGAATAAAAAATTAGCTTTACAATCGCAATCCCTCAAGTTTTGAGCGAGTTAGTATAAAAACATTTAAAAAAAGCATAAGTACCCGTTGCAATTTTGGCAAACAGACAGTTCCTCCATCATATTTTTATAAAATTCCATTATATATCCAGCAATTTTTTTTAAGTTTAATAAAATCATTGATTAAATTACCTGTCCATTTTTTACGGCTGTCAATTGGGCCATTTATGACGTCTGGGTAGACGGATGTTGTCTTACATTTTTACGGACGTGAAAATTCCCCAAAACCAAGCGTCCGTCATACAAATCACGCACAGATCAGTATCATAATGCAAAAACTCAATTGTTATAATTCTAACTGAGCTATCATAATAACTAGCTAAGGCTGATGGCCTGAGATATGACGTCTTCGGGCTTTCATGGTCTCAAATGCGTTTTTAATAACAGGTTCAAAGTAACACTGTAACGAACATAATTCAACTATATGACTTCCACGACTTCATCCGCGTGGATTTAGGTTTTTGTAAAATCCCGTGGGACTCTTTGATTTTCCATTCCCGGGATGTGACTTATGTCTGTTCCACACATCAAAATCGGTTGAACAGTTGAACAGTTTGGCTGTGAAAGCGTAGCAGACAAACAGGCAGACAGAAGGAAATAATTTGAAAATTGGTAAAACAGGTACTTAAGAAAAAAAAATTGTAAATAGTACCTACAGCGTAGAAAACTTAAGCTTTTTTTTTTAAAATTATATTAATATAAAATGCACATAAAAAATAAAAACGAATGAGCTTGTTTCCTCAGTATAAATCAGTTCAGGTCATAACCGAACAACAAACCTGTAGCTGAAATGGCCACACCGAATTCCATAAAGGCACTAACGTTACGTAACAACACGTGCTTAACATAGCAGATTGTCGAATTATGCGGCCCTTTTTAGAGGTGCCACTGGATTTTGTAACCTGAGCCTCACGAAAATAACAACAACATTAAAAAATCTAATAATGAGGTTTTTATTTTATTAAACACTAGCTGATGCCCACGACTACGTCCGCGTGGATTGCGGTTTTTTGGTTCCCGCGGAAACTCCTTAGTTTTCCGGGATAAAAAGTAGCCTATGTGTTATTCCAGACTATAATCTATCTCTGTGCCAAATTTCATCCAGATCCGTTCAGCCGTTCGGGCGTGATTGAGTAACAAACATCCATCCATACATCCATCCATACATCCATCCACACATCCATCCATCCAAACTTTCGCATTTATAATATTTATTTGATTGATTTGATTTGATATTTGACTACCTACTGAATATAAACCTAGTAACTAATTCCATACTTAACACCGAAGTTTAAATGTTATTTAATTTAAATGTTGTATTATTTTTAACTTAGTTTTATTTTATTCCAATTTGACTTCACAAGTGTGAATTTACTCAGGTGTGATTTTTTGAAGTGAAAACTTTGAGCACTTCTTGGTAGGGGGTAAATTTGTGAAAACGCGTGACCGACACCGTGACTGACACCGTCAACGACACCTCGCGTTCTTATGAAGGCAAAAGGTCTTAAATATAAATATAGTATACTAGCTGATGCCCGCGACTCCGTCCGCGTGGAGGTATGAAAAATAGATAGTAGCCGATTCTCAGACCTACTGAATATACTCACAAAATTTCATGAGAATCGGTCAAGCCGTTTCGGAGGAGTATGCGGGAACGAAAACTGTGACACGAGAATTTTATATATAAGATTTCGTAATTAAACTTGAATGCCTTAGTTTTACGGATTATATTTTCAGTTTTTTTTTAATTCTTTTAAATATTCTTTTTCATTTCTATCGGCAGTCCACTGTCAATTTTTTTCTGATATCAGCTGATTCCGTGTACTCTTCTTGCAGATTTCAAATTATTCGATATGGCAATGAAATTCAAGAGGCTCACACTGCATTTGAGGACTTTTTTAATGGTAAGTCTTTTCAAGTAGGTATGTTTCTAGTGGATACGTCAATATGTTCTGTTACTTTATGGCTACTTATAATCCCAGAAAATCAAGGAGTTCCCGCTGGAATGTAAAAAATTAATCCATTTAAGTTGCAGGCGGTTGTTTATAATCGATTTTTAATGTAAACCTAACATCTGGTACCTGGTAAGTATCTCCTTCAGGAGTCCTTAAGAACTTTTAAGCGAAAGATTCCATGTCTTACTTTGTAAACAAAAAAAAGACTAGAATGTTATAGAAATGTTGTAGAAACTTGTGAATATTGTTGGTGAATTAAGCTGCTTACGAAAATTACTTTTTGCGTAAAACGCAATACTTACTTATTTTGTGATGCGTGTGTAACGGTAGGTCTTTGAATAACGTCGCAAAACTTCACAGTAGATTTAAGGCCAGGGCATATAAAAAGCGGAATGGCAGCGAATCGCAGCGACGACGTGTCTAACGCGGCTTAGAAGATAGTGCTGTCTACTACATACATAATATTTAACTGACGTCAATCGATGGTATCAATCTTCAATTAATTGAATTAAATTAACTAAATTTTATTTAAAAAACAAATGAAAATTTAAACAATAATTAAAATTACATATTTTAAATTTCGGGGGCTCTTAATAAGTGACCATGCGGGATTCGGTGTTTCTATCATCGATCATCTTTCGATGAAGTATGGAAAAAGTGAGCAATCGTAATAGGCATGATGACTGATTTTGAAAAATGGTCAGTTTATGTTCGGAAGTATCTACTATTTCGAAAAAATATCTTATTTCAGCAGAAAAATAAGGTTTAGTCGATAAAATTGGCATTTGAAATTTAAATTTTAAAATTCACGCCAAAACGTTCTGCGGTGTCATGGCGTCGTTTGTGACGTCACTATTGTTTTTACCAATGTACTCTGTGCAGTGTGCAGTAAACCATAGTGTGATTGTCAAAGCTCGAAAACAAACAATTGTGACGTCATTCACTTCTTGGTGTTTTGTCCAATATGGCGGATTGCTGTATTTTATAGTTTTATTCAATCAAAATAAATAGCAATCTCACTCGAAATAGAAAAAAAAATACGTTTTTTATAATCCATGAATCCTATTTCGTTAAATAAATTCATAATTTCATTGATTCTTGGTTACTGTCATCATGCCTATTCGTTCGATGACACACTGGTGCGTGCTGAGAAGTTATGTTAGATACGTCACGCGCTTTCGCCTTTGCACTCCAAAGCTTAAACAATTCCTTTAAGCAAGGTTTTAAAGGAAAGCTGGAAAGCGTTCAGTGTGACATTCTGCCGTGGTTGCTGCCTCTTCGCGGCTCTGCATCGCGTTTTGTGTGTCCAGACCTTTACCTCCTATACCGTACAACCAATATTGCGTCACGCGCACTTGACACAAGCGCCGACGCAACTCTTTATGGGTCAAACGGATGACTCGTTAGAAAGAGTGCAAGTTTTAGGTATATATACAATGTATGTTACGGCATATGTCTTTATTATGTAGACCACTAGCAACCCGTCCCGGCTTTACGTGTTACGTGTAGTACAAATTTTCCGTAGATTTTCGGTTGGTTTTCTGACGATGTACTCGGCCATTTATACCAAACCCTAGTAAATCGCATGATTTACTAGGGTTTGGTATTCAAAACCTTATCAGTTTATCTATTGGTGAAAATTGAAAGAAAATCCTTATAGTAGTTTCTGAGCTTTCCACGCACAAACAGAGTAGCACGGCGGAGAGACATGGTTTTCTAATATTATATAGCTTACTACAGACAGTCATGGCACGTCACAGTAATTATGGTTAAGAATTATTGTTTTTTAAAAGCTCAAGGCCAAGGCCTTGTTGCATAAGTGAAAGCTACTCAAACTCACACTCATCCATACTAATCACACTAATATAATAAAGGCGAAAGTTTGTGTGTCTGTTTGTTACTCCTTCACGCCGCTACTACTGAACCGATTTGGCTGAAATTTGGAACATAGATAGCTTATAACCTGGATTAAAACATAGGCTACTTTTTATCCTGGAAAACTGAGGAGTTCCCGCGGGAACCACAAAACCTCAATCCACGCGGACGAAGTCGCGGGCGTCCGCTAGTATTATAAATGCGAAAGTGTGTCTGTCTGTCTGTCTTTCACGGCCTATCTATTCATCCGATTTTGATGAAATTTTTATCACGGAAAATTCAAGAGTTCCCGCGGGAATCAAAAACCTTAATCCACGCTGACGACTTCGTCGTGGCGAGCGTCATCTAGTTGCTTATAATATTATGTTTTACTATGCAAGTAATAAGTATCACCAACAGCTAAAAGTTGTAATACTGTGGAAAACAAGGAGAAAATCTGAGACTAATTATTTTTGATCGTGCGTTCGTAATTTAGTTTATTTTCTTTCTTAATATAAAAATACAAGTTGAACCAAAAAATTGTTCGTTCGGCTAATTGATTTATAAGATAGTTAAACAATAACACAACGATCAAATGACACATACAAATAAATTAGAGTCTGAGTCTGACTGTTTTTCTGTTCAGCACATAAATAGCTACCGGTAGAAGCAGAAATCCATTCTCTAAGTCAAAATCTATTGTTGGTATGAAAATAACTAGGGAATGTTAGCGACCATATCGAATTCGCTCAGATCCGTGAATCTGTCGCGCCGTGACTCAAATGCAATAAATTTCAATATCAAATGGACTTGGTGGTCTATAAATTTAAATTATTTACGCGCTTGTATAAAATTTGTAGAAGTAACTTTATCCTTCTAAAGCAATTTATGTTGAAAGAAACAAGCAAACCGTTTCGTCAAAACTATAAAGTCCTGAGTGTAAAGGTCTGCGCAAACCATAGTATATAATAATACTACTAAAGCTGTGGTGTAAGCACACACACTTATTCTTGTATCCCTGGAAGGAACTATGCTCTGCGATACTATACAGGTTATCTTAGCGTCGAGGATAGAGACAATAATATTATTAAACGGTTTTTGACGAGAATAAAGTGTTACTCATTCGATTACTTCAACCCATTAACGGATCACTAGTCTACTCTTAGAATTCTAGTCTAACTTGAGAAGGCTTTAGCCACCACGCTGGCTAAATACGGATTGGCAGACTACACACAGATTACAGATTAGAAAGAACATCGTGACTAACTTTGGCATGCAGATTTCCTCACGTTATTTTCCATTACTGTAGCAAGTGATATTTAATTTCATCAAACGCACATGACTCCGAAAAGTTAGAGGTGCATGACCCCCGACCACCCGAAAAAGAAATCAGGCGGGCAGACATCTAAATCATTAGATTACCGCTTACTTAGAACTTAAAGTAAAACAAAATCTATAGAAAACAATCGTAAAGATTCCCAAGTCTCATTCAGCTGCGCGTAATCAAAGGTGGGTGCGCTTGCGCAGGCTTTACATAACAAATCACCTGAGTCACTCCGTTACACGCGGAAATCATGACTTCTAATATTTTGGGTTCAATATTTAGGGTCATGATTTGGATACAATTTAAATTGGTATACCTACTTAGTACATTAAATCTTCTAAGTAAGACGCTCTCCATCTCTTATCATAGTTCTTCATTCATAGTTAGTCCGTGACTTCACAAATTTTAAGGTTTCCACGGAAAACCAGCGCTGCAGCCTGCTGTAGCATGATGCTGAGCGCAGACCTGGAGACCTGTATTTGGTCACACAACTTTGTCTCTATATTTTAGTATTAATTTGATTGTTTCATGAAATATATATATAGTGTGATCAAATAAAAACAACAATAATTATTTTAAGTTCTTAATTCTTATTGCGGTCGACACCAGTTTATCGGCAAATTCTTTAAATACCTATTTAGGTAGCTACTGAATAGGTGCAACATTTATCAAAAGCACTTATCATAGGATACAAATGTCAAATGTTAATAGTGCATTCAGACTAACATTTCCTTTCAGATTCCGTACCTACAACTGAGTTCGATGTATCCAAAGTTCGAGCGGGTTCAGTGACCCCTTAAAAGGACATTAGTAAATTAGCGACCAGTAAATTCACTAAACAACTGGCACCTTATTAGGAAACTGAGCGAATTAAATTGAACTTTATGGTTCCTATATCGATTCTTTACGTTGTTTCTACCTGCATTGCCAACTAGGATGAGTGATGTCATTCATTAATTGTGACCTTACAATAATTCAGATTTTGTCTTTGTGTTCCGTAGTTAAAACTTCGAATCCTAATCAAGCCCATCAACAATTTCATACGTGCGGCTAGCTGATGCCCGCGACTTCGTCCGCGTGGAAGATGTTTTTTTTATTTCCGACGTGAACTCCTTAATCATCTATGTCACTGTCCAGGTCCTCAACTATGCCCATGCAAACACAAACAAACACACTTTCGCATTTATAATATTAATATGACTATATAATACTAGATGATGCCCGCGACTTCGTCCGCGTGGATTGATGTTTTTTGATTCCCGCGGGAACTCTTCAATTTTCCGGGATAAGAAGTATGTCCTTCCTCGGGATGTAACCTAAGTATCTCTATACCAAATTTCATCAAAATCGGTTGAGTAGTTGGGCCGTAAAAGCGTAGCAGACATCAGACACACTTTCGCATTTATAATATTAGTATGGATTAATATAACCCTATTCTGATAAAGTGAAAAGAGACGTACCTATAGTGTGCTTTGTAGAGAGTTTTTATACGACCTCCGACGAGCGGGAGATCTCGGGTTCGATCCTCGGCATGTTCAATTAGCGAATTTATCAAGGCTTGCTTCGGCCGTGGCTAGTTACCATCCTACCGTCAAAGACGTGCCGCCAAGCGATTTAGCGTTCCGGCACGATGCCGTGTTGGTACAAAACTACAAACCGATTAAGGGTTAGCCCGCTACCATCTAAGACTGTATCATCACTTACTTAACATTATACATCTTGATAATATTGTAATGTACCATATTTTGCCAAATAAATATTTACTTTACTTTACTTTACTTTACTTTACCACTAGGTAATATTGCAGTCAAGGGCTAACTTATAACACGCGGTCGTCGTATAGGAAACAGGCTTAGTCATGTCGCGGTAGTCTAAGTTGCTCCATACTAAAGTGCACGCTCGGTGTTTTTGTCGGGCCAGACAAATTGTTTTGCCCTTCGCGTTTTAGCTTTTTACCTTGACAAAGGGTACAAAGTAAAAACACTACGCTTTTTGTTGCCAAGTGATGTATTGTTTCAAAATTATTATTTTGAACTTATTGTTCTTTTAAATGAGACACCGCTGTGAACGGCGGTAAATATGTTAATGAACAAACATGATATCTGGTCGTTTGTGTCGGCTGTTGGCCTTGAACTTGGCTTTAGTTTTTGATTTGATTTTCAACGGACCGTAAATAATGGACTGGTCGAAGGTTGATAAAACGTGAATTTTGTTGAGTAATTAATATGTAGGTAAACGCAATGGTAACAAGTCACGGCCGAAGCCTCCCACCAGGCCAGACCAGAGAAAATTCAGGAATTATAAACTCCCAAATTGACCCTACCCGGGACCTCCCATGTTAAGACAACAGCACTCTACACTGCGCTACGGAGGTCGTCAGGCTGAATCAAGTAGAATATTCTAATTTCTAATTAGCTCTGACAGGTTGGAAGCCGCGTTGAACTCTTTTCCACCGCGAGTTCCAGTCATAAAGCTATAGGTAAATATAATAGCACAGTCACTCATAATACCTATTTGAATCAAATCCCATTTTACCACTATCCCTATCTATTTTAAACCAATACTAGCTGATTCCCGTGACACGTGCGCGTGGTTTAAGTTTTTTAAATCCCGCGGGAACTCCTCAATTTTTCGGGATAAAAAACCTGTCACTCTCGAAGTTCTCAACTATGCCCATGCCAAAAATCACGTCGATCCATTGCTCCGTTGCGGCGTGATTGAAAGACAAACCTACAAACAAACACACTTTCGCATTTATAAATTATAATATCAGTAAGATAATTACGCTATTCTTTAGCTATAGCTTCGTGGTTCCAGTCCAGGCTTAACTCGCGTTCTTGACCGTGTTTTAAGTCGTGACCCGGTACGATACCCGCCCTTGCACCGCGAACTATTGTCTGCGAAAGGTCTGCGCTTCTGAGAATGCGGTTGCGACTACGTAGTTTCGATTGATATTTCCTCAATTTAAATGAGAGCTTTTCCAAGGGCGGAAGCTTAAAAAAGTTTTGCACGACCTGTTTTTTTTGTGCAGATTCGATGGCAGGTAGATAGATTTAGATCGTAAACATTTCATAATATCCATACTATCCATACTAATATTATAAATGCGAAAGTGTGTCTGTCTGTCTGTCTGCTACGCTTTCACGGTCCATCTGTTCAACCGATTTTGATGAAATTTGGTACAGGGATAGGTTATATCCCGGGGAAGGACATAGGCTACTTTTTATCCCGGAAAATTAAAGAGTTCCCGCGGGAATCAAAAAAAATTATCTCTGCAACCGATTTTGATGAAATTTGATATAGGGATAGGTTGTATCCCGGGGCAGGACATAGGCTAGTAGACATAGTTAGTAATATTATAATTATACTAAAGTGTGTTTGCCTGTCTCTATATTATCTGCTACGCTTTCACGGCCCTAGAATTTTGGTAAAGAGCTATGTTGCATCCCGGGTAAGGAATCCTACTAATATTATAAATGTAAAAGTTTGAATATGTGTAAGTTTGTAAGCTTGTAATTTTGTAAGTTTAGATGCAGTTTGTTACTCCATCACGCTGCAATGATTGAACCGATTTGGCTGAAATTTGGAATGGTGATAGCGTATAACCTGACTCAACACATAGGCTTTTATCCTGGAAAATCAGAAAGTTCCCACGGGAAAAATTCACAACCCACGCGGACGAGGAGACGGGCATCATCTAGTTGCCTACTTTTGATTAAAAGTTTTTATTTTCCTTTTTTATGGCACATTGCTTCCAATAAGATTAAAGTAAAAGTTGAAAGCACGTTAGAAAAAGCAACGCACTATTATTTTTTCTTAACATGCATTTATTTACTCAACGATCATTGAACACATTAGGTATTACGTAAAGAATATGATGGTCGTAATGATGTTTATTTTTTTGCCCAAACATGGCTTAAAGTAGCAATTTGTTAAATGTCATTTCAGCACTTAACGTTACAAGTAAAATATAAAACCAGACATGTGCGTGTCCGGCTCACGCACCTTGGGTTCCGTAAGGTTCTTGAGAAAAAATATTGTAAAAATACTGTTATTAATTACTAACGATTTAAGACTTATTTCTATTTCGTGGTTTAACAACGTAGTAAAATATAATACCTGTATTATGTACCCATGTATAATACTATAAATAATATGGTATAATTACTATACCGTTATCTAAAAAAAAGCAGCGTTATGTTTCGTATGTTAAGAAAAGAGCGATTGTCTACTTATAAATAATAAAATGTATATTCAAGTACCTTTTTTTTCACATGAATTTCTTGATTTTTAGTTTTTTAATTCGCATTCGATATCAATTAAGATTTTGAAATAATTATTAACATAAACACAAAGAAAAATATTCATTAGTTAATTAAACAGATTTGCTTTTATTTTATTTTTATGCATAAATAGCCTTTGGTGAAATCCAATATCAAAAATAAATCACAGGCGCTGATATTTATGAAGTAATCTGCAATCTGAGAAGCTATTAATACGATAAAGCTATGATCATCCTAGCGACAGGTCATTTAGGACAAATTGCAAACGCAAACATAGATGCATTCCCATATCCAGTTCTGGGATCGCAATCTGACGCAACCAAGAACAACAGATCAGACGCAGTACTGGCTATAGGGATATGACTAAATATTATTATTAAACTTATGTACTTAAGCAATTTTTAAGAGCTGCCACCGAGTACATCTACATACTTTCCCGGAGTCTAACTCCTCCAACTTACCTCTTTAGACTTTATAAAGCATTTCCTGAAAGAAAAATCCAATATCCATCTTTGAAAAGGTGTAAGTTGGAAGAAACTATAGCACACTATAGCATATAACATTAGATATTATCAATTTAAATGACCTGTCGGCAAGTGCACGACGGCAAGACAAAGTGTTGCGGAACAAAAAGTCGCTAATGTGACCGCACGATAATTAGGTGAAACGCAATTTCTCAAAGGTGGCGACACCGGCGGCGTCTAGCGGCGCCTGGATGCCGGATGGGTGGATACGAAAAATTGGCTGGCGTGTTTTAGAGACATTTGTTTTAGTGTCAATAGATTAGGATTCGCGGGGTCAAGTAAAATGAGGTCTAGATAATATGCAAAATACATACTTACTAGAGTTTCAGAGTCTAATTTCATAATTATACTTACCTCGCAACTTTTTAGAGTTGTGTGCGTTTTAATCAATTTATTTAATTTGACAATTTGTTGACATAAAAAATCCAATATCCAACTTTGAAAAGGTGTAAGTTGGAAGAAACTATAGCACCTATATTAAATTAGATATTTTATCCATTTAAATGACCTGTCGGCAAGTGCACGACGGCGATAAGACAAGATGTTGCGAAACAATAAGTCGCTAATGTGACCTCACGGTAATTTAAGCTAATGTATGTACCACAGACATAATAAATATAAATCTGTGGAATGTACGTGAAATACAATTTCTCAAAGATGGCAACACCGGCGTCTAGCGGCGCCTGGATGCCGGATGGGTGGATGCGATAAATCGGTTGGCGTGTTTTAGGTGACATTTTTGTGTCAATAGATTAGGATTCGCGGGGTCAAGTGAAATGAGGTCTAGATAATACGCAAAATACATACATTAGTATGTATGTATTTTGCGTCTCAGAGTCTTATTTCTCAGTTTCAGAGTCTTATTTCATAATTTTACGTAGGTATCTCGTAACTTTTTGGAGTTGACTAATGATAATTCGGATGGCGTTTATTTTTGGTGTGTGTTGTATGCATAAGTTTAAAGATAAATGAACTAAACATTAGTCCTTGTGATCTCTATTATAGTAAACTAGCTGGTGGCCGCGTCCGCGTGGTTTAAGATTTTTAGGTTCCCGTGGGAACTCCTTTATTTTTCGGGATAAAAAGTAGCCTATGACTTTCCAGGTCCTCAACTATACCCATCCCAAAAATAACGTCGATCCGTTGCGACGTGATTGAAGGACAAACCAACAAACAAACAAACAAACAAACAAACACACTTTTGCATTTATAATATTATAGTATGAATAAACCATAATTAATTTAAATTCACTCAAAGGTTAAAAATAGTTATTAACACAGATTTACTGTAGGTACATACGCGATATAAATGCATAGCGTGTGCGAATAGTAACAGTTTGGTGATAATGTATAGTGTCCAATCGATTTTGCAATGTTAATACAAACTCAAATTCACTGTTACTCAACAGTTAGGTACTAACTCAAACTCAGATAGATTATGGTTTCAGACCTCGACCTAGGTTAAAGAGAGCGATTTTTAAACGACTTCCAAAAAAGGAGGAGGGTATTTTTTAAATGTATGTCGGTGCATATCTCCGTGGTTTCTGAACCGATTTGATTTTTTTTTCTATCAATCGTTAGAGGAAGCTCTCGAGGTGGTCCCATAAAAAATCTGACTCCAAATCCTCAACCCTGACACTATAAAGTTAAAAATAAAAATTCTTTCCAAAAACCGACTTCCAACGCCACTGTAAAGTACAAAATAATATTGATTTCTACCCACTATGTTGAAGTCGGGCGAGTCTGATGCGTCAACTTTGCTTATCCTTGTTATACCTGCCCGACTTCAACATAGTGGGTAGAAATCAAAATTATTTTGTACTTTACAGTGGCGTTGGAAGTCGGTTTTTTGGAAAGATTTTTTATTTTTTATTCATTTGGCAATCAAAACAGATTACAAATAATTTAATATAAAAAATTCTTTTTAAACAACCGACTTCAAACTCCCGCGCCAACTTTACAACAACAAGCACACGCTATATAAAGTACTTATTTTATTGTTGATATTTTAAAAACCGCTCCACCCAGTCAAAAGTTCTGAGGTAACAAACATAAAAAAAAACCGGGCAAGTGCGAGTCGGACTCGCGCACGAAGTGTTCCGTACCATTATTAATAAATAATTACCTTTGTTAATGAACCGCAAGACTAACTTTGTTTGTAGAGGTTTATTGTTAATATCAAAAAAACTATGCTAGTTAGAGCATTGGCTATACTTTTCCTGTAAAATATACGTAAATTCCTATTGACCATAATTATTTCAAATTTTTCGATAATTCGATAAACTCCGGAGATAAGGGGGGGGAACGGTATTTTTTTAGACATTTTCCCCGATAAATCAAAAACTATCATAACTAAAAATAATTAAAAATCTGTTTTAGAATGTACAAAGTAAACCCTTTCATATGATACCCCACACAGTACAGTTATCTCACTTTTAAATTTCAACCCTCAGATTTTCCCCCCTTTTTAAATAAGAACAAAAATAATTTCCAATTTTTTTTCATTCCAGTGTCTTTGGGCTACTAATATACACAACTATTCCAAATTTCATGTCGATAGCTTCGGTAGTTACTGAAATAATCGAGTGTGACGGACGGACAGACGGACAGACAGACGGAGAAAGTCGCACCATAAGGGTTCCATTTTACCATTTTGGTACGGAACCCTAAAAAAAATATCTCTTACTTTTCGGGGTAATAATAATAATAAATTATTGTGAACGAAAACATCGCGAGGAAACCTGAAAGCAGCCTGAACCACGGAATATGCATTCGCCATATTCTCGAAGAAGTGTGAAGCTACCGCTTCACCAGTTCCGGTTCCAGGTTCAAAATAATATCTTGTGTTACTAGATCTTGGGTACTAAAACGAATTAGCATTCTGTTTCAATGTTGCGTGGAGAGTTGAGACTAGTCGAGACCGAGTATTAATTAGGTATAACTGCCAAATCTTTTCCAGATGGACAGACGAGGGTTCCTTTTTACCGTTTTGGTCTCTCTCTGCGTCGTATTCCTCATTACTGAGGGTCGCGACCACTTTCCATTAATCTCATAAGGGCAATAGTTTTCTTGCCATAATAACGCGTTGGGTTCCCAAGCCCTCCCGCATACAACTCGACTCTTAGTCGAGTTGTATGTTATTTCAACTCTTACCGGGACGACCGACGGCATAACGTCCTTTCCGAGGCACGGAGGAACCGAAAAGGATTTTAGCCAAAATGGTACAATTGTCTCTTAAATCGTTAAAGACAATAATCACCCTACAATCAGTCCCAAACAAATTTATGATACTTTCAGATCTAGCACTTGATACTTAGTGCCGGAAGGTCACATTGATATAATATTTTGTTTTTAATTACCGAGTAATTGCTTTTAAAATCGTGCCCTGATATTATCTATGTATCTGTCACGATGTTTGATTTGTTATATATCTGATTGTCTGTCTATGATAACAATAACAAAGCCTGGTAGGAAATCCTTGAGGCTGTGACATGATATCAATAATTAACTAAGTATAGCACTGATTAGAACTGAATTCTATGTATTATTAATTAGTTCAGTGTACAGGAAAGGAAATATTTGTTCTAGTTTAAAATATCTTTATATGACACCGACATACTTAATTGCTCTAGTCACATACCTACTTTTATAATTTTTTTCTACTGTCAAAGTCAAATGCTTAAAAATTTAACTTACTATTTACTAAAGAACTTTATTTACATTTAATTTAATTTCCTTTTTCGTTCAGGATTTTTCACTTTAGTGTTTGATAATATTTTTAAAAGTCGGCATTTCATGTTTATAAAAGCTTAATTTAGTTCGTTGACCCGGAACTTTGGTGATTGACTTATTATAAAATGCATGTATATCACAAGTCATAATAAGTTTTATGTCAATTGCTATAAAAACCGTAACATGGGCGTGGTAAAGTTGTAATGTCACGTTTCTTGTAGTTGTAAGTAATCAGGGTGACGGATTTTGCGTTTCAATTATAAATTGGGTTCAACCAAGCGTTGGAAATGTATCTAATTATTAATCGAGCTTGTCTTATCCACAAGTACTCGAGCTTACTTGATTACTTGTGGACATACACTTTATTACCTCTTAGTGTATGGGCACGAAATGAGCGGAGGCGGGGCGACAGCGGCAGCGGGGCGATGTGATTAGTCGGAGAGCTGGCGACGAATTTCGCCGCAATTAATCATTTGAATACTTTATTCACGTTTTAAACCGTTAAATTTGTCTGGCAATTTGCAGGTATCATTGAAATTACTCAATAAATACGTGACTAAAATTTCAGATTGCCAAAAGTATATTTTTTGGGAATTTTAATAAAATATTTTTGAAGAGAAATAACCGCAAACGCTCTACCATATTGGCAGGACTGGATTCGCCAGTTGACGAAATTATATTTTTTCACAATTTCAGTTTGCCTAAAGGGCCTTCCCGAAATTCGTCGCTAGCTCTCGTACCACATCGCCCCGCTGTCGCCGTCGCTCGGCCATCGCTCATTTCGTGTTTGACGCCTTAAGGTACCTCTTAAGGTAATAATAGCGTATGGCGTATGTTTTCTTATTATATGTAATGAAATAAAATGGCATTATTTCATGAAGGACACCGGTTCACATTCTACTGAGTATAACACGCAAGAAACTCAGCAGTAATTGCTCTTTTTATTTTAAACCTGTAAATCAGTTTTATAGGTACCTTGCTTTTTTTTGAATTCCCGTTTATCTATAACGGTTAAGTAGGTATGTATATAACATACCTACTTAATACTACCTACCATTTAAATAATTATAATAACATGCGTAAAACTGACAGAAGGCCCTGTTTTTCAAAATTAATTCTCAATAAACCCCCTAGAGCTAGGTTGTACTTACTAGGTACCTACTGCGATATTTTTCTTTACATATTATCCAAATTCGTCTTACATAACTTTTGAAACACTTCACACTACGTACCTACCTATCGTAAACTATAATTATTATGCACATGAAAACACTTTTATAAACAAACGAATGTATGAATGAAGACTAAGGCTAAGTGCACAACCAATATAAAAATCGCGCGTTATATAATGTTTTTTTTTCCAGAGCTACTTTTATCAATTGCAATAGGGGTTGGATTTAATACAATATGGGTACCTATGGATTTAATACAACTGCCATGCCCCTAACAGGTTAGCCCGCTTCCATCTTAGACTGTATCAATCATCACTTACCATCAGGTGAGATCGCAGTCAAGGGCTAACTTGTAGTGGATAAAAAAAATACATTGTGTTCACGACTTAACAGTAAGTTAGATAGTGTAAATAAATAATCATTATATGCAGTCAACCATTGTGGCCTAATGTATGCAAGTGGAGCAAGGCTGTATCGTCGCGCACTGGAGTGCTAACGTTTCCTAATCGGATGTTATGGCCAGTGGTGAAGTGAGCGTGAAATTCTCGTCGACGGCTCTCTTTAAACAAAAGGTAAGCGCTAAGGCGAGCCGCATCGCACGGATCGTACTTCGCTAACTAGAAAGAACTAGACTACAAAATCCAGCGTATATAAAACGTTGTAGGTAGTATTTTAAGCGCGTAAGTCGTATCTCCTAAGAATTTAAAAAATGTTTTTAGTATCCTAAGAAATTTGTTCAAACGTATTTCCAATAAAGAAAGGAATTTACTCGTAATATTTTGGCCGAGTGACGGCTAATGAGTTTGGGACGAGTGGCCTAGTTGTGAGAACGCATATCAGTCGATTGCGAATGTTAAGCAACGTTGACCCAAGTTGGTAACTGGACGGGTGACCGAATTTGAATTTGGCATTTTCGTTTCCTCCGTGCCTCGGAGAGAACGATAAGACTCAAGCCGTCAGTTCCGGTTATTATCACTAAAATTTAATAATAATCGTTACAAAAACCTTAGTGTTTAAAGTCGAGTCGTATGCGGAAGGACGTGGGAACCCACCGCATCATTATCCCAAGAAAACTCCAACCATTATTTGACTAAGCGAAGGGGTCACGACCCTAAGTAATGTGGAATACGGCTCAGAGAAAGATCAGGTGTAAAACTTTTCTTTTTTACTTATTATTTAAAAAGAGCACAGGAGGTACACGAAATTTCAAATTATATACAATAATTATGCGGATGTTTGTGGTGCGTCCCGAAATATTATGTGGCCCATCTTAATATGCACTTACACATAAGTATGAACGTAATAAAAGATAATATTGGTATTTTTTTATTGAATCGAAACTATCATCCTGATTCTAAAACTTCGTGTTTACCCAATGTTCCATACCAACTATTTATGATATTAAGTATGACAAAGTCAAAAAAATAATAACCAAGCAGAGTAGGTACTTGTAAAAGTCATAATAAAGTACTTATGTTTTCACCTACCTACCTACCTACATATATTAATTAAGTATATTAATTGTTTTTCGGACTATTCAAAATACTCGTGAACAGATCCGGAAGTTGTCAATATACTTATCAACTTTTTTCTGAGGTAACAAGAATTTATATTTTAACTACAATATGTTCATTTCAGACAAGGTATTTTAAATATTAGTTCCGGTTGTTATAGACTGATTGAGCTCGCGTCGTTATCAGTCAATTTAAATTGTCAATTAAGACACTGACAGCCCGTCATAGGTCGACCTTGGTCACAAGCTGAGTTAATTAACTGGACCTAGGTCACGTTCTGAGAAATGATGAAGTACATACTTGATAAAAGTATGCAATTATTGCTAAACCTTCGGTTGCCACTGGAATTTTTAAGGTTACCCAAAGTTTCTTTTTTGACATTATCACTAGCAAAGGCTAAGTCAAACTCAAAAGTTATTTACTTGTATTAAATTATTTTAAGTGTTGTTGTTGTTTTTATTTAACATCTGAGTAGGTATTGTTTGGGTAAAATGTATACTTAATTATTATTAATGCGATAGTGTGTCTTTAAGACGTCTTCTACATTTTGACGGCCCATATGTAAACCATTTTTGATGGGTGCAGAGTTAGGTTACATACCGGGGGAAGACAAGCTTTTTTATCCCGGAAGATTCAAGATTTCCAGAGGGAATCAAAAAACCTTTATGAACGCGGATAAAGTCGCGGGCATCATCTAGTTTATAATATTATTATGTAAATAATAATTTTAATTACTTGTGTTTATTTTTACCAATTTATTGGTGGCGACTGTACGCAATATATTTCACTAGATGATGCCCGCGACTTCATCCGCGAAGATTGATGTTTTTTGATTCCCGCGGGAACTCTTCAATTTTTCGGCCTAGCCTAGCCTATATCATTCCCTGGGATACAACCTAT
Organism: Erebia epiphron; assembly: GCA_963932025.1. Taxonomy (NCBI): domain Eukaryota; kingdom Metazoa; phylum Arthropoda; class Insecta; order Lepidoptera; family Nymphalidae; genus Erebia; species Erebia epiphron. Next base: position 12,632,880 of record OZ009952.1, on the reverse strand, counting down.
CCCTGTACCAAATTTCATCAAAATCGGTTGAGTAGTTGGGCCGTGAAAGCGTAGCAGACAGACAGACAGACAGATAGACAGACACACTTTCGCATTTATAATATTAGTATGGATTTACAAAATCAGGTAATTAATAAATAGTTTGAATAGGGTTAAAGAAGAATGAGAGTAAAGCTATATTTAGATATTATATTTCTTTTAGCATAAAAATTCTTTCCAAAAAAACCGATTTCCAAAGCCACTGTAAAGTAAAAAAATAATTTTGATTCCTAGAGTCGGGCGAGCCTGATGCGTCAACTATGCCTATCTTTGTTATACTCGCCCGACTTCAACATAGTGTGTAGAAATCAAAATTATTTTTTACTTTACAGTGGCTTTGGAAGTCGGTTTTTTGGAAAGAATTTTTATTTTGAACTTTTTAGTGTACTCTAAACCTACGGCTTAGGGGTGCAGTACCCTGCAGCATCAGAGTTGAGGAGTTGGAAATTGGGTTTAAGTATGAAGTCGTTGCTTGACACCTACAATATTAATTCACCATAAAAAATCCTAAACCACTATGTTTAAGGAGTTCTGTACCCTACAGCATCAGGGTTGAGGAGTTGGGACTTGGGTTTAAGTAGGAAGTCGTTGCTTGACACCTACAATATTAATTCATCATAAAAAAATCTTAAATCGCTATTTTTAAGGAGTTCTGTACCCTACAGCATCAAAGTTGAGGAGTGGGGCTCAGAGTTGTATCGTATACACGTGACTTGATACCTACTATATGAATTCACCATCAAAATTTCCTAACTCACTAGTTTTGATGATTTCATGTAGTACACCTACAGCATCAGGATTGAGGATTTGGAGTCAGAATTTTTTATGGGACCACCTCGTGAGCTTCCTCTAATCAATGAAAAGAAAATTGTTCAAATCGGTTTAGAAACCACGGAAATATGCACCGACGTAGATTAAAAAAAAAAAAAAGATACGCGCCGATTTGAGAACCTCCTTTTTTGGAAGTCGGTTAAAAATAAACTAACGGAACGCTTCGAGAAAAGGTAGATAGCTGTGCCCCGTTCCTTTGGCTCGTCTTGGCGGGGTCACTCACTCCCGTGACCCTAGATAAAAACGGGACAGTTAAAAAGTCTTCTACTTCAGATTCTGTTCAATATACTATTTAGTAACTTTACTGTCTAAGGTGGATAGTTTGATATTCTCAGTAAGAACAATTAAGATAAGTTAATAGGTAGGTATAATAAATCGTTAAACTGAGATTTATATTGTTAAATGTTTTTGTTTTATTTTTTGTATATCTATTTAAGTAGCTGTCTACTTAGTTAATGACTTGAGATTATTTGTTTGATAAATGTCTATTTGGTTTAAATATACCTACTTAAATTATAAATTACTGAGTCAATAATAAGACAATCAGCCGTTATATTCAAGATATTTTTCTATCGATAAACAAGGACCTATTGTAACACAGTTTATTATATGCACTTTATTGGTATAGATAATTATTAAACTGTAAGTATGTATAAACCCAAAAAATTACTTCAAAAATGGAGGAGGTTCTCAATTCGGTTGTAGGTATTTTGTATGTTTGTGGAAAATCATGTTGGTGCGTGACACGTAATCGTGCAATTATCCAAGGATATGGCTAGGTTAGTCTAGTCAGTTGTCATAGCGCTTTCTATTGCATGCGCCCGCGCACGATTACATTATTGTCATGACGCAGTGGGCGTGGTTGCGCACTATTGCTCAGGGTTTATGAGGAAAATAAGTTTTAAACTGTGATCTATGTAGATTGTATACAAGTCTCAAAAGTTTTATGGCATAGATCATTAAAGTAATACACTATCAACGGTCAGGGAATCTGAAACATAGTTGATCCCACCCTCTACAGTGTAGTGTCAACTGTCACAGACTAAGAAGATAGGTTATCTCTATCTGCTATGAGATGGAGACGTCTAGACTTAGCAACTACACTGTGGGGTGTTATGGGCAAGACTTCTACTTTCAAGTTTTGTAACGATCATTATTAGGTATAATATATCTACTAGTGATTATTAGACTGCTTAACGTGCTCTCCCGAGGTATGAAGTCAACGAAAGGCTTGATCTTCCTAATTCGGTCACCCATTGATCTAACGACTCGGGTCAACTATTACAATCTTTTAAATGTATGAAAGGAAAAAATTACTGACTGCCTGACTGACTACTCAGCTCAAAACAATGAACGGATCGCGTTGAAATATACCATACACGTAGCTATTAAGAAATAGACATCCGCTAAGAACGGATTTTGGAAAATTTTACCCTTAAGGGGCTAAAATAAGGGTTTGAAATTCGGATAGAAGCTAGTGGACTTTTATGCGTTGTGACTTGTAGAAATTAGACCACTCGTCTTTCTTTTTTCCATTCGTAACTAAAATCACGTTCTGGCCCCTCAACAGGTTTTTTTGCACTTTCTTCCGCATCCAAAGCGCGTGTCTCCAATATAAGGATGTTTAGCATTCATCGCGGACACAGATTTTATCTTCAATTGCGCAGCTGACTTATTGCCTGCTTTAGTCCACTTTCCAAATCCACTTGTAAAAACCACGAAATGTTATGTAAAATGACACTGGATATAAATCTAACGTGTAATAAAAGAGATTCATGCAGGCTTACGTAACTTTTTTTTTATTTCGCTACAAGTTATAGCCCTTGACTGCGATCTCGCTAGGTGGTACTGATAAGCGAAGATGGAAGTGACTAGCAGACTTGCCAACCGCCCTATTCATTATCTCAGTGGCTATCAAAAATAAAAACCACTACCACACTAACCACATATATTTATTTTATATATTTTTTACTAGATGATGCCCGCGACTTCGTCCGCGTGGATTGAGGTTTTTTGATTCCCGCGGGAACTCTTTAATTTTCCGGGATAAAAAGTAGGTAGCCTATGTCCTTCCCCGGAATACAACCTATCCCTGTACCAAATTTCATCAAAATCGGTTGGACAGATGGGCCGTGAAAGCGTAGCAGACAGACAGACACACTTTCGCATTTATAATATTAGTATGGATCCATTGAAGGTTTGCATTGAAGGTTTCATAGTAAACTTTCAATGATTAAATCATCATTGTAAGAGCATTTCAGATTATTTGATCCGATATCGGATATCGGATCCGATAGGCATATCACTCTCACGTTTTTCGGTACGTCTTGCCGTTTAGGGTTGTATACCGAAGCTTTCCACCAGTCCAAAACAACAACAATAGGGATGATGCCTGATATCAAAAATAAATTATTTCTAACTGATTATTAAATAGAGGGTCTTCCAAAAGACCTAAAATTCACATCCTCGGTTAGTTTTAAGTTTGATAACCATTTTAAAATATAGATTAAAAAACGTGCGTTGAAATTTGATGACGTCACAACTATGAATTTCATACAACTTCCACACTAGAAGTGCGTTTTTAAGTTTGATAAAAAGTTGCTGATTTGATTGAGTTGTCATCATCCCTATTCGGTTTTACTTGTACCTTTCTACCGCTATGATTCTTTGTCTCTTCGACAAAATTAATTATCTTAGATATCCATAATAAATAATGTGTGGCAAAAAGATCAATAAACACAAATACCAATATTACAACACAATGCACAACGTAACCCGCGTAACGCCATAGCTTCCCATTTTTTCCCACAATTAACTTTATAATTAAGTCAGTTTCCGACTTCTGCAGTGCGTAACAATCTTTACCTACTGTTATAGTATTTTCTGTATATGTATGACCTGCAGCTCTAATCTCTTACTCAGTGGATACTATAACAATAGGCGCCTAATATAAATCATACTAATAAGTAATATTATAAATACGAAAGTGTGTGTGTGTGTACACCGCAACGCAGCAACGGATCGACGTGATTTTTGGCATGAAATTAAGGAGTTTAATAAAAAATACTTAATCCACTTGGATTTTAAATAACGTGAACAAAATCGCAAGGTAAAACTAGTAGCATACAAATCAAACCAATGTTCTACATTGTTATGATATAGGTATTGTTTGTAGTAAAGTATTTGCATGAGGAAAACGCACGCGTTATGTAAATGAGCTTTTATAGTACGAACAATAGCTATCGCAGTTCGCTGAACTATTCGTATCTGTATAACTTACAGGTTCTACATGCATATTTTAGTCCACACTAACATTATAATGCGAAAGTGTATCTGTCTTCGACCAACCTTATCCTTACCTTATCTTTCTCTTCAACCGATCTTATCAAACGATCTTTTCAACCGATCTTCATTCTTCTTGTGTATCTTTTCAACCGATTTTAATGGTATAGACATAGGGCGTATCCCAAAAAAGGACAATGGCATTATATTGAACATTAGAAAATACATAGGTACAAAACCTCACTGAGGAAGGTACCAATCTTTTCCAGAGTCGTAACAATAGTCTTAACTCTAGGATGTTTGTGTGAATAGCTAAATAAAAGTACCTATAACTAAATGGATGATCTAGTCTTTCCTTCTAATAATATATACATATCCCGGAGTTCCCGCGGAAATGCGAGCCTCATCTAGTACTTTATAATAGGTAGTAAGAATATAACCGATTGACCTGAGATGCGTAGCAGAACCAGTAAATCGCCGAAATGGCTCGACGAATCGCTGAGCTAGCTAGCGTGCACAAGTTTTGAAAGCCAGTTTATGCATTACATGGGTAAAAACTGCTCAATAGCAGATCTATTATAACTAGGGTAAGCCGTGCTTTTATGCCTTTATGAGCTGTGCGCCACTGAACATATCTGTACCAAATTCATCAAAATCTATTGAAAAGATGGGCCTTGAAAACGTAGCAGCAATATCCATATTTAATGTAACGTTTACGTAATATAAATATGGATATTGTATGTACGCAGTAGGGCGCATGTACGCAGTAGTCAATCTATCTAATATTCTGTTATCTTTAATCTTGCACTCCACCACGCTGGCAAAGTGCGGATCGGCAGGCATCATACACCCTTGAGAACAGTACCTAGGTACATAATTCGAAGGTCTTGCGCCGCCTGGATCCAGCGGATGCTGGATTCATAGATACTTAATCTTTATATGAATGACACCTCTTCAAGATCTTGACCCCTAAAATGCTTAATGCTCTGACTGATAATGTACTTAACTAGATCGTTGGTGTTAACGACAATATGTACCTCCCATTGTTGTCGGATTAACGTCATTATCCGTAATTGCTTAGCCTTGTCCATGTATTTAAGTGACATGTGATATTGATGTAGAAACCTTCATGTTTGTATTATGAAAATGTTTATTCTTATTACCTATCGTGTAATCTGTCACCTAACCTACACCTCAATCAATCAATCTAAGTAGGTATCTATACAAGTTAGCCCCTGACAGCGATCTCACCTTATTGTAAGTGAAGATGCAGTCTAATATGGTAACGGGTTGTTAGGGATACGGCAGTCATATCAAACCCATATCCCTAATAGGTCTCTTTACATCGTACCGGAACGCTAAATCGCTTGGCAGCACGTTTTTGATTTTCTGGTGGTAACTAGCCTCCCGCGACATCAGATCAAAGACAATTTAGAAAATATACATTCCAAAATTGCCCCTGCCGGGGATCGATCGCGGGACCTCCTACATTTAAGACCACAGCGCTCACTACTGTACAAGGGATGTCACCAAAGTGATATTGAAGCGTAATTTATATTAATGTCCTCCCGATCGAAATTCGGCCGCAGCGGCCTATCTCCAGAGAGATTGACCATCTACGCGGGAGATATTATAGTGCACTACCGTGTGCGCATATGCAGGTGCACTCTCTGTTCCTTTACTCTCATAGCCCCATGGGACGGAAAATCCGACACGACCGGAGAGAGATCAGGAAGCGTAATTTATACGAATATATAGGTACGTTTTAAGAAATTAAATGTCACTTGCTTCAAACGGTGAAGGAAAACATCGTGAGCAAACCTGTATGCCCGAGAGTTCTTCATTATGTTCTCGGTGAGTGAAGTCTGCCAATCCGCATTTAGCCAGCGTGTTAGACTATGGCCAAACCCTTCTCATTTCGAGTGGGCCGGCAGTGGGTTAGAATGATGATGATGATCATTATGTTACATGGTGTTTTGTTTTACCAAGTTCGATTTTCCGCAACGGAAATGGGAATTCCATACAATATTCACCATGCGAACTTAGATTAGCTCGCGACTTTCCTTTACGTGATCCGAATCATTAATTTGACGTTTGATTCATCTACTGGTAGAAGGAAACGGTTTGGGACATTTTGCATTGTAATGTCGTAAGTGATGTAAATTTTGTTTTAGATTTTTTTTTATTTGGACGTGGGCGAAAGTTTTGAGTAAACCGGATTAGCAAAAAAGATTTATTTTTATACGGAGTTACTTAAAAATACTAAACTAAAGAGTAGCATCACAAAAATATTTGTGATGCAACTTTTCAAAATATTTAATAAATATTCAACAAAAAACAAACAAAAGTTTTTGATGTTTACTCAAGACACTTTTCAACTCTTTAGTAAAGACAGATCGTTCGATGAAAATGCGCGTCACGTTGAGCAAAGCTGTCATAGAGCAGCCAATTTTTTTGTTTTACAAAACTCAAGACGCCATAGTATGTTTATATTAACCCTGTATGGCTATGTTTGATCAAATGCAAACAAATTCGTACCCATTAAATAAAAATATTATGATTAATAAGCTCTACATTAACATCTAGACAAAACGCAATACGATTTGTTATTCAAATGAGACAATGTCTGGTCAAATGATAAAATACGTTGAATAAGAATGAAAAAAAATGTTGTGGCGAATAAAAAACTATGTCATGTGCAATATTTGCAAATTTTTGAAATATTCATTGTATAATTACGTTTTCTTGTCTCTTTCTTGTAGGTTAAGTTAGGGTTCGACATAAATAATAATCAAGTAGTGCCCGGCACTTAGGGTCTATCGGATTAATAAACCTAACAGATTACAATCTACCGAAAAATAATCCGTTATATTGTAATCATTCGACAGCTTACAATTTCGCGAGTTGGATTATAATCTAACGGTTCTAACAATCTTACGGTGACATATCCACAACATTCGACTCCAGCACTGCTTTTGGCATCAACTGATGCGTTCGAGTTCTTTGCGATTGTTTAAATATCTCTTTTCTTTTTATCCGATCATTCGAGACAGATTGAGTAGACGATTGTAATATCAACGTCCGTAGTTCGATGAGTAATGATGACATTGACATTTGTGTCCAAACCGGTGCCGGTGGGTGCGTATGATTATCGAGCACTGGAGCGGACATGCCAGCTTTACGAGTTTATGACAATCACTAGCTGATGCCCGCGACTACGTCCGCGTGGTTTAAGTTTTTTTGTCTCCCGCGGGAACTCCTTAATTTTTCGGGATAAAAAGTAGCCTATCTCACTCTCCAGGTCCTCAACTATCCCCATGCAAAAAATCACATCGATCCGTTGCTCTGTTGCGACGTTATTGAAGGAATTGGAAGGAAGGAAAAGGAAGGATTGAAGGAAAAACCAACACGCAAGAAACAAATACATTTTCGCATTTAAGTATTATATTAGTATGATTGTGCTGTAGTTATTATGCAGTATGGAACTAAATTCATCTCATTTATAGCTTAGGGTAACCCAATATTTTTTTGCTCCTAATGCTTCCTACCCTCGATTGGTATCAAATTCGTTCGGTTATCTGCAGATGAGTGTAGAAATAAAGTACCTAATATTGGTTAGGTTATCTGACTTCTCATTTTAAGTAGCCTTGAACTGTTTTTACTGGGCAATCTATTCGGGACTTGTCGTTTCAAGTTGATACTCTGATTCTTAAAAGCATCTCTTGTCTGGTTATCAAATGAATGGATGTCGTTGTGTACCAGGCATCCCTAATCAAACAAAGCAGGCAGCGATAAAATTCTGAATACGTAAAGCATCTTCGGACAATGGAACCTTCAGCGGTTGTATACGTACAATTTTTTTTAATTTTTTTTTGTTTTTCAGATAATTTGGGCGGCGAGTGGTGGTGCCGGGTACAATTGCCCCTATGGTCAACACTGCGTCTTTGAACCTGCCCCGCCGGGTCGGGCACCGTCCTGCGCACAACCAGGCCTAACGTACTGCCTACACCCCGACCCTTATCCTGAGTAAGTTGAGTTTTACCCATCCACAAACTATAATTAATAAAAAACTTTACTGAGGGAAAGGTTGACTCCTACCATAAATTAATGAATGGAAGGGGTCACGTCACGCCCCTTTCCATTAATCAATTAATGGTAGTAGTTTTCTTGGGATAATAATGCGGTGGGACCGTGGGTTCCCACGTCCTTCCGCATAATACGACTCGACTAAATAATTCTGTCAATGAGTGAGTGAGTGGTAATCGAGCTATATATAGTATAATATATATACATATAATTAGGATACAATAAATTAAATAAAGAAATGATAAATTATTATATTTACAAAAAATATACGCCGTTAAATTCTTAGGTTTTTGTAACGATTATTATCAGATGTTAGTGATAATAAACAACCGGGACCGACAGCTTACCGTGCTCTCCGAGGCACGGAGGAATCAAAAAGGCCAAATTCAAACCTCCAAATTCGGTCACCCATCCAGTTACCGATTTGGGTCAACGTTGCTTAACATTTGCAATCGACTGATATGCGTTGTCACACTATAATTATAGTATAAATCATGCTGGTTGCATTTCCGCATTGGAGAGCCAGCGCTGAAATATTTCGCAAAACATTATTGGCACTAAGACTCCACGGCCCCAGGGTCTCCACGGCAAATGGAACAAAATATATTTAACTCTCTACGAGAGAGGCATACATCCGCCGCTTGCCGGTTTCAGCCTTACAAGTAAAAATTTAAATTTTTCAGAAAAGTGATCCGGAAATTGGTCGAAGCGGGTCAATATGACATCCGCACGCTGCTCTCCGACGAAAGCCGTGACGAATTCGACTCGAAGAAGAAAGACAGTTACCCGTATGGCTATGGACCTAACTCGCTACCCCACGTCGACCAGATTTCCCTGGTCGATGAGGGATACAACAAGGACTATAATAACAAATTCCATAGTAAATTTAATCACGGTAAGTGCATGACCAGCCTTATTTTATTATGTAGTAGCTGATTCTCACGACTTCGTCCGCATGGATTGAGTTTTTTGCACAGACCAAAATGTAGACTGAGAAGGAAAGATTTATTAGCTGTAGTGTGCCGGAAAAGAGACGGCATTAAGCTATGTTGGTCGTAATAGGAGAAAAAAATCAAACCATAGCTGTTACCCGTTCTGGAGTTCAAAAAATCGTGGCAGGAATTTTTCTAAGCTCTTTATAAGACCCATGCAATTTTATTTAAATTACTGTCAGTTATATTACAACGTCTACTGTTTTCCACAGATATCTTCTCCGACAAGACACCGCTACAACCGCCATCATCAGCTGACCCCTCTCCATACAACGTGAAAGCCTACCAGTCTTCCAACTTCACCAAATTCGGCTTCCAAGGCTACCACACATCGCCTCCTACCTTCTGGAATCCCTCTATCGGCCAATATGAATATGACAATAGGAGATTGAGGCAAAATAGTGACGTGCCGAATCTAAATATTTATAATCCTAACTATTTCAATTCGCCGTTGTACCAGAATTATGAGTCGGAGTGGTTGAGACAAGCGTCTAGTGGCGTGACGCAGTACAACCCTAATGAGTGGTGGAAGTAAGTTAAAATTTTATTTATTTATTAAGCCTGTATTTAGTGTTTTTTAGTATATTTTTTTATTTTTACGATGAGTTATATGACATCCCACAACTGGGCAAAGACCTCCCTCTTCTCCTTCCACTCTTAGGTTTCGTACGCACTGTTAAGTTTTCTTGTGTTCCTATGTGTAAATTATTATTTTTTTTAAAATGATATGAAATGTGCACATTTCATACCCTGTAAATGAGTTCGAAAGTTAAACTTCCCGGCCTAGGCCCGTAAAGAATGTATAAATTTTCATTACATATCATAAGTTTGAATTTGGAGTCTTTCTTCCTGAATATCTTGTAACTTGTTATGTTTTAATTTGGCCTAAATAGTTTAAATTTGGAACTCTACCGTATTACGCGTTCAGCACTCACAGCGCAAAAAAAAATTAAAAGTAAAATATTTATTTTTCATCTTTATAATATTGAAAGGCGGGAATTACGAGTAACTACATACCTAATCGTTATAAATTATTATTTAAATGTGACGAAAAAATGAGTTCGAGTGAGGATATTATGGATTTAGATTGTAAAGTTACAAAGTCTCTTGTTTCATTTTTTAGAAAAGCACTATACACACCTCGACCGGGAGAGCATTTCTGGTCTCGTATATAGAACACTCGACCAGAAAACGCGTACTTCCCGGTCTCGCGATGTAATGTACTATTATTCTTTTCCATAAAATATGGTATATTTACGGTAGTTTCTTCTTTTTGGATTATAGAAAGGGGGCATCGGTCATTAAATAACCCCGCGGTGGCCAGTTTATTTTTGGAAAGTCTTGTCAGGTTAGTCCAAATATATGAATAATAAATAAATCATTTTTGCCATCAGATACATATCCCCGTCTCGCTCGGACGCGGACGTGACGATCCAGCGCTCGGTGACGTTTCCAACGCGAACTACCACCCTGCACCACAGCAGGCGGCGACGCAACGCTGAGCTGGTGGCCGCTGCAGCCAAGAGGACCCTCACTGGCGCTGAGGCTTTGAGGATAGCGTTGGGACTGGCAAAGTTAGTTTTTTTATTTTTATTATATATGTCACCGTAAGATTGCAAATACCGTTAGATTGTAATCCAACTAGCGATATTGTAAACTGTCGACGGATTGTGAACCGTTCAATGGTTCGAGAGTCAATTTTTGAAATATTCATTGTATTTACGTTTTCTTGTTCGGGTTAATATATCTAACAGATTACAATCTAACGAAAATTAATGCGTTAAATTGTAATCTGTCGAAAGTTTACAATATCGCTAGTTAGATTACAATCCAATGGCCTTTGCAATCTTACGGTGACATATACAACATATACCTCCTCACTAAAATTACAATCTAGCCTAAAAATTAGACTAATGAGTAATTTTTAACCTAAACTTATAAATCATCTATGCTAATATTAAAATGAAAAATAAAATTCAAACTTTCGCTTGAAAGTTTGAATGGATAGATGGATCGATGTTTGTTACTCAGTCACGCCAGAACGCCTGAACGGATCTGGATGAAATTTGGCACAGAGATAGATTATATTCTGGAATACCGAACACATACAAATAACACTTTTTATCCCGGAAAATAAAGAGTTCCCGCGGAAACCAAAAAACATCAATGCACGCGGACGAAGTCGCGTGAAACAGCTAGAAATAAATAATTACCTCCACCACCACCTCCACTACAGCCCATTAACGTCCCACTGCTGAGCACAGGCCTCCACTCTCGTAGGAGAGCGGGATTTAGAGCTTAGACCCACCACGCTGCTCCTATGCGGGTTGGCGGGCTAATAATAATTACCTATTGTTAAAAAATTATGAGTATGGAGCAGCAATATTATTGCCAAGCCGCTATGGGCTCCTTAAAAATTAAAAATTTTTCAGCATAAAAGTTCTTCAGATAAAAATTATACAGTACTAGTTGATACCCGCGACTTCATCCTCGTGGAATATGTTTCATTAATTCTCTTAGCTCTTTATTTTTCTAGGATAAAAGCCTATGTCACTTCAGGTCCTCGACTATATCCATGCAAAAATTCACGTCTATCCGTTGATCTGTTGCAACGTGATTGAAGGACAAACGAACACACTTTCGCATTTATAATATTAGTCTGGATTTTGTGTACTTCTTAACCTATGTCTACCGTAGCGAAGACGAATCAGCGGAGAGACCGAGGCGCCAAGCGGGAGGGAACACCGAGGAGTTGTGCCAAGTTAGGACACAGTTCATCACCCCGCGCGCCGCCCTCAACAACAAGGGCAACTGGAGATACGTGGTCAACATGCCCGACAATATGACACAGCTTGTGCGAGCTGAAATTTGCACGTAAGCTTTTTTCCATTATATTTTTTTTTCATCTTTCTCTCCCTAAGTATAAGCTGAGTATCAAAGATAGTTTGGCAAAAAACAAATAGCTCATCATTTTTTCTTTTTGATCAGTAGGTATGTTTTACCATACCCAACTATTCATTTGGAAAATTTTTAGACAATATGTGCAAAAAAACATTGAAAACTGTTATGGTTTAAGTGTAATGTTATGTTTGTCTTACCTATTGTATGTTATGTTACTGTATATTTTTCAAAATTAAAAAAGAAATTAAAAAATATTACCTATACTACCTATCTTGAAGTCTACTGTCTAGGTTGGAAAACGCACTCTTAAAATATTGTCACTAGATCTCCCTCTTTGTGTCCTCCTCATTTGTGTATTCCTCATTACTGAAAGGTCGTAACCCCTTTCCATTAATCACATAATGGTAGGAATTTTCTTGGGATATAATGCTGTAGGTTCCCACGTCCTTCCGCATACGACTCGACTAAGAGTATTTAAACTCTTAGGTTTTTGTTACGATTATTATCAGATGTTAGTGATAATAACCGGGACCAACGGCTTAACGTGACACGAAAAGACCAAAGGAAAAGGTTCATTTTAGGCCTACTCTTGTACACTCTACCACGAATAGAGGAAAATACATAGATTGTATTAAAAATATAATAATTTAGAACAGTAAAGTAAATAACGAGCAAAAAAAATGAAATAGTATTTCAAGTTTTCGATACGTTTCCAAGATGGCAACCTTCAGCCGTAGAGAAGGCAGTAGGCGCGAAATGTATCAAATGTCATTTCTGACAGTCACTGTCAAAATAACGTGTTTTTTTTTGAAAACGTCAAAAAAAAATATGAATCCGCCATTGTTACCCACTCATGTTTAGTGTTCCATAACTTGGAAACCACTGAAATTACGACGAATTCGTAGATTTGACCAATAAAAACTGGTCTAGAATTTTATTTTCCTTCATTTCTCTGCTTGTACAAGACTTGGCCTACGCCCTATAGTACAAATCTGAACCGTCTCCTTAAATTCCAAATTCGGTCACCCATCCAGTTATCAATTTGTACGACCGTTGCTTAACAATCACAATCGACTGACATACGTTGTCATAGCTAGGCCACTCGTCCCTGAGACTAATTAGGTACCTCACTTGAAGTCTGGATTGGAAAACGCACACCTAAAACATTGTAACCAGTTCCTACTCTAATAAATACTATCCGGGGCGGACGCCGTTCGAGTGACCCACCCCACGCCTTGAGGATAATCAGAAGCTTGGACAAAAACATACCGGACAGCATCAGCACAGCTTGTGCGAGCGTGTAGGCAAGTTTCTTTTCCGAAGACAAAAATTTCGCTTGAAAAAGCGATAGAATACCTATGCATGCTTATCAGTATTGCTTTGAAAAGGGTCCTGTCGTAGATGAATACGAGTAATGCCCGCTTTCACCGACGACCCATAAGATTTAAGGGACCCCTTAGCATATTTAGGGGCCAGTTAGGGGATCGTTTCCGTTTCACCACTTTTAAAGGGTCCCTTAGTGACTAATGGGTCCCCTAAATTTAGGAGATGCATTATTTGTCCCATAAACCTTCACATAAGTAAAAGAGACTTCAAAAGGACGAGATGGATAGTTATTTGTTTGATTTACTTGATAATTTTGGTATTATTAGGTATATGAGTATGTGAAATTCTGTATGTTTGCAGTTTGCACATAGGGTGCATTTGGAATGTGGGAATCAATGAAAAAACTAAGCGAACGAAGTTGCGGACATTGTCTAGTATTTGATATAAATCACAGTCGAAGACCTAAAATATATCGAAAACGCCCGAATTAAGTACTTCAACAATTATTAACTAAAATTAAAAGTGTTACCTTTGTTGGAAAAAAAGTAACACTCATAAAAATTTCCAGACAAAACCTACTTACCTAAAACAAACTTTAATGTAGGATGCCTGAGTACCATATTATTATGGGTGTATTTAAATATTTAACCTAATAGGTGGATCCCTACCTACTACCTACTGACTTACCAACCTATTACAGCTACGAAACAAAGAAAAAAGGTTAATTTATTGCTTACCCAACGGTTTCTTTTGAATGGATGCACTATCGTTGTAAAAAATCTGTCCCATATGGAGGAGTCTCATAGTTATGGGTCTGTTGCGTTCGTGAAAACAAATTTTAGTTACGGGTTGGTTTAGGGGACCTTTTAGCTTAGCGGTCTTTTAACTATGTGATTGTTTAGGGGATGTTGGTGAGACTGGGCATCAGTCTCTTATAGACATTTTCAGTTTTTCACATGCCGCGGTCCTGCGCCACCAGATTCAGCGGCTCTCTGCGACTTACTTGATTGTATCGGTCCACCTAGTCACAGAATACTATTACAACAATCGGACCTAGTGGGCCAACTCTGCGAGGTATATCGATGATCTGTAGGTTGGTCTGGTACGTGCATAACTGCATGATAAGTATTATCTATTGGGTTCCTATCTAAATGCAAATCTATACTTCTATAGTTATATATCTATACAATGATCTATACTAATATTATAAATGCGAAAGTTGGGATGGATGTTTGTTACTCAATCACGCCAGAACTGCTGAACGGATCTGGATGAAAGCCACAGAGATAGATTTTAATCCCGGAAAATTAAGAAGCTCCCGCGGGAAACAAAAACCCCAATCCACGCGGTCGTAGTCGCAGGCATCAGCTAGTGACAAATAAAAGAATTCAACTGAACAAAAACGATAGTAATTTATTATTGCTGTTCATCAATAATTAATATTCTGCTTAAAATTACCATATTCTAAGTTCATGATTCAGTCTCGGAAGCCTCTTTATTACTCGAATATTTAATTTTTCCTATAATATTCAGTATTCCTCTTCGAAAATTGAAAAACTGTCGTTCATTCATCGAACTCAATTCTGGTATTAAGCTTTTCAAGTAACATTCGGATGGGGATAGTGCAGCTTTGCTGAATGGTGAATATTGTGACAGTATTCTTGATTGTGTGCCCTTTATCTTGGTAAATTTTCTATTGTTTTGTCCTCTCAGTTCCGGTAGAGTTTTAACTTGTATTTTACCATTAAATTCCATACTATCATCGCCTTTATCTAAATCTCCTTCAAATTTTGTTTGTTCTGTTTCCGTGGCACTATTATCGTCACTTTGGGAATCGCTATTATTATCTGTTTCTAAATCACTCTCCAGAGTTTCGTCAAAATCTTCCTTAGGTTTTGTTTTTGTAAAAGGTTTCAAGTAATCCAAATAATGGGTCAAGTAGTATTCTTTTTTTGTTCTTCGACTTCGTGCGTAAGAGGACCTGATAGATCTCCATCTTAATCGTATCTCGTCCGCTAAAATCAAGGTATAGCAAACAACACATAATATTCTACTCTCTCATATTATATATAGCGCCATCTACTAGGAAATAGCTAAATTACATAGTCAAGACTCATGGCCAGAATGCAGAAAGCGGACCATACATTCTTTCAATTGTTTTAGCTACTTCCGAAAGATGGCAGTGCAAGAAATATTTTTCATTTTGAGATTCAAAATAATGTCAAAACAAATGAATATTATCTAAAATATGCATTTAATTTACCGTCACAAATAATTCGGTACCTACCTTTTATTAATTAATTAGAATATCTAATATCTAAAACAATACAATAAGTCACAGATCTTACCAGATAATCCCACGAATTTTGCTCCAACCAATCTCCACGCTCTATCTACTGACGGCTTGTTATTATACTCTACGTGCTTGTTATTATATAAACAAGGATGTCGTTCAATCTCCATCACAAATTCAACATTAAATCGCATGTCGTCACCCATTATTATTGACATTTTGACGCACGTTTTGTCCCTGCCACTTATAAGTCACAACTAAATGTTTCGTGTAGCGCGTGTGACACAACAAAATGGATTCCCGAGCGCGGTAAGCGTCTATTGAATAGCGCTGCTCCAAGGCTGTCTATCGAATATCGATGTTTTAACTAGAAATTTGTCATCGAAAAAAGCATCGGTTGGATCATAGACTTACTCGTAATATTCAATTTATTTATTAGGTATATGTAGGACATACCTACAGGTGTCTCATATGTTACGTCATGTTTTGGACCTCCGGTTCGGAAAATTTCTACTGAGAAGAGCCGGCACTAATTTACCTTGGTTGGATAATAATTCAATGAATGTGACAAATTCTATTGCGGGTTGTATGGGTAGAAAAATAACCTTTTTTTTACATTTTCCTATTAAATATTGATATACAAATAGAGCATTTGGCTAAAAAACTTAGCCAAATGGAATCTTGTGCTAGGATAAAGTGAATTAATATTCTATTTCTGTTTGATGATTGGCTGATAATAATATTATTTAGATGATATAAGTTAGGTATACACTTTTGATGTTGTAATTTTTAAGATAGCACCTGGGACTCTATTGGTATAGTTGAGGATCTGGAAGTTACTTTTTATCACGGAAAATTAAGGACTTTCCGTGGGAATGAAAAAAAAAACATTCCACGCAAACGAAGTCGCGGGCAAATAGTGATATGCATATATACCAGCGCCGCCGACGATCACGTTATAGACGTCTTGTCTTAATGTTTTATGTCGCCTCCCTACGACAGACAAAACATTAAAGCGGATTTGAGTGCAACAGGGACAGAAGACTCGAACACAACAATTTAATACTAATAATTTTTGTTTTCTCTCTGTCTTCGGGCGATGAACCAATTTTATCAACGAATTTTGTCGTGTAGACTGTAGATAATGACGTCACGATGTTTGACCTTCATACAAAATGGAGTTACATCTCTAACAACTTTTTGTCGAACAGCATAGTACCCGCTATCTAAGTGGAATTTTGATGAATGCTAAATAGTTAGTTACATTGTCTACGTTGGCAATACCTATTAGTTTTTTATTGTTTTATATTAATTATTATAAACCAATAATATCTAAACTTAAAAAATATAACTAATGAACATACTAATTACATCACTACTAGTGACATCTGTTGAAGAATAGCAAAGTTCTGAAACTCCGAAGAACCTAGTTAGCTGATTTTCTTCATCACAGCCATTAAGTATTCTGTGCCCAAGCTAAAAAAATTAATAAATTATTATTATTTTTGTTTGCCAGGTCAACGGAATGCAGCAGATTATGT
Source organism: Erebia epiphron (assembly GCA_963932025.1). NCBI lineage: Eukaryota > Metazoa > Arthropoda > Insecta > Lepidoptera > Nymphalidae > Erebia > Erebia epiphron. The sequence goes on along the minus strand of OZ009952.1, from coordinate 12,615,589 downwards.
GCAATACCTCTTGGATACAGTTCGCGGTGTGAACAAAAATATATTCAAAAACGGTTAGTGGCGCTGGAATCGAGTGGTCAAAACTTATATACCGATGTTTTTTGGATCCCAAGCTGTTGCCAATGTACTATAGTAAATAATAATAATTAATATAAAATACTGTTTTTTTGTGATGTAATAATTAAGTTGATGCTTGCTGTAGTTTGTAATTTTGTATGCTAGAATGTGGTACCGCTACTTGATACTAGATGGCGCTGTATGCTAAAGCTTTTAAGTTTTGTGAAAGCTTTTCGCATGAAAATGTACCTAAATACCTTTCGATTTGTTAGCTTTGTAATTATCATACTTATTAATTATTTTTCTTTTATGATTCAAATATTTTTCAGTGTTTTTCTCAAGAATAGTAGGCAGTAAATGCAGTCATGGCAAAAAACAATTCGATTATATTACAAAACGAATCTTTTAGATATTAAAAGCATCCTAAGTGCAGAGTATTATAGTTATGTATATAGGCAAAGTAAGTAGGTATGTACGAACATTAATAATTAATCAAGTTGGTATATAATATTACAGATTAATAATTGTAAATAGTAGAAATATTATTATTTTTTGTTAGTATAAAATATCATTCAAATTATAATATACCCTTAGCTAAAATAATGTATTATTAGGCAGTCATTTTACATTATTATCATCAAAGTTTATCATTACTATATCTAGACTTAAGAATATAACATAATAATATTGTTATATTGTGATTTGTGACATTACTTTATAGTATTACATTCTTCACATTTCTAATAATGATAAATAAATAATTGATCTCTAGTTATAGATAAAATAACAATCCATTAAACAGCTCTCAAAAAGTTAGCGTTTATGTTAATATTTTCTATGACATTTTTAATCAATTGTTTCTTAGCAATAAACGCAAACTATTTTGGAATGATTTTGGACTAGTTTACCAAAATAAACTCATCTCTATTTGAACTTCAATAGCATTAATTAGATCGGTGGTCTTATTAGGTAAGAATCATTGCTACAGTGTGACGATCCCAATCACCCCTGATTGGTTAAAACACTCTTCCGCTTTTTGTTAAAATCTATGATAGCAGCAAGAATACCATAAATTGTGCAGGTTTTACTTAATATGGCTTATATTTCTTAATTTTTTTTTCATAATGAGTGCAACCCACGGAGCTTTCCTTAAATGCAAATATAAATGCCTTTTTAAAGCTTAGGTGTGACTCTGAAAACGTTATACTCTGACAATAGATGGAACGTTAAGAAAAATCAATAAGCAATTAGTTGTTAAAATATCTATGGGTATCTAAATATTTAATTGTTTTATAAATTGTAAATGTAGGTAATTATGAATTGCTACCATTCTGTGAGTACTTATTAATTCGCTATGGGAAATTGTAAAAAGGTACCAAATTAATATAATAATAATGTGTACATCTATGATTTTTATTTTTTTACATCCTTTTCTCAGTATTTTTCATTAGAAATGAAATCGCGTATTTAACGGGTGAATTTAGGTTCAAAAAAAAAGATACGCGCCGAATTGAGAACCTCCTCCTTTTTTGGAAGTCGGTTAAAAATGCTACGGGAACTCTTTAATTTTCCTTGATAAATGATTTATTTATTTCACATAGGACAACTCATGTCATAAGTCAAGACTCCACCACCGGTTCGGAAAATACTATTGTGTATCCATCTTCAGGATGCAGCTCTGTATCAGATTTCATGATTCCTGGAAAATTAGAGATCCCCCGGAGTTTAAAAACCTAAATCCCCACGGATGGTGTCACCGGCATTAAATAAAGAACAGGAAAAATATTAGGTACCCATTTAATTGTATGAAACACTATAGCTGATGCCCAAAACTTCGTCCGCGTGGTTTAAGTTTTTTTCATTCACGACGAAACTCTTTAATTTTCGGGATAAAGCTATGTCACTCTCCAGGTCCTCAACTATACCCAAGCCCATAAATCACGTCGATCTGATGCTGCGTTGCGGCATGATTGTAGGACAAACAAACACACGTTCGCATTTTTAATATTAAGTATGATATTCAAAGAAGTGGAAAGAACAGGGCAAAAAAGGTCCAGTGTTGTATCACGTCTTTCTTACCTTACCTTAAAGACCGATTAGGGTATAGGTTTAATACAACTGTCGTACATAGGTACAGGTTAGTCCGCTACCATCTAAGGCCTCAATTAAACACAAGTGTCGGTAAATCTATGTTTAAGACCGGTCATCCTTGAGAAGCTTTTCTTAGTTGATGTTTCATTAACACCGGGCCTTAGACTGCCCGTCATCACTGACCATGGTGAGATCGCAATCAAGGGCTAACTTGTAGTGGGAGAAAAAAAAATTAGTACAATCACATTATGGAGACGCATTTCCGTGATTTGGGCGTACTTATCCGATTGATTTAATACTAGTAGAGGGTGAAAATCCACACTGGGGGCCCGTGGAGCTCACCCCGGGGTAAATGGGCCTACCTTAACAATTTGTGTCGTAAGCAATACATACATCTCTTATTTGTTGACCTCTAATTTTATATGGTATATATGGCATTACCTATGTATTTTCAGTTTTACACAGAAAATAAAATTGTACCTGATATGGGTCATTAAGAAAGTAATAAAAAAAAGGTGGTGGTGGTGGTGGTGGTTGGTGGTAAAATGGTTCAATTTAAATAACTGCTTACTTGGCACCTATTTTTAAATTAAGTACTGGAACATAAAACATTGTTTACTTTAGAACACTGAACAATACATGAAATTTAGCTTCCTAAGTTGGATCAACATTACGAGCTTTAAATAGTCTGTAGGTATAGCTAAAGAAGAAGAAGTCTTTAAAAAGAACGTTCAAATACTGCATGAAGATAATATTTCATATCATAAACAAAAATTGCTACGTGAATACCCGCATAAAATAAAACCAAAAGCACTCAATCCAGCGCCAAAACTCGCGCTTTTAAAATAAAAATCTAAGCAAAAAGTCGCTCGACACGCGTAAAAGTAAAAGAGGAAGCGGGGAAAAAATCAATGCTTTGCGTTTTATGTTCTGTGCGTGTGACAGATCGGTTGTCATGGCTACCACGGCGGGGGAAACCATGGCGGGAAAAAGGTCGTATGAAAATGACAGTTGAAACAAAATGGCGCGTCCGCTTACCGCGCAAAGTTAAGATTGCCGCGCATTAAATTTTACGCTGTTATTGTTCTATTAAGTCTTCGGTATAGTTTCGTGCGTCGTGCGAGCGAGATAGAAGATGGGGTAAGGGAGCCGGTAATCGATATTACGCACTTTTGTAGCAATAAAATTGGCGCGTTGCAAGAACGCTTGCACGCATAACGCATTGCAACCTTTTTAATTTTTGATGCTGTTACAATTTGTGGGAATGCTTTTTGGTGAGCTTTCCGAGTGACTCAGAAGCTTTGGCTATTTTTTGAGGGATTTTTAGTGTTTATTGCTATAAGCGAATAGACTCATTTAGAATGGTAAATGTAGATTAATATCTAAGTAGGCTTAAGGTACATAACTAGAGTTTTAAAAAAAAATTTAAAAGCTCACAACGATTTGAGAAAAGCAATGAATTTTAAATTAAAATTGAATTAGTTTCCTTTCTAGTTTTATTTTTGTATATTTTGCCTAATTTTAGACTTGGGGGTAATTAATATGGGTTAATAATTACTATTAATTATTATTATACATATTGGATAGAATCAGGCGTTACTTTGCGGAAGTTCATACAGAATTTTTTCTGTTGGCGGATTAAAGCAAAGTAATTGTATTCTTTCCTTGCTATATTATTATACACTTTATGTCATAAGCACTTTACTTAGGTACACATTTTTCAAGCAACAACATCATATTACGTTATTACGTTATATTATTACGTTCAATGAAAGTTCAATGTCATTCATGGTGCTAACGTATTTGTTTCATCCAAGGTGTTAACATACGAAATGTACTAATAAGTATTCTGTGCTAACAAGTCATGAAATTATTAGATGATGTCCACGATTATGTACGCCCGCGTGGATTTAGATTTTTGACAAATACCGTTGGAACTTTTTGATTTTCAGGGATAAAAAGTAGCTGTAAGCAACGGTCTCGATTTACATAGACGGGCCCTGTCAAACAAAGAATGTGGACCTATTTTACTAACGCCATCTAGCCTGAAAACCGGGACAGCGCTATGGCGGGGACAAGGACAGGGCTATACAGGTTAGGAGCGTGCTCTAAAGGTTGGACGCCCAATTTTTTTCTATGAAAGGGCCCATCTAGTACCTACATATATATCGATGGCTGTAAGTATATAAGTTCTCAACGTATATCAACGTCAAAATCCGTTAAGCGAATGGGCCGTGAAAGCGTATTAGACAGATAAGTACACAGACGTTCGCATTTATAACATTAGCATGGAATTAGTAATTATAGTTGCCAGCAGAAATATATAGTTACCATTTCAAATTGGATTCCAATTTCATATTTAATAATATTTGTTACAGGATAACAGATGTTGAAAAATGATGATTACGAGAAACAATGTAATGATGTTAGAGGGAGTAAGTAATTTTTATGGTAGGTAGTGAAAATTTGATGAGTCACTATTAGTAAGAGGGGCTGCGGTGCAAGCGTCGAATGACTCTACATTATACATTTGCAAAATTACATTTATCTTGCATTAATATTCTAGTTTATTTTATTGACAACCTCCCTGGTGCAGTGGTGAGCGCTGTGGTCTTAGAAGTGGGAGATTCCGGGTTCTATTCTCGGCAGAGTCAAATTGGATACTTATTTATAATTTAAGAACTTTCTCTGGTCTGTTCGGGTGGGAGGTTTCGGCCGTGGCTAGTTACTGGTAAGGACGTTTCATTAAGCGATTTTGCGTTCCAGTACGGTGCGGCGTAGAAGCCGATTTGGGCAATGGACTTAGTTTCTTTTTTTTTTACTACAAGTTAGCCCTTGACTGCGATGCCACGTGATGTAAGTGATGATGCAATATATGATGGTAGAGATAACCTGTACGGGTACAGCAGTCATATTAAACCCATCTATATCTATACTAATATTATAAAGAGGTAAAGTTTGTGAGTTTGTGACGTTGTAGGGGGTAATCTCTGAATCTACTGAACCGATTTTGAAAATTCTCGTACCAATAAAAAGCCACATTATTTGTGAGTGTCATAGACTTTACAAGTTATTAACCTGAAAAATTAGGAAGTTCCCGTGGGAATTAAAAGAAACTTAAGTCTCGCGGACGAAGTCGCGGGCATCTGCTAGTACACAATATAACTGTCCTACCCCTACTAGGGGCCATTTCCATCTCAGGAAGAGTCAGTTTGGGAATTTATAATATATGAATTTTCACTGCCTGATCTGGTGAGAGGCTTCGGTCAGAACTAGTTACCAGAATACCGGCATGGACTTGCCGCCAAGTACCTACCTAATTTAACGTGTTGGAACAGACTGGGGGATGGGTTTAATAATATAACTGCCATACCCCTAACTCAGGTATTCTACCCTGCTCTAACTGTTTACCTACTAGATGATGCCCGTGACTTCTTTCGCGTGAATTTAGGTTATTCAAAGTCAAATAACTTTTATTCAATTTATAGGTAGGAATACTACACTTATTGACGTCGAGTTATTTATAAAATAAATGGTGATAATCAGTAACGGTATCTTAAAACTAAAGCTACGAGGGTTCCAAACGCGCCCTGGTCTGAGAAGAGCCCACAACAAGTTCAGCCGGGGGGTTTTTTTTTTCATTAAGTATCACCATTTCACAAATCATCTTAACTAAGGAACTATCAGAGCCAATAGATCAAATCATTGCCAAGCTTTTATTGAATTGTTTTTCTGGGATGGAAAGTAGCCCATATCCTTTCCAGTGATGTTATCTCCGTACACAGCATATTCGATTGAAAAGATGCGAAAAAGCGTAGCAGCCAGACATATTATAAGCGCGAAAGTTTGGATGGATGGATGTATGGATGGATGGATGTTTGTTACTCAATCACGCCAGAACTATGAGTTACAATCTGGAATAACATATAGGTTACTTCTTATCCCTTATTATTTTTATTGAAAATTAAATGGTGCCCGAAAAAACCTCGTTTTTAATATGGAATACATACCATGCCTTCTATGGATTATTTTAAGTTATAGTTATGGCTTTGAAACCTAGTATAAACTAAAATTTGCTCCATAATAGGTTCGCTTGAATAGATCTTAATGACATGCTATTACTATTGGAACCGCACAAAGGTTAATAATAAAAAATTATATCCCCCGCTCTATAGTTAGGGTAATTGATTCGTTGCATCGTGTTTCTTTACAAATTACTGCAAATCTATAGGAAACTTGAGGATAACGGCAATTTTAAAAAATAGAAACTGTGTTAATTCCACAACTAAGTAAGACATAGTTTCTACTAGCTGATGTCCACGACTACGTCCGCGTGGATTGAAGTTTTCTGATTTTCGCTTTAATTTTCCTGAATAAACGGTAGCCTGCGCGTTATTCCAGACTATAATTTATCTCTGTGCCAAATTTCATCCAAATCCGTTCAGCCGTTCGGACGTGACTGAGTAACATCATACATACATCCATCCATCCAAACTTTCGCATTTATAATATTAGTATAAATATACCTACTCTGTTTGGATGAACTGAAATTATGTATTATGATTAAGACGAATTGCGTGATTGTCGATTACGATTATTTATACGATTACGTATAAATGGACGAATTTTATATAATACCAACGGCTAACAAATATCTGTCTTATGTATAGAAAAGTTTTGATAGAAAACTTAGAAAAATTTTGAAATCTTAAAAAGACGTACTAAGCTGATTTAATAAGTAGAAGAAATAACTGACTAGTTAATTTTTATAGTTAAGTAATTAACTCTTGTCAGTAGCAAGAGGCGATCCGTGCTCGGTACGCTGTCGTGCTTGGTCTAAATTTATTTTGAGGAAAGTAATGGAATTTATTTTAACAGAATTCACTCTCTCAAATTTAAATCAATTAATTCTCTTATCAAATCCATTATTTAGTAAGTACCTAAAAAAAACTTAACTGGCTACAGAAAAACGAAATAAGTTCATGATTTCAGTGTTTAACACCCGCATACCGCATAAGTACGTACCTACCTACTAGCACGTAATATTCTGTGCTACTAGATACATCGATCAAACACATTTTTCAAGTTCGAGTTACAAGCTTAAGCTTTTTTTGCCTCTAACATTGCACGAACATTGAATTTTGATTGTACATAGATTTTTATCTAATGCAGATATTTTTTTCATCATAGGCTTACGTTTGACCACAATCACACCTGATGGGAAGTGATGATGCGGCCTAAGATGGGACGCGCTTGCCTAGGAGATGCTTATTCACTCTTCATTAAAAGATACCCGGGTTGTAATTGGTGGTAAGGGAAACACACTTTTTGGTAGAGATGTAAATTATACTAGATGATGCCCGCGACTTCGTCCGCGTGGATTAAAGTTTTTTGATTCCCGCGGGAACTCCTTAATTTTCCGGGATAAAAAGTAACCTATGTCCTTCCCCGGGATACAACCTATCCCTATACCTAATTTCATCAAAATCGGTTGAACAGATGGGCCGTAAAAGCGTAGCAGACAGACAGACAGACACACTTTCGCATTTATAATATTAGTATATGGATAGATTAAATTATACTCTTACTTTCCCTTTTATATTTTAAGGCAACGAATTGCTGGCATAGGTTTCTTGTGCTATAGTTTGCTTTAGGCACTAATAATAACTACTCATGTATCAAAGCTTATGAAGGGAAAATTATTAAATTATATTATTAAATTATGTTGTCAGGTATAATATTTTTAAACCATAATTTACATTACGATATTTTATTTTGATCAAAACCACGTCAAAATGAAGCCCATTTCAAAGCACGCAAGCACTGCGCATGTATCGATCGCGCAGCCGAGCTTACTATGAACTTACACTATAGAATTAACTGTACATTTGAATTTAGACTATATTACTAGAAAAATATGAGCTATTTTTGTGAATTTTATTGTCTTAATTGTAAGTCGCACTTTTATGTTGTTGGTCTTTGTGATTTTAACATTTAAACCGTTTATGAACACGTACGTATAAGTACAAATATATAGGTATAGCAAGTTAGCTACGCAAGCTCATACAAATTAAGTGATGGATCGAATTACGTTATGTGATGGCAGAGATACAATAAATGTATGTGCAAAATTATGTTATAGATTTGTTTATGTAGTGTTTAAATTATATTAGGATTTATGATTGATTGGTAAAGCCCTGAATTCAATCAAGACTTTATTATGACATACGACGTTGTCGTCCGCGGGGATTGAGCTTTTTTGGTACCCGAGGGAACTCTTTGATTTTCCGGGATAAAAAGTAGCCTATGTGTTATTCCAGACTATAATCTATTTTTGTAGCAAATTTCATCTAAATCCATTCAGCCGTTCTACCGTGATCGAGTAACAAACATCCATCCATCGAAACTTTCGCATTTATAATATTAGTTAGTATAAATAAATGCGGCGGGCTGAATTTTTGTTTTTTTTGTTCCAATACAAGTCACCCCTTAACTGCAATCTCACCTGGTGGTGAGTGATAATGCAGTCTAAGATAGTAGTTGGCTAACCAGTTAGTCAATACAACTTTTTGTTTATGTAATTAAAAATTATAATTGGGGTAATAACAATTCAATTCCTAATTATCAACGGTGATTTTGATCAGATTACGCATATATATAGTCCCACAAACTTATCTGGCCCGGTGGCCAAAATTGGAACTAATTTGTATGCCTGTTTAGTTTTTGTTTTTATTTTATTGTACATAGATTCTAGCGACACTGTCACCGGGTCAAATAAGTTTGTCGGACTTTAGTTTGCATAACCACAGTTATTTTTTGCTGCGTAGAGATAATATTATAATTTAAATCTATTTGAGCATCTTTCTAGGTATATGACGCAAGATCTTCATGTTTTCATAATGTATCAATATATAATCGCACAGACTATGCAGCTGCTTTAACTAATTCGGCCACCGTAATAAACTCTAGTAAAAGTAGAAAGTGGGTGATAATTTCAATAAATTATTTAGAAAAATGGCTTTTGGAGTTGTAATTGCTTTTTAAAATTTAGAATTTATAGCTTGGCTGTATTGAATAGAAGCAGGCGTTATTTTGCGGAAGTAGGAATTTTATTAGAAGAAAATCTGAGATTACAAGAGTATGTGTTTGATACAAGCTCTCTCTGCTAAATGAAGAGTTCTCGACAACACAATTTTATTAGAGGTGACTAGTGGTAGATTTTTAAATTCTTTGGAATTTATACTAGAGAAAAAATTGTGTTTATCTGTTGATTATTTATATGTTTATCTATTTATCTTCAATCACGTCGCAATTAAAGTAACGGATTGACGTGATTTTTGCATGGGTATAATATAGTTGAGGACCTGAATGACATCGGCTACTTTTTATCCCGGAAAATTACTGAGTTCCCGTGGGAATTAAAAATTTTATTCCACGCGGACGTTGTTGCGGGCTTAAAAAAACGTATTCCACGCGGACGATGTCCCGGGTGTCAGCTAGTTAAGTATTTATGAACCATAATAATGAAGAATACAAACTCAGTAGCAAATTGGTTTGTAAATAAATTAAGGCGAAATCTTATAAGACAAAAACAAGTCAATGCCCCATATTCGAGCCGTTTATGAAGGTGTCCGATAAACGACAAGATAATGAGGAGGGCATTAACTGAGTGAAGGGGATCAGCGCCACGTGAGTCTGTCAAGTGTCTGCCGTACCACGCGAGGGGCCAGCGGATATAGGTGAGAACTGGGGCTCAGACCCTCGACGCACCTTACTCGCGAAACAATCGGAAACACCAACCTGCCGCATGGGGACACGTACCCTCGCCAAAATGCATGGCTCCACTATCGAATGCAAACCGAGCGAACAACGACATGGAAATTGAAGAAAAACTAATAATCACAATAATAATGTCCTCCCGACCGAATTTCGGCCACGGCGGCCTATATCCAGAGAGATTAGGCTGCGCGGGAGATTTCAGATATTAAAGTGCACAAGTGTGTGCGCATACACAGGTACACTCTCTGTTCCTTTGCTCTCACAGCCCGATGGGACGGAAAATCCGACACAAAAGGAGAGAGATCAGGCGCGGGACCGGCGGCTTTACGTGCTCTCCGAGGCACGGGCGTGAAACACCGCCAACTTGCTAACTCCGGGCTAGTGCTGAGAATTTCTTGTCAGAAAACCACAACACTTTTTTATGGCCCGACCCGGGACTCGAACCCGGGACCTCTTCGCAGTCGAACATGCTAACCCCTCAAGTCAACTGAGTCAACTAAAGAAAAACTATTCGGTATTCAAAAGTGTGTGAATTTCTCGCAGTGCGTAAAAATGAACACGAAATGCAATGCACAGGGCACAGAAGCGCTCGCGATCGATAGTATAACGCGAAAGCTCGTAAACAGATCGAAGCGCTGTGCGGGCCGAATCGAATCCCGCCAAATGCAGCGACAGCTGTGCGTAGCTCGTACGGCTCGTAGCGAGCGCGTAGCCGCGCGGCCGCTGTAGAGGCGCCACCGGCCCGGCCCTATTATTATTATTTGTAAACAAGCGGGGCCGCGTCACGTGACCGGCCGCCATTGGCCGCCGCGGCAGCTGCGTCGCCGGCCGCGCGCCAGTCCGCCGCCGACCCCCGCCGCGAATGCACGCGCGCAACCTCGCGTCCCCACCACGCGCACTGCTAACGCGATCGCGAACGCATCCCTTTTTGTTTATTTTTCGCGCGCGTCCTTCGGGCCGCTTTATATTTGTGAGCATCGAGACGAAGAAAAAAAAGAGACGGATGGATCAAGCGACCGGAGAAGGTACCGCGAGTAAAGTTTGTGCGAGTGGAAGTGTAGTTTATAAAGTTGTGGAAGCTTGGTTTGTTTTTTGTGAATTAGGTACGACGACGGCAGCCGAGCGTGAAGCGAGCTTCACCGGCTCGCGTGCTTCCGCCGGAGCTTTCGTTGTGCAGCTTTCGCGAATCGATCCCCGTTTTCCTGCTACGGCAGGCTGACACGGTGTTTTGGTGGACTGTAAAAGTTTGGCTTAGAAACCGCACACGTGCCACGATTATTCGTGTATTTGTATCATTAGAAGGTCCTTCAAACTTGACAAGTCTTTTCAATGTAGTTTTGAAAGGGATATGTAAGTTTCAAGTGATCGAAATAAGTTCGTCAAAAGTTTTGATTGCACAGTGTCTGCCGGTGCAGGAACACGGGTCGGGTGGCGAATTGATGCGATGACGCATCCGCATGTCATTGTTACTGCGCATGATTCCCGTAATTTAGTCTGCAATTGTGAAAATATTATATAGCAAGTTAGCTAAAGTAATCTGTACTTAAAAAAATATAACATTACTCTTGTAAATGTTCTATTACATTACATGAATAGCAATGAGTATTTTTTTACGCATTGTTGAAACATAATGTTGTCCAAAAGGATTATTGAGACGCAATATAATTGCTATTTAAAAAATAATTCAACTAACTAAGTAAAAATACTTGTAAGCTAGTAAGTTACTTACTAAATAAACATTTTGGAGCTCTGTGTAATTTCTTATGTGAAATACATTGCGCGATGCTTGTAGTAAAGTTATTTTTGGCTGCCTTTTAACTTCAAAAGAAACTTTTTGAATTATGAAGCAAGTTTTACGCACTCCTGTGGGATACCTTGTTTCATAATTGGGATATTAATCTTCCTAGGTTCTAATAATCATACATTTTTAAATATTTGGGCTGTAATTTTAGTTACTTCTCTATATTCTCCGGCTTTGTTGAGTGTCATATTATGTTCTTTAGAAATAATTTCTAATTCAAATAAGAATTTACAATAATATTTTGAATGTTGAACCTTGAGTTATGTACAAATTCGTCGGAGCTTCAGGATTATCACTTATCTATGTTTTTCATGATATTATACAAAGTCATTGATATGATAGAGATTAGTAGAGACACGATTAATTTGGTTGACTTAAAACAAAGTTCAGTTTTTATCCTATGTCCTTCCCGGGGATATGTCACCGTAAGATTATAAAAACCGTTAGATTATAATCTAACTCGCGAAATTGTAAACTGTCGAATGATTACAATATAACGGATTATTTTTCGGTAGATTGTAATCTGGTAGGTTTATTAACCCGATAGAACCTAAGTGCCCCTGCGGCCGGGGCACTTAACATAAATAATCAAGTAGTACACTTGATTATTTATGTCGAACCCTAACCTAACCTACAAGAAAGAGATAAGAAAACGTAAATACAATGAATATTTCAAAAATTGACACTTAAAACATTGAACGGTTCACAATCTTTCTAATGATTACAATCTATCGAAAAAAAAGCGTTAGATTACAATATTACGGTTTTTACAATCTTACGGTGACAGATACAACCTATCACTGTTCCAAATTTCATCAAAATCGGTTTAACTGATAGGCCGTGAAAGCGTAGGAGACAGACAGTCAGACACAGTTTCGTATTTATAATATTAGTATGGAAATGTGGATTGTTTATGATTGGATATGGTTAGGCGGATTTGATACCTACATCCGGACTCTGGACCTTGTTCAATGTTTAATGGTCTATACGGGGTCCATTAAACTAGAGGTTCGACATCAATTTTGTTAATGTTAATCACGAGTAGTAAATTACCAATAGAGTAGAGTATAATCGCAAAATTTGACGTAAAAACTTCAACGTATGAGACAGGTATCGGTAATCTGTTCTTCCCAAGTCCCAACAATGAATTTGGTAAAACTGATAGCTAAATATTGGGATATAAGACCAATCCTGCAAAATTGTTAGTTAGTAAACTACCAGTTTGTTGCAATTGATTTCTTATTAGGCCCATATACGATCATCTGTTATGGCTGTATTGTTTAATGATGAGTGACATGTCCTCTTGGCGTATTCCAACGGCGTCAATTTTGTACCTGAATGTGTTATATGGTTCGCTATATCAAACTCACAGCCGGTTTAACCTATTAACTCTGTCTTAACAGATTAAATGTCAGAAATGAATAAAAATCTCTTCATCCCACCATCTCGGAAAGAGTATTTTTAATCTTCGATATCTGAATGCAAAAGCCGTTATTATCCTCTTGAGGATAAAGTAAATTGAATTTAGAACATCGTGTGCACGTTAGTAAATATCACTCGTCTATGAAGTTTGTGAATTCAAAACATCATTAAAACCTATTTACTTCTACCTCTACGGTGCCGAATTTCCATACAACCGTTTTTAATTTGTTAAAAACTCACACTCGTAACCTTCTTGGTGTACTTTTTTAATTTGCTTTGCGCGCACCATTTTCGTTCACGTCATGTCATTTCCTCGCTGAGGTGGGATGAAAAGTTACGTGTTGCACTCGAGTGAAAAGATTTTTCACCTCGTGCTCTTTTGATTCCCTCGCTGACACTCAGGATTCTAATTTTTTAACCACTCGCTGCGCTCGTGATTAAATTTTAGAATCCTTCGCTTGCTCGGTCATCAAAATTGAGCACGCGGTTAAAAAACAACTTTTCACTCTTGTATAACAAATAACTATTATTTGAGGCACTTCTGCACAAAAATAAACTTAAACTAAGCAATTACATGCAAAATCAACACTGTATTGTACAGCAGTGCAACAAACAGGTAAACCACTCAGCTTGTGTCAGAGGTAGGGCAGTAAAATTAGTTTGAAGTATTGGGTGGGGTTTACCTTAATAGAGGCAGAACTCTTGCCATTTTTGTCGTACAACCATTTTAAGAGAACTTCAGAACGCGAGCACTGATCAACGGCATAAACTGCCTCTGTTTCAATGGAATATAGGCTTTAAATCATCTTTGTTCTGTATTGAAACGTTTACATCGCGAAGAACGGACGGTCCCACGGAATAATCTAATAAATATTACGCCTTCCTCCCGTGAATGCGATAATGGCAGTCAAGTTCAGCGCGGCCAATGAAAACAAATAAACAAATTGGCCAATTTCGCCCCGCCCCGCCCGCCGCCCCGTGCCTCGCAGGATCGCAGAGGATTGTGCAACCAGCTTCCTCTTTATATTTCCTTGTTCTACTTTCCGGTGGCATGCTTGGTTGTGATTTATGTGTGATCAAAGATCATTTTCTGTTTGAGAACCTCCTGGTTCTCACCTCCTCTCCCTGGTTCTAGTTCCAAACTCTCCTGGTTCCTCTAGGAAATCTGGAACTTTTTCGATGCGATGAATTTGAGTTTATGTATTCTTTCATTTTTTTGTTCTGCCCTTTGCTGCTTTAATTCTTTCTTTTGTGAGGATTATAAGCGAAGATTGTGATAAAACTTAATTAATCTTCTTGCATTCAGCTTACAACATATATTTTTACTCAATATTATAACTCTTTATTGCAAATCAATTTCGGATACAATGCGATTTGTCATTGCTGTTATTGACTGAATAATAGGTATGTGGTACTGAGTTAGGCAAACATACTTAAACTATGTATTATGGTTATTGCTAAACCTATTGATAAAACTAATATTAATAATAGTGATGCTGTCAGCAAACCGTTTTATAATACATACCAAGTTCTTTCATTGCAGACTTTATGTTACGATATTTCATATTTCAATGACAAAATATCTAAAGAAATCTTAATATTGACATGTGACAACCTACGTACGCTAAAGAAGAAATGCCTTTGGTCTCCAAATCCCGATTATTATTCGTAGAAGTAATATATTAAGTTGATTCATATTTTCTTGGGGATAATCCCTATCTTATTGCTCCTTAGCAAACCAAGGGCTTTTGGTATAAAGCTTGGTTCGGATAGACGTTAGAACGAGTGAACGCGAGCAAATATTAAAATTTGACATAGGTTTTAGCTGAGCGGAGCCTCCTTTCGAACGGTTGGTACGTGATTAACTACTAGTTAGATACGATTATTAATACTATAGGAAATCCAGGGACTTATAGACTACTAGCTGACGACCGGTTGAATTGAGTTTTTTTTGGTTTCCGTGGGAACTCTTTAATTTTCCGCGATAGAAAAATTCATCCAGATCCGTTCTACTGTTCTAGCGTAATCGAGTAACAAACATCCATCCATCCAAATTTTCGCATTTATAATATTACTAGCTGATACCCGCGACTTCGTCCGCGTGGATTGAGGAGTTTTAGTTCCCGCGGAAACTCTTTAATTTTCCGGGATAAAAAGTACCCTATTATTTAATCCGGACTTCTAACTTTATGTCTGCAAAATTTCAAAGCAATCGGTTCAGTAGTTACGGCATGAAAGCGGAACAAACATACAAACAAACTCACTTTCCCATTTATAATATTAGTAAGGATAAGGATAGTGTAGATTAAAAAAACAATCACAAAACAAAATTGTTCTTCTATATGTTCGAGCTAAGTCGCCATGTCTGAAACAGCATTTAGGGGTAGAATACTCGTTTGCTCGTTCAAACATCGGTAAGGACAAAGTTTTGTAGTGGAGGATATTTTATAAAGGAGTCTCGCCGGTGAATGCTCGATCCCAGCTCTCTTTGTATCAGAGT